>CAWUFW010006357.1:0-600000 GCA_963921515.1 Calotriton arnoldi | reverse complement strand
GCGCATGTGTGGCGGCGTCATCGGCGCTTTGGGGCTGTGACGGGGTGGTTGGCTCCTAGTCCCAGGTGGTGTGTACACATGTGTTCCGCGATGTTACGATTTGGCCTGTGTGTCATATGTGGATGCAATGGTGGATGTGTAGTGTACACGCGCTGGTGGGGGTTGTCCGCTTTTTCCGCCCTTGCACTGTGTGCGCTGTTTGCGTGCACTTGTTGTGTGTGTGCCTACCTGCGTCTCCGCGGTACGTTGCGTCCTTGGTGGTGCATCAGCAGGAGCATGGGGAGGGCCTGCAGTGCTGGATTCATGCTCGGGGAGCCGCTTCTTCGTTGTCCGTGCTCGGCATCCGTGTTACCGCTTCGGTTTGTCGTACGGTATCTCTTGGCCGTGGGAGCCGTTTGTTTGCGGCATCGTAATTTATGCGCCGGGCGGGACGTGTTTCGTCGGACGGTGTGTGTCAGTTGAGCTGCGCCGCTACGTGTACGGGCGCACTTTGATGGCGGACGGTGTTGCTGGCTTGCCGGCGGTGTTTGGCCTACTTTTCGCATCGTAATTGGACGGGCGTGTGGACTGCTGCGTGCCGGCGGTAACTGGTGCTTTTTGCATCCGCCAGCACGGCGGTGGTGCTTCCGCCCGCCATCGTAATGGGCCCCTTAGTAACATTATAATACATGAAAGCAAAAAAAGTGATCATTCTACGAAAAAGAAGCACCATTATTAAGGTATATGTCTTGATTTTAGCACTAATATTCAGAAAAAAATGGTATACACAATTGTTTGGAATTTCAGAAGGCAGTCAAATATTCTAATACCATGAGTAGCATGCCGCTGTTCTTTCCCTTTAATTATAACTAACCCTGGGCATACAAATCTGCTCCGCTCGCGGAGTTTGCGGATTATTAGCAACTCCGCGTTCCGTGTAGAACGCGGAGTTGCAGGAAAACTCCGCACTCCGCAACGGAAGGTTCTCTCCCGAGCAGCATCAAAACCTTCTCGAAATGACAATTTAGATTGGAAGGATGGAAGTGCCCCAGAGTCTCCAACTTCCTGTTCCTGTCCAGCAGGCTCCTCCCAGTGCTTTGTCCATCTCCTGTTCATTTTTCATTTGGATTTGGAGCTGGAAGGATCACTCTTTGTGTCTGCTGCATCATATATCATGGATTTGAGGACTTTTGAATTTGAGATTTCACAAGTAAGTTGGAAAATTGGTGTTGTTTGTTTGATTGGGGCCATGCACATAGATTTCTTTGTACTTTTCATCGTTTTAAAAAAAAAATTATTGTGGTGGTCGGCCTGTAGTTTCAGTAGGGGCCTAGTTGTTTCTTTGTAAGTAATTTGTCTTCTTTTATAAAGGAAACATGTTGCACAGTTCACTACATTTTCTCCAGCTTTTGAAATCAATTTGCAATATTTGTTTAATTCACTAGCCCAGTAGTCTGCCAATAGGCCTTTTAGCCAGTAGGCCCAGAGCTACTCATTGATGCATGAAACAACTGTTTCTGTGGTGTCTGTTGAATTTAAACATCATTTAGGGCATAGATGGCATTGGATTGAAATGCAAAATGTGGTTATTTTTGCTATTTCATTTTTTTTCCTGTGTATTAAATAAATGCCTTTGTTGGATGTGTGTGGTTGTTGTAACCCGCAAACCTTTTTTATCCCTGTGGATTTTCGTTTTTGGCATTGCTGCATTAAAGCTGTGTTGTTTAGCATGCCTCCTTTGTCTGGTCAGTGTGATAGCGTGTTTGTAATAGTGGGCCAGCATTTGCCTTGGCTGAGCCTCCCCTTGTGGCCAGGGGTAGTTCATTTTGTAAAGTCTGTGTCCAACTCCATATAGGCCTGCTTGAGTTAATTGTTTTCCAGGCCTCCAGCTTGTTGATGTTGTGAGTGACCATGTGGCTGGTGGCCATTTTGTGACGGCAGCCAGTGTGCTTTTGCCATAGGGCTGCATTGTCTGTCTTCCCTTTCTTGTTGTTGTGGCCTGGCCATGTGGCTGCCGGCCATTTTGTGAAGTCAGCCAGTGTTCCTTTGCCATAGGCCTGCATTGTCTGTCTTCCCTTTCTTGTTGTTGTGGCCTGGGCATGTGACTGGCTGCCATTTTGGAAAGGTAGTCAGAGTGCTTTTGCCATAGGCCTGCATTGTCTGTCTTCTCTTTATTGTTGTTGTGGCCTGGCCATGTGGCTGTCAGCCATTGTGTGAAGGCAGCCAGTGTTCTTTTGCCATAGGCCTGCATTGTCTGTCTTCCCTTTCTTATTGTTGTGGCCTGGCCATGTGGCTGTTGGCGATTTTGTGAAGGGGCAGCCAGTGTGCTTCTGCATTAGGCCTGCAAGCCTTCTTTGTGGTGGTCATGCCTTCTTGCTGGTTGTTGTTTTGCATGCAATTTTTCTTCTTTTATCCAGTAAAAAATGCAGCACAGTTCACTACATTTTTTTATAAATTTGCAGTATTATTGATTTGAATTGATTCACTATGTGGCCTAGTCTGCCATTGGGTTTTCCAGAGCTACTCATGGGTGCATGAAACAACTGCTTCTGTGGTGTCTGTTGAATTTAAACATCATTTAGGGCATGGATGGCATTGTATTGAAATGCAAAATGCGTTTTTTTTGGTATTTCACTTTTTTTCATGTGTGTTAAATAAATGCCTTTGTTGGATGTGTGTGGTACTGTGGTTGTTGTAACTTGCAAGCCTTTTTTAGCCCTGTGGATTTTCGTTTTCAGCATTGTTACATTAAAGCTGTGTTGTTTAGCATGCCTCCTTTGTCTGGCCAGTGTGTGAGTGTGTCTGTAATAGTGGGCCAGCATTTGCTTTGGCTCAGCCTCCCCATGTGGCCAGGGGTAATTTATATTATAAAGTCTGTGTCTAACTCCATATATAGGCCTGCTTGACTTCATTGTTTTCCAGGCCTCCTGCTTGTTGTTGTTGTGAGTTGTGACTTGTGAGTGACCATGTGGCTGGTGGCCATTTTGTGGTGGCAGTTAGTGTGCTTTACTGCTTTTGTCATAGGCTTGCATGTCTTTCCTTTGTTCCTCTTGGCTTATTGCTTCCATCCATTGTCAGCTGCAGCTCAATGAATGCTGCATCCCACGTGACACCCAATGCCAATCCAGGTCAGTTACATTTGTATTTTTGTTGTTGTTCTTCTTCTTTCCTATCCTTCCTGAGTGTACTGTACAGTACACCATGAAAGCCCTTGTTGTTGTCAAAGTCTCTCAAATCGCTACACTGTATTGTTATGTTTTTTTAATAACTGAGGTAATACATTTAATAATATTAATAACACTAACAAGTGTGACCACACACTAAGTTATATATCAGATTTGTTTGTTTGTACTAGTAGTAATTGAACCACAGCAATGAATGCCACATTTCACTGATGTTCTTCTTGCTTCTTTGCTTTTAGGTGCACAAAAGAGGAGACATCATCACCCATTGTACTGCCAGACAGAAGTCCTGATGATCACGACGTCACGTGACATGTGACCACAGACATCTCTTCAACTTGTGCCACTGCGTGCTGCTGACATCTTCAAGATGGCCCCAAAGAAAGGTACCAGGTGCAGTACCAAGAAAGTTGCCAGTGAGAAGAAGGCACTGCCACTTACCAAGACCGGAATGTCACCCAAGACCTTTTTGGGAAACCAAAAATTGTGCCTTCAGCAGCGGTGTCCGGGGAGCAAGCTGGGTGCAGCACCCCGCATCAGTGGACCCACCCCACGAACCTAGGCCCAAGCCCATGTCTGTCACAGAGGCAGCCAGTCTAATCACGAGTCCAACGCCAATGAGCAGTAATGTTGAAATTGACTTATCGTTATCGCAAAGTAGTACCCAATCAATGCAGGAAACTCAGATAAGTGGGCAACAACAGGCGCCACCACCCCCAATAATAGTTGTTCCTCCCGAAGTAGGGGCAGTTCAGGAGATTGAGCTTCCTGCAGAGGAAGCAGAAGAGCAAGCCACTCTTTCAGAAGATCCATTGTCTTCCAGATCCCCAGCAAGGAAAAGGAGGGTTAGTCCATCAACTTCTTCTGCAAGCCTCTCTTCTGATGATCTAGATGCCACTTGGAAGCCACCTCAGTCTGAGAGTGAGACACGCCACAAGACAAGGCTAAGGAAAAGGAAGGTTCCAGTAAGCCTTAGAGTTATGGAGGTAGATGTAGAAGAGGAGGATGATGACGAGCCAGTCATCATGGACATTAGTCCTGCCCCAGTGGAGACCAAAGTTACCCCATCCCAAATTGCTGTGAGGGATGTGGCATGGATATTACCATCACAGATACCACCAACACCACCTCCAGCTTCCATATTTGCAAAGGCCCGGCAGCGACCTACATCCACCACAACCACCTCAGTAGACGTATGTACTGCAGAGAGTCAAACGTCACGCCCACCTACCAGTTCATCTGACATTGCAAGTGGCACCAGCAGCGCCAGAAAATTGACCTCCCCAGTTTGGGACTTTTATTTGGGTTAGCAAGAAGGACGTGAACATTGCTATATGCTCCATTTGTGGACAAGGTGTTATTCGGGGTAAGCTTGGTACAAACTATGGTACCGAAGTCCAAACAACCCATCTGAAAAAACACAACTTGATACAGTGCGAGGCGCACCTTAGCGGCTAAAAAACTGCACGTGTTGTTGGTGGAGGGAATGAAGAAGAAGAACCGATTACGGTGGAAGGTGAACAAGAGGTAGACATTTTCTCTGTTACACAAAGCAGCCCTGTCCCCAGCAGTGCAGTGGTACCGCCCACATCAGCAACATCGCAATGGCACAAGAGTCAGACTGAGACACCAAGGGGTCTGAGGCAAGAGAGTACCGCAACAAAAAAAGTGCATTGTGCATAATATCAGGTGCCAAGAAGTCACCTGCATCAGTGGCACCAGAAAAGAAAAAAATCCAGGCTACCATTCTCAGCATGTTTAGGTCGGAGGGGCAGTACTAACGCAACCACCCAACGGCACATTTGTCCAACGCGAAGCTTGCTAAAATGTTAGCGCTGGACCTCTTCCCTTTTTCTTTTGTGGAAGGGATGGGTTTTCTTGAATTTATGGCAGCCATCTGCCCGAAATGGAAGGTTCCCAGCCGTTCCTATTTCGCCAGAGTTGCTGTTCCAGCACTACATCACGGCGTGCTGGAATTGCTTGGACAACCTTTGCAGCAGAGTGCTGTTCACACTATCCACCTGACAACAGACATGTGGACCAGTTGACAAGCCACTGATTACATGTGCATCATTGCACACTGGATCTCTTTTGTGGGGGTTAGAGAAAAGATATCTGCATGTGTTGACACTGCTGAGATTTTTAATGCCATTCAGAAACATGCAACTGTAGCCATGTTCGCCATGGAGAAATCTCATACTGCTGCAAACATTTTGGAAGACTTTGACAGCAAGGTCTTTGAATGGCTGCGACCAAGAGGGCTTAACATTGGTTTTGTTGCCACAGTCAATGGCAGTAATATAGTTAAGGCCATGGCCGATGGTGGCTATTTCAATGTCCTGTGTTTGGCGCACTGCATTAACATCATTGTTCAAGACTTTCTGAAAAAAGAAGACCAAGTCAGCAACCAACTCACCACCTGCAGAAGAATCTGCACACATCTCAGTCATTCTTTTAAAGCCCGGAAGCAGCTGCGGATCATTCAACGTGATAATAGAATGCCAGTTAAAGCACTCATCCAGGAGGTGCTAACACGTTGGAACTCAACTTATTACATGCTTGTACATCTGTTTGAACAGTATAGACCAATCAATAAATATGTCATGCAAAGAGGGTATGCTACTGTGAAAGGCATGATCATTGAGATGTACCAATGGGGCCTAGTTAAATGCCTGACAGAGATCCTACTTCCTTTTGAGGTCTTCACACATGAAGTCAGCAAGGAGGACTGTACTATGGGCCAAGCTATCCCATTGTTGCACATGCTAGAGGAACAGCTGAAGTGGGTGTCTGCAATGTACGCAGGTGTGGAGCAAAAAAAAGAAGCATATGAGTTGGTGGAGAGCTTAACCCTTCACTTATCTGAAAATACAAGTGTGCAAAGAGGCATTGTGTCATCCAACCATTAGATTTGTGCCACAATTCTGGATCCACGGTACAAACCATTACTGCACACTTTCATTCCTTTTTCAGACGGGGATGTTGCAAACTACAAAACTTGGATAGCTGTGGAAGCCAGTCAGCTAGAAAAAGAACGGCCGGGAATTAGAAGCCCGCTCCTCCAGGGCACAACAAGTACCGCAGAGCAGCCGGCTTCAAGTTCAACTTCAGAGCCTAAGGGCAGTGCGGTTGGCTCACAGCAGCCAAAACCACCAACAACACCAAGAACAACATCAACAACAACAACAAAAACAGGAGCATCAGCCCCAAAATCGGCACAGGAATGGTTTCTACAGCAAGGGCTTAAGTCCAGTGCTGAGGCAAAGGCAAAAGAGGCTGAGCAAAGCGGAGCACCCATGAGCATTGAGCGGATGGTCCAGGCCTATCTGGATGACAGAACAGAGGTCTACTTTGATCAAAACCCATTGCTGTATTGGTATGGGAAAAGGCGTTAATGGACAGTGCTCAGCAGGCTGGCGATAAACTATGGTGCCGTTCTGACAGTGAGAAGGACCAATCTCTCACCCCAAAAATGTGGAGAGGTTAAACATGATCAAAATGAATCAGCACTTTATACCACCGGATTACACCATACCTGAAGTAGCACAGCAGGAAGATGATGACGGCGACTTAGGTCATGGAAGTAGTGTGTTAGGTGACCTACTTCTGGGTGAACCATCAGAGTTTGAGGACGAGCTCTACTTCCCTGACAACTAGGCTTTCGAGTTACTTTCGTTCTTGCTTTGACGCCCCAAAAAAAAGCCCCCCAAAAAGATATAGCTAAGGAATATTATTTACTTTTATTATTTGTGTGTGTCACTGTCTTGTTCGAATCACAATAAATCCATCACCACCATCTTAGTCTTTTATTGCCGGATTGGAGTTGCAAATGTGTGCAGTCAGTGAAGAAGTAAGTCCACTCCTCCGAGTCCTGACTCGCCCTAAATCCATTTCCCTCAAGCCAGACATTGGATGGAGAATAGTACAACAAATGTGAAATGTGTGCCTGACTCGAGTCCCTCCAAAGAACCTGACTATATATCTATCCTCCTTTCCGAGTCTAGAGGGACTGCCCCGGAAGAACAGGTAAATGATGGCATGCATTGCACGCTGACTCTGAGTGATTGGTGTCTGTGTTGTTGGGCATGATGTCTACTATTATTTAATCTACACACAAAAAAGTGACTCAAGTCAATGTTTCCCTTCCTGTTGTTCAATAACAAAATTGTACTACTGCAGGCCGATCCATTGCATTTTTGAGTCTGGACTCACTCGGGACACTACATAGTTGGACACCATGACCATACCCTACTCGCAGTCAATCAGTAGGATCGGAGATGATTGATGGAATAACTTGGGGCGTTTCATGAAGTGGCCTGAAAGGTAAACAACAGCAACATCAGATCTACATGTCTGTGTAGTGGTGGAGGCGAGTGTGGTGGTGTGACTGACAGCGGTGCATTGATTTTGTTACTTAATTTGGAAAATGCTATGTTGCTGTGTGTGTGTATGTGTGCTCAGTGCTGTCTGGCTCAAAATCTAAGCTAAGTGGAGGTTGGGTGGGCCGGCCTGCTCCTGTTGTTGGAGGTTACTGCTGGAAACTGAGTAGACATGATTTAGCCATGCCGCCTCTAAAAGTTTTCTTCTTGCAACCTTCTTAATTTATGCAGTTTAACTTTACTTTTCTCCTTGATTTTTTAATATCCTTTTTGTTTTTCCATCTACACCTATAGGCTGGCCTTTACACGGTGCTATACTGGGAAAAAGAACTCACACTTACCTTACCATACCTCATCTGCCAAGCAGGCACCCAAGATTGACGGACGGACATCCAAGGAAGGACCAAGAGGAATGCCGGGATGCAACTCCCAATTTGACAATAATTATAGTATCATTTCATTTGATTAATTTTTTCGCTTCAATCATTATGACTGTGTGTGTTGTTGTTTATTATATTTGCTTATAGTTGACTCCTACAGATATTTTTTAGTTTTCTTTGCTAGCTTTACAAGGAATCCCGGTACAACAGAACATAAAATGTTTGTAACATAGGTCTCTCTGGAGGCAGACAGGCAAGGCAATTGCATAATAATAATTAATAATATACTGCTGCCCTGTACTACTAGTCTAGTACTACTCATCAAGTGTAGGTGGAGGCTGCAGCTGCTGCGGCCTCCTCCTCCGCCAGAACCACCAGCCACCGATATTCCACAGGGATGGCCTCCAGCTTCCTTTGCCAGGCCATGGCTGCTAACTCCTTCCTGTTTGGTTGTTTCGGTTGGGAAGGAGTAGCTATATCAAGAAAGAAAAAAGACAATTGTAACCAATACTCTTAGCAAAAAGTAACACAAAATTAATTATACACATAAAATTATAGTGGCACAGTAACACTGGCAAGCACAGAACATAACATTTGTCGTATCCTCCCACTTCCTCAGCCTCTAACATTTGTGGGAGTTTCAGGCATTACAAGGCACTATGGAGTAGACAAGTCTTCTTCTTCTCTCTCTTGCTTAGCTAAATTAACCTTCTAGACATGTCAGCTCAGTCAGCTTGCGTCCTAGACAGACATACTGGTTTCACAGACTCGCGTTATTTACTACTGTCTGTAGGTGGGGTAGCTGTAGTCTACAACTACACAATTATCTTATTTTTCTATTATGGCCATACTCTGTTACATCAATAAAACTGCTCAATTTCACTTTCACCCTGACTACTACAACAAGGCAGATGATATCTGATCTGAATGATTATATATGGGACGACGTGAGGTACTATTGATCGATTATGTAACCATGCAGCCGATAAGCCACCCATGGCTGACATGGTCGAAATGACATAGGTAGGGAGTGGGCCTCGGAGTCGGAGGGAGGCAATTGATAATGGGTGGGTATGGGTACATACATACACAATATATATGTTGTGCTTGCAAACTGCTGTGAGTCAAGGAAGTATTCTGAAATACAACCTTGAATCTAAAACCTTGAAAAAAATCCAGTCCTTGTTTCTCTTCCCAGCGATTTTTCCATTTATCATTGCATTGTTCTTCTAGAATTATATTTTTGTTATTCTAATCTTATTTTTATCTTCACCCTTGGCTTTGCTACTCTGGCACGGTTTATTTTAATTTTACATTGTCTTCATCCAGTGTCAGTCTCCACCTATGCTATGATTGAATATCATCCAGGCATCCATCCATTCAAAGTAAACATGGCTATCATTCTTCTTAATCTCTCAAGAAACCTTTCACCAACAACATACATTTGTAATTTTTTTTAAACCACCACCCATATGTCCTTGCTTGCCTTTGAGTTTGACCCATCAAGCCCACGGAGGATTCCTATCGCCCATACAGTTTCACCCACCTAGGCGGGCATCCTAGTTTTTTTCACCTTTCACCTTCCTTCGACCACCCATGCATCCTATCAGCCACCTATGCATCCCGGGTCCCCTTTCTTCACCCACGCATCCTTCTCTGCTAGTCATATATTACATGTCACCCGTCCTTCCTCCTTCCATCCTTCTTTCCCTTTTCATTCAACCCATCCATCAAGGTCGTCTGACTCTTAGTCTTCTTAATAAAACTTTCTCAGCTGAGTTGAAGTCAGATTGAAGAGGCCATTAGTTACTCAACTCCTGCCCCTAATGCTATTGCTAATGCAAAGTAAAGGCCCGGGTGTCTTCTTCAACCGTTGTTCACAACAACTTAGTCTCTCTCAACAGTACAGTTTACACCCTTGCAGCTAGTGTGTATTGTCAATACGTAAGGAAAATAACTTACCACCGCCCGCCACTACTGCTGGCTCACCCACCCCTGCAGCTGCCGCATCTGCTCGCTCCTGGCTGGCTTCGCCTTCCCCGCTGGCCCCGGCACTGGTGGTCGGTACACCTAGATAAACATTTCACATTTTTTAGATGGCATATATGCCTCCCCCTATTTTTTTTTCACTAGCAAGATTGGAAATACAATACATACATACACCACACTTCACTAGTACAAATCGGGTACTAGAGTAGAGTAGACAGTAGTATGTCCTCCTATCCTACCAAAAATAATAAAATAACTGGTTGGGCATTTTGTTGGTGGCAATTTTCGAAAAGCCTTTCAAGAAGAGGACAACTCAAAGGACTGGACTCAGTGGCTAGAGCTTTTTAAAATTCAAAAGAGTGGCCAACTGGGCGGACAATCGGACATCAGGTCTCTAGAGTCTCGACTCGAGTTCTCTCTCTTGGTTGGAAAATATAATTGTGCCCTTCTCCTCCTCATACTTCCTTCCAGCCATGGTGCACGGTAATCAGTTGTTCACAATCAACTGCTGCTGCTAAAGTAATCATAATAGTACTAGGCCCAGACGAGAAAACGTAAAAATACACCTCTTTGGGGTGTCCAAAGTGACCATCATTTTATTTACTGATTGAGCATGAGAAGAAAGTAAAAGAAAGCCTTCTAATCTCAACAAACATGCGTAGAATACCTTAGTTGGGCATGTAATCTGCACAGCAGAGTAGTAGTACTAGTAGTAGTAATGGACCAATGTGTTCTCTGAGTCTTACAGTAGTACTACCACTCGGCAGTCCACAAAATATAAGGGGAGATGGAAAGCTGACTGAAAAACCAGAATAAAGCAAGCTACAGACAGACTAATAGTAGTACAGAGTCAGAGGCAGTTAGATTGATGTAAAAAAAAATACAGACACTAGAAATATAATAACTAGGTAGGTAGGTAATGCAGGGATAACAAGAATTTAGAAACAGATAGATCAAAGAAAATTTGCTAAAAATTAGAATTAGGAAACGGAAATAAATAGTTTGAAAAAATAAGGTGCAGTTAAAGTTAGGGAAATATAATTATTAATAACAACAGGAGAACTTACTGGGGCCAGCAGCAGAGCCATCTGTAGAGGAGCGATCCTGGCCCTGGGAGGCACCTACAGCTCCCGACTCAGCAGACCCCATCATCTTCTTGCCCCTGAATGCTGATCATGTAAGACATAATAAAGAGACAAAAATTGATTGGTGTGAAACAAAAAATAAATATTAAAAAAACGCTCTAAAAAGATTTGTTGACAGGAAACGACAATTGGAATAAAATTGACCTATCTAATCAGATCGACTAGTAGTATCGCGGTAGCGGACCGTCCTATCTCTTTATTATTCCAGTGTTCCATTCCGATTCCAGAATCCTAAACCTAAGTACCACCTAGCCCGCGTATTCCAAAGACTTTGGAATGAATTGCCAAAAATTATATTTGCTTCTTCTAAGTTCTGATCTCATTCGTAATCATCAATGAATCAACCCCCTTTGATGGGCCAATTGTTCACTAAGTCTGCATTTCCATTTATTTTTGTCCTCAAAAATGCATAGATGGATGCATGCATATTGCATACACCAAATTGTTGGTTGTTTGCTGATGTGCTGAGTTGCTATATTATTCACTCACTAACGAACTACAAAAGGTTCTACTAAGGACTGGAGTCAGCAGCATGTGATGGAGGATGTGTCACCGCGACTGCTGAAAAACCTATCAACGAATACTAAGTAACTAACTATAATAACTACCTACCACCACTATCTTAGTGACAGGAGAAAGGAAAGGAGTCTCTCTAGCATTACCTAACTTAAGTTCTCTAACCTCTCTTATGTATTGAGCCCAAGCGAGCGCAAAGTTGCAAACAAGTAAGATTAGTAGCACCGAACACCTGTCTAGAAGAATAACAATCACATAATATAAGATTTTTAAACGTAACTTACCTGCATGTAAGCAGCAGCAGCATTCTTGCTATTTGGGAAAAAAATAATATTCGCAATAACACAGAACAGAACACACAATAGTAATATAAATAGCTACTCACCAAGCCCCACGACCTCAGCACCTAGCAGGTCCAGCAGGTCCTGCTCCCGGTCCAGGATGTCGGACCACCGGTGAGTCAGCTGGTTGTGGGTGCGCCGGACCTCAGAGCAGCAAAACACTGCCCGGCGCACCCTTGCCCACCGGCGGTGAGGCTCCTGGATCCCATAGCCGTAACCAGGCCTGCCGCCTGCTGCCAAGGTTAAGGGGAGGTGGCGCTGCACGAAATAAACTAGGGCGGCCACCTCTACCTCTGAGAATAATGCCCGGGCCTGCACCTCTTCCAGGTGCCGTCTTCCGCAAGGAAGGCGGCTCCTGGTCGCACTACTCTTAGCCATGGTTCTGGGGGGCGCGGGGGAGGAAAAGAAAATGTAGAAGTAAAAAATAAAGTCAGGAGAAGAAGTAGGGAAGTAAAATATAATAAAAAGCAAGTAATAGAAAAACAGTACAAAAAACGCAGTAAAATAAGAAATAAAATGCAAAATATACATTTAGGAAGAGAGAGGGATAGATAATAAATAAAAAAGATCAGAAGAAAAGTTTTAGAAACAAAGCACTGAAAAGATTTGAGAGAATTAAAAAACAGGCCTCAGAATCATAACAAAGAGTGGAAAAACAAGATGGCCGCACCCATTGGCAACCGTGTGGTGAAGTTCCTGCGATATTTCCCCACGAACACACAATCTGCGCTGCCGAACGTCAAAAACGTCTTGCGAGCATGCACGAGCATGCGTAACAAGCAACTCTGCATGCTCGCGGAACTCCGGGTAGCGTTGCAGAGTTTTTTACTTAGCGCAGCTACGCGAACTCCACCCGGACTTAATTATAACACAATTTATTGGGATTTCAGTGTAAAGCATACATAAAGAGTAAAATAGTCATACATTCCACAAGACCCCACATCTTCCTCCAAACCACTAGCCATCATGAAAATGAGTACATTCTGAAGGATAGATACTAGTATGTCTCTTGTGGCTAGCGACTTGTCCTTGTTTCAGAGTCTGATTGCCTAGAGCCGTATGTATACATTTCTCTGTCTAGACCCTGCCTCAGAGATGCTGGCGGATCTATAGTGATTCCTCGGTGTTAGTCCCACGCATTCCATATCTTCATATATTTTGAGGACACCCTCTAGCCGCATCCCCCTGATCTTTCCTGAGGTACTCAACATCTACAGCTAGATTTTAATTGACAAGGAGACGCTGGGAAGTGCTAAATCTGGTGTTTAGATTTCATATTGTCAACTAACAAACTCCAGATCTAGAGGCACCTTATTTGTCCAATTTCAAGAGGCTAAAATACGACTTTGCACTTGTAGTTGTGATGAGTAACTAAAATAATCACACTTTATTGTATGTAATTTAGTTCAAGAGCTTTTACGTCATTCAACTGTTTTCAGAAATACGACCTTCAGCATAAGCAGTCATAGCATTGAGCGCTTCTAACTAAAAGCATAAAAGCAGAATAAAGTATCATATTATTATTAAAAAAATGAGACAGTTATCTAGACCATTTGGGAAATGAACTCAGAGACAACAAGTATTATGATAATCGAAAACAGTAGTCCAGCACATTTGTAAAATGCACAGGGATACTACAACAGCCTCTAGTGTAAGCGAAAATCAGAATAGAGTTCATAGTAATAAACATAACAAATCTTTATATAAGAGGTAGATTGACTGTGCTACTGTGCCGTTTTTGTGTCGCGTAAAGCAGCCGAGTGGTCATAGCAGTACCTAATGACTTGCACAATATAAGAATTGCATGTTTTCCCATTGTGTGGCACACAAAAAAAGAGTTGTACTATTCTGTGTAAAAACATTTTTAATGGATGCTTGGCGGGCATACAAGAGAGGAACCATTGCAAAACCAAAGCATAACCCATGTAAAGCAATATACTGTTTTATGGCAGAGTCACACAATGTAGAGCAAATGCCAGTTTGTTCAAAAACTCAGACGGCAAGAATAGATTCAAAAAGCAGTGCGAACGTCATGAGTATGTAACGGAATTGCGTAAGGCAATGTTCCACACTTAACACTGCTACTATGGAGATAGCTATTATGCGACTATATCGACTTGACAGAAGTAGAAGAGAAAGAAAGAAGAAAACTTTCATGCAGAGGGTCACCCTCATTGACCAAAAAGATGAAGAGATGAAGATATCATCCCATTTTGCAGACATAACAGACACATGATAATGGCTCCTTTCGACAAAATGTGTCCTTCTGTGCAGCGGTCCAGCACGGTTGGCTCGCATGCCATTCTATCTCATGTGAATCTCTTAGCGGGAGTACATCTGCTTGGCTCAGGGTCATTTCAGATTGTGTGTACAGATGTGGCTGGTTTAACACAACGTGCCTTGTCGCATTTCCTACCATCAGTCTTGAAATGCCATTCTTAAAATAACACCTCAGCATCTACATGTTCCGAAACCCGGACCTGAACAAGTATAGGTGAAACAGTGGTTTTATCAAATTGAACAATTCCCTACAGTAATTGTGGAATAATTGTACACATTTCAATGTATTTCCACCCCTAAACTCTGCTCACCTCAACTGTAATTAGAAGCATACCTGCTCAATAAATGTGCAGGCCATATGTGCGTCCACCTATTGCTTTACAAACATTGCTGCATAGTTTCCTGGGAGTGCACATAACTATATATTTTCTAGCTGGTATATCTAGTATAATTAAATGTTATTTAAAGAAATATGTCTACGAAACAAATTTGTTATTGTAAAAAAAATATACTTAAACATATATAATTATTCTAGTGATGTAGAAATTTTTAACATTGATATGCTATTTTTGAACCATAGTTGGCCATGGCTAAGCCCTTTATCCATGGCTAATGACTCCCATTGGAAATCCCAAGACGTTTGCGGAAATGAAATACGATGTATCACACAAAGGAACCAGATGAATCACTTAAAGAACATTTGGGGGCTTATTCTCAAGGACGTGCGATAATCATCGCCAAAAAAGGCTAACGCACGTTTTCGTATCGCCGTCTATCGCGGGAAAATAACTCTGTGTTAACGTCGTATTCACAACACGGTGGTAACATGCGATAGTCTCCCGATAACGCGTCAAATGTCCGCGATACAACGACCGCGACGGCGATAGAAAAGGAAACCCAAACGTGAAAAAAGTTGCGATGGGCCCAACCGCGATAGAAAAATCTGCGACAAGCAGCGCCAGGCCTGCAATTCACACACGTCAGGCGGGAAAAATCACCACAAAAGCAGGAAAAAAAAACACAAACAAAAACCAAACAACTGCGAAGCACAATGGAGGCAGCCGGAGCAGGAACAGAGGATGAGCAGAACCCCACAAGCCCCCCGGAGGACCAGGCCGGGACCTCGGGGTCAGGGAAGGGCAAGGACAGGAAGAAGAGGAAGACGCGGTTCAGTCCGCAGGAAAATAGGATCCTGATAACGGAGGTGATGAAATACCATCAACAACTGTTTGTCACCTCCAATGTGTCATTGGCAACAAAAAATGGAATATGGCAGTCCATCGTGGACAAGGTGAATGCAATCGGAGTGCTGAGGAGGACAATGGAAGAGGTCAAGAGGCGCTGGAATGATGTGAAGCGCAAAACCAAGCAGAAACTCGCCAACAACCAGAAGGCAGCAATGCAGACTGGAGGTGGGAGTCCAGCGCCCCAGGAGGAGCTGGACGAGATGGAGGAAATGGTCTCCACAGTCATCAGTGTGGAGATGGTGGCAGGAGTTGGGGGACCGGACACTGCTCGACAGGAGCCGACACAACAGCAACAGGGATGAGTATCGACCAGGGACTGGGGGGACGGGGGGAGATGGGCACAATGGCACACATGCACAATTAAGCATAGCACAGTGCACGCCCACGACTACTCTGGAGCATGTCCCTGATCCCCTTGGCACACTGCAGCACACCTAGAAACTGCAAGTAGGCCCCCGTCGACTATGTGCCCAGAGGGGGCCCTCCCCATACATCACTAATCTCACAACAAACCCATGCACAAGTACAAACACACATCTGTGATGTTGTCGAAATGTCCACTGTCCCGCATCAAATAGGCAGCTCCTCCCAAACAGTCACAATGTACATTGCCATGCAGTTTGTATGTAAACCTGTACAATGCGTCAACATACACGTGAAAACGATGTTAAACTGCATCTCCCCTTTACATTGCAGAGGGTAAATCAACACCTCCTGCAGAGCACACGGTACACCTCTTCACTGATGATGAAGAAGACCTCCCCTCCATCGACACCGACGCCGTCCAACGGCTCATGGACAGCTTCGGCACCCCACCTCCAGGAGCAGGGCAGCCCAGCTGCATCAAGGAAACCCCACCCCCCTGCACAGACCACACAGCAGGAAGCACCCACCACCACAGCTGTCTCCCAGGACCCCCACAAACAACACATGGTCTTCCAACGCCGTGTGTTAGGGTGCCAGGAGAAGATGGCTGATCAGGTGCGGGTGGGGTTCGACCTCATGGCAGCCAAACTAGATGCCATACGTGGGTGTCTAAGTCCCATCAGGGACCACTTACAGTCCCTAACGGACACCCACAGTCCGCTCCATGCTCTCTAACGATCCATGGCTGATATCGCAGGAGTCCTGATTCTGAGACAAGGACAACTGTGTAGTCAGAGTGGCTCCAGCGATGTCAGCCGGGAGTTGGGACACATGCGGAGGATCATGGAGAACAGGGAGTGGATGGAGGCGGAAAGAATGGCTGCCACGGCTGCACACCAGCGAGATGTAGCTGGGATCTACCATGCCTTGCGGATCCTCGTCAGGGCATTGCTGTCACAAGGCCTGGCGCAGATGAATGCTGCTGCTGCCTCTACATCCACATCTCCGCCCCCTGATGTGTCAGTGCCTCACAGTGCCACACAGTGCGGCAGCCAATCCACCCCTGCCCCATGATGTGTCAGTGCCACACAGTGCTGCAGAGAAAACACCACCACCCAAATGTGAGGCACATGAGACATCAGAGGACCAAGATGCGGATGAATCTGCCTTACTGGTAGTAAGGAAGCGGTAGCATTCTTCTCCGCCACATGGCCTGTTTCTGCTTGGTTCTGCCCTCTGCATCATCTCCTTCCACTGTCCCCCGATGCACTCTGCGACACTCATCTTGGACCTCGACATGGACTGCCATATTCTGTTTGGACATCAATGACACAGCTATCAGACTGCGGACTGAACTCTTCCTCTTCCGATGTACTTGTCATTCCCTGAAGGACACTGGCTGGCCCTCCACGGGCCAACAATGTAAAGTGGGGTTTGCATGGCCCTGTACTGCTCCAGCTACAACACTCCACTGACTGTGCATTAAACAATTAAATTCACACAGATGTGTCATGTCTATGTACATTCAAGTACGGAAGTATGGATGAATGTCGGGTCAGTGATTCCCCCTTACGTCCATGTTGCACATGTTGTGGGACTTGAGTCACAGGGTGCAACATTACCGATTGCGGATCAGGTGGCGCCGCCACAACATCAGAGACACACGCATTAGTCACCTTCTTGTCCAGCCCAGAACGGAACCACGCCCAGAGCGCCGGGGTCATCGTTCACACCCCTACGCTGGACTGGCATACACCAGGCCAGCCCACTCCGCCTACGCTTACAGGGGGGGATGACAACGCTACATGTCTCAGGTCTTCCCTGTAGTGATCTGCTGATCACAGGTCTAGTTGTCAGCATGCCACAGCCACTCCCTGAGGGCTGGTTCACACCCACACCACACCCATCAAGCACATGCGTCACAGGACATGTGACCCTGCCAATAAAAGGGGCCGGGCGCATGTGCCCGAGGCCATTTCCACTATCTAGCTGAGTGTGTCCGTGTGGTCATTATTTATGCATGAGGGCCTAGGGCCCTACCACATCACATTCCCCACTGCCAGAGGTGACATGATGGCGTCTGCACGACGAGACTCAATCATGAAGGGCCCATGGCTTGAGGTGCACAGAGTTGGTAGCATCCGTGGCACTTAGGCCGGCTCGGGCCTACCGCCACGTGGCGATGACTTGAAGTGCACAGAGTTGGTGGCATCCATGGCACTTAGGCCGGCACGGGCCTACCGCCACGTGGCGATGACTTGAGGTGCACAGAGTTGGTGGCATCCGTGGCACTTAGGCCGGCACGGGCCTACCGCCACGTGGGGATGACTTGAGGTGCACTGAGTTAGTGGCACCTGAAGAGCTGAGCGGGTGTGCAGCCTGCAATGATGCGTAGGCCTCGATACGACGTCCTGCCAATCAAGATTCGATTTGAATTGTGATCCCAGCTGGACCGCAGTGTACGCAGAGGGCAGAAGGCTGCACAGACATGACTCCGCGGCGCTGCAGGGTGCGCTGGGGGCCTGTGGCGTGGAATCCAGCGATCAGCTGAGGATGTTGCACCGGCACGTGGTGGGCCCTCTTGGAGACACGCCAGTGGCGGCAGGTGAGCATTGAGGCCCGGGTGCGCAGGGGCGGGCACTCATCACTGGTTGGCGGACTGGTCTGGGGACCAGCGCTGGGGTGCAGCAGACGCACAGGATCGCGTAGGCACCATCAGTCACTGCGGCACCCTCGTGGCTGGTTGGGGGGAATGAAGGTGCAGGGGTATCAAGCTCATACAAACCGTGATGCTTACAGGTATGAGTAATGCTGCATCATGAGACCGTAACAAAAGTTAGTGTGACCGTAACCTTCCTTTTCTATCCTACGTAGGTTACGACCACACGTACTTCTGTTACGGTCTTTTTGTGCAGGATTTGTCTTTCCTGTGAGCATTCCGGTTTGTCCAAGTGCTATACACTGTACCAGATTATGTTTGTGACTATACGGACGCTTGACCATTGTCACCATTTGTCCAACAGGTTTCTGGATACTGACCTCCGGAGTATGGAATGGTATTGGGAAGTTTCCGCGGCTTATGCAGTTACTTGAATCCACACGTTGCCCTGATGAAGTTCCCCGTTGGGCGTTGGCTGTGCTTTTCGTATCGTTTATTGTTGTATTTGTAATAAAGGACTGTTTTTACACTACTGTTGACTACTGGACTTCATGACCATGCGCACACACATTTCAGTTACTACAGTTTTGGATCTGGGGCACAGTGTCGCCTGGCAACGGCTGGCGTTGGGGTTGGTTGCGCAGGAACACTACCAATTTTAACTGTCGTGTGGTGCGGTGAGCGGGGCCCGCCGTTGCTATTGTGGACATGCATCCATGACATGGGTGAGGACGTATGATAGGGCTGGCTGTGAGACTCCTCTGACTCTGGGAGGTACCAGGGGCCGACAGGTGCAGCACAGCCAGCAGCTTCGTCTGCGGAGGGATGGTGGTTGTCCGTCGTGTTGGTACCGTCAGCCTGTGGGCAATGTGGGTCAGGATGCGGAGGATGGTTGTCCTTTTGTGCCTGTAGTGGGCAATGACTTCCTCTGGCGTTGAGTCTCTGAGACTGGTGGGTTTTGGGAACGTCCGCTGTCCTGTTCTGCGCTGCCTCTGTGGTAGTCGGGGGGGGCTGGGGGTGGTTGCGGTGGGTGTTGTGGCCCTCTTGGGTCTCCAGGCTGCACCCTCATTGTCTCCATGGCATCTGTTGGTCTTCAGATGTGGCTCTGGGCTGGGCTCCTTTTCTACTGCAGTTTGTCGTCCTGCTTAACACCAGTAAAAGGCAGGTGTTAAATCCCTGCTGCTAACGCGCCTTATCACCTGTTTTTGGTTCTCATCGCAGATCTGGCTGGAAGTTGAGAATATCGCCAAGTGGTGTTTTCGTGTGTTTTTGCACGGGAACGCCTTCTCTGCATATCATTAGTGTTAGTTGTCTCTCTCATCCGTGGCGATGTTTTTTGCGGCAGCTATCGCTGGTAAACTGGCGATGTGGGCAGTTTGCACCAGCTTGGGAATGGGGCGATAATTCTTTCGCCACTTTTGCTGCGCTAAAGTGCCGATAACTCGGCGATAAGTCCTTGAGAATATGCCCCTTGGAATTTTGAAATCAAGATTTAGATGTCTGGATTAGTCATGTGGAAGTTGGATGCATATTCCACCAATGGTCTGTAAAATGATTGTTGTTTGTGCAACACTTCATTATATAGCTCTAAAAGGGTCATCATTTCTGCTGAAGAATGAAGATAATTCACAAACTGTAAATAAATGTAGACTCTGACACACAGGAGGGGCAAAATAGAAGAGGAAAAATAAATATGCATTTTGTAACTAACATATTAAATTTGCTAGACATTTCTCATTGAAAAAAATTATATATATTAAAGAAATGTTTTCTGATTTTTAATTTTTGTTTTTATAAAGGACACATTTATTATGTCATAAATTGTCATATGTTTAGAATAATAGTATATGTTTCTAAAATGTCTCTATACCCTGCCCTACCTGGAACTTACTAGCCTTGATAGTCAGACCTGCCCTTTGCAGAGCAGGAAGTACTTCCATGAGGTGGCACAGGTGGTCCTTCCAGCTGGAGCTGAAGACCATAATGTCATCTAGATAGGCGTCACTGAAGTGCTTTATCCCTGGCAGGACTTGATTGACCAAGCTCTGGAAGGTGGCACAGGCATTTTTCAACCCAAAAGGCATCATCTGCAACTGGAAGTGACTCTCTGGGGTAGAGAATGCAGTCCTCTCTTTGTCCCCCTTATTCAAGGCAATCTGCCAGTACCCGGACATCAGATCAAATGTGCTGAGGAACTTGGCAGCCCCCAAACGATCAATGAGCTCTTCAGCTGGGGGACAGGTTAATCATCAATCTTAGTGACTGAATTAAGTGTCTAGTAATATGCACAGACTGAAGTTCGGGAGTGGTACCTGGACAGGCAGCCTTGGGGACCAGCACCACTGGATATAGACCAAGGGCTGCTTAAGGGCTCAATTACACCCAGTTCCAGCATTATGGAGACTTTCTACTTTATGCTAACTCTCACCTTGTAAGATAGCATGTAGATATTTTTCTACATAGGCGTACTACTCCCAGTGTCAATATCATGGTTACACCACATAGTGAGCACTGGGGTTAGGGAGAAGAGGAGACAAGCTGCCCTAAAAATTATCAACAGTCCCTCAGTTGTTATAGGGTTAAGGTAGGCGAGAGGCTGACACCCTCTACTAACCCATCCACTTCCTTAAAAGAAAGGAAGTCGGGGAGAGGATCACACTCCTCCTCCACTCCATCATCTGTGACCAGATGCATGGTAACCTCGGAACCTCTCATTGTGAGGTTTGACATGTAGGACCCGCAAGGGGTTCCTGAGAGTCTTGAGGTCCACCAGGTAGGTGACCTCTCCTTTGTGCCCCTTCACCTCATATGGTCCAGACCTTTGGTCTTGAAGTGCCCATGGCTTCACAGGCTCCATCACCCACACCTTTTGACCAGGCTGAAACTCGACCACCCACACCTTTTGACCAGGCTGAAACTCGACCAGAGTGGCCTTCTGATCATAACAGAGCTTCATAACCTCCTGTCTGGCTTCTAGAGTCTCCTTTGCCTTCTTCCAGAAGTGCTCCATCTGGGTGCAGAGGGCCAGCATATAGCTGACCACATCCTGGGGAGCTTTTTTGGGAGCTTCCTCTTATCCCTCTTTTACCAGGCTGACAAGCCTTCTGATAGGGTGACAGTACAGGAGTTCAAAGGGGCTAAACCTAACCCCCTCTTGCTGTAACTCCCTGAAAGGAAACAGGCATGGAAGGAAGATGTCACACGTCCATCTCAGGGGGTTCGACAGGCCCATTATCATGCCTTTCATGGTCTTTTGAATCTTTCCCCAAGTCCCTTGTTCTGGGGATGATACTGTATGGAGAGCTAGAATCTAACTCCACACTTATCCCACATGGGCTTCATGTATGAAGACATGAAGTTGGTACCTTGGTCAGATACTACCTCCTTAGCGAACCCCACATAGGTAAATAGCCCCATCAGTACTCCGGCCACTGCTGGTGCAGTCTCTGTCCTCATAGGTATAGCCTTCGGGTCCCGGGTGGCATTGACCCTGTTGGCTAGGGCTGTCTTGGGGTTCAGATGTCCAACAATGGGAATGTCAATGACTGGAAGGGGAACCAGGGGAGTCTCACACTTTGCTCCTTACTTCCCAATGGTCTGGTATGTGCAGCATGACCTGCAGAATGCATCTGAAGTCACCTTCTTCCGGGACCATTAAAAGTGGGTGACAAGCATGCCAGAGGTCTTGTTTCCTCCTAGATGACCTGCCAGGGGAGCATCTTGAGCAATCTCCATTAGGGCGGTCCTGTAGCACTGGGGACCACCAATACACCTGTTGCACTAGGCTCAGGAACCTTAGGATCACTGTACAGAAGGCCATTTTCCCAGTAAAACAGGTGATCACCAGAGGTGTTGACAGCAGCCATGACCTTGGCCTGCCACCATAAGCCCGTCAGAGTGGGGCACGCCTTCTGCACTCTGCAGAACTACTCTCTGGTGTGCCCTCATTCCTTCTACAACTGTCCAGTCTAGGTAGGTTTCCCGGGGCTGCAATGTCCTCCCCTGTAGGTTCTGGGGTGTTGCCCTCAGGCTCATTCTCCTCCCAGACCGCTGCAGTTTCAGAAGTCGTTTTTCCTCACCCCTTGTCCTTCCTCATTTTGTCAGGTACCTTGGCCATTTTTCAAGGCCCCTCTTGTCTTCCCTCTCAGGCAATCATGGACCTCCCACTCAGGCAAACCCAACAACTCCAGGTGGAACCAGAACTACACCCCTTTCCAGGTGGTGTGCTCCATGTCATTACTGAGCAGAAAATCCCTAGGCATAGATGGACTCACAGCTACCCTCATGGAGTCTTAAACCCCCATTCAAAGGGACCCAGACCCATGGGTAGTTACTCTCATTGTTGTCTGCTACTATAACCTGGCACAAAACGGCAACTGTTGTTATCTAGTCACGCTGTACCAGGACAATGTCACAAGTTCAGGCCAACCGCGATGGAGTGCGGGCTGGATACAGAGATCAAGTTAACCCCACTGAAAAAAAAAAGACTTATATCCTGGATGGGAAGCGTTATGAGGTCCCATGTTGAGGATGCATTGTGAAGCGGTGATTCCAAGGAGTTGCAGGCTGCTATGTAGGGTCCTGCATTGAAAATGCATCATGCAGAGGAGATTCCGAGGAGCTGCAGGGCTGTGATGCAAGATCCTGCTTTGAGATGCGTCATGCAGCAGAGATTGAGAGGAGCTGTGAGGTTGAGATGCGAGGTCCTGCATCATGCAGCAGCAGTCTGATGGTCTGTGGGGTGATGCGTTGCACTGCGTTGATTCTGCTAGAACGACAGTTGGGTTGACAGAGCACCTTCAGGCCCACTTTCAAAAGTCCAGGACTGAGGAGGCACCACTTGAGGGCAGAACTCACATCAGGCAAAGTCCAGGTGCAGGGTTCAAGGTGGTTGGAGCCTTTTTTTCCTAGAGGCTCTGATCAGGAGGCCAGCCAACTAGCCCTTGGAGTAACTCTGGTGGTCCTGGGTTCAAGATGCAGGTCCTTCTCACTCAAGCAGCAGGGAAGCAGGGCAGAAGAGTAGCAGAGCAGCAGAGTGCCAAGACCTTATTGCAGCAGGTCAACACAGCAGTCCTGCTTCTGAGTCTTCCACAGGTCCAGATGTGTACTAAAGAGTTGGGTCTGAGGATCCAATATTTATACTTGGTCCCAGCTTTGAAGTGGGAGAAACTTCTATAGTCCTTCTCCTGCAAAGGTGTCTATAATTACCTTCCTCCCTGTCCTGGCCCCAGGTGGTCTGGGGGCCCAAAAGACTAGTGTGAAACCCTTTGTGAGTGTGCTGAGGCAGAGCCTTTTTATGATGTGCAAATGTGGTAGGTGATAGCTCCTCACCCTCACAATAACAAAGTTGACCTATTCTACCAACACCTATTATTCCTTTGTCTCACTGTCTGGGAGGAATACACAAAGACCAACTTCCAGCTATACTTAGTCATGTGACCCAGGATGCAGGCTGCAGACACCAAATGGTTGAGACAAGAAAATACCAACTTTCTAAAAATGGCATTTTCAGAATTGTAACTTAAAATCTGACTTTACCATTGAAGAGGGTTTTAAATTACAGTTCTTTAGATACCAAATTCGATATTCCTATCTGCTCCCAATTGAAGTTATCACTTATTAAATGTAATAAGGTAACACAATGTTATGCTATGGGAGAGGCAGACCTTGTGGACCTTTCAGTAGTGAAAAACAAATGTAAGAGTTTTTTTACTACTAGGACATGTCAAAGTTAAAAGTACATGTCCTACTCTTTAAGTTTGCTGCACCCTGCCCTGTGAGCTGTTTTGGGCCTACCCTAGGGGTGACCTATATGTATTTAAAAGGAACGTTTAGGCCTGGCAAAAGGTTTGTTTGGGAAATGGCAGTTTCCAACTGCAAACACAGGCTACAATGGCAGGCCTGAGACATGTTTTATATGCTACTTAAGGGGGTAATACATTAAGTGCTGCAGGCCCACAAGTTGCATTTAGTTTACAGGCCCTGGGTACATGTAGTTTCACTTTACTAGGGACTTGCAAGCAAATTAAACGTGCCAATTGGGTGTATACCAATTCTACCTTGTTTAGCACTGATTAGCAGTAAGGCCAGAGAAAAAAAACAAAGTCAGGAAAAACAGGAAGAATGATGGCAAACAGTTGGGTAAAACCTCGCCAAGGAACTCAGGTTGAACACATATCTTTAGACATGGCATGGTATACATATTGTTATACATAGCACAGCTTTAGGGCCTGATTACGAGTTTGGCAGTCTTGGGACTGCCGCCGCTTCGGCGTTGGAATCACTGCCTCACCGTTGGCGATCCGACTGCCCTATTACGATGCATGCAGTATCATAGATGGAAGACCTCCACGATCCCACTGCCGCTGCCAGGAATCTCGACCATGGCGGTGATGTGATAGGCCAATGCCTCTGTCTGAGGGCAGACCGCCAGTGTTACTACCAGTCCAATTACGATGTGTATTCCCGACGACGTGACTGTGGCGGTCCAACCACCACATCTAACCTGGTGGAAAGGGAGGGATATAGGCTGAAACTCACCTGCATTGAGCTTCACACATCGTGTGCCGCCATGGAGCGGATCGTACATGTACTGCCGCTGCTGATGATGTCCAAAACCGACACCGCCGTCAATGCAAATGTAGGAAGATATACTCTTACCCTTTTCCATAGACTAAATATATGCCCACCATGAACCTGGCAAGGTGTTTGGGGTACCTGAGCCAAACATATTTTGTGAGCCCCTGTTCAGAATTGTTCACAATGTATGATCCAATTAAAGGCTCAATTATGCCCTCTTAGGCCAGGTCACTGACACTGCACAGACACACTCTACCAAAGTCGACATGTGTTCACATCTCACAGCCAGGGATAGTGATGTGTACATTATATTGTGTCACACAACAGCACCTCCTCATCAAGATAACACCTATTGATCTTTGTGACACCCTCACATTGCTCACATGCTACATCCAGATGTGATATCAAAGATACATCCGTATGGATGTGTCATGAAACTGAAACACACTTTCTCTGCTAAATCTTTGAAATGGACTCTCACACATCAACCACATTAAAAGGTAATGTCAGGCAAATGGGATTCAAAATAATCAGTGTGAGAAGCATTCAAAGGACACAATGTAAAGACTCTGCAGAATAGGTATACCTCTATCAGGTGGACCCCTGAAAGGCTGGGGGCCTGGGCCACAGTCTACTTTGCACATGCCTCAAAACCTCTATGTGCACAGGACCTGTGGATTGAAGTATATCAGGGACAACCAATAGCATAACTAAGTGCCATGCATATGTGGGAAATGTGTAAGTGCAAGTCATGAAAGCAAACATAGCAGTGACAGCATTTGTCAAACATTTAGCTAAAGTAGGTGTAAGGAACACACATGAAAATGGACACATGTCCATAACTATGTCTATAAAGGCATGACAATTTAATACCCTCCATGTGTGGGTAATCAAATATCTAACTTGCACACATCAAACACATATCCAACCTACATCATAGGTAGAAGTCCAAGCTAAATGATGTTGGCATTGGCCGAGCCAAGCTGAAATACTTACCATATGAAACACCACCCAATGCAATGTTATCCGCAATTGGAATTCATCCCACATATCCATCCATTGAACATTTCCCCTTGTCCTGTGTAACTCCAGCACTGATTCCAAGGTCATATCATACTAACCACTTCAAATGGATCAGCAATCAGGATGAAACAAACAAACACAACTGTAGTCACACATCAAAAAGTATCCAATAAAATCAAATATGTAGAAAAGTAATGGCAGGGCTAATGTATTCTAAACAAAGCAAATATTTTATTTTGCAAACATATGAGCATGTACTAAACCAAAGGCCAATAGCCAGTCCTTTTTCATATTGCATGGTCTAGCACACTGCTGTGCCACTAAACGTGCCCTTCATGGCACTGCCAGAGAACCTCCTCACATAGAGGCACCTATTGGGCTTGGCAGGCACCTCAGAGATCTTACTTGGGAGGGGTGGGGTCACTCTTATGAGGGCTGGTTTTGGGAGGGGTTATGGTTTTCTTAGGGGTATGGCTGGGATTAGTGGTGGGGATCAGGTTTCTCAGGGATGTGTAAGGGATGGGCGAATAGGTAGGGGTGTGGATGAGGTCCTTTTGGTTTTGGGAGGGGGTTCGGGTTTGACAGGGCTAAGGACAAGGGCACATAACAGTTTCCTGGGGAAAATGGGCAGAATGTTTGGGAGGGAGTAGGGGTTGGGAGGTAGAGGAAGTAGATGTGTCAGGTATGGGTGGGTGTGTTAGTGGTATATGTGTCTGTGTGTCTGATGTTTCTTGTTCATGTTTTGTAGGTGTCTGTTGTGTGGGTGAGTGTGTGCGTTTGCATTTTTTGAAGGGGTTGATGTGGACGTGCTGGGTATGCTGGGTGTTGTGGATGGGTCTATGGGTGTGGTGTCTGTTGTAATGCTAAGTGTTGTGGATGAGTCTGTGAGTATGGATGTGGTATCTGTTGTAATGCTGGGTGTTGTGAATGAGTCTGTGGGTGCGGGTGTGGTGTCTGTTGTAATGCTAGATGTTTCGGATGTGTCTGTGAGTGCTGGTGTGGTGTCTGTGGTTATGTTGGTGGGGGTGGTGGTCAGGGGTGAGTGACATGTGAGTGAATATGTGCTTATGTGTTTTTTGGTGTTTGTGTTTGCGTGTACTGCTTGAGGATGTTGAAGTATGTGTGTGCACATGTGTGAGTATGCTTGGGACAGGTATGGGAATAGGGAATTTCAATGGGGAAGAGGCAGGAGGTGGGGTGGAATTTTGAGATGGGTGGGAGGCTCCTGTGAGGGAGGAGGCTGGAACCTGCAAAGATCTCTGTAGGGCAAACATAGCACTGTGGATGCCTTCCTGGTAGGCCAACATCTGTTGCAGTTGGCTACCTTGCACCTGGATGGTATTCAGCAGTGCCGCCTGACCCACAGATATGTTTCTCAGTAGGTCAATAGCCTCCTCACTCAGGGCAGCGGGGTAACAGAGGTAGGGGCTGAGGTACCTTGGGTGAAGGAGACGGCTCCCCTCTTACGAGAGCTGGCCCGGCCAACTGGGTGGGGAGCAACAGAAAGGTTGGAAATGGACTGGGTGTGGCAGACGGGGATGATGTGGATACAGGTCCTGTGGATTCTGCCACCACTAGGGAGTGTCAACTGTAGGATGACTCTGTAGATGAAGAAGTCGAGCTGCTATTCTCAGTGGCACTCCCCACACCCTCTCGATCACTGGGTCCCTTCATGTCTGTACTCTCTCAACCAGGACCACTGTGACTACTGACTAGCTGATTCCCCAACAATGATGGCCCTGTCTCCTCTGCTTGCCTGGGATGATGCTGAAATGAAATCAAAAATAGATTTATTGCATCTTCCAGAACACACTTGACCAAAATCTTTGATCACAGAACATCAATAAAGTATAGAGAAGAATTTAGCTACAAGGTCCACTTTATTGGCTTCAACATCAGCATGGGCACATGAATGCATGCTGCATGACCTGTAAGCAGATGCTCACAGTGAAGTCATAACCACAGACACCTCCAACTGCATGAGTGAAGTTGTCTCAAATTCATCCTCATGTATCTAGTAGGATACGTGATCAACTTGTATAGGTTGGCTCTTGCAGTATAGTTTAGTAACCTGATGTAATCAAATAGGATGGCAATGACAAATTCATTCCTACAGATTCAACACAAGGTCCTGAAATCAGTAATAGGTCATATACCTAATACCACATCATGATGAAATGATGGTCAACTAATTCAGCTATGCTGCAGCAATATGTACAGTAGCAGGAAGAAAGTGACATGGAAATGCTAATTCACACTGTTGACACTTCCTAATTGAAACTTCCTTATATGTCCACTGTCAGAATGGTCTCATGAAAGCTGTACTTATGTTGCTTTGCTATGTATCACATGTAGCACAGAAACGTAGACTGGAGACATATCTGGGAGATGTGTCTACAAAGATCCACAGCATAATGAATCAGCAAGGCCTAGGGACCTCCCAGTCCGGACGGGTACTGGTGAGGACACCATTCTTAGATTGCATACCTAAAAGGCAATAGACCATTGAAGGTTGTTAAGGGTCAGGGAATCTCCATTACACGAAGAGGCGGTTTAACCTGTGTCCTAATGGGAAGGCACATCGCAGTACCTTTTAATCTCACAAACACAAATTCCATTGTATTACTGAGTGCAAATGCTCACATATGATCCCTAGATTTCTGCATGTCACTCTCTGATGCATTTCACCAGTCAGTGAATGAGCCTTGACAAATCAACATGTGCAATTCATATAACTGAATACTCCCACATCAATGGCATGGAAATTCAAATGTTGAGAAATTACTGTAAGTCTACCTGTCATGTCCTTCATTGCTTCATCAATTGGACCTGACTAATGACAATAAGTAATGGCATAGGGTATGTGTGACATACCCACCAGTGTCTACACACTCCTGTATGTGGTAACACAAGAATTGTATAACACACAAATACCTATTGTCAATTACAGATGGGCCTACACACACATTTGAGATGGAATCAGACATCAACCTATGAAGACAAATAGATCATGTATGAAACAGTAGTGCAGATGATACTACAACATGGAAAGGTACACATACCAACATGTGGGCACTAATACTAATGGCACCAGTGATGGTTTGCTATCTCATGTTACTGTACATTCCTCACTTACTTACAAAGGAGATGTATTATTCAGTAACTGCATCCAAAGTGCACTGTATGTTATGTCACATGTAAGAGGGCCACCATCACATGAAACCCAGCAGTGAGGGAGCATCACATCTGACACACTGAAGACAAGTGTCCTGATTGGTACAATTGTCACCCACAACATCAAACATGAGTTGATTAATCACTTTACTCAGCCATGTGTCTGATCAAGACTGTAAATTGGTAGTGACTGGACTCTGCTGTGTGCCTGGTCAGAGAGAGGCAAAACATGTCAGCAGGCACGTACTACCAGACCTACAAAAACAATAACTCTTCTTCTGCGTCGCATATGGTCCACTCCCAATACCCAGGTATAACTCTAGCCAGGACTCACCCCCTTGTCACTGCTGTAGGGTCCTCAACTGCAACAAGCTCTGTGTAGGCCACCAACAGTTTGCAGGCAATTAGGGGGGGCCAGGGTCCAATGCATGCACCATCCATGCTAGGAGGACAGCCCCAGCTGGACCTCTGTGAACATCTGGGTCGAGTGCCTCAGGTCCTCCCACATGGCAATGGACACTGCGCCGGCAATAGACCCCCAGGATCCGCACCTTCCAGGCAATGGCTCTCCAAATGAATTGCTTCTGATGGACGTTGACCTGTATGGATACAGTAGATGAATACACAGATTATAACTGAGGAAATGTAACATCATCAGTGTAGGCTGTCGGGTGTCACACTAGAGTATTCTTCTTCTGATAAATACACTGTTACGCTCAACCTTTAGTAAACCCACTACTTAGGAGACACACTCAATTTAAACATTAGTATGACTGAAAAAGGAGTGTACCATGTAACATAAGTATCACTCAATTAGAGCACTGGAAAAGTTCCATGTATTACAATATCAATAAATATCCATAGTCCGTTCAATTGAATTTAGTTCTTCGGGAGTCTTGCATTGTGTTCAAATGCTGCTTTATTGATTCTTTTTATTTAAAAAAGTCAATTAGCCCAGCCAAAGCATTTCATCCCTTAGGACTTCATCAGGGCTGTAGGTTAAAAACATATACAAATAAAATGTTATAAGGGTATATATATACAAATTATTACCATCAACACAAAGACAAATATAACCACAATATTTTACATGACAGATAATTAAAAACACTACAAGACTCCCTAACTATATACATCCTTAGAAACACAGTGCACTTAAAAGTGTTATAGATTAAAAGACCTAATGTCAATTTGATCAAATTCAAACTCAATTCATTGTGGCTATATCCCAATGGAACCACAGTGTTATAATTTAGAACTGTCCTTTAATTTAAGGGCATTTAATCTGTCTTTTGTTATGCTAGATCTGCCTATTATACGGTGCTTCATCAAGAAGTCAATCTCTAGATAACTGTTATATCAATCAATCAATCACAAGCTTTATTTCGACATAAAAGTCATAAAAGCATCATGAAACAACAACAACATGACTAATAAAATTGATATAGATATAAAAAATACATTAATAAATATACACTCAATTATCCTTGATTTGATTTGATTTTGGTTAAAAACTGGCAGCATTTCATCATTTTGTTTATAAACAATTCAATACAAGGGGAGAGTTCATTAATTAAAAAGACTAAAAAGCTCGTGCATAGAAATTTTAACAAAAATACTATTAAAACATTATCAATTCATCAATTCATAAAGGCTATGGCTTTCTTGCAAGCGCTTTCCACCGAATTTGCCATGCCTGCCCCAAATACTTCGCTATACAACAAGATAAAAAAGGTCCGGAATCTGCCTTAAGAATGCGGAGTGCAACTTGGTGCTCCCGTGTACCAAGTTGTCGACAAATCGGACTCAGCCATTTTCTCCGTGGGGTTTTGTAGGCTGGACAAACGAACAATAAATGGGCAATGCTTTCCACAGGGGCTTGGCAGCTGGGGCAATGTTTTCCATTGACGGCGGACCATTTTGCTATCACTTCGCCCACCGGTAAAGAGCCAAACCTAAAATGCATGTAGAGAATTCTGTCTCTGGGAACTGTAATCTGATCAAGGTAAGGCTCGTAATATCTACATTGTTTATGGTAATAAAACTCAGTTGACAATCTACCCGAGTCAGATCTGCTGATTGCACATTGGTCCACCCATTCCCAATACAGACGATTGAGATCTTCTCTCCTTGGGGGATCCTGGCTGGTCCAGTAATCACAAAGCCCAATTGCAGATAACATTTTCTTTATGTCGCGTAGCCAACCTATTTTCCCCCCAGTATCGAGCCTAATAACCTCAGTGAGGGCCTCTGCATAGTGAGAAAGCTCAGGGGTCCTCCTAATGCGGGCCCAAAAGAGGAGAGGACGCAGCCTAGCTACGTCACTAATTGACCGCCTACCCATATCCATTAGTAGTGGTGTGAGAGGAATATATTTTGGTGCTGTGACTAGATCTCTTAAAAATTTATATTCCGATCTCCGGAGCTCATCAAGATTGTCAAACCCCCAAACCTCAGCTCCGTAGAGAGCGGCACTGACAGCCTTGGAGTCATATATCTGGAGGGCTGGAGCAACAGGCCTAGTGTGGGAGAGACGATGTTCTCTTGCTATTGCACCAGCCAGACGTTTATGGGCCACCAACATCTTGCCTAGATGGGGTTTCCATGACATTTTATCAGAGAATCTTACGCCAAGGTAGTCAAAAGAAGCAACCTTTTCAAGGGGAATCCCGCCCAAGAGAGGGCCATTCCTACATGTTCTATGGGGGTTGAAGGCCATAAATTTGGTTTTATTGGCGTTTATGACCAGACCTCGGTTCTCACAAAATAAATGGAATCTATCAGTTAGGCGCTGCAACCCAACTTGGGTCTTGGATATCAATAACGTGTCGTCTGCAAACAACAGGGTCGGTATCTTTTTGCCCCCCAAAACGGGAAAGTCGGCCGGCTCTTCCAAGAGAAAATCCACGACTCCATTCATATATAGGGAAAAGAGTGTTGGAGCCAAGACGCATCCCTGCCTTACTCCTCTCTTGACAGGGATGCGCTCTGTAAGTTGACCCTGCTCACCCCACCTGACCTGGGCGAAATTTCCCTCGTGCAGCCGAACTAATAAGTTAAGAACAAAGTGAGGTATACCCATCTCGCCAAGCAGGACCCATAACTTGGATCTGGGAACCAAATCAAAGGCAGTCTTTAAATCGATGAATGCTAAATACAGACTGCCTCTGCCTATTATCACAACCTTCCAGTATATTAAGAGGAATCTAAATACCTGGTCCATTGTCCCTGTCTTTGTCCTGAAGCCTGCCTGAAATTGTGAAAGGATATCCCCATCCTCAGTCCAAGTCTGTATCCTGTGCAGTAGCATCCGACCAAGGACCTTCTGCACAGCATCAATCAGACTTATAGGTCTGTAATTGGCAGGGTCATCTCTTGCTCCCTTTTTATATATGGGGACTATTTCCGCAGATTTCCAAGACAACGGGACCGATGCTCCCTCGGCTATGGCATTTGTTAGCAGCAAGATGTAACGTGCCCATTGGGTGCAATCAGCCAAAAATAAATCACCGGGCAGGCCACCGGGCCTGCAGCTTTCGCGGGGACTATTTTGTTGATTGCAGCTTCTACCTCCAGAATTGTAAAATGCTCCTCCTTATTCAAGTGCCCAGAGTACTCTATTACTTCCCCTTCTTGAGTATCCTCCTCAACGGAATAAAGCCCTTTGAAGTGGTCAAACCAAACTTGACTAGTGATGTGATTCGGGGGTGGACATGAACCTGACCTACTACCCCAAGTGACCAATTTCCAGAAAAGGTTGTTATCCTTAGATGTGCATGCATCTGTTAATTGCTCCCATCTTGATGCATCCCAAGAAGCCTTTGCCTCTCGCTGAGCCACTTTATAAGAATTTCTTGCGATTTTAATTTGTAATTTATCTTTCCCCTTAATCGCCTTGATTAAAGCAGACCTTTTTCCCTACATTCTTTGTTGAACCAAGAATATGTGTCCCTCAAGGAATTACAAGCTTTTACTTTTTGAACTGGGGTCAAGAAATATGCCATAATTTGTGAGAATGTGTGCTCATGAACCCTGGACACATCTGAGGAACTTGTTACAGTGTGTGCCACAACTTGAAGCTTGGCCGTGCCAGAGGCTAACTCTCGACTTATCCCATTCAACTTGCCCTCATTTAGTGCTACCCTTTTCCACTTCAGGGTCCTTTTGCAATTTGACTGTGTGATCTCTCTAGTAGCTACCTGAGGATGGATATTCTGTGCGTAGCAATCTGCTTCCCAGAGTGGTTTCAGAGATAAGCACAGGGGATTATGATCACTCTCTGTAGTTGAGCCCACTAACATATCAATCAAATACCCCCATAGCCTAATATCAAGGAGGATATAATCGATCCGAGATGGGCAACTGGCCCTATTATAAGTATTAGCCCCGTGCTTATCAGAATTAGACCTACCATTAATTGCTCTTAGGCCATATTCCGTAGTAATGGAATTCAACTGGAGAGCCTGCTGGGTCCATCTTTTAATCGGGGGAGATCAAGCTGAGGTATTGCCCACCTAACATCTTGAGGTTCAATTTCCATCAAGTCCTCTGTAGCCAGGGGTTCGTAAGTGCAATTAAAGTCACCTGCGACTATTATTCTTGCAAATGGTGAACATTTATCTAAACAATCCTCTAAAACAGAAATTATGTTCGAAGGCCTGCCATAATTTGTCCCTCTTGCATAGACATTAAAAAGTTCGATTTGACTACCACCCCTTGGACCCCTTATACTGAGCCAAAGGATATCTGGACTAAGGCTTGACTGGGGAACTACTCGACAATCTAGAGCGACGCTCATCCAAACAATCAAACCCCCTGAAGGGCGACCTCTTCCCACAGTTGTCGCAGGGATAAAATGACAGGTGTAGCCAGGTTTATATAGGGGAACCAAACTCCATGTCTCCTGGAAAATACAAATGTCAAAGTTCCCTACAAAATCATTCCAATGAGGAAGAGGAAGTTTACTACTCAATCCCGCCACGTTCCAAGATACAACCTTCAATTGATGGCTCAGCATAGGGGCTATACATTGTGAAGAGGTAGAAATATTTTCTGAAAAAGAACCTGGAGATAGAGCTAGAGGTGGCAAGTCTAAAGACAAGTGCATATCAGCGGCGAGGTTCCCATCTGTAATGAGATTCGCCCCATTTGTGCCCATCGAAGTTTGGGAACTTTGCCTGAAATGGTTTAAGCAGTTTGGGGACGACAAGTGCAATGGATCTTGCAGTCAATCATTAGACTCCAAAGAAGAGGAGCTCGCTAGGTGTATTATTGCTTGCGTGTGTTGTGGTCTACCCTGTTCATGCAAAGGTTGATGTCTGAACTGGATGGAAGAACCATCTGGAGGGCAGGTGCGAAACTCTAGGGCCAGAAGATTCCCCGCGATCTCACTTCCTTTCAAGGTGATTTCAATGTCATCCAATTGTGTAAAGGGAGCGGGCGCCTTCGTGCCATGAGTATATCGTCCCTGATCACCGATTTGCAACCCCTAGTGTAACGGATCCAATAAATCACTTTGTTAATTAGGGATTCTTCATTCTCTACAATACCATTGGGAACGGTTTTCAATCTTGGAACATTAGTCATATAAATTTTCCCAGAATGAGATCCATTACCAATGGTTGCAGCAGCTAAAGGAGTCTGCAGGTCACGATTACCATAAGTAAGATGTTGTATAGTTGGTTGTGCCTGTTGCAATTGGGCAATATAATTCGTTTCGGAAGTCTGTAGGGTTTGTGAAACTGCCAGCCTCTGGAGCCTATCTTGTATGTGGCTAAAAGGCTTATTAATACCCTGAATCCTAGATTCATTAGGGATGAACTTGGAAATCGAAGGTGCAAGAGTGTCTGATTGCTGAACATTGAGATCGTGGGTGGGAATTTTCATGCTAGAGATTGATGGAGTTAATTGTTTAGGACGACTATTGGCGAGCTGCGGGCAATGATATTGTACAGCAGTAACATCCTCGTTACGAGGCACGACCTTCCTCGCTATGGATGTAACTAGGGTTGTAAGGTCCTCTACCATCCTTTTCAGCACACCAATCTCTGCTCTTAATGAATTAATATCAGAAGCTACATCTATAGGCTTGACTTGATTAGCTATGCCACACGCCCCAGTAATATCTAGCATATCTGGCAGCGATGGCTGGGGAGTTTTAGCACTAAACTCATCATCGATTACCTGGAGGGGTAAAAATCTATTCGAACAAGGAATGGTAGGTTCTAATTCGTGGGTTTCTGGGGATGCGCTAATGCTAATGCTGGCAGGGGGAAATAGAAAGTTGAGCTGAATCTAAAACGAGAAGAGCAGGTTCCTTGGGCTTCATTGGTAGCTTTTTAGGTGCGGCTTTTGGAACATCGTTGGGATGACGGGCGAACAGGCCCTTCTCAAGCTTGGATTTGGAGATGATCTCTCAGCCAAACCCTCATGAGTTGGGGATACCGGTTGATTACATTCCAAAATTCCCTCACACTCGCTTATTAGGATATCTATCCTATCAAGTACGCAATTACTGCCTGGATGTTTGAGGGACTTTCTGGCCCTTTTCCCTTTAATTGGCCTACCTACCCCGTTTCCCCCAGTTCCCTCCATGATTTTTCGCTTCCCCATCCCAAATTACCAAATAACTCCAGTAGTGTTACTAATAGGTGCCCACAGTTCAAACAAGCTAGACAAATAAATGTACCTATAATTAATAACAAAAGGATAAAAAAAAAAACACACAATAATAAGACAAATAGTGATAAAAAGGCGCTACGCAATCCCATACGATCCCCTGTAAAACAAAGGGGATCAACCACCATCAAGAACAATGTCCAAATAATGCTAGATAAATGAACATTGGCAAATCTCCTCAGATATAAAATGTCCAGGATGCACAGTACCTTGTTTTGCTACATCCGCTGTAAGATGTAAGGGGGGGTGGCCCAGCCCTGCCTCTACCTGTCACGGACGGGCAAGGACGGGCCCGCCCTTGGCCCGGGCTTTGCCCGGGCGCTGCCCGCGCGCGTCCCGCGCTGCGGGAGGCCAACAGCGGTTTTATCGCGCCTCCGGGCGCGCTGCGAAGCGTCAAGGTAGGCGACAGGGCAAGAGATGCTGGGAGGTGTAGTCCAAAAGGGCCGTTCCCCTCACGGCAGATATGGGAAAGATTCTGTAGCGTTGGCCGTTCCCTTCACGGCAGCGTTATGGCAGCGTTGCCCCCCGCAAGAGAAGAAGACTGCTGTGGTTGGCGTCCCGCGCTGCGGGAGGCCAACAGCGGTTTTATCGCGCCTCCGGGTGCGCTGCGAAGCGTCAAGGTAGGCGACAGGGCAAGAGATGCTGGGAGGTGTAGTCCAAAAGGGCCGTTCCCCTCACGGCAGATATGGGAAAGATTCTGTAGCGTTGGCCGTTCCCTTCACGGCAGCGTTATGGCAGCGTTGCCCCCCCGCAAGAGAAGAAGACTGCTGTGGTTGGCGTCCCGCGCTGCGGGAGGCCAACAGCGGTTTTATCGCGCCTCCGGGCGCGCTGCGAAGCGTCAAGGTAGGCGACAGGGCAAGAGATGCTGGGAGGTGTAGTCCAAAAGGGCCGTTCCCCTCACGGCAGATATGGGAAAGATTCTGTAGCGTTGGCCGTTCCCTTCACGGCAGCGTTATGGCAGCGTTGCCCCCCGCAAGAGAAGAAGACTGCTGTGGTTGGCGTCCCGCGCTGCGGGAGGCCAACAGCGGTTCTATCGCGCCTCCGGGCGCGCTGCGAAGCGTCAAGGTAGGCGACAGGGCAAGAGATGCTGGGAGGTGTAGTCCAAAAGGGCCGTTCCCCTCACGGCAGATATGGGAAAGATTCTGTAGCGTTGGCCGTTCCCTTCACGGCAGCGTTATGGCAGCGTTGCCCCCCCGCAAGAGAAGAAGACTGCTGTGGTTGGCGTCTTGACTGTTATATAGAGTTCGCTCACTTGGACAATGCATGAGTCAATTCTCCCAATATGATACAAGATGTTCTCCCATATCCAAAGTCTTCATAGAAAAAATTCTTAAATCTGGGTGGTATAGTACCCCCTATACCATCTAAAAATCAAGAAAAGTTTTTTTGAATAATGGGCACCCAATATTTAGGAAAGAGACTACCTCTCAAAGAGACAGTCCCCGTTTTCTTTACTGCAAGCACACAGTTTTGATCCTCATTTTATATGTCCAATATCATGAACACCAAAGATCCAAACTCAATCCGTCCATTCTCATATTTTGACTAATTCAAACAATATGTCATGCAGCACTCACTCCATCTGGTCCTCCAAGGGTCAGTTAAACCTGCTCAGTACTGACCTTCATAGCCCGTAACATGGCACCCAAAATGCCAGAAATCAGCCTATGAGTAACTCAATCACTGACTCGTTATTTTAGCGTGCCAACAGCCAATTACATTGTTTCTTTCATATCCACTTCCACTAGTATTTCTTGGTTATGTGACAACCAATGACGTAACTCATGGTATACATGACCGCCACTCTCTGCCAATTGCTGATCATTCGTATTTTCTACAGTTTTAGTAAACCTGTGTTTACTATCTGGTTTGTCAATTCGGTATATTCATTACATGCGCTACGACCCTATAGATGTTATTATCATACATAAACAACTAAATGATCACCAGTGTACTACTTATTTCAAAAATGTTATATCCTCCCCAGCATGCCCCGGAGGTCTCTTGTCAACCTTGAATTCCATTACCATCTTAGTAGGTTTCCTCTCTGTCCGTCTAGTGTATCCACCAATCAGAATCCTGTGTGCAGTCAAGTATGCACAACCTGAATGGGAAGGAGACCTCCTGCTTAGTGTGATAGGTAAACAATTTGTCTTGTATGAATGCAGTACCCGTAGTGGGATTGAGAATCAAAACGGCAAATCACATTGTATACCAAAAGTGGTTGAATGGATGTTCGGTAAAAACAAGGGCCCAAATGTAATTCAACATTAACTGAAACTGACCCGAGCACCAGTGTGAAACTTGGTTCAAACATTTCCTGACTTCACAAAAATGCCCTAGAGCCATCTAGTCAAATCTTTAAGTTTGTTGAGTTTTCTCTCTGGTCCATCTTGTCTTCCGACCAATCAGAGGCCTGTTCGCTATAGACTATAGAAAAACCTGATCAGAAAGAAAACCTCCTGCTTAACTAGCTGGGTGAATGTTCTAAATATGTGAAGACAATGCCCATCATGAGATAAAAACACAAGCAGCGAGTACACTGTATATAGTAAATGAAGAATGGAGAGTTAAACCACACACGTGCCTCATTGTGGTTTAACATTCACTGCAACTAAGCCTTCAGAACTCGCGCTTTCAAGATCATATAGACGTGGACCTACCCTCATGAAAAAGTACATGTATCCTGTTTCACCAAATAACAACCAATCAGGAGAGTGTTTCCCAAAAGGGCATTACCTATTGAACGGCATGTAGTCATGAATACTACATGTATAATAAAAGTGTTGCTTATTCAGTGATAGCGCTCTATAATAATGAAAAGTTGTACGAAGGTTAATAAAAATGTGATCAAAATAGTAATTAGATATTAACTCGGCCCACTGAACTCACGCTCGCCAGGCCCTGCAAAGGTAGATCACCTTCATGAATAGGCACAAGTTCCCTGTTTCTTATTACATCTGTTCTCAACTCTTACCAATCAAATAGGTACTTTCTCAGAAGGGGCATTCACTATAGCTTGGTACATAGTCAACACTATCACATGTCTATTTGGAATGATTACACGTTCAAGTATTGTTATCAGCAGACTTAAACTGATTTAGCAAAAATAAAAAACTAAGCAATAATGAATAAGTATACTAAGCCTGTATAAACCAGGAGACATATAATTCTGAGTGATCTGAATAAATGTTGGATGCCTCTTAATATATATCACACCAAAAATAGCAACCAATCAACAAGTTTACCTAGAAACCATGGGATTAAGATTGTCCCCCATATATCATACTCAAAAGTTTTAACAAATAATACAGTGGGTCCAGTTCCTACAACTCCACCTTCTCGTATCCATTCATCAACCATCAATAATCCAGAGCAAATCACACTTCAGGACTGATCTCTCTATAATAAATAGTGCAGCTCATTTTCCAGATTCAGGCTAACCTTTACAGTTCTCAATCTACTGATCCACTTTGCCTCTTCCTGTCTTAACCTTAATTGCATGTCTCCTCCCCTTGTTACTTTCTCAATTCTTTGGATTCCATGAAACTTGAAAGCAACATTATTCGGGTGGCACTCATTGATATGCTGTGCCATTGGTGACTGCTCATCCCTATTTAATATAGATCTACGATGTTCTTGGATCCTTAACTTCAGTGCTCTCTTCAAGCTACTAATATAGACCTTAGTACAATTGTATATAATTGCATAAACCACATAACAACTATTACAATTTGTTTAGGTAATGTACTCTTCATGTATTGTACTTGAACTCTTTGAGTTTGTTCTGTCCATAACTAAATATGACACAAGAACCACATGTGAAGATACCTTTTGGTTGAGTGGACAACCAATTGGAACCAGCATCTTTTAAAGGCTCCAGATAGTTTCTCATTTTCTTGTTCCTAAGTGTAGGGATTTTTCTAGGTTTGTCAGCAATAACATTTGTTAACCCAGGAGCACCCTTTAACAGATCCAAGTTTTTACAAAATATTTTATGTATTTGGTTGTGTTCTTGGCTGTAGGTGGATATGAAGTCTAATCTGTCCTTTTGTTTCCTTTTTGGCTTTTGTACCAGAGTATATGCTCTCCTAATACTACAAATTTAGATATAGACCAATAATTTCCAGCATAGGCAGCCTGATAGGGCATCTCAGAATATATTGATTCATTTTTAAAACCTCTAGTCGTGAATGGATATTTTGAATAAACTGCCAGCTGTGGCATGGGATTCAAGCATAAACTTTGTAATCTTGGATTTTTTTTCAAGCAGATTTTATTGGGTTTTTGCTTAGTTATATTTTAGACATTATGGGGCCGATTCTGATCTCGGTCGGAGGCGTACCCAACACCATTCGGTCGGGAAAAAAGCCATGCGAAAGCCTGTTTCCCGACCGATCCGTACAGCACACCGAACGAGTAAGTACGATGCGCACAACAGCAAAGAATCCGGCCGAGCCGTACTCACCCAAACCAGGTCCTGTTCCCCGACCGAGGCGAATCCGGAAACGCTGAATCGAGTCGCACGGAAGGGAAAATGCAGCTCCGTCCGGCCGAACGAGTACAATGCGCTTTCCGTACGCGCCGAACCCGTCGCTACGCACGGCACGTCAAAGCATCCGGGAGAGGCGCACATAAGCTCCGATTCGCGCCACAACACGATCCACGGCTCCGAGACGAACACGGCAGCGACGAGGACGACGCAAAGCGACGAGGACGAGGCGAAGCGACGAGGACGAGGCGAGCGACGAGGACGACGCGAAGCAACGAGAAGGACGAACAACACGAACCAACCATGAATCCCTTCGTCCCAATCATACCAATATTCTACATTTACTACCGGAACAGGCACGGACGCGTACGGCGCAGAAGGTAAGCCAGACACCAACCACAAAACACATACAACACGTACACGACACATCATACACACACAGAGGGATGCAGAATATACTTACACCAGCAACAGCAGCACCATAGGGGCGGGATGCCCATCACCAATGCCACATATGCACACAGGGGCCTGAATGCGCACCACCACCCCTACCCAGGGGGGCAGGATGCCTACCACTACTACCACCCTTAGCCAGGGGGGCTGGATGCCTACCACAACTACCACACTTAGCCAGGGGGGCTGGATGCCTACCACTACTACCACCCTCACCCAGGGGGGCTGGATGCCTACCACTACTACCACCCTCACCCAGGGGGCTGGATGCCTACCACTACTACCACCCTTAGCCAGGGGGCAGGGTGCCTACCACCACTACCACCCTCACCCAGGGGGGCAGGACGCCTACCACTACTACCACCCTCACCCAGGGGGGCTGGATGCCTACCACTACTACCACCCTTAGCCAGGGGGCTGGATGCCTACCACTACTACCACCCTCACCCAGGGGGGCTGGATGCCTACCACTATTACCACCCTTAGCCAGGGGGGCAGGATGCCTACCACCACTACCACCCTCACCCAGGGGGGCTGGATGACTACCACCACCCTTAGCCAGGGGGGGCTGGTTGCCTACCACTACTACCACCCTCACCCAGGGGGGGCTGGATGCCTACCACTACTACCACCCTCACCCAGGGTGGTGCCAGATGCCCACCACCACTACCACCCTTAGCCATGGGGGCTGGATGCCTACCACTACTACCACCCTCACCCAGGGGGCTGGATGCCTACCACTACTACCACCCTTAGCCAGGGGGGCAGGATGCCTACCACTACTACAACCCTCACCCAGGGGGGCAGGATGCCTACCACTACTACCACCCTTACCCAGGGGGGCAGGATGCCTACCACTACTACCACCCTCACCCAGGGGGGCTGGATGCCTACCACTACTACCACCCTTAGCCAGGGGGGCTGGATGCCTACCACTACTACCACCCTCACCCAGGGGGGCTGGATGCCTACCACTACTACCACCCTTAGCCAGGGGGGCAGGATGCCTACCACTACTACCACCCTCACCCAGGGGGGCAGGATGCCTACCACTACCCTTAGCCGGGGGGCAGGATGCCTACCACCACTACCACCCTCACCCAGGGGGGCTGGATGCCTACCACTACTACCACCCTCACCCAGGGGGGCTGGATGCCTACCACTACTACCACCCCCACTCATAGGATGGACAATGCATGACACAACCAGCACACCACAACCTAGGGAATGCAAGAAGAAGACATCCCCCAACACCATGACAAGCGTGTGTAGACTGTGTCAAATGCCTACAACACCGAACATGACTTTGAACATACAATGTGACCCCCTAGCACATGTGCCACACATATATGTGTGTGGCACCCACAATGCAAGCAGGCCATGACCATTGTGGCAATGGGGTCCAAACCCCCATCATCACAGTGACCAAAATGTAAGTGTGGGGTCCATAGCTGAAGCACACTTTGAACAATGTGGCAATGGGGTCCAAACCCCCATCATCACAGTGACCAAAATGTAAGTGTGGGGTCCATAGCTGAAGCACACTTTGAACAATGTGGCAATGGGGTCCAAACCCCCATCATCACAGTGACCAAAATGTAAGTGTGGGGTCCATAGCTGAAGCACACTTTGAACAATGTGGCAATGGGGTCCAAACCCCCATCATCACAGTGACCAAAAGGTAAGTGTGGGGTCCATAGCTGAAGCACATTTTGAACATTGTGGCAATGGGGTCCAAACCCCCATCATCACAGTGACCAAAAGGTAAGTGTGGGGTCCATAGCTGAAGCACATTTTGAACATTGTGGCAATGGTGTCCAAACCCCCATCATCACAGTGACCAAAAGGTAAGTGTGGGGTCCATAGCTGAAGCACATTTTGAACATTGTGGCAATGGGGTCCAAACCCCCATCATCACAGTGACCAAAATGTAAGTGTGGGGTTCATAGCTGAAGCACATTTCGAACATTGTGGCAATGGGGTCCAAACCCCCATCATCACAGTGACCAAAAGGTAAGTGTTGACAAAGAAAGAGGTGCAACTGCCAAGCTGCATGGATGATTCCTGGTCACAGAACAACAAACACATCAGTGGCAAAGTAGTGTATGTGTCCCATTGCAACATAAATTGGGGGAGCCAAATCCTGCAGTGCAAATAAGACATAACTTTGGCCATGTGCAGACAAACAACACCCATGGGGGCTGACACCGTCAACAATCATCAATGACACAATGACAGAAGTGACCATCAGAATGCAGACCCACATATTTGCACCAATGGGCACACACATGCAGATACCCTGTGGAGACTGCAGATGTGAGGTGAACAGATACCATACCATGGCAGCAATGGGACACACAAACCATGATCATTGTGCTGACCGATGACCTATGAGTCCCAGGGACAGCAGGGGAAACCCACCAAACTACATACAGCCAATGGCACACCCAAGATATGCCAATGCAGTGGTGCAGATGCACAAACACAAACAGGCAGACCCACACTGCACATCATACACAACAGGTGGGGGGGGTGCCAGTGTCCCCAGGCAACCACACAACACATGAGGAGACCTGAATACCAATCATACAGATGTGCATACAGTGCCACACAAAGGTAACTCATGGATCCAAATTCCCTATGTGGGCAAGCAGGCATTGTCAGATGAGAGGGAGCACAAATCACACATGTCACACAGGCACGTAGGGACAGCAACTGACACAGCAAGACACAGACACACCACAGCACCACCCCCAGGGCCCCCACAATGTGGTGACCCTGGGCTGCATTACAATCCCACTGTGATGACAAAGCTAAATGTGGTTCACACTGTGAACCACAGTCATGTGTACTGAGCAACTAACTACCATCACACCTACACAAGCACAAATCAAACAGCATGGCCAGTAAGCCAAGGCCAACATGGAGGCAGGGGCCTAGCCGGGCAACAACTCTCATCTGCACACACTCAACACCACACCCCTCGACCTCCAACAATGTGCAGCAGTGAAGCACACATGCACTGGTGACATTGCACATGCACCCATGACTATTCCAGGGTGGTGGGTGGGAACCAAGGTGCAGAAACACATCACACATGGACACTCAACAAGACTCCTGAATGTCTGACACACTGCACACTACGCCGTACATGGACATGACGGCAATACCACACCAACCAATGGGATCACAGCCACAGTCACACACCAATGAAGAAGCCAAGGTCACCCACAAAGAACACACATAGACAACAACCAACATTGCAGCCCGGACCCTGAGGAGTGCCAGCAGTCACACACACAACGTGTCACAATCACTGAAAGATAACACAAACTGGAAATCACATGACAGGGGCAAACAACAAGTGCCAAGGGGAAACCTGACTGTGACCCATCTGCGTCTGCACACAAACTCAGCCCTACCAGCAAGCACACCTATGGGTGACACCCTGATGACCAGTAATGTGCCATGCACCCACATCACAGAGAACCCAGGGAAAAGACTTTGGGGGAACATAGCTCAACTCAGCTAGCATCACAAACAGGTACAACACTAGGGATCACAGCATGCACAGCTAAACGGAAGTCAACACACAGACATGCACATACAACACACACCTTGGGCGCAGGCAATGTCACAGGAGTACACACTGCCATGAGGGGACTCCACTCCTGTGTGAGGAAAGCTGTGCCATATGTTGCCTCAGTAGGGCCCCACCATGTCAGCTGAGCACTTGGTCACACAATCAACAATTAGCACCAAATGAGGGCTCCCGTCACATCAGCCTGGTCATGGAAGTGCCAACGGAATCATCAGCACAGATCCAACACACTTGTATAGCAATGTTGCACTGACAACACAGATGAGTCCTTCCCCATTGATGCCCAAACCTGCATGTCCAGTGGAGATGGCCACACGGTCAGGGAAGTAGACGAATTGAACAATGGCAGGCACAACAGATGTGCAGGGGTGGAAGCCACAGATGTGAAATAGCCAATCTAAGTAGGAAATCCCATTGCCAAATACTGAACACATGACACCCTCAGATGCTGCTATGGATGACATGGATACACCACAGGATAGGACACATTCCCCCTGGACCACATGGGTTCCTGCACAGTAACACTTCATCATCATGAGACCAAATATCACCATCACTGCAGCAAGGGCATGGTTAGCATCATCAACATCATGTACATCAGAAGCAAAAGCACTAGAGAACAGAAAGTTGCTTTATTCAGCATATGTGGCATTAAAAGTAGAAGTCCGGTAGAACATAAACAAAGGCCAATGGCCAGTCCATCAACAAAGTCACAAGTGGGTGACAGTGGCAGATGCCACCCTACACATGCCTGCACAAAACCAGAGACAATCCACTAGGAGGGGCAACCGGGGGGTAGGCCAGGCACCGCAGGGACAGGATCAGGGCTCACCAGGAGGAAGCAGGGAAGGGGTGGTGGGTGCTGGAGAGCCACTGACAACTGCAGTGGAGGTGTCTGACATGGTGTGTGCCGGCACAACTGGGGGGCATGGCTCGGATGTTGTGGGTGCCGGCACGACTGCAGTGGCATGTGGGCACATCTGTCCTCACATGTCACTGTGGGGGGTTATTGTGACACGGCAGCAGGAGATGTGAACTGTGACACGGCCTCATGATATCCAATGGGCCAACCTGGGACTAATTGATGCCACCTGTTGGACCGTGTTGACAGATGTTGGCCATGTATGTACCATACATGTCCTTCCGGAACTGCACACTTCATGTAGTTGTGCCTCATAATGATGTATGTTGGGATCTTGAGTGTTCTCAATGCTGCATATGTGGGGTGACTGACAATCTTGCTTACTTCTCCTCTGCACTGCAGGGCTCCTGCTGTCTATCGACCATTCCCAGACCTGGCAACGATGGTGGAACGGGACAGCATCCGACGGTACCGCTTCACCAGGCAGCTGATTGAGGACTTGGCAGTGCAGTTGTCCCCACATTTGCAGCCTGGCCGGCCGTATCCTACAGCGCTGACCCCAAGGTGAAGGTGATGGCAGCCCTACACTTCTTTGCCACCGGTACCTTCCAACATACTGTGGCGACTGCTGGTGGGATGTCACAGACCATGTTGAGCCGTGTGCTCCGCGATGTTTTGGCGGCAATGTTGCTCTTCCTGAACCGGTACATCTATTTCCCTAGACTGCGACGACTCACTGACGTGAAGAGTGACTTCTATGCCCTGGGGAGGATGCCGCATGTCATTGGCTCCATTGATGGGACACTGTTAGACTTGGCATCTTTTGGCGTGTTTCCCCTGACTTTTTGCTTTCTGACCTCCCGGTTTTGACTCTGTTTTTGCTGGTGTAATGATTCTGCGCACTTTCCTCACTGCGGTCCAGTGGGAAAGTGCAAGTGCTCCTGTATAAAATGTGTTATGGATTGGCGTTTCCATGATTGGCCTATTTGGTTTATGTGTCAGTCCCTTGTAAAGTGCACTGCGAGTGCCAGGGCCTATAGACCAAATACTGTTGGTGGGCTGCAGCACTGGATTGTGCCACCCACGCAAAGTGTAACTCGGGCCTGCCAACGCAGAGCCTGTGCGCAGCCTGGGGCTGCCATGTCGACTTGGCAAGTGCACACACTTGCAAGTCCCTAAACCTTCCCTTTGCTACATGATAGTCACCCCTAAGGTAGGCCCAAGGTACCCCTGTGGGCAGGGTGCGTTGTACGCGAAAGGTAGGACATGCCCTGGTGTGTGCGGCATGTCCTGATAGTGAATTACAGCCTAGTTCGTTTTTCACTATTGAAAGGCTACCTGTTCCCCCTAGGCCAGAACGGGCAGTTTTGATTATTACCGCTTATAATCCTAACTGACCCCGGGAACATGGTAGAAATTCGAGTTTAGTATGCCTGGACTCAGAATGATAAAATGCAGCTTTTAGTGAAGTTGGTTTTAACATTCTAGGTTTGAAAATACCACTTTTAGAAAGTGGGTATTTTCTTGTCTAACCATCCAAGCCTGCCTCTGCGAGGTTGTGTATTCCTTGTCTGGAGTGTGAGTGACAGGGGCTGGGGGATGCCAGGAGACAGGGTGAGTCAGCACAGGGCTGAATAGCACGATCTACATGTAGATGGGTGGGAGGGGTCGCACCTGTGCCCTGAATAGGACAGTGCCTTCCCTCCACAATGCTGGCTCCACCTCCTGTGGTGCGTCTGATGTCCCTGGCCTACTCACTGAAAGAAGGGACGGAGACTTGTCAACAAAGTGCTCCAGAACTGGTTTGGACTAGGCATAGGCCTCTCTGCCTTCAGAGAACAAAGGAATTTGGGATATAAATATTGGGGCCCTGACCCCATGAATTTAGATCTCGCTGGAATCAAGGAACCTGCCAAGACGAAGAGCTGGAAGAGCTGCCAGGAGGAGTACTGCCCCTTTGCTGTGTTGTTGCTTTGTTGGGTTGGCCTGCAGCTGCTGCTTCTGCCTTGGGCAGTGAAAGGACTGGACTGAACTTTCTACAAACTTGTGCTGAGTATCTCCAAGGGCCAGGAACCGAGCTGGCCTCCTGTTAAGAAGTCTCAGGGACTACAAAGACTTCACAAGCCTCTGGGTACCGCTTCTGGAACGCTGTTTCAGTTGCCACAGAGGAAGGGAACTGCAACCAACTCCGTCAACCGAATCCATCCCTGGCCGGTGACCTGTTTGCACCGGACCCGACTGACGAGGTCGCTGCAACTGGCTCAAGAGTCGAGACCGCACCGCATTTGGGGCACCGCTCGCACGTCTGTGACGCACCGCTCCGACTCGCACCGCTGTCCGACGCCAGCTCCCGCACTCCGGCTAGGTCGCCTGCATCGCAACCTGTCAGCACCGCATCGAGCATCGTCTCGCCCTGCATCGCACGCCTTGGACTCACCGACTCCGTCTGCACGACGCTCATCGAGCCGCTGCCTGCACCGCATCGAGGGACACCGCACCTTGCATCGCTCCGTCTTGCACCGCAACCGCGACGAACGCCGACCGGCTCGTACACTCTGTACCAGCCACAACGAGAAAGGTACTGTAACCGAGTCTGTTCATGACTCTGCTGGCCCGTATCGACGCGGTCGGCTGGAACTGTTAGACTCTGTGGTTATTCAGCATCACGGTAGGCTCGGATGGAGCTACCGACTCGTACGAACTTTGCTTTTGTGCTATCCCTGCAAAGAAGAAGTTACCGTATCAAGTATTCATTCGTAAAGTACAGTATTGTGGATTTTTGTCGTAATTGGTCTTGTCTTGAGTATATAAAATATTGGTTATTTTTCTAAACTGGTGTGGTGTCCGTTTGTAGTGCTTACACTGTATTACTGTTGGTTATGTGCAAATGCTTTACACACTGCCTCTGAATTAAGCCTTACAAAAGGGGATGATGGACGGAACGTTTGAGCCAATCAAACACTCACCCCCAGTCAACTGATCTGGGTTTAATCCATCATCATTCTTTAGCTCACTCCACCACCCCAGTTCAGACATGGCCATATGCAAATCAGTCTGACCCTGTGCCTCATGGGAACAGTCCAGCACGAACTGCCAAGCCATGTCTTCCCTGGACCGGAAACAAGCATCCTAGGACCGGTTTCTGGCATTCCAGCCGTCATCAGCCAGGCTTGCTTGAATCCAGTGGCAAAGTGAGCAAGGGACCCACGTCTGGGCATACCCCCGCCAACTTAGGGCGAACAAAGCGATACAAAAGGGGATGATGGACGGAACATTTGAGCCAATCAAACACTCACCCCCAGTCAACTGATCTGGGTTTAATCCATCATCATTCTTTAGCTCACTCCACCACCCCAGTTCAGACATGGCCATATGCAAATCAGTCTGACCCTGTGCCTCATGGGAACAGTCCAGCACGAACTGCCAAGCCATGTCTTCCCTGGACCGGAAACAAGCATCCTAGGACCGGTTTCTGGCATTCCAGCCGTCATCAGCCAGGCTTGCTTGAATCCAGTGGCAAAGTGAGCAAGGGACCCACGTCTGGGCATACCCCCGCCAACTTAGGCGAACAAAGCGATACAAAAGGGGATGATGGACGGAACGTTTGAGCCAATCAAACACTCACCAACTGACCTGACTGCTCGTGCCAAGCTACCATGAGGGTGAGCAGGGGTTACTTCACGAGTGTAACAACCCTTACCCTGACTAGGAAGAAGGGTCCCTACTTGGACAAAGGTGCAAGCCCTTGCCAACTAGAGATCCCATTTCTAACATTGGTTGTCAGCGGTGAGGATAGGACTTGTGTTTGCACTTGACTTACAGTGATTGGTGTGCACTACTACCATATCGCAGACCATTACGTACCACGTACTGGTTCTTTTTCTTTTGGCCTATTTTTGATCTTGCCAGTTTTCAACTCACAACTTTTGTCATGCCTGAATCAATTGCATCATCCGTTGCATCTCTGGAAGTTATCTTTGAGGAGGACAGGTTGGAATCCTACGCCGTAAAGGAGTTACGAGTGATTTGTAAAAACCTGAAAGTCCAAATTAAAGGCCTCACAAGGAAGGAGGAGCTACAGTAGGCGCTGAGGGCCTGGGTAGCAGCCAGACATGCCAATGGGCAGCCTGGTAATCTCAGTGAGGAGGCGGAGGAGCCTATTTCCAGGGTGGATGTGCTTTTGGGTAGGGGGAACCCGCCAGGTCAGGCAGCAGCAGTCTGTCCCCAGAGGAGCTGGAGGACAGGCGGGAGGCAAGGCAGTTTGAGCTGCAGAAGCTCAGGCTGGAGAGTGAGCGGGAGGAGAAGAGATTGGCCATAGAGGAGAGGAAGATGCTCTTAGAGCATGAGAGAGAACTGAAGGAGCTAGAACTTAGGAGTAAGTCAGGCTCAGATGGTGGCAGCAATTCGTCCAGAAAGGCAGACAGGATTGTGCACATTCCCAAGAATGTAGGCAAGGAGTTCAAGAAGGGGGATGACATACAAAGGTGGTTTCAGGGTTATGAGGCAGCCATACACATGAATGGGGTCCCTGAGGAGAATTGGGGAGCAGGATTGTGGCCACTTTTCCCGGAAGAAGCAAGGGATGCTCTGATAGCTTTGGGTAAGGGGTATCACCTCACCTATGCTGACATGAAGGATGCCCTTCTCACGAAGTATGGTCTTACTCCTGAAAAGTACAGGGATCAGTTCAGGTCCAGTAAGAAGTCCGATGCCAACACTTGGTTGGAATGTGTGGATGTGTTCTGCAGGTCTCTGGATGGGTGGGTGAAGGGCAGTAGCGTAACAGATTTTCAGGGGCTCTACAACTTGATTGCATGGGAGCACTTGTCTAGTCTATGTTTTGCAGATCTGCGCCAGCACCTAGTTGATAGTAAGCTAACTGACCCCAGGAAGCTTGCTATGGAAGCGGACCGCTGGGTGAGTACCAGGGTCCACAAGAAAGCGTTTGGGGAGACTCAGCCAAAGGTGGGCAGGGTCCCCAGCAGAAAGGTGGGGGGACAAGGGTAAAGCACAGGAGTTCTCGAAAGGGCCCCAAACTAGTACCCAGGGTAAAGGTTCCCAGCCCCCGGTGATAAGAAGAAAGGGGTCTCTACAGGGAAGCCTGTTGAGACCGGCCCCCGCAAGTGTTATGCATGTGACCAGGTAGGTCACTTTAAGGGGGACCCCAAGTGCCCGAAGGGGACACAGCCACCCACCGGTGGACAGTCCAAAGTGTTGGCTAGTGTAGCGCTTGGGGAGGAGGGGTGCCCACAGGAGGGTGGGGATCCCGCAGAAATGACCCTTGTCTCACTAGGGGACAGTGAGATGGTCCCAGGAAACCAGGTGCCCCCTAACACAAAGAAATATAGCACCTGGGTGACCATTAATGGGAACAGGGTAGAGGCTCTCAGAGATACTGGAGCCAGTGTGACCTCAGTCCGGTGTCACCTGGTGTCTGAGAAGCAAGTAGTCCCAGGAGCATTCCACCAAGTAGTTGCTGTCGACAACTCTGAGCGCCAGTGTATGGTGGCGCAGGTTCCCTTTGAATGGGGGGGTCTCAGGTCCCTTGAGGGTGGTTGTGAGCCCTACCATGCCTGTAGATTGTCTGCTAGGAAACGACCTGGAGCAGTCCTCATGGAAGGAGGTTGAGCTCAGGTCTCACTTGGAGATGCTTGGGTTGCCAGAGTGGGCATGCGTGTCTACTCGGTCAATGGCAGCCAGAAAGGGTGATCAAGAGGACTTGGAGCCTGAAACAGTGGCCCAAGTCCCTGCCAAGAGAAAGGGCAGGGGGCATGGGAAACCGGCACCCGAAGTTCCCACGGACCGGGAGGAGGCGGACCTCGAGGGGACGCCCCGGTGCCTACAGGGGAGCAGGTAGCCGAACTGGGAGACATCTCTGAGCTGACCCATTGGCAGCAAGAAGGGGGTCCCACCAGGGAGGAGTTCTGCAGGGAGCAGAACGAGTGCCCTACTCTGGAGGGTCTGCGACGGCAGGCTGCAGACCAGGCAGCTGGTAATCAGTCCGGGTCACATCTGATCTACTGGGAGAGTGGTCTCCTATACAGTGAGCCTAAGGTTGCTGAGCCTGGGTCATCCCGTGTGCTGGTGGTACCCCAGCGCTTCAGGACCTTCCTACTGGGTCTGGCTCATGACGTGCCTTTGGCAGGACATTTGGGGCAGGACAAAACCTTTGACAGGCTTGTCACCCACTTCTTTTGGCCCCAAATGCGAAGGCAGTCAGATGCACACTGTAGGTCTTGCCAAACTTGCCAGGCAAGTGGTAAGAGTGGGAGGAAGGTCAAACCTCCTCTCCAACCTTTCCCTGTTGTTGGAACACCCTTTGAAAGGGTAGGGATGGATATTGTGGGGCCACTGGATCCCAAGACAGCCATGGGCAACAGGTACCTCCTGGTCTTGGTGGACCATGCCACCCGGTACCCGGAGGCAATCCCTCTCCGGACAACGACGGCGCCAGTGGTGGGCCGGGCGTTAATGGGGATCTTTTCCCGTGTGGGATTCCCCAGAGAGGTGGTTTCTGATAGGGGGACCAATTTCATATCGAAGTATATGACATCCCTGTGGAAGGAGTGTGGTGTGACCTACAAGTTCACCACTCCTTACCACCCACAAGGAAACGGTCTGGTGGAGAGATTCAACCAGACCTTGAAACGCATGATCAAGGGTCTAACAGAACCCATGAGGCGTAAGTGGGACGTCCTCTTGCCATGCCTACTCTTTGCATACAGGGAGGTGCCTCAGAAGTCTCTTGGGTACAGCCCCTTTGAGCTCCTGTATGGCCACCCTGTCAGAGGACCTCTGAGTTTGGTAAAAGAAGGCTGGGAGGCAGCTCCCAGGAAAACTCCCCAGGATGTATTTAGCTACATGCTGGCCTTTAGAAACCAAACTGCCCGCTTCAGGAAACTTGCTCAGGCGAACCTAGAAGCAAGCCAGGAAGAAATGAAGAGATGGTATGACCGGAATGCCACTCTGGTCGAATTTCAACCTGGGCAAAAAGTGTGGGTCATGGCCCCAGTGGCACCTTGTGCCTTGCAGGACAAGTGGACTGGGCCATATGAGGTAAAGGAGCGCAAAAGTGACGTCACCTACCTGGTGGATTTGCAGGCTCCAAGGAACCCTTTGAGGGTCCTTCACGTGAACCGCCTCAAGCCCCACTTCGAGAGGTCCGAAGTGAGTATGCTCTTGGCGACAGATGATGGGGTGGAAGAGGAGAGCGAGCCTCTCCCTGACCTCCTGTCTACCAAGGAGCATGATGGGTCAGTAGAGGGTGTGATCCTCTCCCCTACTCTGACTCAGGAGCAGCAGGGGGACTGTCGCCAGTTGTTGGGACAGTTCGCCCCACTGTTCTCTCTGACCCCCGGTATTACTCACTGGTGTACCCATGACGTGGACACCGGTGACAGCCATCCTGTGAAGCACAAAATTTACAGGTTGACTGACCGGGTCAGAGCCAGCATCAAGGAGGAGGTCTCTAAGATGTTGGCGTTAGGGGTGATTGAGCCCTCCCACAGTCCTTGGGCCAGCCCAGTGGTCTTGGTCCCAAAGGCTGCGGCGCCCGGTGCCACTCCAGAACTCCGATTTTGTGTGGACTACCGTGGGCTCAATGCCGTCACCAGGACTGACGCGCACCCCATCCCCAGAGCTGATGAGCTCATTGATCGGTCGGGAGCTGCCCGGTTCCTCAGCACGTTTGATTTGACGTCTGGGTACTGGCAGATTGCCTTAACCGATGGGGCCAAGGAGAGATCAGCATTCTCAACCCCAGAAGGTCATTACCAATTCCGGGTGATGCCCTTTGGGTTGAAGAATGCCCCTGCCACCTTTCAGAGGTTGGTCAATCAGGTGTTGGCTGGGCTGGAGGATTTCAGTGCCGCCTACCTGGATGACATTGCTGTGTTCAGTTCCAGCTGGGAAGAACATTTACAGCACCTTGAGAAAGTGTTGGGGGCTCTGCAAGGTGCAGGCCTCACGATCAAGGCCAGTAAGTGCCAGATCGGGCAGGGTTCTGTGGTGTACTTGGGACACCAGGTAGGAAGCGGCCAGGTGGCGCCCCTACAACCCTAGATTGACACCATTCTGGCTTGGGAACCCCCAAGACCCAGACAGAGGTGAGAGCCTTCTTAGGTCTCACCGGTTACTATAGGAGATTTGTTAAGGGCTATGGCACCATCGTTGCCCCCTTAACAGAGCTGACCTCTAAGAGGCAGCCCAGGAAAGTGATCTGGACTGAGTCCTGCCAGAAAGCTTTTGATGCCCTGAAGGCAGCCATGTGCACGGCGCCCGTGCTCAAGGCACCTGACTTCTCCAAGGAATTCGTCGTGCAGACTGACGCTTCAGAGCATGGTGTGGGAGCGGTGCTCTCACAACTGAACGAAGAGGGCCTGGATCAGCCTGTAGTCTTCCTTAGCAGGAGACTACTTCCCAGGGAACAGAGGTGGAGTGCCATAGAAAGGGAAGCTTTTGCTGTGGTCTGGGCACTGAAGAAGTTGAGACCATACCTGTTTGGGACTCACTTCCGGGTTCAGACAGACCACAGGCCCCTCAGATGGTTGATGCAAATGAGGGGTGAGAATCCAAAACTGCTGAGGTGGTCCATCTCCCTACAGGGAATGGACTTTACGGTGGAACACCGTCCTGGTACAGAACACGCCAACGCAGATGGTCTGTCCAGGTTCTTCCGCCTTAGTGAAGAGAACTCCAATGGGGTTGGGTAGTTCTCCCTACTTTCAGCTGGAGGGGACATGTGTTAGACTTGGCATCTTTTGGCGTGTTTCCCCTGACTTTTTGCTTTCTGACCTCCCGGTTTTGACTCTGTTTTTGCTGGTGTAATGATTCTGCGCACTTTCCTCACTGCGGTCCAGTGGGAAAGTGCAAGTGCTCCTGTATAAAATGTGTTATGGATTGGCGTTTCCATGATTGGCCTATTTGGTTTATGTGTCAGTCCCTTGTAAAGTGCACTGCGAGTGCCAGGGCCTATAGACCAAATGCTGTTGGTGGGCTGCAGCACTGGATTGTGCCACCCACGCAAACAGCCCGTAAAGTGTAACTCGGGCCTGCCAACGCAGAGCCTGTGCGCAGCCTGGGGCTGCCATGTCGACTTGGCAAGTGCACACACTTGCAAGTCCCTAAACCTTCCCTTTGCTACATGATAGTCACCCCTAAGGTAGGCCCAAGGTACCCCTGTGGGCAGGGTGCGTTGTACGCGAAAGGTAGGACATGCCCTGGTGTGTGCGGCATGTCCTGATAGTGAATTACAGCCTAGTTCGTTTTTCACTATTGAAAGGCTACCTGTTCCCCCTAGGCCAGAACGGGCAGTTTTGATTATTACCACTTATAATCCTAACTGACCCCGGGAACATGGTAGAAATTCGAGTTTAGTATGCCTGGACTCAGAATGATAAAATGCAGCTTTTAGTGAAGTTGGTTTTAACATTCTAGGTTTGAAAATACCACTTTTAGAAAGTGGGTATTTTCTTGTCTAACCATCCAAGCCTGCCTCTGCGAGGTTGTGTATTCCTTGTCTGGAGTGTGAGTGACAGGGGCTGGGGGATGCCAGGAGACAGGGTGAGTCAGCACAGGGCTGAATAGCACGATCTACATGTAGATGGGTGGGAGGGGTCGCACCTGGGCCCTGAATAGGACAGTGCCTTCCCTCCACAATGCTGGCTCCACCTCCTGTGGTGCGTCTGATGTCCCTGGCCTACTCACTGAAAGAAGGGACGGAGACTTGTCAACAAAGTGCTCCAGAACTGGTTTGGACTAGGCATAGGCCTCTCTGCCTTCAGAGAACAAAGGAATTTGGGATATAAATATTGGGGCCCTGACCCCATGAATTTAGATCTCGCTGGAATCAAGGAACCTGCCAAGACGAAGAGCTGGAAGAGCTGCCAGGAGGAGTACTGCCCCTTTGCTGTGTTGTTGCTTTGTTGGGTTGGCCTGCAGCTGCTGCTTCTGCCTTGGGCAGTGAAAGGACTGGACTGAACTTTCTACAAACTTGTGCTGAGTATCTCCAAGGGCCAGGAACCGAGCTGGCCTCCTGTTAAGAAGTCTCAGGGACTACAAAGACTTCACAAGCCTCTGGGTACCGCTTCTGGAACGCTGTTTCAGTTGCCACAGAGGAAGGGAACTGCAACCAACTCCGTCAACCGAATCCATCCCTGGCCGGTGACCTGTTTGCACCGGACCCGACTGACGAGGTCGCTGCAACTGGCTCAAGAGTCGAGACCGCACCGCATTTGGGGCACCACTCGCACGTCTGTGACGCACCGCTCCGACTCGCACCGCTGTCCGACGCCAGCTCCCGCACTCCGGCTAGGTCGCCTGCATCGCAACCTGTCAGCACCGCATCGAGCATCGTCTCGCCCTGCATCGCACGCCTTGGACTCACCGACTCCGTCTGCACGACGCTCATCGAGCCGCTGCCTGCACCGCATCGAGGGACACCGCACCTTGCATCGCTCCGTCTTGCACCGCAACCGCGACGAACGCCGACCGGCTCGTACACTCCGTACCAGCCACAACGAGAAAGGTACTGTAACCGAGTCTGTTCATGACTCTGCTGGCCCGTATCGACGCGGTCGGCTGGAACTGTTAGACTCTGTGGTTATTCAGCATCACGGTAGGCTCGGACGGAGCTACCGACTCGTACGAACTTTGCTTTTGTGCTATCCCTGCAAAGAAGAAGTTACCGTATCAAGTATTCATTCGTAAAGTACAGTATTGTGGATTTTTGTCGTAATTGGTCTTGTCTTGAGTATATAAAATATTGGTTATTTTTCTAAACTGGTGTGGTGTCCGTTTGTAGTGCTTACACTGTATTACTGTTGGTTATGTGCAAATGCTTTACACACTGCCTCTGAATTAAGCCTTACAAAGGGGATGATGAACGGAACGTTTGAGCCAATCAAACACTCACCCCCAGTCAACTGATCTGGGTTTAATCCATCATCATTCTTTAGCTCACTCCACCACCCCAGTTCAGACATGGCCATATGCAAATCAGTCTGACCCTGTGCCTCATGGGAACAGTCCAGCACGAACTGCCAAGCCATGTCTTCCCTGGACCGGAAACAAGCATCCTAGGACCGGTTTCTGGCATTCCAGCCGTCATCAGCCAGGCTTGCTTGAATCCAGTGGCAAAGTGAGCAAGGGACCCACGTCTGGGCATACCCCCGCCAACTTAGGGCGAACAAAGCGATACAAAAGGGGATGATGGACGGAACATTTGAGCCAATCAAACACTCACCCCCAGTCAACTGATCTGGGTTTAATCCATCATCATTCTTTAGCTCACTCCACCACCCCAGTTCAGACATGGCCATATGCAAATCAGTCTGACCCTGTGCCTCATGGGAACAGTCCAGCACGAACTGCCAAGCCATGTCTTCCCTGGACCGGAAACAAGCATCCTAGGACCGGTTTCTGGCATTCCAGCCGTCATCAGCCAGGCTTGCTTGAATCCAGTGGCAAAGTGAGCAAGGGACCCACGTCTGGGCATACCCCCGCCAACTTAGGCGAACAAAGCGATACAAAAGGGGATGATGGACGGAACGTTTGAGCCAATCAAACACTCACCAACTGACCTGACTGCTCGTGCCAAGCTACCATGAGGGTGAGCAGGGGTTACTTCACGAGTGTAACAACCCTTACCCTGACTAGGAAGAAGGGTCCCTACTTGGACAAAGGTGCAAGCCCTTGCCAACTAGAGATCCCATTTCTAACATTGGTTGTCAGCGGTGAGGATAGGACTTGTGTTTGCACTTGACTTACAGTGATTGGTGTGCACTACTACCATATCGCCGACCATTACGTACCACGTACTGGTTCTTTTTCTTTTGGCCTATTTTTGATCTTGCCAGTTTTCAACTCACGACTTTTGTCATGCCTGAATCAATTGCATCATCCGTTGCATCTCTGGAAGTTATCTTTGAGGAGGACAGGTTGGAATCCTACGCCGTAAAGGAGTTACGAGCGATTTGTAAAAACCTGAAAGTCCAAATTAAAGGCCTCACAAGGAAGGAGGAGCTACAGTAGGCGCTGAGGGCCTGGGTAGCAGCCAGACATGCCAATGGGCAGCCTGGTAATCTCAGTGAGGAGGCGGAGGAGCCTATTTCCAGGGTGGATGTGCTTTTGGGTAGGGGGAACCCGCCAGGTCAGGCAGCAGCAGTCTGTCCCCAGAGGAGCTGGAGGACAGGCGGGAGGCAAGGCAGTTTGAGCTGCAGAAGCTCAGGCTGGAGAGTGAGCGGGAGGAGAAGAGATTGGCCATAGAGGAGAGGAAGATGCTCTTAGAGCATGAGAGAGAACTGAAGGAGCTAGAACTTAGGAGTAAGTCAGGCTCAGATGGTGGCAGCAATTCGTCCAGAAAGGCAGACAGGATTGTGCACATTCCCAAGAATGTAGGCAAGGAGTTCAAGAAGGGGGATGACATACAAAGGTGGTTTCAGGGTTATGAGGCAGCCATACACATGAATGGGGTCCCTGAGGAGAATTGGGGAGCAGGATTGTGGCCACTTTTCCCGGAAGAAGCAAGGGATGCTCTGATAGCTTTGGGTAAGGGGTATCACCTCACCTATGCTGACATGAAGGATGCCCTTCTCACGAAGTATGGTCTTACTCCTGAAAAGTACAGGGATCAGTTCAGGTCCAGTAAGAAGTCCGATGCCAACACTTGGTTGGAATGTGTGGATGTGTTCTGCAGGTCTCTGGATGGGTGGGTGAAGGGCAGTAGCGTAACAGATTTTCAGGGGCTCTACAACTTGATTGCATGGGAGCACTTGTCTAGTCTATGTTTTGCAGATCTGCGCCAGCACCTAGTTGATAGTAAGCTAACTGACCCCAGGAAGCTTGCTATGGAAGCGGACCGCTGGGTGAGTACCAGGGTCCACAAGAAAGCGTTTGGGGAGACTCAGCCAAAGGTGGGCAGGGTCCCCAGCAGAAAGGTGGGGGGACAAGGGTAAAGCACAGGAGTTCTCGAAAGGGCCCCAAACTAGTACCCAGGGTAAAGGTTCCCAGCCCCCGGTGATAAGAAGAAAGGGGTCTCTACAGGGAAGCCTGTTGAGACCGGCCCCCGTAAGTGTTATGCATGTGACCAGGTAGGTCACTTTAAGGGGGACCCCAAGTGCCCGAAGGGGACACAGCCACCCACCGGTGGACAGTCCAAAGTGTTGGCTAGTGTAGCGCTTGGGGAGGAGGGGTGCCCACAGGAGGGTGGGGATCCCGCAGAAATGACCCTTGTCTCACTAGGGGACAGTGAGATGGTCCCAGGAAACCAGGTGCCCCCTAACACAAAGAAATATAGCACCTGGGTGACCATTAATGGGAACAGGGTAGAGGCTCTCAGAGATACTGGAGCCAGTGTGACCTCAGTCCGGTGTCACCTGGTGTCTGAGAAGCAAGTAGTCCCAGGAGCATTCCACCAAGTAGTTGCTGTCGACAACTCTGAGCGCCAGTGTATGGTGGCGCAGGTTCCCTTTGAATGGGGGGGTCTCAGGTCCCTTGAGGGTGGTTGTGAGCCCTACCATGCCTGTAGATTGTCTGCTAGGAAACGACCTGGAGCAGTCCTCATGGAAGGAGGTTGAGCTCAGGTCTCACTTGGAGATGCTTGGGTTGCCAGAGTGGGCATGCGTGTCTACTCGGTCAATGGCAGCCAGAAAGGGTGATCAAGAGGACTTGGAGCCTGAAACAGTGGCCCAAGTCCCTGCCAAGAGAAAGGGCAGGGGGCACGGGAAACCGGCACCCGAAGTTCCCACGGACCGGGAGGAGGCGGACCTCGAGGGGGACGCCCCGGTGCCTACAGGGGAGCAGGTAGCCGAACTGGGAGACATCTCTGAGCTGACCCATTGGCAGCAAGAAGGGGGTCCCACCAGGGAGGAGTTCTGCAGGGAGCAGAACGAGTGCCCTACTCTGGAGGGTCTGCGACGGCAGGCTGCAGACCAGGCAGCTGGTAATCAGTCCGGGTCACATCTGATCTACTGGGAGAGTGGTCTCCTATACAGTGAGCCTAAGGTTGCTGAGCCTGGGTCATCCCGTGTGCTGGTGGTACCCCAGCGCTTCAGGACCTTCCTACTGGGTCTGGCTCATGACGTGCCTTTGGCAGGACATTTGGGGCAGGACAAAACCTTTGACAGGCTTGTCACCCACTTCTTTTGGCCCCAAATGCGAAGGCAGTCAGATGCACACTGTAGGTCGGGCCAAACTTGCCAGGCAAGTGGTAAGAGTGGGAGGAAGGTCAAACCTCCTCTCCAACCTTTCCCTGTTGTTGGAACACCCTTTGAAAGGGTAGGGATGGATATTGTGGGGCCACTGGATCCCAAGACAGCCATGGGCAACAGGTACCTCCTGGTCTTGGTGGACCATGCCACCCGGTACCCGGAGGCAATCCCTCTCCGGACAACGACGGCGCCAGTGGTGGGCCGGGCGTTAATGGGGATCTTTTCCCGTGTGGGATTCCCCAGAGAGGTGGTTTCTGATAGGGGGACCAATTTCATATCAAAGTATATGACATCCCTGTGGAAGGAGTGTGGTGTGACCTACAAGTTCACCACTCCTTACCACCCACAAGGAAACGGTCTGGTGGAGAGATTCAACCAGACCTTGAAACGCATGATCAAGGGTCTAACAGAACCCATGAGGCGTAAGTGGGACGTCCTCTTGCCATGCCTACTCTTTGCATACAGGGAGGTGCCTCAGAAGTCTCTTGGGTACAGCCCCTTTGAGCTCCTGTATGGCCACCCTGTCAGAGGACCTCTGAGTTTGGTAAAGAAGGCTGGGAGGCAGCTCCCAGGAAAACTCCCCAGGATGTATTTAGCTACATGCTGGCCTTTAGAAACCAAACTGCCCGCTTCAGGAAACTTGCTCAGGCGAACCTAGAAGCAAGCCAGGAAGAAATGAAGAGATGGTATGACCGGAATGCCACTCTGGTCGAATTTCAACCTGGGCAAAAAGTGTGGGTCATGGCCCCAGTGGCACCTTGTGCCTTGCAGGACAAGTGGACTGGGCCATATGAGGTAAAGGAGCGCAAAAGTGACGTCACCTACCTGGTGGATTTGCAGGCTCCAAGGAACCCTTTGAGGGTCCTTCACGTGAACCGCCTCAAGCCCCACTTCGAGAGGTCCGAAGTGAGTATGCTCTTGGCGACAGATGATGGGGTGGAAGAGGAGAGCGAGCCTCTCCCTGACCTCCTGTCTACCAAGGAGCATGATGGGTCAGTAGAGGGTGTGATCCTCTCCCCTACTCTGACTCAGGAGCAGCAGGGGGACTGTCGCCAGTTGTTGGGACAGTTCGCCCCACTGTTCTCTCTGACCCCCGGTATTACTCACTGGTGTACCCATGACGTGGACACCGGTGACAGCCATCCTGTGAAGCACAAAATTTACAGGTTGACTGACCGGGTCAGAGCCAGCATCAAGGAGGAGGTCTCTAAGATGTTGGCGTTAGGGGTGATTGAGCCCTCCCACAGTCCTTGGGCCAGCCCAGTGGTCTTGGTCCCAAAGGCTGCGGCGCCCGGTGCCACTCCAGAACTCCGATTTTGTGTGGACTACCGTGGGCTCAATGCCGTCACCAGGACTGACGCGCACCCCATCCCCAGAGCTGATGAGCTCATTGATCGGTCGGGAGCTGCCCGGTTCCTCAGCACGTTTGATTTGACGTCTGGGTACTGGCAGATTGCCTTAACCGATGGGGCCAAGGAGAGATCAGCATTCTCAACCCCAGAAGGTCATTACCAATTCCGGGTGATGCCCTTTGGGTTGAAGAATGCCCCTGCCACCTTTCAGAGGTTGGTCAATCAGGTGTTGGCTGGGCTGGAGGATTTCAGTGCCGCCTACCTGGATGACATTGCTGTGTTCAGTTCCAGCTGGGAAGAACATTTACAGCACCTTGAGAAAGTGTTGGGGGCTCTGCAAGGTGCAGGCCTCACGATCAAGGCCAGTAAGTGCCAGATCGGGCAGGGTTCTGTGGTGTACTTGGGACACCAGGTAGGAAGCGGCCAGGTGGCGCCCCTACAACCCTAGATTGACACCATTCTGGCTTGGGAACCCCCAAGACCCAGACAGAGGTGAGAGCCTTCTTAGGTCTCACCGGTTACTATAGGAGATTTGTTAAGGGCTATGGCACCATCGTTGCCCCCTTAACAGAGCTGACCTCTAAGAGGCAGCCCAGGAAAGTGATCTGGACTGAGTCCTGCCAGAAAGCTTTTGATGCCCTGAAGGCAGCCATGTGCACGGCGCCCGTGCTCAAGGCACCTGACTTCTCCAAGGAATTCGTCGTGCAGACTGACGCTTCAGAGCATGGTGTGGGAGCGGTGCTCTCACAACTGACCGAAGAGGGCCTGGATCAGCCTGTAGTCTTCCTTAGCAGGAGACTACTTCCCAGGGAACAGAGGTGGAGTGCCATAGAAAGGGAAGCTTTTGCTGTGGTCTGGGCACTGAAGAAGTTGAGACCATACCTGTTTGGGACTCACTTCCGGGTTCAGACAGACCACAGGCCCCTCAGATGGTTGATGCAAATGAGGGGTGAGAATCCAAAACTGCTGAGGTGGTCCATCTCCCTACAGGGAATGGACTTTACGGTGGAACACCGTCCTGGTACAGAACACGCCAACGCAGATGGTCTGTCCAGGTTCTTCCGCCTTAGTGAAGAGAACTCCAATGGGGTTGGGTAGTTCTCCCTACTTTCAGCTGGAGGGGACATGTGTTAGACTTGGCATCTTTTGGCGTGTTTCCCCTGACTTTTTGCTTTCTGACCTCCCGGTTTTGACTCTGTTTTTGCTGGTGTAATGATTCTGCGCACTTTCCTCACTGCGGTCCAGTGGGAAAGTGCAAGTGCTCCTGTATAAAATGTGTTATGGATTGGCGTTTCCATGATTGGCCTATTTGGTTTATGTGTCAGTCCCTTGTAAAGTGCACTGCGAGTGCCAGGGCCTATAGACCAAATGCTGTTGGTGGGCTGCAGCACTGGATTGTGCCACCCACGCAAACAGCCCGTAAAGTGTAACTCGGGCCTGCCAACGCAGAGCCTGTGCGCAGCCTGGGGCTGCCATGTCGACTTGGCAAGTGCACACACTTGCAAGTCCCTAAACCTTCCCTTTGCTACATGATAGTCACCCCTAAGGTAAGCCCAAGGTACCCCTGTGGGCAGGGTGCGTTGTACGCGAAAGGTAGGACATGCCCTGGTGTGTGCGGCATGTCCTGATAGTGAATTACAGCCTAGTTAGTTTTTCACTATTGAAAGGCTACCTGTTCCCCCTAGGCCAGAACGGGCAGTTTTGATTATTACAGCTTATAATCCTAACTGACCCCGGGAACATGGTAGAAATTCGAGTTTAGTATGCCTGGACTCAGAATGATAAAATGCAGCTTTTAGTGAAGTTGGTTTTAACATTCTGGGTTTGAAAATACCACTTTTAGAAAGTGGGTATTTTCTTGTCTAACCATCCAAGCCTGCCTCTGCGAGGTTGTGTATTCCTTGTATGAAGTGTGAGTGACAGGGGCTGGGGGATGCCAGGAGACAGGGTGAGTCAGCACAGGGCTGAATAGCACGATCTACATGTAGATGGGTGGGAGGGGTCGCACCTGGGCCCTGAATAGGACAGTGCCTTCCCTCCACAATGCTGGCTCCACCTCTTGTGGTGCGTCTGATGTCCCTGGCCTACTCACTGAAAGAAGGGACGGAGACTTGTCAACAAAGTGCTCCAGAACTGGTTTGGACTAGGCATAGGCCTCTCTGCCTTCAGAGAACAAAGGAATTTGGGATATAAATATTGGGGCCCTAACCCCATGAATTTAGATCTCGCTGGAATCAAGGAACCTGCCAAGACGAAGAGCTGGAAGAGCTGCCAGGAGGAGTACTGCCCCTTTGCTGTGTTGTTGCTTTGTTGGGTTGGCCTGCAGCTGCTGCTTCTGCCTTGGGCAGTGAAAGGACTGGACTGAACTTTCTACAAACTTGTGCTGAGTATCTCCAAGGGCCAGGAACCGAGCTGGCCTCCTGTTAAGAAGTCTCAGGGACTACAAAGACTTCACAAGCCTCTGGGTACCGCTTCTGGAACGCTGTTTCAGTTGCCACAGAGGAAGGGAACTGCAACCGACTCCGTCAACCAAATCCATCCCTGGCCGGTGACCTGTTTGCACCGCAGACCGCAGCGCCCCGCTTCGCATCGCAACCCTGGTCTCACCGTGGGCGACGTCCGACGCCGCCAACATCGAGCCGCTGCTTGCACCGTGACCTGTGGGCACCGCAGTTCGCATCGCATCGCTTCACTGAACCAACCGGACCCGACCGACGAGGTCGCTGCAACTTGCTCAAGAGTCGAGACCGCACCGCATTTGGGGCACCGCTCGCACGTCTGCGATGCACCGCTCCGACTCGCACCGCTGTCCGACGCCAGCTCCCGCACTCTGGCTAGGTCGCCTGCATTGCAACCTGTCAGCACCGCATCGAGCATCGTCTCGCCCTGCATCGCACGCCTTGGACTCACCGACTCCGTCTGCACGATGCTCATTGAGCCGCTGCCTGCACCGCATCGAGGAACACTGCACCTTGCATCGCTCCGTCTTGCACCGCAACCGCGACGAACGCCGACCGGCTCGTACACTCCGTACCAGCCACAACGAGAAAGGTACTGTAACCGAGTCTGTTCATGACTCTGCTGGCCCGTATCGACGCGGTCGGCTGGAACTGTTAGACTCTGTGGTTATTCAGCATCACGGTAGGCTCGGACGGAGCTACCGACTCGTACGAACTTTGCTTTTGTGCTATCCCTGCAAAGAAGAAGTTACCGTATCAAGTATTCATTCGTAAAGTACAGTATTGTGGATTTTTGTCGTAATTGGTCTTGTCTTGAGTATATAAAATATTGGTTATTTTTCTAAACTGGTGTGGTGTCCGTTTGTAGTGCTTACACTGTATTACTGTTGGTTATGTGCAAATGCTTTACACACTGCCTCTGAATTAAGCCTGACTGCTCGTGCCAAGCTACCACGAGGGTGAGCAGGGGTTACTTCACGAGTGTAACAACCCTTACCCTGACTAGGAAGAAGGGTCCCTACTTGGACAAAGGTGCAAGCCCTTGCCAACTAGAGATCCCATTTCTAACAGACACATGTGGCTTTGGTACCACCACAGGCCCAGGAGCAGGCCTACAGGAACCGCAAGCACTACCACTCTGTCAATGCACTGGTGGTGTGTCTTGCAGACATGACCATCACACACGTGTGTGCCCGTTTCCCTGGTTCAGCACACGATGCCTTTGTGATGAGGAGTAGTCGCATCCCCAGGATGATGGCACAGATGCAGAACCAGCGTGCCTGGCTTGTCGGTGTGTACTGACTTTGTGCCATTGTGTGTGATCTGATCTGTAGTATTCCGCCCACTTTTCCAAGTCAGCTAATGTGCACTTGTCTGTCCGTAGGTGACTCGGGATACCCCAACATGCCGTGGTTGCTGACACCCCTCAGGAACCCTGTGACACCAGCCCAGATGCGCTACAATGAGGCACATGGTCGGACCAGGAGAGTGATTGAGCGGACATTTGGTCTCCTGAAGAGCCGCTTCCGCTGCCTGGACAAGACCGGAGGGTCCCTCCCATTTGCCCCTGCGAAAGTGTGCAAGATTATCATCGTCTGCTGCATGCTCCACAACCTGGCAGTGCGGAAGGAGATGCCTCTCATCCAGGATGACAATGACCAACATCCGCCACCTGTGGAGGATCCTGGCCTGGACCACGATGCCAGTGACGATGATGATGATGATGATGATGGTGATGTCCGCACACAGCTCATCACCAACTTCTTTAGCTGAATGTGAGTATCCTGAGGTGTCATGTCAATGATGTGAGTTGGCATGATGTGTGGGTGGTGCTCTGGTGCTGTTGGAGTGTGTCCATGGGCTACTTGACTGGATGTGTGTTGCGATGTGTGCTAACAGGTGGGCTGTACTCCCCAACAGTGTTGACATGCTAACTTGGTTCTGGGTGGGTATCTTGTAACATGTATTGTGCAAGAGTTTTGCTGTTCTGTCCTGTACTCCATTGCTTTTGACTGTGTGTCATTTCTGTCCTTCACAGAGTACTTTCAGATTCGTTTGGTCAACTGTGTCCACCGACGACGTGATTGCACATCCAGGCTGGTAGCTGTTGTGTCCCTACAGGTGATGTGCGCCACACCCATGGACTTCCTTCCGTCTACAGTTGTTGACTGTGTGCCCGCTGCCAGGTGGGATTACCTTGCATCTGTAGTGGTTACAACATGTTGCAACTGTGTAATAAACCTGTGCTTCACTTTGTGATGTGCGTTGTCTGTGGTCACACATTTGACTGCCATTTGCTTACTGCACTTGTGGGCTACTTGACTACAACTGGGAATGGGTGTGGTGTCTGTGCATTGCACCGAGTTCCCTGGCAACATCAGTGTAGGCAATGAGTCAGATGGCCTAGGTGTGTATGTGTTGTGTAGCCCTGGTGGTGTGTCTCCCTCATGTGTGTCACGTTGCCTGTACTCACATGCCTGTGTTGTCCTTGCTGTTGCAGTTCGCATACACAGTGTAATTTTGCAGTTCATCATCCCCATAACAGCACCCACGTTGGAATCACGACAGAGGCAAGTATGGTGTATTAGTGTGTTTATTGTGATACATTTGTGTTAATAGTGCATAGGATGGGTAGTGCTGTACATAAGTCTTGCAATCCGAAGTTCCTAGGTGAATTGAAAGTCCTGGTAGACAGGATCCCCAGTATCGGGGCCACAGTTGTCTGACACATTGGTCCAACTTGTACTCCCCATGCAATGTGTGGGAGTAGTGTTGCCGTCAACAGGGTGAACAGTCTGTGCACAAAGGTGAACATCCAGAACAGGTTCAGGCTTCCTGGGAGTTGCGCTTGGCCATCGGCCTCTCACTTTTCCCTCCTCGGACGACCCCTCTTCTTGGGGGGGCCCCTCAAGTACAGGCTGCTGCGGTGCAGGGGACTCTCCGCCAGAGTCCTCCTCCCTCCCTGTGGCAGTTGCAGTTTGTTCGGCACCAGATGTTGTTGGCACACAGGGAGGTGTGGACTGGTTGCTGTTCATCTGGCGGAGGCATTGTAAAATGTCCCTGTGCACCGCCGTCATCTCATGCAGTGCATCCCACTTGGACTCCACGCGGGACATGTGTGAGTCCACGCGGGACATGTGTGACTCCACGTGGGACATGTGGGAGTCCAAGCGGGCATGATGGGCAGCCTGCTGCTGTTTCATGTCTCTGAGGAGCCCCACTACCTGGCTGAGCTCTCCGGTGCTGGACTGGTACGCATCAACTATGCGTACCAGTTGTGGGTCATCATGCACACCAGCAACGTCTGCAAGCAGCGACCTCTGTCTCCCACCCCTCCCACCACCCCTGCTGACATGTGCAGTGTGTGCAGTGGCACGCACAGATAACCCTGGTCCACCTTGGGGGTTGGTGGTGGTGGTGGTGTCCATGGCCCCAGGTTGGTCCAGGGTCCCTGTGCTGGTGTTGCTCCTTGTTCTGTCCATGTCGGCAGGGATGGTATTCGTGGTGACAGTCGTTGGAGGGGTGGGTGCAGGGGGTGCAGCTGGTGGTCCTGCTGGTGCTGCAGCTGGTGGTCCTGCTGGTGCTGCATGTTGACTTGCACCGGATGTGCCAGGTTGGTCTTCATCGTCCGAGGAGGACAGAGGCTGTACGACGCCAGTGAGCTCCGCATCCTCTTGAGCCTGTGACTGGGACTCCTCAGCGTCTGCTGCTGTGTCCCCATGATCACCTGTTTTTGGGAGACACAAACAATGTATGTTATGTTTCTGCAGGCATCAATGGTTGACACACATGACAGTTGTGACTGTGCCTCTGGGTGCGGGCCTGTACATTGCATTGTCCTAAGTCGTCACAGTCAGGGGTTGATATTGGTGTGGCACATTGTCCTGCATTATTTGGGCATTTCTATGTATTTTCTGGGGTGTGAACATGGTCTGCATTGGTTGTGTTTGGTTGACAGCCGGCCCTCCTTCCCACCCACCCAGCCAGTCAGTTATCCCACCATGGAACGTGCTTGCGTTGCAGGGAGTGTAAGTTGTCTCTCAGGATGTCACTCAGTGGTGTCCTGCTGTTTGTTGGTGCACATTTGCCAGCAGGGCCTTGTGCTCCCCACAGCAGTAGCCAGTGTCAGACATCTTGTGAGTCCTTCTCCACTCCCTGTGATGTGAGCATGGTTCAGGGTGGTGTTGATGGGACAGTTGTGGGGGTGAGCTATGTCTGTGACTACGACTCCCATCATGCTATTGCCTCCTCCCCCCTTCCCAGCATGCCCATGCTTCCTTCCTTTGACTCTGCTTCCCTGTGGGGTGGGCTGGCTGTGCTGACAGGATGGCTGGGAGTGTTGTCCTGGCAGTTGTTTGGCTAGAAGTCCCAAGAGTGGCCCTGTGCTTCACACAACATAACCCAGGGTGGTGGTTCTTTGTGGGATCTTGTGTTAGGATGGGGGCATTGCATTCTACCAGGTGGGTTCTGTGGAGTTTGTGTTGAGGTGTGTGTGAGGGGAGGTGCTTGTGACTATGGACAGTGCTGCAAGTCCTCCTTTCCACCCAGCTAGCCAGATATCCCAACATGGAACGTGCTTGCATTGCAGGGAGTGTAAGTTGTTTCTCAGGATGTCAGTCAGTGGTGTCCTGCTGTTTGTTGGTGCACAGTTGCCAGCAGGGCCTTGTGCTCCCCACAGCAGTAGCCAGTGTCAGCCATCTTGTGAGTCCTGCTCCACTTCCTGTGATGTGAGCATGGTTCAGGGTGGTGTTGATGGGACAGTTGTGGGGGTGAGCTATGTCTGTGACTACGACTCCCATCATGCTATTGCTTCCACCCCACTTCCCAGCATTCCCATACTTACTTGCTTTTGTGGGGAGTTCAGTGTGTGTGGGTGTGAGAGCAATGGCAAGATGGCTGACAGTGGTGTCCTGCTGTTGGTTGGTGTGCAGTACCCAGCATGCCCTTGTGCTCCCCACGACACAGCAACAGTGTCAGACATCTTTGATGGGCCTTTCCACTCTCTGTGGGATGTGCATGCGTGAGTGTGAGCTTGCTGGGCCATGTGGTGGGGGATGTAGAGCTGTGACTACGACTCCCATCATGCTATTGCCTCCTCCCCCTTCCCAGCATGCCCATGCTTCCTTCCTTTTGACTCTGCTTCCCTGTGGGGTGGGCTGGCTGTGCTGACAGGATGGCTGGGAGTGTTGTCCTGGCAGTTGTTTGGCTAGAGGTCCCAAGAGTGGCCCTGTGCTTCACACAACATAACCCAGGGTGGTGGTTCTTTGTGGGATCTTGTGTTAGGATGGGGGCATTGCATTCTACCAGGTGGGTTCTGTGGAGTTTGTGTTGGGGTGTGTGTGAGGGGAGGTGCTTGTGACTATGGACAGTGCTGCAAGTCCTCCTTCCCACCCAGCTAGCCAGATATCCCACCATGGAACGTGCTTGCATTGCAGGGAGTGTAAGTTGTTTCTCAGGATGTCAGTCAGTGGGGTCCTGCTGTTTGTTGGTGCACAGTTGCCAGCAGGGCCTTGTGTTCCCCACAGCAGTAGCCAGTGTCAGCCATCTTGTGAGTCCTTCTCCACTTCCTGTGATGTGAGCATGGTTCAGGGTGGTGTTGATGGGACAGTTGTGGGGGTGAGCTATGTCTGTGACTACGACTCCCATCATGCTATTGCCTCCTCCCCCCTTCCCAGCATGCCCATGCTTCCTTCCTTTTGACTCTGCTTCCCTGTGGGGTGGGCTGGCTGTGCTGACAGGATGGCTGGGAGTGTTGTCCTGGCAGTTGTTTGGCTAGAAGTGCCAAGAGTGTCCCTGTGCTTCACACAACATAACCCAGGGTGGTGGTTCTTTGTGGGGTCTTGTGTTAGGATGGGGGGCATTGCATTCTACCAGGTGGGTTCTGTGGAGTTTGTGTTGGGGTGTGTGTGAGGGGAGGTGCTTGTGACTATGGTCAGTGCTGCAAGTCCTCCTTCCCACCCAGCTAGCCAGATATCCCACCATGGAACGTGCTTGCATTGCAGGGAGTGGAAGTTGTCTCTCAGGATGTCAGTCAGTGGTGTCCTGCTGTTTGTTGGTGCACAGTTGCCAGCAGGGCCTTGTGCTCCCCACAGCAGTAGCCAGTGTCAGCCATCTTGTGAGTCCTTCTCCACTTCCTGTGATGTGAGCATGGTTCAGGGTGGTGTTGATGGGACAGTTGTGGGGGGGCAATATGTGTGACTGCGACTCCCATGATGCTATTGGCTACACTGACTTGGCCAGCATACACAGAATTCCTTCCTTTGAGTGGTCTTCACTGTGTGTTGGTGTTGTTGTGGTGGCTACATGTCTGGATGTGTTTGTTAGTTCTATTTGTGCCACTGCCTAGCTGTAGTTGTAGTTGTGTTTGTACATGTGTTGGCACAGTTGGATGTGACTTTTTTGATGGCATGTGTTGTGTTTATCTGACTGACATACACATTTTGGGATGATTCTGTTCTGGTTGCTGTGTAATTGCTATGAGTGCATGGTTTGACTCTCCCCGTGACAGTGATGTGTGTGTTTTGTGGCAGTATATTGTGTACATTTGTTGTGTACTCACCAGGCTCTGGGATGTCCTCTAGTCCATATACGCTCACTGGCGGAAGGATGGCCCGCACCTTCTCCTCTCAGGGCCTGAGGTATATTGGCTTGGCAGGAGGGCCACTGCCGGTGTATTGGCTGTTGATGTAGTCTTTCTTCAGCAGGTCCCGTACCCTCCTGCGCACGTCATACCACCTGTTCTGGATGTCGCTCTTTGTGCGCCGACATGGTGATTGTGCGTTCACCCTGTTGATGATCCTCTCCCACATCTTGGTTTTCTGGGAGATGGGGGTCTGTTGGACCAGTGTGCCAAACAGCTGTGGCTCTACCCTGAGGATCTCGTCTACCATGACTTCCAATTCACTATCTAGGAACTTGGGATTCTTCTTGGGGGGCATGGTGATGGGTGGTGATGGTGAGTGATGCGTGTGTTGGTGTGCAGGTGAGGGTGTGTGAGTGTGTGTTTTGCTGGGTGTATGTGAGGTAGGTATTTGTTGGTGTGCTGATGGTGTGTGGCTTGTGTGAGGGATGAGCTGTGGGTGTGTGGTTGCTTTCTCTTGGGTGCTGGCAGTGGAATGGCATTTGCAAAGGCTCATGGTTGTGATTTGTGTCCTTTATATAGGTGGAGTTGTGGGTGTGTCTTTGTTCTCTGTCCCCACCCCCCAGTATTTATTGGCTTGGTAATTGCTTGTTTGGCCTTTTTTGGGTGATTTCTCCTTTGTGCTGTTTGTGTATGTTGGAAACGTTCTTGTGACCGAGTCGGACCCTGCATTTGTCTCGTACGGTGTTCTCCGTTTCGTTCGCGCTGTGTTTGTGCAGTTTTCTATGCTGCGTACGCATCGGTCGCGGTGTTTTGTGTTGCTTGGCTCGGTTTTGTATGCGTGTCGGTCGTACGGCTTGGCCTCCGTCCGACTCGCTCGTGGTTTTCGCGCCTTGCATCGTACTTTGCGGTTTGGAGTTCGCGTGTACGTTTCGGTCGGATTTGTTCCGGGTGCGTGACGGTCGGTTGGATTCGCGTGTTTTTCCGGCCGCATTGCTGTTTTCCGTGTGGCTCGGTCGGTCGACTTGGTTTCGGTACGTGTCAGTCGGATTTTTCACGCCTTGCATCGTACTTGGCGTGTTGGGCGCCACGGGTACGTGTCGGTCGGTATTATTTCCGGATCCGAGTCGGTCGGTGCTTTTTCCGGCCCGAATCGGAATCGACCCCTGAGTGTTCAATACATATTATGTATAAACATTGTCCACATTGTCATCAGCTTTGTAACCGTAGACATAGTAGGGCTCTATACCTGCATTGAAAATGATCTGGGCCAATAGGCACTCAGGCACTTCTTGTTTAAAAGGAATGACAATCTCATGGAACATTCTAAAATGCTTTTAGAAATGAGTGAACGGATTCTCAAGAACAATTATTTCCTGTTTGAGGGAGAATGGTACCACCAGTATCAAGGTACGGCACTGGGGTCCAGGTTTGCTCCATCTTATGACAACCTCTTTATGGGGTGGTTTGAGAGGGAGCATGCCTGGTCCGTACTAGCAGGCAGGTGGATGGATTATATCCTTTTTTTTTATATAGATGATGAATTGATTATTTGGATTGGCACAAAAGATAATCTAAAAGAGTATGTAGATTATCTAAATTACATTTATAATATGCTTTTTACTGTGCGTAATGACCCTAATAGGATTAGTTTCTTGGATGTGCAGCTGTATATTTCAATTAACAGTACACAATGTAAACTATTCCACAGAGACTGCCACTAATAACATCTTAAGGGCAGACAGTGGACATCCTGCTACGTTAGTGACTGGTATCCCATTTAGGGTCATTATAAGAATCCAGAGAAATTATAGTAATGAAAGTTAATTTATTGAATGTTTAGGAGACCTGAAAAACAGACTTAGGGCCTGAATATGAGGTTGGTGGTCCTGTGGACCTCTGTACCCGCGATGGTGGCTTGAGCGCGGTGAGCTCCTCAGTCCAACAGCTGTGTTATGAGTTGGAAGGATTGTCTGAAGCCTGCTGCCGAACCACCAACACAAACCAGCCAACTCTGAGTGCAGTGGCCGCGGAGGGGGCCAATGAGGCTGTGGGAGACTCAGACCACAACTGAAACTGCCCGCCGAATTATGAGTTGCTTTACATCTAGCGTGACCCTGGCAGTCTAACATACATATCTGAGATGGTGGAAAGGGAGGCATATAAAGCCAAAACTCATCTCTGCTTGTCTTCCAGCAACATGGACCCCATTAAGCACATCCTGCACTGCCCTAGCTCCTTGAACATCTTCAAAACCCAGTACGTTGCAGTTGAAATCAACAGTAAGTCATGCAACTACCTCCTAGGCCAGAACACTGGTACAGGCACAAATTATGTACACTGATAGTGATGTGTGCATTTTCTTCTGCCTCACAACACCACCTCTTCAACAATATCACACCTATTAATCTCTGTCATACATAACTTTTGGCCTTTCTCACTTGTCTCCCATGCCACTATTGATCTTCACTTATAATGCAAGTTATCATGACTCAAATGTTGCTAAAGTGATATTGAACTGACTACCATGAGGCCTTGTCACCCCAATACTAACCACAATGCAATACTCCTTTTGCCCCATTTCACTTGTCTGCCATGTCACTCCAGAATTTCACAAGTCATGCATCTTGCCATGACTCAAATGTTGCTAAAGTGACATTGAATTGATTAGAACTACCATGGGGCCTTGTCACCCAATACTTACCAAGATGCTATACTCCCTTTACCCCTTCTCACTTGTCTCCCATGTCACTACTGAAGTTCACAAGTCATGCAGCTTTCCATGACTCGAATGTTGCTAAAGTGACATTGAACTGACTACAATTACTATGAGGCCTTGTCACCCCAATACTAACCAAGATCCTATACTCCTTTTCCCCCTTGTCTCCCATGCCACTACTGAAGTTCACAATTCATACAGCTAACCATGATTCAAATGTTGCTTAAGTAACATTGAACTGACTACAACTTCCATGATGCCTTGTCACCCCAACACTCACACAGATGCTATTCTCCTTTTGCTTCTTCTCACTTGTCTCCCATGCCACTGCTGAAGTTAACATGTCATGCAGCTTACCAAGACTCAAATGTTGCTAAAGAAGTGATATTGAGCTGTTAACAACTACCATGAAGCCCTCTCACTCCAACTATAACCCAGATGATATAGTGAATGTGACACACTCACATTGCACACATCCCAGGTTATGTTGTGATGCAAAAGAAACATCTGTAGGGATGTGTCAGCAAGTCACACACACCTTATCTGCTACAACTCTGTTTAGACCCTTACATATCACCCACATGAAAAGTCAATGTAAGTCAATGGGATCACGTAGAATCAGTGTGAGAAACATTTCAAGGGCACAAAGGAAACACTCTCTGCAGGATAGTTAGGCCTATATCAGTGGGAACCCTAAAAGGCTGGAGCCCTGGGGCACAGTACCTTTTGCACATGCCTGACAAACTCCATGTGCACTGGACCAGGGAACTTAAATATATCAGGGACAACCAATTGCATAACATGTGTAGGCAATGGGTAAGTGCAGATTAGGGAAGCAAACACAGCACTAACACCATGTGGCACAAATCTAGATAAAGTAACTGTAAGGTACACACTGCAAATTGAACACGTCCATGCAGAACTACACAAAGGTATGACAAGTTGACACCCTCAATGTGTGGATATACAAATATCTAACTACAACACATCAGACACATATCCAACCTACATCATAGGGAGTAGTGCAACCTAAAAGATGTGGACTGTGGCCAGGCAAAGTTGAAATACTTACCACATAACATGTTACCCAATGCAGTGTCTGCCCCATTTGGATGTCAACCCACATAGACATACATCCAACATTTCCCCTTGTCCTGTCTAACTTCAGCACTGTCTCCAAGGGCCCATCATACTAACCAAATCAAATGGATCAGCAATCATGGATCAAATAAACACATTTATAGAAGAACATCAAATTGAAATGTAATGGCAGGACCAATGTCTTCCAAAAGATGATAAGTTTTGATCAAACTCGAACAACTTGTCAAGGGAAACAAAGGCCAATGGCCAGTCATAGTATCCAAATGTGCCACAGCACAAGGCTATGAGATGTAACTTGCCCTTACTTACAATGTCAGGGAACCTCCTCACAAAGGGGCATCCATTGGGCACAGCAGGGACCTTGAAGATGGTACTTGGGAAGGGGGGAAAGGGGGGGAAGAGGTTAAGAGAGGGGTGGGTTTCTCCTTGGGAGGGGGCTTTTTGTCATGGGCCTCTCGTCTCATGACCCATCCCACTGTTGACATGCACAATATTCTTCAGCATGACCATAATGTACTATTACATTTATGTGATGCCCCATTCCATTGTTGTCATGCACAAGATTCTTCAGCATGTCCATAATGTACTATTACATTTTTGTGAGCACAAAAGTAATTGTCATTGATGTAAACATAACAACAATACTGACAATGCAATCACGTTTATGCCTTCAGATTATGTTTTATGCTTTGAATTTTCATAAGTATTCTGATAAACTACTGACAGGAGTTTGGTCAGCAGTATTGGCACATGTTTATTTTCAAAAAGATTGCATGATAAATAATAGCATTAATTTCATGAAAAAAAACCATGTGTAGCGCTTCAAGATTAGTACACGCCAAATGTGTGTTTCTATGCAAATGAGACAACGCTTCCAAAAACATGAAAGCCTTGCTAGAACAAACATGTCTTCAGCAACGGTTAAGCCATGTGCATGTGAGACTATATTAACTCAGCAGGACTGACAATCCCTGCTTAGCCTCGTCAATGGTGAAGACACTTACCTGTCTCCGGCGTCTTCTTCCGTCTTCGAGCCTGCGACTTCATTCCTTGGGCTGCTTCCGTGGTGGACGGTCTCCGGCTTCATGCTCTCCTGTGCCTGCGTTTCAGTTTGGAAGCTATTCAGTTACCGGTAACCTAGAATAGAAGAGCATTAAAAAAAGAAGGTAAAAAATGAACCATTTGGATTTCTATTTAAGAAAAGAAAACTTTATTTTGATTAATGCATGAACAGTTTTGCATTCATTACTTGTTTCAAAGCTTATGGGAATGGTATCCTTTCTTGGAAATCGAGGCTTGTGAACAGTGGAGTTTTTTCTTTCCCTGTTCGTGTACAAGACTATTTATAACTTCGTATGTTGAACCCTTAAAGAAGAAGGCCTCCTTTTTGAGAATTGCTTTTTGAGGAGAACAGTTACAATAACAAGGACTTAACGTTCATTCCTGAATTACTTTTGGAGGTTAAAATGATTATTGTTTGTTAAAAGGAGAACATAGAAGAAAAACAACTAACCCTGGTAAGGATCAATGCTCCCCGCGATGACTCCCATTGAACCTGGGGGCGATGGACGCTATATGTGAATTTAGAGGCTCCAACTTCTTACCAGGAGCGGAGCAGTCGGGTTTGTTCACTTTTAATTGACTACAGGTTAATCTATGCATACGTTTTCTAACAAATCCGTGATGAGCATCTGAACTGTATTATCATCCCATATTCATGGTATGTTGTATTATGTTTCGGGAGATGAGAGGAACATTGAATATTAGAAACACTGGACATTAGAAAATAGACATTAATGTATGTACTGTGTTTATTTGTCTAGTGTATATATCTTGAATCCAGAACCTGAATCTAATGCTGAAGAACCTCCTTATTTATGTTACTGGTCTACTAAAGTGACGTAACAGACCCAGCATGGCGCTTGGTGTTATTTCTCTTTTTTATTTCTCATCCCATTCCTCTTTCCCCCTGGGAGGTCACCAGGTTACGGTGTGTATAATCATCATTGTCTGGTGTGCTCTCAGTGGGATTTTGGAACTTATCCTTGCCCAAGTGGAACCACCTGGAGTTCAGATGAGTGGTTTATTCTGACACTTCTTGGGATTGGGGCTTTTTGGGGTGGGTTTATGAGGGCTTTTTTTCTTTCTTACTCTTTAGCTGGGTTTAAGGTGTGAGGAGGCGGTTTTTCATGGGAGGAGTGAAAAGGATGGGTTTGGGTGTGGAAGAGGTTTTTGGGACTTTGGAGGGACAGGTTTCAGAGGGTTAAGGGCATGGGCAAACAAGGGAGATTCACTGGGAAAATGTGTAGGGTGTTCGGGAGGGAGTTCGGATTGGGAGGAAGAGGGAGTGGAAGTGTGTGCTGGCTCTGCTCTTTGCATTGCGTGTTGTGATGGTGGCTGTTGTGTGGATGACTGTGAGCGTATAGGATAGGATAGGATAATATTTGTAAAGCGCACTATACCCGGAGGTGTCAAGGCGCTAGGCAGACAAAAACAGAGGAAAGAGCGCAACAGCAGATTAAGAGTGGAACAGCCAGGTTTTCAGGAGCTTCTTGAAAGCAGGGAGAGAGCTTGCATTGACGAGGGCCAAGGGGAGAGAGTTCCAGAGTTTGGCGGCGGCAACAGAGAAGGAGCAGCCACCCCATCTGGATCTGCGGAATCTGGGTGAGACCAGTTTGTTCTGTGTGGATGATCTCAAGGTCCTCCCTGGAATATACCATTGAAACATAGATTTGAGTTGGGACGAGCCTTTGCTATGCATGGCCTTGTATTCTGTGCTTAAGACCTTAAATGAGATGTGCTCCTTAATGGGGAGCCAATGTAGAGTACGGATCCCTTCTCTAGCAGACTGAAGTTTGGGAATTTTAAGAATCAGTCTTGCTGCTGCATTCTCTACCACCTGGAGCTTATTCAGAGATGCAGTGGAGATATTGAGGTAGAGGGCGTTGCAGTAATCAAGATGAGAGGTAATCAGTGCAATGATAGTTGTCCGATGTAGTTCAGAGGGAATGAGTGGAAGCGTCTTTCTGAGAGTTCTTAAAATATAAAAACATGTACCAACTGTGCGGTTGACTTGGGCGTCAAAAGTCAGCCCCTCATCGAAGATGACCCCCAGATTTTTTGCTGTTTTTACCGGGGTATGTGTTTTTTGCGATGTGCTAGGTGTTGTGGAGGTGTCTGTGGTGGTTTATGTGGTGTTTGCAGGTATGGGTGTGTCTGTGGAGGGGCAGTGTATGTTGGTGTGGTGTCTGCAGGTATGGGTGTGTCTGTGGAGGAGTTTGTGGCTATTGATGTTATGTCTGCAGGTATGGGTGTGCCTGTGGAAGGGCAGTATGTGTTGCTGTGGTGTCTGCAGGTTTGGGTATGTCTGTGTAGGGGCAGTTTGTGTTGATGTGCTGTCTGGGGGCATACTCGGGGTGGTGCGGGTGGTGAGGGTGGTTAGTGTCTGCTGTGTGTGTGCATGTTTGAGCATCTTTGATGTCTTGTGTGTGTGTCTGGTGCTTGGGTCTGTTGAAGTGTCTGCATGCTTAGGTGTGCATGTGGTTGGGATAGGATTGAGAAGAGGGAATGTGGATGGGGAAGGAGCAGGAGAAGGGTGGAAGGTTGCAGTGGGTGGAGGGTTACCATGAGGGAGGAGGGCAGGGCCTGAAAAGATCTCTGTAGGCCAGACATGCAGTGTGAATGCCTTCCAGGAAGGCAACCTTCTGGGTCATCTGGGTGTTTAGCTCCTGGATAAAATTCAGCACTACAGTCTGGCCCTCAGAGATATGCCTCAGGAGGTCAATAGCCTCCTCACTCAGGGCAACAGGGCTAACAGGGTCAGCAGCTGAAGTGCCTCCAGTGAAGGAGAGCCCTCCACTCTTAGTGAAGCGGGAACAGCCAACATGTGGGGGGACAACTGGAGGGTGGCAATGAAACTGGGGGTGGCGGACATGGATAAAGGTGGAACTGATCCTGTTGGGTCCACCACCACATCGAAGTGTCCAACGGAGTATGACTCAGATGATGATAAGATGTTGATGTTGTCCTCCGGGGCACTTCTCACACCCTTCTGCTCACTGGGTCCCTCCGTGTCTGACGTCTCACAACTGGAATCGCTGTGACCAGCTGGGATCATTGATAAAACATCGACTCTTATAACATCGAACTACAAAAATATTGAGTCAACAATATTGTATTAAAAAATATCGACACCCAATACACAAAACAGAAATAACACAATCATCGATAAAAAAATATTGTTTCAAAAAATCTCCATGACAAAAATATTGACAACAACAACAAGGAACACAAAAATATCGATAACATTAAAATGAAATGAAACTCAACAAAAACATTGATATATATATTATCGACAACACAAACATCGGTAAAATACATAAAAACTATACAGAAAATAACATTTAAACATAAAAATAAACAATTTTCAGTAATATAATAAAATAAAATATTCCAAACACTTTAAACATACAGTAAAAAAAAATACAAAATTAATAACATTAAATAAAACAAATACACAAAAATTACAAAACCAAATAAATAAGCAAACAATACATCATAAAAAATATCATAACTACCAAAAATAAACAAACATAAATATATATTATATGTAAAAAAATATATCACATTTATCTACATACACATTTAAATAACAATAATAAACAAAATAAAAACAAACAGTAAATAAACATAATAAATATTAAATAAATTAAAAGGTAACTGTTAAAAAATTCAAAAAAGCTATCTCGACCAATAAATTTAAACTACACCAACACAAACCAATAGAAAACTGTAACTAATTAAATAAACACTATAAAAACAATCAATTAATTAACACAGAATTTACCATATGACGGACAAACACGGAGGAAGAACGAAACTTTACAAGACAGAATGAAAAAGAACTACACAAACAACTATTCTGAAAATCTCTCATTAAAGGTAAGAACTAAACTTTGTAACAAAATAAAATTAGCTTAAAAAAAATAACTAAAACTGAAACATGTTTTCCTTTATATGTCATAGATTAAACTTCACTAAAAATCCACCTACAAAATTTAAAGACAAAGATTTACGTCCACAACACCAATAAGATCAACATTAGAAAAAATATATAAGGAAGTACATATATGACTTCATCAACAAATAAAGTAAAGGATTTAAAACAAATAAATTTAATAAAAAAGCAAAACATAGCTAACAAATACTTTACTTTTAAAAGCTTCTACAGAAGTAAACAAAACCACAACATCAACGTAAAAAACTTCATCAATTAAAAAAAGTAAGGGGCAGATTTACAAGCCCCTTGCGCCACTTTTGCGCCGCCGTTGCGTCACTTTTGTGACGCAGCGGCGACGTAAACCATGCGCCACGTTGCGCATTATTTACAACGTGACGCATCTAGGGAGATGCGTCACGTTGTAAAGCCCTGCGCCACATGAAACCTGCGTCAGGTTTCATGTGGGCGTTCCTCCGCAGGGTGGGCGTTCCGTCGAAGGAATGCCTCGTAGAGTGACGCAGTGAAATCTACAAGATTTCACTGAGTCACTTTTCCGACGCCGCTGCGACGAATCCTTACGCCTGCTTCAAGCAGGCGTAAGGAGTGGCGCACCACGTTAGGTATGGGCGGCCCACGAGCATTGCTGGAGCTGCGTCGCGCTTGCGACACGACTCCAGCAATGCGCCGCCCTTGCGCCACAGGATGCGACACGCATCGGCCTTTCCTTGCGCCACGGTGCGCCGCATTGTAAATGCGGCGCTTCCGTGGTGGCGCAAGGAGAGTATTGCGTGTCGCAACTATTCTGGCGCATCCCTGCTGATTTGCAGGGATGCGCCAGAAGTTGTAAATCTGCCCCCCAAGTATTTTTTTTATAACAAAATAAAAATAGAGTCTAAATCATTGAAATAATCCAATTAACTAAAACTATAACGTTTTCTTTTATGTTTCACAGACTACACTTCACTAAAACTCCACCTAAAAAACTCAAAACAAGGATTAACTTCGAAAACAAGGACAAAATCAACATTAAACAAAAATATAAAACTTAGGGGGTCATTACGATGGCGTAACGATCGCCAACGCCGAGCCGGCGGTGACAACCGTTACTCCATTGTAACGACTAATACCTCCCGCCATATTATAATGGCGGGGGTATCGCGGCGGACGCAAAGTGTGTCCGCCGCTTTTACGCCAGTCGGCAATCGTTCCGATTGCCGGCCGGGCGGATTTGGGCCACTAATATGGTGGCGGTGCCTAGCAGGCACCGCCATCTATATTAAGATGTGTGCGGTGGAAGGCCCTTCCATGGCGGCGATGCCGCCATGGAAAGGCTGGTGGGGATTTGTTTCAGGGGCCTGTTGTGGGCCCCCGGGGGGGTGGGAGGTGCTCTTGGGGGGTACCCATGGTACCCCCCTCCATTTCCATGCACAAGGTGGTAGGCACCGCGCGGTGCCTGCCACGTTGTGCATGGAACAACATAGCAATTCGACATTGCGGCAGGTGCTGCTGGAAGCAGCACCCGCTGCAATGTTAATCTGCGGAATGCGACCGCCAGGGTGGCGGTCGCATCCTAATTCGCGGGGCGGGAACGCTGCATGTCTGGCGGCCGGTCCCAACACCGCGAGGATGGGGGGCGGACTCAGGTCCGTCCGCCATCCTAATCGACCCCTAAGTAAGTATATTAATTAACTAATAAATAGAGCAAACTAATAAGAAACAATAAATTTAAAAAAAAAGCAAAATATAACTAACAAATACTTTTCTCTTCACAGATTCTACAAACTTCAACATACAACAACATCAACGAAATGAACTTCATCAACTAAAAATAGTAAGGGGCCCATTAGGATGGCGGGCGGAGGCACCACTGCGGTGCTGGCGGAAAATGCCATTTTCCGCACGCCAGCAGCGGTCCTCACGCCCGCCATATTACAATGGGCAAACATAGATCATTTCCCGTCCGCCGCGGTGCAACGTGAACCGCCATTAAAATGCGCCCGCCACCGCGGCGTCGGGAGCCAATAGAGACCCACCGCCGTGCGGAATGACGTCCCAACCGCCGTACAAATCAGAATGCCCCAAACAGCCAGTTACACCGCAGCGGAGAAACCACCCAACCAGAGACAGCGGAAGCACGACAGAGGAGCGCGAAACCAGACTCCCGGTCCCCTCCACCCGGTCCTGACCGCAATGGATCCAGCTCTACACGCCTTTCCGGTGCTGTACCTGCTCCACCACCAGCAAATAATGGCCCGTTGCAGACAACGCCGCAGGTACGCAATCACACAACTCCGCACACAACCACAACACACAACTACTGGGCTGACATACGGTTCCTGTCCACATCAGACACCCTGGTGAGGACAGGAACACATCCCCAAGTGTACCCACACATGTCCTACCTGTCACTAAATCACCCCTCCGCATCCAGGTCACCCACCAACCGCGAAATCAATGCAATGTCCCGGTCACGTCACCGAATTGGTGAAGAAGCGGGAAAACATGCACACAATGTAGTAGGCAGGGTCAGCGCCAGGCATGGGCAGTCCCCAAAGATCATAGGGCCACACCTCCACCCTGCACACACTAGGCCCCCCCCCACATTAGGGGACATGCTGTGTGCTCCTCCTGTGCACCCCCCTGCCTGCACAATAATCAGCCAGGTGAACCCAGACCCTGCACCACACACACCAAACAAGCAGGGAGACAGTCCCATCAGGTGGGGCTGAAGAAGAACACACAGCACAGAAGCACAGGGCCAGGGCAACCCTACTCCTCACACCCACACTACACTCATGTCAAGCAAACTGAGTCCAATCACAAAATGAACACCACACTGAATATGAACAATACCCTAACTGTACACAATGCCTCTCAAGCCACCCAGACACACCCCACACTGACACACAGCCACATACACAAACCAGATGGCAGCAGCAATGGAAGACAAGAAATGGTCAAGACAAAAGTGAGGTGGACAGTGATGGGAACACAAGGAGCTAGCCACAAAGCATCTGTACATCACATGCAAGAGAAGGAACATATCACAACACCCTTAGGCCAACCAATAACACATGGCTGGTACAGTGAGTGAAATCAAACCACAGTGATCTCTGCAACAACTCAGGGAGACAGCAATGTAAGCCATGCATAGGCACAGGGATGATAGGAAGTGTCTGAAGTCAAATAGTGATCAGCCACACTTCTGTACCTACTTATTTGACATGTGTATGTCATCAGCACAACACACAGGGCCCAGTGACACACTCCATGACTGTCAACCACAACTCCGACCCTTCACACATACCCCTCCTCCACCCACCTCACACCTGCACCACTCAACACTAGTGTCAAACACACAGATTGGTGCAAATAATGTCCCGTGAATACACTGACAAAGAATCACAGTCCCTGGGGTGCATCCACAAACATCACACACACTCAGGGATGCCTGAAGCAATGCTGGCACAAATACAATAGCCAAACATAAACTTCACAAACAACAGACACAGAAGTACAACAAGCCCAGACATGTGCAGACAAACAGTGGAAAGGCAATGGGATCACAGACAGAACAGGATCATACAACACCATCACTCAGGACCAATGCACAGACACCATACCCCAACACAGACAAGAAGTGCATCATCTCAAAACAATCATGGACACAAACTGGGAGCAATGGTCCAATAAGAAAACACAGACAGACATACCACACCACCCATCAAGTCAACAAGGTGTAATAGTGTACCACATGCATGCACATGCACAATACTGACAAGTGACAGGTCAAATATGAGAGGAGAAACCACCAAGGAGCACTCAAAACAAGCCCAGGAACAAGAATACTCCAAAGTGCATGTGACAGACACAAAAGTAATGCACACTACACTTGCAACACACATCTGAATGTATCACAATGCACAAACAACTCACACACAATGACATGCAAAGAGAACATCACACACAGAGCATCTGTCAGCTGAAAGAGACAACACAGGCCAATCACTGCACACATCCGCAGCAAACACACAACAGATGCACATGCCAATCCTTCACATTACAAACACAGCTGTACATCAGGGGCTGCACAGCAGGCAATTACAAGGCAACATAGACTCACAGCACTGCATGCACAACAAGCAGTGTGTGCACACCAACCAAACCAGTAGCACACATATCTGAGTGCCACAACATGAACCCCCACAACACAAATCACCACAGCACACAGACAACATCACACTCAGGAAGGGTAGCAGTACTACAGCAAACACACATACAGCTTACCCATCACCACAGATGCACAAGTCTGGGACACCCAGGTGCAAACAACATGCCCAGACGACTATGCAGCACAAACAGTAGCAATGCACATGACCAACCATGACTGCAAAGCAGTACAAGAAAATCATACATAACCAATTGGGAAACTGTCCTGAGTGGCGCATTAGTCCTGTGCACAGATCAGCACCACAAAGCATAGTGTAACAAATGAAGTAGTGGGGAGGGACACACACTGGCAACCCAAGGGGATAGCTGACATGAGAGTTAAGTGGTGTGTACGTCAGTAGTGGACATGGCAGGAGTGCACCATACGCAAATAGAGTGCTCACTCACAATGGGTAGTTAACATAAGCACAGATAGGGGATGGTACAACTCCACATCCCACATGCCATACTGCAGCAAGAAATTGCTCAAGTGACAGCAATGCATGAGAAAACACACCCAAAATGTCAGTGTGGCTGAGCAGGTCTGCACAGTGAGCACAAACAGTAACAAGACACATGGCTGATCAACAAAACACAATACTGACTTGCCAGTCACACACTCTGCATACTCACAATTGGCAACAACAACAAGTAGGTGTCCCCCAGAAGTGCAAGGACACACCAACACACTGCACAGTGCACAACCTACAACTCCCACATGTGCACACAATCACAAGCACAGGGCTGACCAATCCAACCAACAGGCACTCAAATCCAGGTTGACACATGTGTGCAGTTGCCATCGCAGGGGCACACACACATCAACACTACTGACAAAGTCACCCCTTCACACTGCACACTTCATGACCACCCAAGTGCACACATTGTAATTTACACATGTGACTAGGATGACTAGCCATCACAAGATGACCATACCCCAACACTGCTGTTCACACATCAAGAAAGATCACACAGACATGATGGACCCTGGCCAGCCTGCCTGCAATCCTGTGGATAGAATCCCACTCTGTGCTGGCAGTGCATCCAAACATGACATGTGTACAATTTAGCTAACATCACCATAGATTGATTATGATAACAGTAGTTCATCACAAACAACCATCATTGCACCCCCAAGCCTCAGAGTCAAGAAGAACTGAAGTGCCTGTCACCTCTGCAAAACCCTGAAAAAGTGAAATCAGCCATTGGCAATGTTAAAGGGGCATACAGAGCATGTTTCACATTAAAGCATAGCCACAAATAAAACCCTTTATTTAGCAAGGACACTGACAATGCAGACAACTGGAGTAACTGTCTTTATTCACATATTACACAGATAGGCATCAAAAGTAGACAAGAGCAAGACCAGTGGCCAGTACAAAGTGCAAAGTAGGTACATGAGATCCTGCACAGGGAATGGGCAAACTCAGTAATAAACAGCAAGGCCAGTGGCCAGTACAAAGTGCAGAGTAGGTACATGAGAACCTGCACAGGGAATGGGCAAACTCAGTAATAAACAGCAAGGCCAGTGGCCAGTACAAAGTGCAGAGTAGGTACATGAGAACCTGCACAGGGAATGGGCAAACACAGTAATGAACAGCAAAGCCAGTGGCCAGTCCAAAGTGAAAAGTAGGCACATGTGTGCATGAGAACCTGCACAGGGAATGGGCAAACACAGTAATGAACATCAAGGCCAGTGGCCAGTCCAAAGTGCAGAGTAGGCACATGAGAACCTGCACAGGGAATGGGCAAACACAGTAATGAACATCAAGGCCAGTGGCCATTCCAAAGTGAAAAGTAGGCACATGTGTGCATGAGAACCTGCACAGGGAATGGGTGAGACTGTACACTGCCATGGTCAGAAACACAGTTAGGGGGATAACAATGGGCAGTCCAGGCACTGCTGTGGGAGAGACAGGTGTGTGAGGGGGACTTTGGCTAAGACTTGGCTGTCAGTCTGACTGGGAGGTGGCTGAGTGTCAGGCCAGTTGGAGGACTGGACCTGGGAGAGAGAGGACCAGCAGAGGTAGAGGCATCAGTGGCTTTGGGAGCCGGAGGGCTTGCTGGACCGGGTGGTGTGATGGCACGTGGATGTGGAGTCATGCTGCCGTGAGACACAGTGTGGGAGGGAGAATGTGGAGGGGTCCTTTCTACTTCTTGGGTAGTTGATAGGGAATTATTGTCTTGGGCGGAGTGGTAAGTGGGGCGGGCACAACAGGCACACTCTCACCCAAAGCTGCATCAGGTGCAGCCGGTGGGCCTCCCTCTGGGGACCTGCTGGATCCGGAGGTACGCTTGGCCTGGCCTTGCCTTTTCCCCTCCACCACCTGTTTACCAGGTGAACCCCCTACACTGAACTCCTTTCCCTGCTTCACAGGGGTCTGGATGGGAGTAGAGGTTGTAGGTGAATCTGCCTTAGCTGGCTTTTTCTGTGGACCCTTAGCAGGCACCAGCTTCACAGCAGGAATGGGAACTGACTGCTTTTCTTTGCGAGACGCTTTTGGGACAGGAGAGTCCTTGGCTGGGGATGCCTCTGAGGCATGTGAGCCTGAGGCCTGCTTCTTGGCTTTATGCCCCTGAGTGTCACCTGAAGGGCTTTTGCCTTTGCGCTCTGGGGTGGCTTTTTTTGATTTTTGGAGGGATGGTGTCTGCGCTCTGGCCCGCTTGGGCTGCTGCTGCGTGTGCTGTATCTTGAGCCTGAGGTCTGTGGTGTGTGGCCACTATCGTCAGATGTAGCCACTGGCAGGGGGGTGGCCAAAGGGACTGGATCTGGACCCTGAGCCTGTGACAGCTGAATGGCTGCCGTCACTGTGGAGGACAAAGACTGGACAGTCCGGTGTAGCCCACCCACGTCTGAATGAATGCCCTCCATGAAGGCAACTACCTGTGCCAACTTTTTGTTATGGTCTAGGAAGGCATTGAGGAGAGTTGTCTGACCCACACACAGCTGGCGCAAAAGGTCCACAGCCTCAACACTGAGGGCAGCAGGGAAGACAGGGGCAGGGGCAGCGGTGCCTGGGGTGAAGGACACTCTTCCCTTCTTACTGGTGTGAGCACGTGCAGCACTAGTGGAAGTAGTTGGGAGGGTGGGCACTGGACGATGTATGGTGAAAGAGGAGGCAGAGTCCCCGCCCCCTGTTCCCGCCAACATAGATGTGTCACCGCTGGCATCAGATGACGTTGAGGTTGGTGTCTCTGGCTGTGATTCCTCAAGCAGACTCCTGTCCCCCTCCGAGGCGCTGGTCACATCAGTGTCGGTGTGCTCGTGTGTAGCAGTCATGCTTGATGCCTCACCACTGGTGTCCATCCCCTGTCCATCTGAGCCCACAGTAGATGCTGCAAGAGACAGAGACGTAGGATCAGTTCAGTGGCATTAACACAAACATCATATGCAAGCAAAGCACTAAACAAGATGATGATATCCCCATGTTGCACACCACCCTGTGCAGTAACATTGTGCAACCTCAATTCCAAACTCAAATTATGCATGTTGTCATGCAAACTTGGCATAAGTGACCCATGTGATGACCACACAGCCAAATAGACTGCCCGTGGCTCCGTGTAACCAGACATACAGATCCCTCTGAGCATACCTAGGACCCTGAGGGGGGAAAAGATGTACCTCCCAATATGTTGCCACAGTCACATCTGGAGGCAGTAGAAGGGGACAACACAGATACAGACTCATAAATATCAGTCCACAATGGCCATGAGCTCATGCCATCCACCATGTCGTACTTTGGGGCACAACTACAGTTGCACATTGGTGTCAGATGTGTAGTCCTCACAATTCTGACGTCAGGCAAAGCACACATTGATGTAAGCACACTCAGATGAGGCACACTGCCGTTCCCTTCCATGGGATGTCCCTTACTTCCCCAATGTAGACGACGCCAGAAGGCCACAACTCAGAATGCAATGTCAAGGGCCATTACTTCAATGACATGAGAAAGTACAGGTAGGGAAAATGCATGACAGCTGCAACCAACACAGAGGCCACTTACAAGCCATTGCATCACACTAGCAACATCACAGAGCTCAGCACTGGCTCAGGCTTGGAACACATGCAGACACTCACAACCAAAGTCACCCTTCACAGAATACTCACCCCCAGCTTGCTGCTGATGCTCCTTCAGACGTGCATCCAGCTCAGGCTGTGTCACAGCTAATAAGCGGGCCATTAGTGGTGTCATGCTCCTGCGCGCCAACCTTCCAGTCCGAGGGAGCAGCCCCAGTGTCATCTCTGCTACGTTTTTGCTCAGCCGGCAAATGTCATCCCACCTCTTGTGACAGTGTGTGCGCCGTCGGTTGTAGACACCCAGATACCGCACCTTGCATGCAATGGCCCTCCAAACGGCCTTACGCTGGTGGACTTTGAGCTGCAGGCATGGGAGACAAGAGGGGGAAATTTCATTGACACTGGGTTATGTACCACTACCTCTCAGTTCAGGAGCATGATACTAACTCAGCACTACTTCACAGATATGTCTAGCAGAGACAATACAGCATCTCACATAGTACATAAGCATGGGAGAATCATACAAAAACTGCATGCAGGTATGAGGGTGGACACAGTACCTGCCCATCTCATACACATGCAGGATGCCAGCACAGAAAGCTATGTGTAGGGGGCCCACATCTGCTATCCAGTTTGTGGGTGAGCAAGACATACACTACATTGGAAAATATGTTTCGGGACAGACTCACTGTGTCCAACACTGCTCAGCCCTCAATGTCCTTGCCCTGTGAATGGCTTACTGTGTCATGGAGGTCACATTTATGAACATGATCTTACAATCTCACACCCTTCTCACAAGGTCTGTCGTGTGCAATCTACAGGGCTGAGATAGCTCTTTGATGGATAGTCTAGCAGACAACCCATATGTTTCACTCTGTACATTCAGTGATGTGTCCTTGTCAGATTGGGCAGTGACTGTGCAGGACAGGTGGGCTCACACTGAGGTCCAACATGGGGCTTCAGAAATGTCACATGCAGGGACAATATGAGAGCATAAACAGTGCCTACACATGCGAGTCAGTACACATGCTGATGAAAATGGAAGGGGCTCTGTACAAAAGTACAACAATCTGCTGTGTCATTGGTGGATTACCACCAAGAGTGTCACCCTCTGGCATTTAAGTCCTGTGCATAGTGCTGACCTATACATGGTGGCAATTTTGAGTCAGACACACTTCCATCAGTACCCTCTGGACGTATACCCTTGGTAATGTCACAGATGAGCCTGTGAAGAACATCATGGACCCACACATCCATTCACACAGGCAATTTCTGTCCTGACTCCCGCTTGACCAATTTGCTGTGTCACTGTATGGCAGAAAAAACAATGCATGTCCATCCCATTCTGATGTGCAGCCAGGAAAACGTGGAAAATAGGCTACACACCCCTTTCCCCTGGAGTCAGCATGCTAGGCAGTGTATGACACAACCCCACACTCTCAGGCCCATACTGCAGCAGATCAACTTCATGTGTGCACTCCCTGCACTCTCACTTCCACTCTGAAACACTTACAATGACATCTGGAGCACCATATAGCCTCCCATACTGTGTAAGCACCTCGTCCACCATGACCTCCAGCTCCTTGGTGGTGAAGGGACGGGCCCTGATCTTGTCAGTCCTCGCCATCACTGGGTCCAGGACACAGGAGCAGCAGCAGTTGGTGATGAGGGGTGTCAGGCAGCGTTGTCTGGAGACAGGAGCAGCAGTAGTTGGTGGTGAGGGGTGTCAGGCAGCAGTGTCTAGAGACAGGAGCAGCAGCAGTTGGTGGTGAGGGGTGTCAGGCAGCAGTGTCTGGAGACAGGAGCAGCAGCAGTTGGTGGTGAGGGGTGTCAGGCAGCAGTGTCTGGAGACAGGAGCAGCAGCAGTTGGTGGTGAGGGGTGTCAGGCAGCAGTGTCTGGAGACAGGAGCAGCAGCAGTTGGTGGTGTGGGGGTGTCAGGCAGCAGTGTCTGGAAGCAGTGGAAATGTGAGGCTCTCTCCCACACATATATAGCCCCCTGGGGTAGTTTCAGTGGTTCTAAGATGCTGCAATTGGTGTTCCAGGTCCGCTTTTTTCAAAGGCATCCAATGACCGGCTCCGCGGTGACGGAGCACGCCTACCGTGATTTTCAAAACTTGCATTAGGCTACCACGATTGCGGTTCCCATTGGCTGTAAGGGCTTGGGCATTGGCGGTGGCACACCACAGGGGCCAGGCGCTCGCTACCGCGGTCGTGCATCTTTCAATTGCATCCAATGACCGGCCCCGCGGTGGCGGAACACGCCTACCGCAATTTTCAAAATTGCATTAGGCTACTGCGATTGCAGTTCCCATTGGCTGTAAGGGCTTGGGCATTGGCGGTGGCACACCGCAGGGGCCAGGCGCTCGCTACCGCGGTCGTGCATCTTTCAATTGCATCCAGTGACCAGCCCCGTGGTGGCGGAGCACGCCTACCGCGATTTTCAAAATTGCATTAGGCTACTGCGATTGCGGTTCCCATTGGCTGTAAGGGCTTGGGCATTGGCGGTGACACACCGCAGGGGCCAGGCGGTCGCTACCGCAATATGGCTGCTATACATTGGAGCCAGTGACCGTGATTGGGGTGGCGGAGCATGCCAACTGCAATTTGTCCATAAACATATATGTATCACTACCGCGAGTGTGGCTTTGGCATTGGCAGTGACACACCGCAGGGGCCAGGCGGTCGCTACCGCGATATGGCTGCTATACATTGGAGCCACTGACCGTGATTTGTGTGGCGGAGCATGCCAACCCCCATTGTACTATATGTATATCACTACCGCGAGTCTGGCTTTGGCATTGGCAGTGACACACCGCAGGGACCAGGCGGTCGCCACCGCGATATGGCTGCTATACATTGGAGCCAGTGACCGTGATTGGGGTGGCGGAGCATGCCAACTGCCATTTGTCCATAAACATATATGTATATATGTATCACTACCGCGAGTGTGGCTTTGGCATTGGCAGTGACACACCGCAGGTGCCAGGCGGTCGCTACCACGATATGGCTGCTATACATTGGAGCCAGTGACCGTGATTTGTGTGGCGGAGCACTTTGACAGCACCTATGGACACATCATGCTGTGTGAATGGCCAATGGACAGTTCTCAACAGTGCACAGTAGACACGTGAATCATGGCACAAGATTGTGCACACAATGCCAATGTAACCTTTACCCCACTGCTGACTACACATGCCATGTTGGTGTATATGATTGAAAACATTGGCATGTACTCCCTCACATGTCACTTGTGATATTGCTGGGCATGTACACAGAACAGTGTTGTGATGGACTCTCCAATGGATACACATGTCAATGTGCGACAGGGCTGAGCAACTCACAGTGATGAATGTCTGACTACACAATGTGCATCTATCACTGTCTACTTTGCTTGGCTCATGCACATACTTGTTGTTTACGCACAGACTGTGCTCATTGTGTTGTTGATGTGTGCCCTGTTCGACTTACGCAAGTAGGTATGGTAGGTACAGCAGCTAGGTAGGAGACAGTAGTGTTGCTGTTTCACACATATGCTGTATGAACTACTCTCAGGGCTGCTCATGCAAGAAGTGGCCATATCCCTTTGGGCATTCACATAGTCAGATATTGTTTTGGAGGTACTCGCTGTGTGAAAAGTGGACAGGTGTATGACTAGTGTAGCTGAAGGTGTCCCTACATGTAAGTTGGGCTGTAATCTGAACTGTGATGACAGTCATTGTTGGCGTTGTGTCAGTCAAAATGTAAGATGTCGGACACATCTCTTGGTGGATTGCATTGACATGTGTCCCCTTTCATCTCACCTAGGAGGAGACCAAATGTGCATCGTCCCTTCACAGTGCTGGCAGACATGGAGGATGAGGAGGTCATACAGAAATTCCGTCTGGATCGACCCACCCTACAAGACCTATGTGCTATGTTGGAGCCCCACCTGCGGCCTCGCAGAACATATCCGACTGCTTTCACACCAACGTCTAAGGTGATGGCGGCCCTGCATTTTTTTGCTACTGGATCATTCCAGTACACTGTGTCCAGCGCAGGTGGGATGTTGCAACCTATGTTCAGCATGGTGCTACGTGATGTCCTGTCCGCTATGATGACCTACAAGGACAGATATATCCATTTCCCCAGGAGGCATGAGTTGGCGGCTGTGAAGGGTGATTTTTATGCCCTTGGGCGCATCTCCAATGTTGTTGGTGCCATTGACTGCACACATGTTGGCCTGGTTCCACCACAGGCACGTGAGCACATCAACAGGAACAGGAAACATTTCCATTCCATCAATGTGCAAGTGGTGTGCCAGGCCAATATGATCATCTCACACATCTGTGCCAAATTTCCTGGCTCGGCCCATGACTCGTACATCATGCGTAACAGCATTGTGCCACAGCTGATGGATAATCTGCTTCCGGAGCGTGCATGGATTGTGGGTGAGTACGCAGAGTCAAGTAGCGTGCTGTGTGTGTGACATGCTGTCCTCTGCCACAGTTATGTTACAAAGTTTGTCTGTGTATCTCCCACCTAGGTGATTCTGCATATCCCAACCGTCCTTGGTTGCTGAGCCCACTGCGGAATCCCAGGACCCCAAGTGAAGTCCACTACAATGATGCCCATGGGAGGACACATCGTGTGGTGGAGCGTACTTTTGGTCTCCTGAAGTCACGGTTTCGCTGCCTGGACAAGACCGGAGGTGCACTGATGTACTCGCCCAAAAAGGTGTGTCAGATTGTAGTAGCATGCTGCATGCTCCACAACCTGGCCTTGCGCAAGGAGATCCCCCTGCTCCTGGACGCTGATGAGCAGCCGAGGCCCCCGCCTGCAAACCAACCCATGTCCAGTGATGAGGATAGTGGAGAGGAGGAAGGTGTCGACCTGCCTCAACAGCTCATTAACCACTACTTCACTTGAAGGTGAGTGACAATGTACAATGGGGCCATTGTCTGCTGATGTCGTTGTTGGTGAAAAGGTCTATGTGTGCTTTGGGACTGCAGCCTGTTGTTGACTCAGTGCTGGCTGCCAATGTTTCTGGGACAGGGTAGTTTGGCACAGATACAGGATGTCTATGTCTTTACTGCTGCTCATTGTAATGTGTGCAGATTGGAGTACCTTGATGACACGTGTTGTGTGATGGCTGTGATGCCACCGCCTGACTAGTGAATGTTGTTATGTTGTGTTTTCCTAGGTCCCATCAGCCTCTCCTTGCCTACAAACAATCCGTGCTCCTGGTACATTGTAATCATGGTGAACATTGCACATCCTGTGATTAAAACACGGAGCAGACACAACGACATAGGTGTGTAAGGAGTGTTTATTTACAATGGGTACAGGGGAGTGAATATTTACAAAAAGGTGAATAGTGAAGCAATGAGTTGTCAGTGATGTAAGATGAGACAATCGAGTAGTCACCACATTGATGTGGTGACCCAGTCCAACAGACGAATGCCATTAACATGGCAGTGTGGGAAAGGACAGTCAACAAAGTCAATGGCAAGGTGAAGAGGGGTGCCATCATGATCGTTTGGCAGGGGTGGCCTCTGCTGCAGGGCCAGTGGGGTCTGAGGAGTCCCCCCTCTCCGTGGTCGCAGGGGAGGATGTGGAACTGTCATCCTGCAGGCCACCGGAGGGAGTTGAAGGTGTTGTTTGTGCCGCAGGCCTGTCCCTCAGAACCGCCACTAGCTGGCCCAAGAGGTCCACAATTTGGCCCATGCGGGTGTCTATGGACCTCAGCAGCAGGCGGAGCTCATGGGAATCTTCCAGAGCCTGGTCCGTTTGTCCCTGGGCCCGTTCATAGGCCCCAAGGACTCTGGTGATGTTGTCCAGGGCTTCGGTCCCAGTGTCCGGTTGGCTTAGACTCCCCCTTGCCCTCCCACATGCCCTGCTGTCACGGACCTGTTGCCTCACCACTGTACGCACACGCCTACTCTTCCTGCCCTCCTCAGTTGGTGGGGTGGGGTTGTCATTCTCTGGGGCAGGGAGAGTGTTGCAGGCAGCACCGGTGGTGGTGGTGGGGGCAGCACAGGTCGTTCCAGCAGGGGTCAGCGTAGTTGTTGTTGTTGCTGATGTGGTGGCAGGGGGACAGTGGGGTCCTGGGACGTGTTGCACCCTGGCATGCCAGATGGGCCGGCTTCAAGCTCCACATCCTCGAAATCCAGGGAGTCATCATCAGAGAGTCCATGTTCCGGGGGTGGAGACTGGCTCTGCAGGTTGGTGTTGTCATCCTCTGCAGTCAGTTGTTGCTCACCTGTGGGACAGAGGGGAAATGGTCATTGACTTGCACCCCTCAAGCTTGGTGTTCGATGTATCTTATTTACAGGTTATGCAACACACAGTTAACTAGTTCTCACATTGTATGTCTGCACAGTAATGTGCATCATGACATGATGTGGAGGTACATACATTAATTTTCCATGGTGTGACATGTCTATGGATACCATGCCCTGCTTGCAGATTTTATGATTACGAGGACATGTTGTCATCTGACAACTGGCGGCAATACGACTTGATGTGAAGCATCTTTGCTGATTACTGTGCCTGGCAGGCGTTACATCTGCGCATGAACTAGCCATTGTCATCTCATGCATACCTTTGTCATGTCCTGTGCTTTGATTTATTTGTTCTACAGACCATGCTTGCTTTGTTTTCATATGGTCCTTCATGCTCAGCCCCCATGGAACTTACAGATAGCATTCAGTGCTGTGCATGTTTGTGCCCTGATTTACTTCAACATGGGATTTGGTGAGTCACACTTTTGTTTCTGTGACCGTTACATACGCTTAGCTGTCTGCACACTGTAATTTGATATTGTATCTGTGTCAATTTTGGTGGGATGTGAGGGCTGGTGTTGTCATATGGCTCCATGCTTTTTGAGAGGAATGGTGGGGCGCATGCACTGTCTACTTACCTGTTCTGTTGTCACATTGGGGTGGACTTTCTGACATCTCTCTGGGTGTGTGTTTAGGTGCTCCATCCTGCTCAGGGGTGGGACAGGGGGCCTGGTGGGAGTTGTGGTGCATGCCTCCCACCCCCAAACTACCCTCCCTGGGAAGATGGCTACCTACCTGTTAGATGAAGGTGAACAATGTAATGGCTGACACATGCTTCTGGGTGGGGGGGAGTGCTCCATCTTGCTGAGCTGTGGTACAAGGGGTCCTGGTGGGAGTTGTGGGGCAGGCCTCCCACCCCCAAACTGCCCTCCCTGGGAAGATGGCTACCTACCTGTTAGATGAATTTGAACAATGCAATGGCTGACACATGCTTCTGGGTGGGGGGAGTACTCCATCTTGCTGAGCTGTGGGAAAAGGGGGCCTGGTGGGAGTTGTAGTGCAGGCCTCCCACCCCCAAACAGCCCTCCCTGGGAAGATGGCTACCTACCTGTTAGATGAAGGTGAACAATGCAATGGCTGACACATGCTTCTGGGTGGGGGGAGTGCTACATCCTGCTCAGGGGTGGGACAGGGGTGCCTTGTGGGAGTTGTAGTGCAGGCCTCCCACCCACAAACAGCCCTCCCTGGGAAGATGGCTATCTACCTGTTAGATGGAGGTGAACATTGCAATGGCTGGCACATGCTTCTAGGTGGGGGAGAGTGCTACATCCTGCTCAGGGGTGGGACAGGGGTGCCTGGTGGGAGTTGTAGTGCAGGCCTCCCACCCCCAAACAGCCCTCCATGGGAAGATGGCTACCTACCTGTTAGATGAAGGTGAACATTGCAATGGCTGACACATGCTTCTGGGTGGGGGGAGTGCTACATCCTGCTCAGGAGTGGGACAGGGGTGACTGGTGCGAGTTGTAGTGCAGGCCTCCCACCCCCAAACAGCCCTCCCTGGGAAGATGGCTAACTACCTGTTAGATGGAGGTGAACATTGCAATGGCTGCCACATGCTTCTGGGTGTGGGGGGAGTGCTACATCCTGCTCAGGGGTGGAACAGGGGTGCCTGGTGGGAATTGTAGTGCAGGCCTCCCACCCCCAAACAGCCCTCCCTGGAAAGATGGCTACCTACCTGTTAGATGAAGGTGAACATTGCAATGGCTGACACATGCTTCTGGGTGGGGGAGAGTGCTACATCCTGCTCAGGGGTGGGACAGGGGTGCCTGGTGGAGTTGTAGTGCAGGCCTTCCACCCCCAAACAGCCCTCCCTGGGAAGATGGCTACCTACCTGTTAGATGAAGGTGAACTATGCAATGGCTGACACATGCTTCTGGGTGTGGGGGGAGTGCTACATCCTGCTCAGGGGTGGGACAGGGGTGCCTTGTGGGAGTTGTGGTGCACCCCTCCCACCCCCAAACTGCCCTCCCTGGGAAGATGGCTACCTACCTGTTAGATGAAGGTGAACTATGCAATGGCTGACACATGCTTCTGGGGGGGTGCTCCATCTTGCTGAGCTATGGAACAAGGGGGCCTGGTGGGAGTTGTAGTGCTGGCTGCCTGTAAAAATGCAACCCTGGGAATGTTGCAGGCTACCTTTGTGGTGATTTAGATGGAGGGGATGTTACATCTATGAGACCTGTGTTGGGTATTATGGTGCAGATGAATAGACTTGGGCCTAGGAGGTGTAGCTTTGTGGTATCCGTGTGAATATCCGTGAGTATCCGTGCGCTTTATAAATGCCTAATTTCATTTCATTTCATTTCAGTACATAGCAGTGTAATGGTATACATTTGTTTGTCCTTACCAGCCTGCACTCCCCCGGCTATTCCTGTGAGACTCTCTGGATGCAGTATGGCAAGCACCTTCTCCTCCCATTCAGTGAATGTTCTTGGTGGAATGGGAGGGCCACCGCCAGTCATCTGAGCCAGCTGACGGTTCTTCTTCTCTTTCACCACCCTCTTCAGGTCATGCCACCGCTTAATGATTTCCTGCTTGGAGCGCGGGGTGGTCCCTACTGCACTGACCTTGTTGACTATCCTTTCCCACATTTGTGCTCTTGTGGATAATGGTGTCTGTTGGACCAGGGTACCAAACAATTGTGGTTCTACTCTGATTATCTCATCTACCATGACTGACAACTCACTCTCTGTGAATTTGGGCATTTTCTTTTGTGCCATGGTGTGTGCTGTGCAAATGTTTTGAGGTGCAGTTGTGAGGGGGGTGGGGGTGGTGTGGGGGTGTGTATGTGTGTTGTTGTGCTGGTGAGATGTGTGGTGTTTTGCCTATCCAATGTGCTACAGGGTTTGGTTCCTTCAGGGCTGGAGTGGTGCAAAGGATTCTGGTCAGGGAAGGGGCTGGTTTTATGCTCAGCTATGTGGGTGTGTCAAAATGGGGGATTGCTGTCAGGTGTGTTGTGTGGGTTGTCCTGGGATTTGTATTTTTGTAGTTGCCATGGGGGTGTGTCATTGGGGTGTGTTAGGTGTTTTTGGGGGCAGAGCTAGTTTGATGTGTGCACTTGGTGGCCTTGTTGTGTGTTTTTTTGTCGACCGCCATATTTGTCACGGAGCGTCCGCAGCGGTGGCTATGCAACAGCCCTTCCGCCGGCTCTTCCATTCATCACTGTTTGCGATCGTGGCGGTCGGAAACAGCGGAACGTCCCGCTGTCACATCGAGGCAATCCTAATTTTACGCGCGGTCACTCCGCTGGCCTCGCAGCAGTTTAGTGTGTTTCCGCCGTGAATCCGACTGCCGCGGACGGATTTTCACCAGCTCTGCCCGCTACCGGCGGTCTTTCGTGGCGTCGTACCGCCGAGGTGGGGATTTTTTGGCGGTTGATCCTAATCGGACCGCCGGTTTTGCCGCTGTACCAGCGGACGGTTGATTTCCGCTACCATGGCGGTCGGGGTGGTTTTCAGACCGCCATCCTAATAGGCCCCTAAGTATTTTTTCTCCCAACTAAATAAAAATAGAAACTAAATAAACGAAATAATCAAATTAAATGTAACACTTTAATAAAAATAACATTTTGCTTTTAAACCAACAGAAAAAAGGAAACCAGTGAATCAACCACGACCATCAATAAAATATCCAACAAGAAAATTAAAACAAGACACATGTAAGTTTATTTTCAAATAAAAGAATTATTCAAACATGTTTACTATTAAAGACCTTATAATTAATAAATATATATATATACATATATTCACAGATAGACAAAAAAAATGGCAGAAGGAGCAAAATTCATCACATCACAAAAGGGAAAACTACTTCTGTGCTACGTGGGCTACACTTATAAGCAAGAAAAAATAACTGGAAACAAAACCCATTGGAAATGTAGTAAATACTACTCCAATTCTTGCTATCGGAGAGCCACAAAAGGAGAAACAAATGTAGTTAATGTCAGGGAACACAACCATCCTCCCAATGTGACAGAAATCGAGGTCAGAGATGCTCAAGAAACAATCAGAGAAGCAAGCACCAGCTCCCAACATACCAGTACCTAAATACTAAAAAACGTATTAACTAGGGTCCCTGAACATGTCACAAGACAACTACCATCCATCCCCACTCTAAAAAGATTAATAGCCAGAACTAAAAGAGCTACTGCTCAAACACCACCCACCCGCCAAACTTTTGCAGAAATAGAAATATTACCGGAATACACTGTCACCCACAAAGATGAGAAATTCATTCTTCATGACAATAACAATCATGAAAAACTAATTATCATCTTTACCACCAACAACAACATGCAAAAACTAAAAAACTGTGAAACGTGGATGATGGATGGCATATTCAATGTTTGCCCCAAACCTTTTTTACCAACTATATACCATCCACGGCTAATATGAAGACACTAACATCCCCTTCATACTACTCCATAATAAGCAAAATACCACCTACATACAACTACTTACAATAATAAAACAACACACAGACAACTACTTTCCACAAAAAATAATCATTGACTTTGAAGAAGCAATGATTCAGTCAATTTTAAAAATATACCCACACACTGCAACACAAGGTTGCTATTATCACTTCAACCAAAGTATCTGGAGACACCTCCAAAAATCTACTCTAAGAATAGATTACACCACCAATAGCAACTTTGCCTATCAAATAAAAAAATTAATAGCCCTGGCCTATGTACCAACAACTGAAGTAGCCAACCTATATAACACATACTTCTTGAAGACCCCTTTCTACCAAGCAAACGAAACAAAACTAACTCCATTCCTAGACTACTTTGAAGACACTTGGGTGGGAAGGCTACATAGGTTAGGGCACCGTAGACAACCAAAGTTCCAAATCCCCTGGTGGAACATCAACAATACCACTCTAGCTCAAAAAGCTAAAACTAACAACGCGGTGGAAGGATGGCACAATGCCTTCCAAGCCACTATAGGAAGAGGACAACCAACCTTACACAAACTAATAGAAGCCATAAAAAAAGAACATAGGGGCCTATTACTTTGGCGGTCGGATGACTGCCGCCCAGCCGGCGGTGGCAACCTGCGGCGGACATCCGCCCGCGATCGCAAGCCAGAAAACCGCCGGTCAGATTAGGATGGCGGTGGTGACCGCGGCGGTGGGAAATTCCGACCGCCGCTTTTCCGCCGGTTGCCATCCGCACTCCTGCCTTGCGGACGGAGAAGGACCGGGATAATGGTGGCGGTGCCGATCTGGCTCCGCCGGCACGATTATGATGTTGGCGGTAGCCAGCCTTTCCTCAGCGGTCAAACCGCCATGGAAAGGCAGGCGGAGAAATGTCTTCCGGGGGCCCGTTGTGGGTCCCCAATGTGTTGGGGTGGGGGGGCACTGGGGGGTACCCATGGTCCCCCCTACATTTCCCTGTACCAGGTGGCAGGCACTGTGCAGTGCCTGCCACGCAGTGCAGGGAAATGCAGGACATGCTCCTTTTGACATCGCGGCAGTGCTGCGTGCATCAGCAACCGCCGCAATGTTAAAGCCCGCGATGCGACCGCAGCAGTCGGATTTCGAGCAAGGAACATCGTAATGCGACCAGCGGTTATGTCGCGGGCCTTGCGGCCGGTCTTTTCCCGTTACCATGGCGGTCGGGGAGGTTTTCCGACCGCCATCGTAATAGGCCCCATAGCTATCAAGAGCTAAGGCTAGTGCAATCCCTAACTAAAATCGGCCCTAAACTCAGTAATCAAACAAAAAGAATGTATGAATACCTACAACATAAAACTCGACTATTTTCAAACACCAAAGGGCTAGAATACCTAGACATGAATGCTAAATCGATACTATAAACAAAAAACAATCCTAAACAACATAAGCATTTTAAAATCACAAAACATTTAAGCTACACAATTCTACTCTTTTTTAAATTAATAATTATAATTATGTCATTTAAAAATTAAAAACGTACATATATATATATATATGACATAATATAATTATTAAAATTAATAAATTAAAAAAAACAAATGTAACCAAAAACATTTCCCATAATAATAAACAATAACTTACAGTTATGTTGCAGTAGACAGTCCTCGAAAACGAACAAATCCATAGTAGATTAATTGTAAAACAAATCCATTTGCAAAGAAAGTCCAAAAAAATGCAAAAATACAACAGTAGAAAAAAGGATCCAATGACGCAATCCTTTCAATAACTAAACCCTCAAAAACCCTAAAATTTGCTAAAAAAAACCCTGCAAAAATAGAATTGTAGAAAAAAGGCTCCAATGACGCAATCCTCTCAATAACGAAACCCTTAAAAACCCGAAAATTAGCTTAAAAAAAAATACTCCAACAAACCCGAAAAATAAAAAGAAATGTAAAAAATGAACTTGTTTCAAAGAAACAAAAAACATTTTCCTTCTTTAAAAAAATAAAGGCATCGTCAGCACCATCCGTCCACGAAATGGAAAACCTGCAAAGAAAAAGAAAAGAACACCCTCCCACAGTAACCTGTACAAACCCACAAACATTAATATCAACATTAAATACAACATAACATAATTAAACACCACATAACTAACACTACATAACACTCTACTTCTATCCAACACTATGTCAAACACATAAAATATTAGGTCATTAGGTTTGCGGAAGGACCACCACTGCTGGTCTGGCGTGGCGGTCCTTCCACCATCACACAGGATATTCCCACCGGCGAATTAGGAAGGCTGTGGGAATCCCAATCTGTCCCCGTCCGCCACGATTCCGCAAGGCGGTCCTTTTCCACCCGCCTTGCGGAACCAAAACACAGGCCAGCATTGCGGCGGTGCCTTGCAGGCACCGCCGTAGGGATTAGGATATCCCTTTCCGCCTGTCTTTTCACTGCGGTCATCCCAGCACGAAAACACAGGTGGAGGCTGGATTCAGGGGCCTGTTGTGGGCCCCCTCTGTGTTGGGGGGTGCACTGGGCTTTTCCCTGCACTGCGTGGCAGGCACCGTGTGGTGCCTGCCACGTAGTGCAGGGAAATGCTCAGCATGGCATTTTAGTATTGCGTACGGTGCTGCAGCCAGCAGCACCGTCCGCAATGTTGAATGTCCTGGATGTGCCCGCCCGTAAGGCGGGCGCATCCTAGTTGCAGTGGTGGGACCGCCGCACGTCTAGTGGGCGGTCCCAGCTCTGCAACACTGGCTCCCGATTAGGCAGAGAATTAGTTTTAAAGGCCTTTGCATTGCGCACAAGGCCATCTATGGCCAAGCCCCATCCTACATTAAGGATCACCTGGCTATCTATACTCCTAGTAGGTCACTACGGTCCTCGGAGGCCGGCCTGCTGGCCTGCCCCCGCTTTAGCATGACCTCTAAAGGAGGCAGAGCCTTTTCGACCTCAATTCCTGTATTATGGAACAAGTTACCGGAGAATCTGCGGAAGGAACAAGCCCTTCTCCCTTTTAGGAAGAAGTTAAAGACATTCCTCTTTGTGGAAGCTTGGGGCACAATTTAATCATTTTCTTCCTCCTTACGTACCAGGGCAGGGCTCTCTCTCATAGCGCTTAGAGACCAGTAGGTGATAACGCGCTCTACAAATGACAATTACAATTACAATTACAACGATGGCGGGCGGACTGATGTCCTCCCGCCATCGTAATGAGCCCCTAAACTACCAAAACAACACCTAACTACACCAAAAATGAACAATTAACAACCTAACAAATGTAACTACAATACTACTACCTCACCCCTACCCTAAAAGTACCTTAAAAGTAAAATAAATCAAATTTACCTCAACCAACGAAACACAGCTCGCAACCGCGAAGTTCCGTTTTGCAAAATGACCTAAAAATGAAATAGATAGACAGAAAAGGGAGAAAAAGAAAAAAAATGGCTGTGTAATAGAAATGATAAAACAAATGACTCCCCATAGACAAGAATGGAGAAAATCCCAAAAATAATGTATATTTTTATTTATTGTAAAACATTTTTACAACTGTTCAAAAATGTACAAAAATATTGTAAAATATACATTAAATATTATATTATCAAAAACAAAAAATATAATATTTAATATATATTAAAATGTATGTTTGTTTCATGTACTCACCTTCAAAATATAAAATTACAATAAGACTATTGTAAATGTGAAACCAATATAACAAAGGTATATTAAAAAAATATTATACAAAAATATGTTTGTAAAAATAATTGTAAATTCTTTAATATATTAAATATTATTTTCTTAATAATAATATTTAATATACTAAATAATAAAACAAATTACATAATATAAATTTGTCAAATACATATTATATAATTTTACAACAAAAATAAAATTATGTGAAATGCATTCAAAATGTTTAAAAAGAAATGTACTAAAATTATCAGTTTTTCTCATAAAAAATGATAAATAATAAAAATCTAAAAATATATTTACTTTACAATTACATGACTATACTTTATCATTTTTCAAAACCGTTGTTGTATGTATGTAAAATATATTTATCATTTTGCAAATGTACATGAAAAATATATGTTAAAAATATATTAAATTTATAAGAAATGCTGAATAATACCAAAATGTATGAATCATGTTTTCAATATATTCAAAAATTGTATAACAAAACTAAATAAAAACAATGGGGGTCATTACGATGGCGGAAGGCCCGCCACCGACAGGCTGTCGGTAGCAGGCCCTCCGCCATCGTGCAGCTGTTTTTCCCCCGCCAAATTATGATGGCGGGGGGAATCATTGGTTGAGTGCAGTGGTCGTAAAGACCGCCCGCCACGGTTCCAACAGGCGGCCCTTTTCCGATTGCTTGTCGGAACCAAAACATTGCCCAACATTGCGTGATTATGATATCCCTTTCCTCCGTTTGTTTTGTGGCTGACAATCCGTAGCAAAATGAATTATGGAAACGGATTTTGGGGCCCCCCTTAATCACTGGGCCTGGGGCAAGGGCACTGAGGCATGGTGCCCCCTACATATCCCTGCACCATGTGGCAGGCACGGCATGGTGCCTGCCACGTACTGCAGGGATATGCAAGTGCCGTTTTCTGGGCATTGCAGCGGGGGCTGCTGACTGCATCTCTACCGCAATGTTAGGGATAGGGTCTGTGACCGTCGCGGTGGCGGTCGCATCGTAATGCGGTAGGTGGGTAGGCCACCTCGTAGGCAGCCGGTCCCACTACCGCAATAATGGCGGTCGGACGAAAGGCCGACCGCCATCGTAATGACCACCAATGTAATTGTGAACAAAAAATTACATTTGTTTGCAAATAAAAACATTAACAATAAAAACTAACATACATCTCCTTTTTTATTTGAATGTGCATATAAACTCTTTAAAAAACTACAAAATAAACAATAAAAATGTACTATTCCTAACTCCAAAACCAACTAAACTCAGGCAAAATTCTGGAAAATAAACCATAATAAATTACTATTCCAACTCCAAAAACAACTAAACTCAGGTAAAGTGCTGGATAATAAACTCAAAAAAATTACTATTCCAACTCCAAAACCAGCTAAACTCAGGGAAAGTGCTGGATTATAAACCATAATAAATTACTATTCCAACTCCAAAACCAGCTAAACTCAGGAAAAGTGCTGGATAATAAACCATAATAAATTACTATTCCAACTCCAAAACCAACTAAACTCAGATAAAGTGCTGGATAATAAACCATAATAAATTACTATTCCAACTCCAAAACCAACTAAACTCAGGGAAAGTGTTGAATAATAAACCCCAAAAAATTACTATTCTAACTCCAAAACGAACTAAACTCAGGGGAAAGTGCTGGATAGTAAACCATAATAAATTACTAGTCCAACTCCAAAACCAACTAAACTCAGGGAAAGTGCTGGATAATAAACCATAATAAATTACTATTCCAACTCCAAAACCAACTATACTTAGGGAAAGTGCTAGAAAATAAACCCCAAAAAATTACTATTCCAACTCCAACTCCAAAACCAACTAAACTCAGGGAAAGTGCTGGATAATATACCATAATAAATTACTAAACCAACTCCAAAACCAACTAAACTCAGGGAAAGTGCTAGATAATAAAACATAATAAATTACTATTCCAACTCCAAAAGCAACTAAACTCAGAGAAAGTGCTGGATAATATACCATAATAAATTACTAAACCAACTCCAAAACCAACTAAACTCAGGGAAAGTGCTAGATAATAAAACATAATAAATTACTATTCCAACTCCAAAAGCAACTAAACTCAGAGAAAGTGCTGGATAATAAACAATAATAAATTACTATTCCAACGCTAAAACCAACTAAACTCAGGGAAAATGGTGGATAATAAACCATAATAAATTACTATTCCAACTACAAAACCAACTCCAACACCAACTAAACTCAGGGAAAGTGCTGCATAATAAACCCAAACAAATTACTATTTCAACTCCAAAACCAAATAAACTCAAACAAAGTGCTGGATAATAAACCATAGTAAATTACTATTCCAAATCCAAAACCAACTAAACTCAAACAAAATGCTGGATAATAAACCCCCAAAAAATTACTACTCCTAACTTCAAAACAAAAAAACTAAAGGAAAATGCTACATATTGTAAAATGACAAATATGTAAAAATATAAAATTTATTTTATTTATTTAATAAGTTTTATATAGCGCTGGCTAGACCCGTGGGTATCAGAGCGCTTTACATTAGGTTTCACATTATTACACAGTTATAACAGTCACAGGTTACATCAGTTATACGAAACACATTAAAGGAGCATAGAGGAAGGAAAAATAGGGCGGTAAGGGGAGGGGTGTAGGGGGAAGGAGGGAGATAACGGCAGGAGAGACGAAGGAAAGTCTGTCCAATGACCGGCTTGGTAGGTGACGGCCGTGGAGGGGGTCCACAGTCCATCTCCCCTATAGCTATCGAGGTAGCTCTACCGGGCAACAGTCAAAAAGCTAGGTCTCACCAGTCGAGGGCAGGATCGCAGAATAAATGCCCTGATGGGTGAGCAGGATGGGGGTTCTGATCAATGTCGGATGAGGGCTATGATCAGGGTCTGGTAAGACGAGAAAAAAATAGTGCGGAGACACCCCTTCACACAAAAATAAAAAAATATAAATATTAAATTCTATATCACAATTAAAATTTTAAAATTTTAAAATTCAAAATTATCCAAATTTTATTGAAACTAAAAATAAATAAATAAAAAAACAATAAAATGTAAAAAAATAAAAAATAATAAACCAATCATATATTTATTTAATTATTTTTTTAATTTAAAAAAATATAAAATATTTTACACAATTTACATCAAAATATTAGCACCCCAAAATGTTTCAAAATTTTTGAATATTTTAGATTTTAATTTTTATCTAAAATATTTATATATTTCAATTATTTTTAATTAAAATTTCTTTTCAACCAACATTCTTAAATTACTCGCAACCCTATCCCCTATAAACTCAACCTCCCGCTCCTAAATTTTTATATGAAATGAAAATATATCAAAAAAATTTAAATAAATATTTTTAAATTACTCCCCACCCTTATCCCCTATAAACCCAACATTCTGCTCCTAAAAGTTTACAAAAATAAAAAAATTATTAAAAATGTTAAACAAATATTTTTAAATTACTTCCCACCCTTATCCCCTATAAATCCAAAATCCTGCTCCAAAAAATAAATTAAAATACAATAAAAACAAACATTTTCACAAAAAAAAGAATTGAAAATATAAAATGAATACCAAATTAATAAAAAAAATAAAACAAAAACAAAAAAAATACGAACAGTCGATATTATTTACATCAATATATTTGCTGTCGATATTTACTAATTCGATATTTCTACATCACACAAAAATCGATATTTTAAACAACGAAAAAAATTACCTTGATATTTACCACCATCGATATTCTTGACTCAATATTCATGCAATTCGATATTTCGACGTCGATATTCTGTCTCTGCACCGACCAGTTGTGTCCCCACTAATGTTGGCCTCTTCTCCTCTACTTGCCTTGGATGTCTCTGAAATGACATTAAACATGGGTTTATTGCAACTGCATTTCCACACCTCACCATCAAAAATTGACAGAAAACATTTAAGAAGTCCACATATCACACCACCTCCATGGTTCACTCCATAGGCTTCCAAGTTAGCATGAGCACATGCATGCATGCTACATAGCCTGCAAACAGTTGGGTCCACTCATGTCAGAACCCAAGACTGGCCCAAATGCATGGATGGAATTCTCTACACTTCATCCTTATGTCCATACTAGGATAGTTGATCACCTTGCATACTTTGGCACTTGGTGTATACCATTGTAAAGAGATGCAACCAAATAGGATGGATACAATTTTGAGATTTACACAATGCTCACACAAGGCCCAGAGTCCACAAGACCTACCTATCCCTCGAAACACATCATTATGTCCAGAAGGTCAAGTTGAACACCAATGTACCATCAATTTCTGTTTTGGCAAACATCGGGGCCGATTCCGATTCGGGCCGGAAAACATACCGACCGACTCGGTACGGGAATTTAGTCCGACCGCCTCGGACCGGCGCCGTACGACCCGGGTAGTACGATGAAATGCATGTGAAATCCGACAGACTCGGACGGAATACAAAACGACCGACCGAGCCGGACGGAAACAAGCCATCCGGCCGGGAAATCACGCGAAACGAACCGACCGACACGCACCCGGATTGAACCCGAACAAAACGTACCCGCGAACTCCGACCCGCGTAGTACGATGCTGTGCGTGCAAAACACGACCGACTCGCTCGGAGCACAAGCCGTACGACCGACACGCATACAAAACCCAGCCGAAGCAACCCACTACTCCGCGACCGACTCGTACGCTGCATATGAAACCTAGCCGACACACAGCGGGAACGAGTCGGACAAGATCGCACCAGACAACTGCAGCGTCCTACTCGGACACAAGAACGACTCCTGCATGCACCAAAAACACCAAGGAAAAAATAAAAAATAAAGGGCCAAACAAGCAACAACAAAGCCAATAAATACAGGGAGGAAAAAAAAATGGAACAAGGACACACCTCCAACTCCACCTACATAAAGGCCACAAATCCCTACCATGATCCTTTGCAAATTCCACTGACCTGCCAGCACAGAACACCATCACACAGCAACCACAGACACACTCACAGCTCATACATCACACAAGCCACACACCATTACCACACCTACAAATAGCACCCTCACACACACCCAGCTAAACCTACACTCACCCCCCCCACTTGCACACACACATCAATGACCACCACCACCCATCACCATGCCCCCAAAGAAGAACCATAAGTTCCTAGATAGTGAATTGGAAGTCCTGGTAGACGAGATCCTGAGGGTAGAGCCACAGTTGTTTGGTACATTGGTACAACAGACCCCCATGTCGCAGAAAACAAAGATGTGGGCGAGGATTGTCGACAGGGTGAACGCACAATCAACATGTTTGCGCACAAAGGAAGACATCCAGAACAGGTGGTATGATGTGCGCAGGAGGGTCCGGGACCTACTCAAAAAGGACTACCTCCTCAGCCAGCACACCAGCAGTGGCCCTCCTGCAAAACCAGTATACCTCAGGCCCTGGGAGGAGAAGGTGCGGGCCATCCTACCACCAGTGAGCGTATACGGACTAACTGACATCCCAGAGCCTGGTGAGTACACAACTAATATACACAATATGGTATGACAACACACACACATCACAGTCAAGGGGATAGGCAAACCATGCACCCTTAGCAAATACACAGCAACAAAAAGATATTCATCCCAAGATGTGAATGCTAGTCAGACAAACACAATACCTCCCATCTCATAGTGATATGTAACTGTGTCATGACATGTACAAACCTAACAACAAATACAGCAAGGCAGTGGCACAAATAGAACCAACAAACACTCCCAGATATTTAACCACCATTAGAACACCACCCCACAGGGAAGCTCACTGAAAGGAAGGAATTCTGTGTATGCTGTTCAAGTCAGTGTAGCCAATAGCATGATGGGAGTGGTAGTCACAGATATTGGTCACACCCACAATTGGCCCATCAACACCACTCTGAACCATGCTCACATCACAGGGAGTGGAAAACAACTGACAAGATGGCTGACACTGGGTACTGCTGTGGGGAGCACAAGGCCCTGATGGGAACTGGGCACCAACAAACAACAGGACCACACTGCCAGCCATCTTGCCATTGCTGTCACACTCACACACACTGAAGTCCACTCAAAAGGAAGGAAGTATGGGCATGCTGGGAAGGGGGTGTAGGCAATAGCATGATGGGAGTGGTAGTCACAGATATTGGTCAGCCTCACAATTGGCCCATCAACACCACCCTGAACCATGCTCACATCACAGGGAGTGGAAAAGGACTCACAAGATGGCTCACACTGGGTACTGCTGGGGGAGCACAAGGCCCTGCTGGGAACTGGGCACCATCAAACAACAGGACCACACTGTCAGCCATCTTGCCATTGCTGTCACACTCACACACAGTGAAGTCCACTCAAAAGGAAGGAAGTATGGGCATGCTGGGAAGGGGGTGTAGGCAATAGCAGGATGGGAGTTGTAGGCACAGATATTGGTCACCCTCACAATTGGCCCATCAACACCACTCTGAACCATGCTCACATCACAGGGAGTGGAAAAGGACTCACAAGATGGCTGACACTGGGTACTGCTGGGGGAGCACAAGGCCCTGCTGGGAACTGTGCAACAACCAACAGCAGGACACCACTGACTGACATCCTGAAAGACAACTTGCACTCCTTGCAATGGAAGCACGTTCCATGGTGGGATATCTGGCTGGGTGGGAAGGAGGACTCACAGCACTGACCATAGTTACAAGCACCTCCACTCACACACCCCCTCAACACTAACTCCACATAACCCACCTGGGAGAATGCAATGCCTCACATCCTAACTGAAGATCCCACAAAGAACCACCACCCTGGGTTATGCTGTGTGAAGCACAGGGACACTCTTGGGACTTGTAGCCAAACAACTGCCAGGACAACACTCCCAGCCATCCTGTCAGCACAGGCACCCCACCCCACAGGGAAGCAGAGTCAAAAGGAAGGAAGGATGGGCATGCTGGGAAGGGGGTGGAGGCAATAGCATGATGGGAGTGGTAGTCACAGATCAACATCTCACACCCACATGGCCCAGCAAGTTAGCACTGAAGCATGCACACCTCACAGGGAGTCAAAAGCCACTTCAAAGATGTCTGACACTGGCCACAGCTGTGGGGAGCACAAGGCCCTGCTGGGAACTGGGCACCAACAAACAACAGGACCACACTGCCAGCCATCTTGCCATTGCTGTCACACTCACTCACAGTGAAGTCCACTCAAAAGGAAGGAAGTATGGGCATGCTGGGAAGGGGGGTGTAGGCAATAGCATGATGGGAGTGGTAGTCACAGATATTGGTCAGCCTCACAATTGGCCCATCAACAGCACCCTGAACCATGCTCACATCACAGGGAGTGGAAAAGGACTCACAAGATGGCTGACACTGGGTACTGCTGGGGAGCACAAGGCCCTGCTGGGAACTGGGCACCAACAAACAACAGGACCACACTGCCAGCCATCTTACCATTGCTGTCACACTCACACACAGTGAAGTCCACTCAAAAGGAAGGAAGTATGGGCATGCTGGGAAGGGGGTGTAGGCAATAGCATGATGGGAGTGGTAGTCACAGATATTGGTCAGCCTCACAATTGGCCCATCAACACCACCCTGAACCATGCTCACATCACAGGGAGTGGAAAAGGACTCACAAGATGGATCACACTGGGTACTGCTGGGGGGAGCACAAGGCCCTGCTGGGAACTGGGCACCAACAAACAACAGGACCACACTGCCAGCCATCTTGCCATTGCTGTCACACTCACACTCACTGAAGTCCACTCAAAAGGAAGGAAGTATGGGCATGCTGGGAAGGGGGGTGTAGGCAATAGCAGGATGGGAGTTGTAGGCACAGATATTGGTCACCCTCACAATTGGCCCATCAACACCACTCTGAACCATGCTCACATCACAAGGAGGGAAAAGGACTCACAAGATGGCTGATACTGGGTACTGCTGGGGGGAGCACAAGGCCCTGCTGGGAACTGTGCAACAACCAACAGCAGGACACCACTGACTGACATCCTGAAAGACAACTTGCACTCCCTGCAATGGAAGCACGTTCCATGGTGGGATATCTGGCTGGGTGGGAAGAAGGACTCACAGCACTGACCATAGTTACAAGCACCTCCACTCACACACCCCCTCAACACTAACTCCACATAACCCACCTGGGAGAATGCAATGCCTCACATCCTAACTGAAGATCCCACAAAGAACCACCACCCTGGGTTATGCTGTGTGAAGCACAGGGACACTCCTGGGACTTGTAGCCAAACAACTGCCAGGACAACACTCCCAGCCATCCTGTCAGCACAGGCACCCCACCCCACAGGGAAGCAGAGTCAAAAGGAAGGAAGGATGGGCATGCTGGGAAGGGGGTGGAGGCAACAGCATGATGGGAGTGGTAGTCTCAGATGTTGGTCAGCCTCACAATTGGCCCATCAACACCACCCTGAACCATGCTCACATCACAGGGAGTGGAAAAGGACTCACAAGATGGCTGACACTGGGTACTGCTGGGGGGAGCACAAGGCCCTGCTGGGAACTGTGCAACAACCAACAGCAGGACACCACTGACTGACATCCTGAAAGACAACTTGCACTCCCTGCAATGGAAGCACGCTTCATGGTGGGATAACTGGGCTGGGGGAGAAGGAGGCCCGGATGGCAAGCAAATACCACCAATGCTGGTCATGCACACACCTCAACATTCACATTGACATGCCACAGGTTGGCAGGACAATGTGCTACACCAATATCACTCTCTGACTGTCACAATTTAGGAGAATGCAATGTCCAGGCCCACATCCAGAGGTACAGTCACAACTGTCAGGTGTTTGAACAATTGATGCCAGTAGAAACATAACATACAATCTATGTCTCTCCCCAAAACAGGTGATGATGGGGACACAGCAGCAGATGAGGAGGAGTCCCTGTCCCAGGCTCCAGGGAACACTGAGCTCACTGGTGTGGATCACCCTCTGCACTCCTTGGATGGCGAAGAACCAGCTGGACCCTCCGGTGTGAGTCATCATGCAGCACCAGCAGGACCAACATCTGCACCCCCTGCACCCACCCCTCCAACAACTGCCAACACACAGGCCACCCCTGCCAACACGGACAGACCAAGGAGCACAGATGACAACAGCGCAGGGACCCAGACCCAAACTGGAGCTGGTGACAACGAGCCCAGGAACAACACCCAAGTGGGCCCACGGTCACCTGTGGGTGCCACCGCAGGTCCTGCACGTGTCGCCAGGGGTGGTGGGAGCGGTGGTAGACATATGTCGCTCTTTGCAGAGGGGTCTGGACTGCATGATGACCCACAACTGGCACGCATCGCGGATGCGTACCAGACTAGCACCGGAGAGGTCAGCCAGGTAGTGGGTATCCTCAAGGACATACAACAGCAGCAGGCTGCCCATCATGCCCGCTTGGACTCCCACATGTCCCGTGTTGAGACACACATGTCACGTGTCGAGACACACATGTCTGGCATGGAGTTCAAGTGGGACACATTGGAACAACTGACAGCGGTGCATAGGGACATACTGACATGCCTCCGCCAGATCAGCACCAACATGGCCTCACCTCCCTGTGTGCCCACAACATCTGCTGCTGAAACAACTGCAAATGCCACAGGGAGGGAGGAGGACTCTGGCAGAGAGTCCCCTGCACCGCCGCAGCCTGCACCTGAGGGTCCCCCCCCAAGAAGAGGGGCCGTCCGAGGAGGCCAAACAGAGAGGCCGATGGCCATCTACATCCCCCAGGAAGCCAACACCTGTTCTGGAACTTTTCCTCTGTGTGCAAACTGCACGCCCTGTCGAAGCCAACCCAACTCTCCCACATGACATGGGGAGCTCTAGTTGGCCAAATTCATCAGATGACTGTGGACTTTACTGTGGACATTTCAGCTACCAAGACTTCCGAATCACATGGGAACTTTGGATTCCAATTTCTATGTACAGCACCCACCATCCTGTGCACCATTCTCACACTTGTATGTAAATAAACTCACCAATACACCATATCTGCCTCTGTTGTGATTCCAACGTGCTCTCTGTCATGGAGATGGTGATCAGAAAAATGACACTGTGCATGCTAACTGCTACAGCAAGTCCAACACCGTCATGTCAGTCATGGCGACGTGACACATATGAGGGAGACACACCACTAGGGCCACACAACACATACACACCAGGGCCATCAGACTCATCACCTATACTGATGTTGCAACTAAATACAGTGGAATGCACAGACACGCCACCTATTCACAGTCTGTCAACTAGACTACAGGTGCAATAAGCAAATGTCAGTCAGATGTGTGACCACAGACAACGCACATCCCAAAATGAAGCACAGGTTTATTACACATTTGCAACATGTTGTTTCCACTACAAATGCTAGCTAATCCAACCTGGCTGTGGCCACAAAGTCAAAAAGTGCAGAAGATAGAAAGTCCAGGGGTGTGTGGCACATCACCTGTAGGGAAACGACTGCTTCCACCTTGGATGTTGAATCATGGATTCGTGGGATCCAAGTTGATCAAACAACTCCGGCAGCACCCTGTGAAGGACAGACATGACACACAGTCAAAACCACTGAAGAACAGCACAGAACGGCAATACTCATGTCTAATACATGTCACAAGATAAATACACAAAACCAAGTTAGCATGTCAACACTGTTGGGCAGTACAGACCACCTGCAAGGACACATCGCTGCACGCATCCAGTCAAGTAGCACATGGCCACACTCAAACAGCACCAGAGCACCACACACACAAATCATGCAAACTCAAATCATTGACATTACAACCCTCTGGAGACTCACATTCAGCTGAAGAAGTTGGTGATGAGCTGTGTGCGGACATCACCATCATCATCATCATCTTCTTCACTGGCATCGTGACCCAGGCCAGGATCTTCCACAGGTGGCGGACGTTGGTCATCGTCATCCAGGATGAGAGGCAACTCCTTCTGCACTGCCAGGTTGTGTAGCATGCAGCAGACGATGACAATCTTGCACACCTTTGCTGGGGCATATGGGAGGGCCCCTCCTGTCTTGTCCAGGCAGCGGAAGCGGCTCTTCAGGAGACCAAAGGTCCGCACAATCACCCTCCTCGTCCGACCATGTGCCTCATTGTAGCGCATCTGGGCTGGTGTCACAGGGTTCCTGAGGGGTGTCAGCAACCACGGCATGTTGGGGTATCCCGAGTCACCTACAGACAGACAATTGCACATTAGCCGATTTGAAAATGTGTGCGGAAAACAACATAGCAGAACACACACAATGGTACAAAGTCAGTTCACACCAACAAGCCAGGCACGCTGGTTCGGCATCTGTGACATCATCCTCGGGATGCGACTACTCCTCTTCACGTAGGCATCGTGTGCCGAACCGGGGAAAAGGGCACACACATGTGTGATGGTCATATCTGCAAGACATACAACCAGAGCATTGATCGAATGGTAATGTTTACGGTTCCGGTATGCCTGCTCATGTGCCTGTGGTGGTATCAAAGCCACATGTGTCCCATCAATGGAGCCAATTACATGTGGCATCCTCCCCAGGGCATAGAAGTCACTCTTGACGTCAGTGAGTCGTTGAAGTGTTGGGAAATAGATGTACTAGTTCAGGTATCTCAAAATTGCCCCCAAAACATCGCGTAGCACACGGCGGAACATAGTCTGTGACATCCCACCGACAGTCGCCACAGTGTGTTGAAAGGTACCGGTGGCAAAGAAGTGTAGGGCTGCCATCACCTTCTCCTTGGGGGTCAGCGCTGTAGGATACGGACGGCCAGGCTGCAAATGTGGGTCCAACCGCACTGCCAAATCCTCAATCAGCTGCCTGGTGAAGCGGTACCGTCGGATGCTGTCACGTTCCACCATCGTTGCCAGGTCTGGGAATGGTCGATGGACAGCAGGAGCCCTGCAGTGCATAGGTGAAGAAAGCAAAATTGTCAGTCACCCCAACTATGTGCCGTTCACCATACTCAATTTCACATGATACATCATTAACAAACACAAGTACTTGATGTGTGTGTCGTTCTGTTTGGACATATATGGCACCTACATGGACATCATCTAACATCTCTGTTCAACAAGTGTTGACAACAGGTTCCAGGGTGTGCTATGGGAAACCATTAGGCTGTGTCACAGTACCCATTTACTGCTCTCACGTTCCACACACATACCACAGTGACATGTCTGGACAGATGCTCCACAGGCATCACAGCTCATTGACAGGTAGATTCCCAGGGACCCTGTCTTGCCACATGGACACTGGCATGACATTGCGTATCATGTACACGTCAGAAAAACTAACATGACACCCACAGGTAGTGGCCCCTGTAGCCTCTGCAGGACAGACATGGACGTCTGTGACAAGGGAAAAAAAAGCAAGCTAATAACAAGCATGAATGCATAGAGTTATTTCAGGACATCTTACACTTAATCAAACGACATAGTGCTCGATTATTATCAAAAATATATTTTTATTTTATATATTATTTCATCATTCTTTTCTTTACATATCACAAAAATATGATTCTATATATTTTATAATCACAATGTATCAACAACATATAATCACAATGCATTAACAACATATAAGACGTAATCACATAAATTATAAATCAAGACAAACACTGTGCTGATATCAATTGATACAGTATCCTTTCTTTTATGTTTCCAATAGGGTCCAGATCAACATGGACAGAAAGGGGGTCGGCGGTAGATAAGACTACGCGCGTTTCGGCAAGTTGCCTTCCTCAGGACACCGTCTCAACTTTCACTGCATTGGACACACAATAAGCACAATACATTGATTTCATGCACTTATGCCGATTTGTCATTATACTGTTGATGTCCTGTGGTACATTTATTTAATATGTTTACAATAAAATCAACTGAATTATTTAAAGGTTCAGTTGTATTCTGTTGGGAATCTCTAAAGATTAAAAACTGTGCATTTAAATAAAGTGACAACCAAGTTTATGAAAAGAAAAAGAAAAGAAATAATATAAAGAGTAATAGAAAAGGTGCTGAGATAATAAAACCAAGAATAAAGGAAGAGAAAACAGTTTGTCAAAATAGTGAAAATCTCCCCCCGTATCATTCTAATATGCATATATTCAAGGTACCTACTTTGACCCATATAAGGAATTACTCTTATTGGGTGCATTACATATTCACATAAGGTGAAGATTTGTTAGTGAAAGATGGTGTCAATTTCACATACATCAGTAAAGATGGTGAAGCGCAGAGTAGAATAATATTATAATTACCTATTTGATGTAATTAGACAGACAAGTCAAATCAATTTCCATGTTTATGCTTGATAAAAAGCACAGAGTCCCTGAGTCTATGGAAAAAAACACAAAGCATATGTCTAATTAAAGGCAAACTCAGGATATGTAACCCCAGGATGAATTTCTGTGGGCTTAATTTTATACCTTATTTTGTAATTGGTATACGTTTGAGACCATTCAATATTATAAATAAAGTTGGTACATCTCTAGGATATGTTGGTATTGCTTGAAGATTGGATGCAATCGCAGATATATTGCTCTGAAAACGAAAGACCAGAACAAGGTTTACTAATTAAGCTCATTTTAAGTTTTATACATACTCTGGTTTCAAGCTGGTTTTAAGCCTATGTTTAGTGAAAGGCGAATACCTGTATGTGGTCCCTATATGACCAACCGAATTATGTCCAATGTGCTCAGGGCATCTGTGAAAAAAACATGGAGTCCTATTAAAAAATGTATCTAGTTATATAGCTTAGAACAAACTGAGCGTATATCTATATATATGTGAGTCTAGACTAGTAGTTTTTATTTATATATGGTGTTATCCTTAGAAATATTTGCAATACGTTCCATGAGACCATCTCACCTCCATAATGATTAAGGAATACCAAATGGGCCAAATTATATTGAAGGCAGAAAGGATTTTACAATAGCCCCATTTTTTGAAACAATATTTAGTCAGTAAGACATTATCTTGATATAATCGTACGTAGTGGATTGCAATGTGCAACCAGTACTTTTATTATTAACCAGGTATTTAGACAATTTTCTTTTTCTCGTTTTTTTCAGTTCTAGATATATCTTAGTCTAAAATACTGCAGAAGTTAAAGCTATTAACTCAAATTTATTTCAATGGCTACACACGTAATACCAACATGGCGCTAGAGGTTTACTAAATAACCGATTGATCGTATCCATTCGTGCAGCCCTGTTTCTATCTCCCTGAATTTATCATTTGCGCATGCCATGACACGTCATAGCACGTTTTGTACGTGTAATCACATGCCTTAGGTATCCAATTAGGACACTCCAATCGTAAGAAGAAGCAACTGTTTAAAAATGAGGAACTTAGATGTATCAGTCCGTTAGGTACCTGCACGCTATCACAGAAGGACCGCGTTTTGTCAGCATACGGTAAGCAATATGTATTTTATATGTAAGGTAGCGATAGGGAATGTATAGTATGTCCTTTTCCTCGCCCTCCTCCTTTTCCCCCTTCATTTTTGGTAACATATGCTATAATGACTGCTTGAAAACATTGCCTTCCTGTACTTCGCTTCCTAAAATGAAATGCATGAAGCAATAGGGTTCTATTAGATGACGGTTAAGTATTTTGAAAAATCCGAAACCCTATATCGATTTAAACTACTCTTCTCTAGTATCTTAATTGAATACAGTTTGCCGAAGTCAAAATAAGGTCATCCTATAAGTACATGTTTAGTTGGCCACCTAATGTGCTAAGAATTTCAGCACTTTATTCTGACTGTCCCTTAGCAATTATGCCTGAAAACAGTTTGTTTCAGTTGGAAAAAATAAGTAGCATTGCAACAATCTGAGGCGCTTTTCACTTCTCATTATGAAATGGTAATCTATTTAAATTTGGTACGCCAAGTCAAGAACCGAAAGAAACAGCTATATTATTTGGTTGTTCTTTGTAAAATCCTTTCTGCCTTCAATATAATTTGGCCCATTTGGTATTCCTTAATCATTATGGAGGTGAGATGGTCTCATGGAACGTATTGCAAATATTTCTAAGGATAACACCATATATAAATAAAAACTACTAGTCTAGACTCACATATATATAGATAGACGCTCAGTTTGTTCTAAGCTATATAACTAGATACATTTTTAATAGGACTCCATGTTTTTTTCACAGATGCCCTGAGCACATTGGACATAATCCGGTTGGTCATATAGGGACCACATACAGGTATTCGCCTTTCACTAAACATAGGCTTAAAACCAGCTTGAAACCAGAGTATGTATAAAACTTAAAATGAGCTTAATTAGTAAACCTTGTTCTGGTCTTTCGTTTTCAGAGCAATATATCTGCGATTGCATCCAATCTTCAAGCAATACCAACATATCCTAGAGATGTACCAACTTTATTTATAATATTGAATGGTCTCAAACCTATACCAATTACAAAATAAGGTATAAAATTAAGCCCAGAGAAATTCATCCTGGGGTTACATATCCTGAGTTTGCCTTTAATTAGACATATGCTTTGTGTTTTTTTCCATAGACTCAGGGACTCTGTGCTTTTATCAAGCATAAACATGGAAATTGATTTGACTTTTCTGTCTAATTACATCAAATAGGTAATTATAATATTATTCTACTCTGCGCTTCACCATCTTTACTGATGTATGTGAAATTGACACCATCTTTCACTAACAAATCTTAACCTTATGTGAATATGTAATGCACCCAATAAGAGTAATTCCTTATATGGGTCAAAGTAGGTACCTTGAATATATGCATATTAGAATGATACGGGGAGATTTTCACTATTTTGACAAACTGTTTTCTCTTCCTTTATTCTTGGTTTTATTATCTCAGCACCTTTTCTATTACTCTTTATATTATTTCTTTTTCTTTTTCTTTTCATAAACTTGGTTGTCACTTTATTTAAATGCACAGTTTTTAATCTTTAGAGATTCCCAACACAATACAACTGAACCTTTAAATAATTCAGTTGATTTTATTGTAAACATATTAAATAAATGTACCACAGGACATCAACAGTATAATGACAAATCGGCATAAGTGCATGAAATCAATGTATTGTGCTTATTGTGTGTCCAATGCAGTGAAAGTTGAGACGGTGTCCTGAGGAAGGCAACTTGCCGAAACGCGCGTAGTCTTATCTACCGCCGACCCCCCTTTCTGTCCATGTTGATCTGGACCCTATTGGAAACATAAAAGAAAGGATACTGTATCAATTGATATCAGCACAGTGTTTGTCTTGATTTATAATTTATGTGATTACGTCTTATATGTTGTTAATGCATTGTGATTATATGTTGTTGATACATTGTGATTATAAAATATATAGAATCATATTTTTGTGATATGTAAAGAAAAGAATGATGAAATAATATATAAAATAAAAATATATTTTTGATAATAATCGAGCACTATGTCGTTTGATTAAGTGTAAGATGTCCTGAAATAACTCTATGCATTCATGCTTGTTATTAGCTTGCTTTTTTTCCCTTGATACATTTTCCCTACTAGCTAGCAAGTTCGTATTGTTAATGTAGGGGTCCCCACATTTTTTCAAACTATTGAATCTCACAGCCTGTCTGTGAGGGGATTTTTGTCTCCTTTGAGCTTTATTGGCCAATTTTATCTTGGTTCAGGTATATTGGTGTTGAGGTGATCTATAGTTGCACTATTTAATTTTTCAAGCACAGTTTATTCTCTGAGTACTTGAAAACGACAATATCTTTGCCATTTTTATCTTTCCTCTAATCTTTTCTCTTCTGGATTTTCACTTACTAGACCACCCAGATGGCGAATCTTCAAACCTTCGGATTTACTGATGCTGATTTTATATCAATGGTTGGTAGTGTAGGTAGCTTTGGTGACCAGCTTACAAGCAATCCAGATAAAAATGAAGATCTAGAAAAATTAACGGCACTAAAGAAAAGAGTAAAAGAATTGAGCTGCACGGCAAATTTATGTTACAATATCTCCGCGCTGGAGTAATACCACAGGGGTTAAGAGTGAAAAATATTCCAGGCTTATTTATACAAATAAAGGAATTTTTAGAAAAATGGGCAATGATCGCTAACAGATGTTCAAGAGATCTAATGATGCTGATAGTAGAAACAGCGCGAGAAATACTACAGCAACTCATGGCTGAGATTTTAGAATTAGAAAGCAAAATCAAAAATAATACAGCCATTGAAGATACAAAGAGAAAACTAGATGAAATAGAAGCAGATTTGCATTCATACACAGAATACTTGAACAAACGTAAGTCAGAAAAACTGAAAAAAGATATAAGATTTACTAATAAGGAAAATACTTATCCATATTTGTCAGCGAACTTCTATATGGAGACAGATGGACAAAAACAAAATCCATCTACATTTAGACAATATGGAAGAAAGATAACAACTTTCTCAGATTCTGACAATGATACCGTAGGCGACCAATTTGAAGCCAGAAATGGACGATATGTGAATAGAAGATACCAAGCACAACCTTTTTTAGGCAGAAGCAACCCCAGACGAGGGAATTGGCGACCACAATACCAACCCCGTTATCGGGGCAATCAACAAGCCAATCAAAATCAGCTTCTTGTGACACGGAATGCGCAGTACTGGAGAGAATAACAGATATACCAGTATTTAATTTAAGCGCATTCAGAATATCAGAAGCCACATATTCACTACTATCTAAAGGACTAACATTCGTCCCTCATTCTGGAATTAACAAATTTGAATTGTTTTCAGATTTAATGGCATTCTTTAGGAAAGTCAGACTCAAAACTTTTTTTGCCCAACAAACACCTAGACCTACTGACAATAATAAGTCAGGTCTGTCATCCAAATCTACATTTACCCCGACCTCTGAGCAAATATCTCCAGAGGTCATAATTTTTGAACAGGTTGTTTACCAAAAGCTGATTACCGCTACTAAATTTGTTCCTAATACTCCTTACAATCTAAACAAAGAAGAATACCAAGCCCTCCTCAATTTAAAAGCAACTACTGAAATCACTGTAAAAAGCTGTGATAAAGGTGGCGGGATTGTTGTAATTGACACCCCAGTTTACATATCTAAAATGGAAGAGATGCTTAATGACATAAACTTCTATATTAAAATTAATGTCAATCCAACAAACAAGACTAAAATAAAAATTCAAAGGTTGACCAATAAAGCACTAGATGAAGGTCATATATGTGACAAAGAATATGATTATCTTAATGTGCAGACACCTAAAATGGCAAGTATGTATGGGGTTCCTAAAATCCATAAAAGTCAAAGTGACCCTCCGTACAGGCCTATAGTAACAACAATAGGATCTGTGACTGAACCTTTATCACAATATCTAGATGCCATTTTAAGACCACATATACAGAAAACACCGGCATATGTGCAGGATACAAGGCACATAATAAATTTAGTGGAGGGTATACATTTCCTTCCGGAACAACAATACCTTGTCACCTTAGATATAGAAAGTCTTTACAGTAACATACCTATCCCGGGAGCTGTACAAGCTGTCGAATGGTTTATGGAACAGATGAATATCGACTGTAATCAGACATTCATGTTGAGATGTCTAAAAATAGTGTTGGAGGAGAATGTATTTGAATTCAACGGCCAAATGTACAAGCAAATAAAAGGCGTAAGTATGGGCGCATCTTGTGCTCCAACAATAGCTAATATTTATATGGCCAAATTCGAAAATACTTTCATCTATAATGAAATAGCCCCATTTTTTGAAACAATATTTAAATGGTCCCGTTTTATAGATGATATTTTTTTCATATGGGCAGACGACACAGATACCTTACAAGAGTTTTTATCTTGGTTAAATTTATGTGACAGCAATATCCATTTCACATATACATACAGTGCATCTCACATAGAATTTTTAGACATTATCATCAAAAATGTAAATGGCGAACTGGCGGTGGATCTATACACTAAGCCGACAGATCGTAATACACTTTTACATTACGACAGTTACCATCCATCAATACAAAAAAACAGTATTCCTTTTGGACAATTTTTAAGAGTACGTCGTAATTGCACTAGTCTTACAGACTTTGATCAAAAGGCAGCAATCATGAAGGATACATTTCTAGCACGAGGATATCCCCATAAGTTGGTGAGAAATTCCTATAAAAGAGCTAGATTTTTTGACAGACAACATCTGCTAACCCATAAAAAGAAAAGACTAATTTAGAGCTAGTGTTCGTTACACGACATTCCATGCTGAATGAACAAATACGGCGCATTGTGTGTAATAACTGGCACATTTTGAACGCCAATAAAGACAACCTGGAAAAATACCAAAACCGTTATTTGCTTACACGTAAAAACAAGAATTTAAAAGACCATGTAGTAAGGTCAAGGATGCCCTCAACGAAAAACCAATACAGAGAAGTATTGTGGGGTCACAACCTGTACAAGGTAATTTTAAATGTGGTATATGTAAGATTTGTCCTCAAGCCATAGAAGCTAGGTCCATTCAATACAATGGGCGCACTGTCATGTCAAATGGCATGACTAACTGCAAAACAAAAGATTTGATATACCTACTAATCTGCCCATGCAGTAAAGGATATGTGGGAGAAACGGCGCGTACTATGAATATACGCCTCACGGAACACAAATCAGCAATCCGTAACCATAAAACTACAGCACCTATGGTGCAACACTACATGGAAATGAATCATCAAGCGGAAGAAATTAAATGGTTCATTTTAGAAAGAATACAAACTAAGGAAGGTCAAACTACAGAAGGCATAAGGAAAAGACGGGAAGCCTTTTGGATTTTTACTCTTGATACCTTTAAAAATGGATTAAATCAAGATATGCCTTGGGAGCAGGCAATTAAATATAATTACTAGATTGACATTGGCCAGTCAGTAAGACATTATCTTGATATAATCGTACGTAGTGGATTGCAATGTGCAACCAGTACTTTTATTATTAACCAGGTATTTAGACAATTTTCTTTTTCTCGTTTTTTTCAGTTCTAGATATATCTTAGTCTAAAATACTGCAGAAGTTAAAGCTATTAACTCAAATTTATTTCACATTATATTTGATAAGTATTATTATGTATATTAATACTTATGCACACAGTAGAACTGGGAGGCTCCCCCCATCGTTGCCCCCTTTACATTTTTCCTTTTCTTCCCCTTTTCTCTTTTTTTTCCCCTCCCCCGCCTGGATATAACAACAGAATGCTAGACTAAAGAGAACTATAAATAATATATAGAAAGATTTAGCTATTTAACAATATTAGCTTCTCAGCATTAACATATTTGCTGATCAAACTACCTATGGCAATGGCTACACACGTAATACCAACATGGCGCTAGAGGTTTACTAAATAACCGATTGATCGTATCCATTCGTGCAGCCCTGTTTCTATCTCCCTGAATTTATCATTTGCGCATGCCATGACACGTCATAGCACGTTTTGTACGTGTAATCACATGCCTTAGGTATCCAATTAGGACACTCCAATCGTAAGAAGAAGCAACTGTTTAAAAATGAGGAACTTAGATGTATCAGTCCGTTAGGTACCTGCACGCTATCACAGAAGGACCGCGTTTTGTCAGCATACGGTAAGCAATATGTATTTTATATGTAAGGTAGCGATAGGGAATGTATAGTATGTCCTTTTCCTCGCCCTCCTCCTTTTCCCCCTTCATTTTTGGTAACATATGCTATAATGACTGCTTGAAAACATTGCCTTCCTGTACTTCGCTTCCTAAAATGAAATGCATGAAGCAATAGGGTTCTATTAGATGACGGTTAAGTATTTTGAAAATCCGAAACCCTATATCGATTTAAACTACTCTTCTCTAGTATCTTAATTGAATACAGTTTGCCGAAGTCAAAATAAGGTCATCCTATAAGTACATGTTTAGTTGGCCACCTAATGTGCTAAGAATTTCAGCACTTTATTCTGACTGTCCCTTAGCAATTATGCCTGAAAACAGTTTGTTTCAGTTGGAAAAAATAAGTAGCATTGCAACAATCTGAGGCGCTTTTCACTTCTCATTATGAAATGGTAATCTATTTAAATTTGGTACGCCAAGTCAAGAACCGAAAGAAACAGCTATATTATTTGGTTGTTCTTTGTAAAATCCTTTCTGCCTTCAATATAATTTGGCCCATTTGGTATTCCTTAATCATTATGGAGGTGAGATGGTCTCATGGAACGTATTGCAAATATTTCTAAGGATAACACCATATATAAATAAAAACTACTAGTCTAGACTCACATATATATAGATAGACGCTCAGTTTGTTCTAAGCTATATAACTAGATACATTTTTAATAGGACTCCATGTTTTTTTCACAGATGCCCTGAGCACATTGGACATAATCCGGTTGGTCATATAGGGACCACATACAGGTATTACGCCTTTCACTAAACATAGGCTTAAAACCAGCTTGAAACCAGAGTATGTATAAAACTTAAAATGAGCTTAATTAGTAAACCTTGTTCTGGTCTTTCGTTTTCAGAGCAATATATCTGCGATTGCATCCAATCTTCAAGCAATACCAACATATCCTAGAGATGTACCAACTTTATTTATAATATTGAATGGTCTCAAACCTATACCAATTACAAAATAAGGTATAAAATTAAGCCCAGAGAAATTCATCCTGGGGTTACATATCCTGAGTTTGCCTTTAATTAGACATATGCTTTGTGTTTTTTCCATAGACTCAGGGACTCTGTGCTTTTTATCAAGCATAAACATGGAAATTGATTTGACTTTTCTGTCTAATTACATCAAATAGGTAATTATAATATTATTCTACTCTGCGCTTCACCATCTTTACTGATGTATGTGAAATTGACACCATCTTTCACTAACAAATCTTCACCTTATGTGAATATGTAATGCACCCAAAAAGAGTAATTCCTTATATGGGTCAAAGTAGGTACCTTGAATATATGCATATTAGAATGATACGGGGGAGATTTTCACTATTTTGACAAACTGTTTTCTCTTCCTTTATTCTTGGTTTTATTATCTCAGCACCTTTTCTATTACTCTTTATATTATTTCTTTTTCTTTTCTTTTCATAAACTTGGTTGTCACTTTATTTAAATGCACAGTTTTTAATCTTTAGAGATTCCCAACACAATACAACTGAACCTTTAAATAATTCAGTTGATTTTATTGTAAACATATTAAATAAATGTACCACAGGACATCAACAGTATAATGACAAATCGGCATAAGTGCATGAAATCAATGTATTGTAGCTTATTGTGTGTCCAATGCAGTGAAAGTTGAGACGGTGTCCTGAGGAAGGCAACTTGCCGAAAGCGCGTAGTCTTATCTACCGCCGACCCCCTTTCTGTCCATGTTGATCTGGACCCTATTGGAAACATAAAAGAAAGGATACTGTATCAATTGATATCAGCACAGTGTTTGTCTTGATTTATAATTTATGTGATTACGTCTTATATGTTGTTAATGCATTGTGATTATATGTTGTTGATACATTGTGATTATAAAATATATAGAATCATATTTTTGTGATATGTAAAGAAAAGAATGATGAAATAATATATAAAATAAAAATATATTTTTGATAATAATCGAGCACTATGTCGTTTGATTAAGTGTAAGATGTCCTGAAATAACTCTATGCATTCATGCTTGTTATTAGCTTGCTTTTTTTTCCCTTGATACATTTTCCCTACTAGCTAGCAAGTACGTATTGTTAATGTAGGGGTCCCCACATTTTTTCAAACTATGGACGTCTGTGACACACACACACACAACATCAAAGTTCATGCACAAACCACGTGGATGTGGAGACTGTCTCCCATTGTGCACATGGAGTCAGAGACATGTGAAAAACAACATGCACACAGACTGCGGAGGGACATCACTATTGTGGCAATGGGCCACCCTGTGACGTACATGCCTTCCCACATGTGAGCCTGGGGGTATGTGACATGTCATACACATACACAACCTGGAAATGTGACCATGACACATGCTCCAAAATGAAAAGTTGCACACCACAGTGGTCAGGTGCACAACACACAAAGGACCCTGTCCCCATGAACAAGTGCACAGCCTGGGTGTGTCTGCCCCCAAATGCCACCCCAAAAACCACATGTTCACCCCCATACACAGATAAGGTTATGCCGCCACACATGCCTTAGATACAGTGTGGACTGGGTGTGGTGTTGTAGGTGTGCCCCTGAGTCCCTGGAAAGTATATGTGGCTGGCATAGATTCACCAGTGACCAGCATGGTGACATATGCGTGTGACCTGTCCAGGGACGCGTTGTAGAGCAATGGACCGATCGGTGTGCTCGCACGGCCCATTGCATTGTATGTGAGCGAGTACGCGTTGTATCCCGAGTACGCGTTGTACAGCAATGGACCGATCGGTGTGCCCGCACGGCCCATTGCATTGTATGTGAGCGGAGTGCACGCGTTGTAGAGCAATGGACCGATCGGTGTGCCCGCACGGCCCATTGCATTGTATGTGAGCGGGTACGCATTGTAGAGCAATGGACCGATCGGTGTGCCCGCACGGCCCATTGCATTGTATGTGAGCGGATGCGCGTTGTACAGCAATGGACTGATCGGTGTGCCCGCATGGCCCATTGCATTGTATGTCAGCGGGTACGCATTGTAGAGCAATGGACCGATCGGTGTGCCCGCATGGCCCATTGCATTGTATGTGAGCAGGTACGCGTTGTAGAGCAATGGACCGATCGGTGTGCCCGCACGGCCCATTGCATTGGATGTGAGCGGGTACGCGTTGAACAGCAATGGACCGATCGGTGTGCCCGGCCGGCCCATTGCATATGATGTGTGCGGGTACGCGTTGTATCCCGAAATACGCTCTGTACACCAGTGGACCGAACGGTGCGCACACATTGGCTGGGGCCTGGCATGGCAACGGACGCGTTTTCGAAGCTCCAACGAGTCTGATGCAGTGAATTCAGTTGGCCAGCCACAACAATGTTGCTAAATCATGGGTGTCATGAAGTTGAAGATTTGAAGGATGCTGTGGGCGTGTATTAGTGCTGCTATTCCATGGATTGGTCAGATTCAGAAGATGCAAACGACTTGGACCTATCACTTTGGACACATGGGACAATATCTGCCTCTGCAGCACACATATAATGCTGGCTGTTCCCCTGAGAGCTCACTTGCCTGCACTACATGCTCCAGGACGACATCTGCCACCAACACTGCTGCTGTGTATGCCTCCTCTGGCTCCTGCAATGGCACGTACTGTGGAGAGAGCCCCAGCCTTCAGCCTTGAGGAGAACCAGGCCCTGCTGGACAGCCTCCTTCCACAGTACAGCAAGCTGTATGGGATACCAGGGGAGCAGGTGAGTGTGCTGTCCACGGCCTCACTAATTGTGCATGTTGTCTGACTAGCAGGGCTTTCAGTGTGCACACCACTGTCTAGCATGCCCACTGAGTAGTTGTCACACCCCAAAGTGTGTAATTACATGCACTGAACTGGTACAGTGCAGTAACAGTGCATTCCAACTAGGTTTACTTCCCATGCAATAATACCATGTAGTGACTGCTGGCAAACTGTTCATAGCCATTGTTGGACTGCCGGTGTACATCATATGCCCCTGTGATTGAGACATGTATATCCTACTGTGTGATGCACGTATATGTTGCATGTGTAGTAATGGCCTTTTCACTTTGTCATCCTCACAGGTTGATGCCCACCAGAAGCAGGAAATTTGGCTGACCATCGCCCGGAAAGTAAGATCCGTGGGGGTCTACAGGCGCAGGATCCGCAATTGCCAGAAGAGGTGGCAGGACTTTTGTGGCTGGACCCAGAGGATCGCAAGGGTCCAGCTGAAGCTGTCGCCTCCTCGCAGGAGGGGCGGACACCGGACCCCGACCCCCCATATGCTCCGGATCCTGGCGGTGGTCTTCCCTGACCTGGATGGGCAGCTGAAGGACAGACAGCAGCAAGGAGGGGGTGAGTCCATGACTGCACTGTGCACTTTGTCTGACATGCTATGTGCCCTCCTCTGGCCTGGTTAAACTTCCACAGTACATCAGTCATGTGGTCCAGGACCCATGTCCCTCATTTGTGACATGCCCACTTCTCCTCTGATACGCATATGTGTGGCCCTTATAGCCAGGAAATTGTGTCATTTGGGGACTGTGTCATTGCATTTTGCTTTGCTCAAGGTGGGGGACAGCATTTGTTCCCGTGACTATGTTGTGTGATTCATGGGTGGCTCAATTGCTTACACAATGCCTAAGTTCTGACATGTAATTTGGGTGTAACTTTGATATGTGGTCCGCTTGCTGCTCTGACTCACCACATGTCCCTGGGGAATTTGGCACACACCCATGCTGCTGGTGGGAACAATGTTTGGGCCTCAGGAGTATGTGTATCCAGTGTGTCACACATGCTTAGCCACCTGCCTACTGTCCAGGACTCATCCCTCTTACAGGTGGAGCTGGACAGTCATGCAATACACTCTGTACTCCCACTCCCGTGTATCATCTGGCATGTTGTGATCAGTGAAATGTACCCTCAGGTGTCTGCCTCTGTCTCATTGTGCTGTGTCTTCGTTGTCAGGACTACTGGTATGTTTATCGGTTAGGGCTCAGCATGCCATCTGAGATGTGACCATGATAGACAATACTTCTGTGACTTATAGGTGTCTGATCACTTGACTGTGCACACAGGTGTTTGCAACTGTGACTTTCAGGCAGCTGTATTGTCATTCACGGCACACTGTGAGATGCTCATGTTCAGAGAGTTGTGTTTCATGTCCCCCATATGTCCAGTTGGTATGACGTGGACAAATAGTAGTACAGATGATGTGGTATTTGGGGGATGGACATGTGCACTTGTCAGTGACATAACTTGCATTCCCCATGCCCTCTGATTGTGACACAGTGCAGACTGTTGTTGGCTGGCTGCCATGGCCATGTGACTTGAGACAGTAATGTATGACTTTGCACGCATTCCTGTGTCATGGCATTAAACTTCCTCAGACTGATCCTGCAGGGGAGTGACATGTGCAACATGCACCCCATTGTGGCATTGACTATCCGGACATGGGTGCATCATGGTGTCTGGTGCTGGTATGCAGCACATGCATTTCTATTTAGACTCTGGCCATCCCTTTATCCGGACACCTGCACTGACTCAGTGGCAAGAGATGTGATGTGTGCATGTTCACATACTTCACCGTGTTCCCTGCAATGTCCAACAACTGTGTAGGTGGTGCATGTGTCCGCACTGGGGTCTTACCATCAGACAGGCACCAGACAGATGGGTGCAAGGGCAGGAGGGGTGTGAGTCCCATGGTTGACCAGCAGACTGACAATTGGCTTCCCCGAATCTGTGTGGGGACTTTAGGCAATGTTCAACTAAGGATGCCAGGGCTTGCTCTGTAATGTGCTGTACTTACTGTGGTGTGTGCGGTCAGTGCAGGTGACTGATGTTTGTCTGTTTCCCTAATTGTTTGCAGATACATCCACGGCCACAGGAGGGGACAGCTCCATGGACCAGGAGGAGCAGCAGAGCCAGACTGGGTCAGCATCGGACGAGTGGTCAGAGGGACCCAGTGGCACGGAGGGCGAGGGGAGCCACACCGAGGAGTCCTCAGCACCATCCACCTCAGCTGAGGACCACAGCAGCTCGGAGGATGACTCCCTTGTGGAGGCGGGTCTCAGCAGCCACCAAAGGCCAGCTAGTCTGTCTGGCCCCGCCACCACCACCACCACCACCACCACCGCCCTCCCATTGGCTCCCATTCCTGAGGTCCGTGGTGGCTCCCGTACTCGGGAGCGTGTCTCCTTCGTGCCAGGCACTGCACCCCTGCACCTGTGTCCCCTGCTGCCCTGAGTGAGGAGTCTGTGTACCTCCTTCGGCAGCTCCATGTAGGGCAGACAGCAATGCTGAGTGTCCTCCATGCACACACCACTCTGTTGACACAGCTGGTGTCGTTCATGGAGGGCATCTCGACGGGTATGTCTGCCCTACAGAGGAGCAATAAGTCCATGGACTCCTCCCTGACGGCAGCAGTGTCCCTCCTCCAACAGTCCCTCACCCCTCCCACCTCTGCCCCATCCACACTTCCTGCCCCCTACCTGTCCAAAGCACATGCACACCTGCACAGTCACCCAAACACACAGACACGAGCAGCACAGACACACCCAAGAGAAAGGCAAGACGTGCACACAAGCATCCTCAGGGGACTGATACCACAGACACAGGGGATGGGGAACACACACACACACAGGCAACCACAGTCACTCCGCAATCCTCAAGATCCTCTCCCTCCAAGACCCCTTCCCTTGCCTCACCTGCAACCCCACCTGATCAGCAGCTCTTCCTCAGTGACCTCGGCCTCTTCCCTCCAATCCCGCTGATCCAGCATACCGGGGAAGAGGAAGTCCACCCACACAGAGGGAGTGCCCCTCACCCCCGGACACCCACCCTCCCCAGGTGCAGGCAGAGTGAGCCCCCACCCGCAAGTCCCCCGGTCCCGGAAGAGCAAGACCCCGCCACCGCCCTGCAAGTCAACCACCCAGTCTCTCACCTCCATCCCCCAGGCCACCATTCCACAGGTTCCACCGCCACACCCTGCCCCAGGTTCCCCCACACACCGATACCGCATCCCCAAACTGCTTAGGCCCTCCCCCTGCCACTTGCTCTTCCACCCCCAAACCAGACGCTCTGCCTGTTTGTGCCACTGGTGTGGAGACCGTGTCCCCCCTCTGTCCTGCCCAGCTCTTCTGCCCCCCTTCCACTACCTTGGAGTCATGCACTGCTGTGGAGTCCACAACCACCCCGTCTGACTCGGGCACTGCATTGGGGACCCAGTCCACTCCATCTGACCAGCCCACTGCAGTGGTTGCAGCACCAACACCATCTGACTTGAGCCCTGCGGTGGTGCCAGCCCTCCTGAGTCAGACACCTCCACTGCAGTTGCCGGTGACACTCCTGCACCCACCTCCCCTTCACTGCCTCCTTCTGGCATCCCCTGATCCTGTCCCTGCGGTGCCTGGCCTGCCCCTCGTATGCCCCTCCAAGGGGGATGTCCCCTGTCCGTACCTGTGCAGGCAAGCAATTGTTGACAAGTTGTCACACATCACCCTGTTGGGACTGTATATTTGGACTGGCCATTGGCCTTAGTTTATTTTGGACTTTTGATTTGAGTTGCACACTTGCTGAATAAAGCCTCTTTTTGTTTACTTGTGGTTAATCTTTGGAGGTACATGATGTAGATGTGTAGAATCATGCATTTGCTGTTGTAATAGTGTTCAGATCAGGTAAATGAAGTTTTGCTGTGATGGGCTCCATGTGGTCCATGGGATATGTGTCCTAATCTAGTCTGGATCTATAGCATCCTTTGCTGCAGTCTGAGGGTGTAATGTTCAGCATTTGACACAGGGATGTACGTTTAGCATTTGTAGATTACCATCTTTGTCCTACACTGATGCACATCTGGTGGGCTTACCACTGTCCAATGTTCCTAGTACCCTGACTGTGTGCCCGTCTCCAATGGACATGCAGTTTAGCACATCAAATTTGGAGGACTCATCTGTGTACACAGTGCAAGTTGCTTGACACGTGTCTTGGGTGTATGCAGATGACTGACGTGACACTCCCGTGCCCAGGCTGATATGAGCAGAGCCTTCAGTGTGTTGTAGTTGTTGACTCACTGACCGAGTGTTCTGCTGACATGTTTGAGTCGTGCACAGACAAGGTTTGGCACAGCTGACCTTCCACAGGAGTGGAGTGCCCTCATGGCAGTGCGTGATTCCGTGATATAGGCTGTGCCCGTGTTGTGTGTTGTGTAGGCATGTCTGTGCGTGTTCCCTTCTCCTTTTCCTACACAGGCTGTGTCCCTACGGATGTTCCTGTTTGTGATGCTTGCTGAGTTGTTCTGTGTTCATCCAGCATCTTGGACCTGGTTTCTCCGGGATGTGGGTGCATGGCAAACTAATGTTCATGAGGTTGTCATCCCTAGTTGTCTTTGTTGTCAGGGCTGGGGATGTGGGCAAACGCAGATGGGACACAGTCAGGATTCCTCTTGGCACTTGTTGGTTACACGAGTAATGTGATTTTCTGTTTGTGTATGCTTTCAGTGATTGTGACACGTTGTGTGTGTAACTGCTGCCACTCCTCAGGGTCAGAGCTGCAATGTTGGGAGTTGTCTATGTGTGTCCTTTGTGGGTCAGCTTGGCTTCTTCATTGGTGTGTGACTATGGCCAGGATCCCATTGTTTGGGGTGGATTTCACGTCATGCCCATGTACGGCATACTGTGCAGTGTGTCAGACATTCTCAAGTATTGTTGACTGGCCATGTGTGATGTGTTTCTGCACCTTATTTCCCCCACCACCCCTGGGATTGTCATGGGTGCATGTGCAATGTCAGCAGTCCATGTGAGCTTCACTGCTGCACATTGTTGGAGTTCAAGGTGTGTGGCGTTGAGTGTGTGCAAATGTGAGTTGTTGCACGGCTGGGGCACTACCTCCATATTTTCCTTGGCTGGCAGGCCATGCTGAGTGCTTTGTGCTTGTATAGGTGTGATGGTAGTTTGTTGCTCAGGACACATGGCTGTGGTTCACAGTGTGGATGACATCTACCTTTGTCATCACAGTGTGATTGTCATGCAGGCTAGTGTCACCACAATGTGGGGTCCCTGGGGAGTGCAGTGGTGGTTCTGTCTCTTGCTGTGTTTGTTGCTGTTCCTACAAGCTTGTGTGACATGTGTAATTTGGGCTCCCTCTCATCTCACAATGCCTGTTTGCCCACATAGGGAATCCAATCCATGAGTTACTTTTGTATGTGACTGTGTTGACATCTGTGTATTAGTGAATCTGGCCTCCTCAAGTGTTGTGTGTTTGCCTGGGGACACTGGCACACAACCCCCTCACCTGTTGTGTATGATATGCAGTGTGAGTCTGCCTGTTTGTGTTTGTGCATTTGCACCACTGCATTGGCATATCTTTAGTTTGCCATTGGCTGTATGTTGTTTGTTGGCTTTCCCCTGCTGGCCCTGGGACTGCTAGGTCATCAGTCAGCACATTGATCATGGTTAGTATGTCCCATTGCTGCCATGGTATGGTATATGTTCACCTGACATCTACAGTCTCCACAGGATATCTACATTTGTGTGTCCATTGGTGCAGATATGTGGGTCTGCATTATGATGCTCACTTCTGTCATTGTGTTATTTGTGAATGTAGACAATGTGAGCCCCCATGGCTGATGTTTGTGTGCACATGGCCAGAACGATGTGTCATTGGCACTGCACTGCTTGCCTCACATAATCTATGTTGCTATGGGACACAAGCACTACAATGCCACTGTAGTGTTTGGTGTTGTGTCGCCAGGAATAATCCCTGCAGTTTTTTTTTGCAGCTTTTACCAGGACTACACTTACCTTTTGGGCACTGTGGTGATGGGGCTTTGGGCCCCATTGCCACACTGTTCAAAATGTGCTTCAGCTATGGGGCACACACTTACCTTTTGGGCACTGTGGTGATGGGGCTTTGGGCCCCATTGCCACACTGTTCAAAATGTGCTTCAGCTATGGAGCACACACTTACCTTTGGGCACTGTGGTGATGGGGCTTTGGGCCCCATTGCCACACTGTTCAAAATGTGCTTCAGCTATGGAGCACACACTTACCTTTTGGGCACTGTGGTGATGGGGCTTTGGGCCCCATTGCCACACTGTTCAATATGTGCTTCAGCTATGGGGCACACACTTACCTTTTGGGCACTGTGGTGATGGGGCTTTGGGCCCCAACACCACACTGTTCAAAATGTGCTTCAGCTATGGGGCACACACTTACCTTTTGGGCACTGTGGTGATGGGGCTTTGGGCCACATTGCCACAGTGGTCATGGTCTGCTTGCATTGTGTAGGCCACTCACACAATTATGTGTGACACATGTGTTAGGGGGTCACATTGTATGTTCTATGTCATGTTCAGTGTTGTATGCATTTGACACAGACCACACACGCTTGTCATGGTGTTGGGGGTGGGATGTAATTTACAGACAGTCCTTATGTGGGAGTATGCTAGTTGTGTCATGCATTACCCGTCCTATGAGTAGGGGTGGTTGTAGTGACAGGCATCCAGCCCCCATGAGTGGGGATGGTAGTAGTGGTAGGCATCCAGCCCACCCTGAGTGGGGGTGGTGTTAGTGGTGGGCATCCATCCCCCTATGGGTGGGGATGGCAGTAGTGGCAGGTATCCAGCCCCCATGAGTGGGGATGGTAGTTGTGGTAGGCATCCAGCCCCCATGAGTGGGGATGGTAGTAGTGGTAGGCATCCAGCCCACCCTGAGTGGGGGTGGTGTTAGTGCTAGGCATCCATCCCCCTATGGGTGGGGATGGCAGTAGTGGCAGGCATCCAGCCCCCCATGAGTGGGGATGGTAGTAGTGGTAGGCATCCAGCCCCCATGAGTGGGGATGGTAGTAGTGGTAGGCATCCAGCCCCCCATGAGTGGGGATGGTAGTAGTGGTAGGCATCCAGCCCCCATGAGTGGGGATGGTAGTAGTGGCAGGCATCCAGCCCCCCATGATTGGGGATGGTAGTAGTGGTAGGCATCCAGCCCACCCTGAGTGGGGGTGGTGTTAGTGGTAGGCATCCATCCCCTATGGGTGGGGATGGCAGTAGTGGCAGGCATCCAGCCCCCATGAGTGGGGAAGGTAGTAGTGGTAGGCATCCAGCCCCCATGAGTGGGGCTGGTAGTAGTGGTAGGCATCCAGCCCCCATGAGTGGGGATGGTAGTAGTGGTAGGCATCCAGCCCACCCTGAGTGGGGGTGGTGTTAGTGGTAGGCATCCATCCCCCTATGGGTGGGGATGGCAGTAGTGACAGGCATCCAGCCCACCCTGAGTGGGGGTGGTGTTAGTGGTAGGCATCCATCCCCCTATGGGTGGGGATGGCAGTAGTGGCAGGCATCCAGCCCCCATGAGTGTGGATGGTAGTAGTGGTAGGCATCCAGCCCCCCATGAGTGGGGATGGTAGTAGTGGTAGGCATCCAGCCCCCATGAGTGGGGATGGTAGTAGTGGTAGGCATCCAGCCCACCATGAGTGGGGATGGTGTTAGTGGTAGGCATCCATCCCCTATGGGTGGGGATGGCAGTAGTGGCAGGCATCCAGCCCCCATGAGTGGGGATGGTAGTAGTGGTAGGCATCCAGCCCCCATGAGTGGGGATGGTAGTAGTGGTAGGCATCCAGCCCACCCTGAGTGGGGGTGGTGTTAGTGGTAGGCATCCATCCCCCTATGGGTGGGGATGGCAGTAGTGACAGGCATCCAGCCCACCCTGAGTAGGGGTGGTGTTAGTGGTAGGCATCCAGCCCCCATGAGTGGGGATGGTAGTAGTGGTAGGCATCCAGCCCCCATGAGTGGGGATGGTAGTAGTGGCAGGCATCCAGCCCCCCATGAGTGGGGATGGTAGTAGTGGTAGGCATCCAGCCCACCCTGAGTGGGGGTGGTGTTAGTGGTAGGCATCCATCCCCCTATGGGTGGGGATGGCAGTAGTGGCAGGCATCCAGCCCCCATGAGTGGGGATGGTAGTAGTGGTAGGCATCCAGCCCCCATGAGTGGGGATGGTAGTAGTGGTAGGCATCCAGCCCCCATGAGTGGGGATGGTAGTAGTGGTAGGCATCCAGCCCCCATGAGTGGGGATGGTAGTAGTGGCAGGCATCCAGCCCCCATGAGTGGGTATGGTAGTAGTGGTAGGCATCCATCCCCCTATGGGTGGGGATGGCAGTAGTGGCAGGCATCCAGCCCACCCTGAGTGGGGGTGGTGTTAGTGGTAGGCATCCATCCCCCTATGGGTGGGGATGGCAGTAGTGGTAGGCATCCAGCCCCCATGAGTGGGGATGGTAGTAGTGGTAGGCATCCAGCCCCCATGAGTGGGGATGGTAGTAGTGGTAGGCATCCAGCCCACCCTGAGTGGGGGTGGTGTTAGTGGTAGGCATCCATCCCCCTATGGGTGGGGATGGCAGTAGTGACTGGCATCCAGCCCCCTCTGAGTAGGGGTGGTGTTAGTGGTAGGCGTCCAGCCCACCCTGAGTGGGGGTGGTGTTAGTGACAGCCATCCAGCCCCCTATGGGTGGGGACGGTAGTAGTGGTAGGCATCCAGCCCACCCTGAGTGGGGGTGGTGTTAGTGGTAGGCATCCATCCCCCTATGGGTGGGATGGCAGTAGTGGCAGGCATCCATCCCCCTATGGGTGTGTATGTGATTGGTGTTGGCCATCCCGCCCCTATGGTTCTGCTGTTGCTAGTGTACGTCATTTGTGCATCCCTATGTGTGTGTGACATATTTCAGGTACGTGTCGTTTGTTTGTGTTGTGGGTGTTTGACTTACCGTCTGCACCGTACGCGTCCATACCGGTCCCGGTAATAGATGTAGAGTATTGGTAGGACCTGCGCGATGGGATTCATGGTTGGTTCGTCTCGTTCGTCTTTCTCATGGCTTCGACTCGTACTCGTCGCTGGCTTGTTCGTCTCGTCGCCGTGGATCGTCTTGTGGCACGAATCGGAGCTTATGTGCAGCTCTCCCGGATGCTCATACGTGCCGGATGTAGCGACGAGTTCGGCGCGTACGGAAGACGCATCGTACTAGTCCGGCCGGAAGGTGCTGTGTATTTGGTTCCGTGCGACTCGATTCGGCGTTTACGGATCCGGCTCGGGCGGGGAACAGGAGCTGGAATGGGTGAGTACGGCTCGCTCGGAATCTGGGCTGTTATGCGCATCGTACTTGTTCGTTCGGTAGAGTGTTCGAGTCGGTCGGAAAACACGCGTTCGGCTGGTATTTTTTCCAGACGAATACTGTTAGGTGCGCTTCCGGCCGACATCGGAATCGACCCCATCATGTCACATACAAATGCTCATTGGACACTAATGGCACTTTGGACTTCAAATTACATAATCTGACCACTATCTGAAAAGTCTATAGAAATTTCAAAACAGTAGTTTAGTTATGTATCAGATTTCACAGATAAAGTTCCATGAAAACATTGAGGTCCAAACATTTGGGACGGATATACACAATTCACACAGCACAAGTCTCCACATAGCCATATGAACATCCCCAAACCTGCTTCACACAGGTGATGACGCCAGTCACAGATTGTATATCCACAAGCCAATACACCTTTGAAGGTGCTGGGTGTCCCTGAACATCTATGACATGAAGATGTGGGATCACTAAAGTCACAGTGTGCAGGCACATCACACCACTCTTTGGTATTGCATACTCAGATTGGCTTGGAAGGATCAGTGTAGACACTCACCTAGGTTCCCAGCAGTTCTACTCCTCACTTACTCATGCATGTAACCAGTCAGTGAATGGGTGTTTAGGAACACTAATGCAGATGAACAATCAACTGGGAAATGCACGCTGGCCAACATGTAGGCACTAATGCTGATGGTTCCAGTGATGTTTGCACCCTCATTTCACTGTATAACCAGTATCTACCAATGGGAACTGTTGTACAGTCACTGCATGTACTGTGAACTCTATGTCATGTCACATGCAATAGGGCCACCATCAAATGGGAGTCAGTAGTGTGGGTACATCACTCCTCACACAAGCATGACCAATTGCCTGTATGGTACAATTGTCACCCAGATTCACTGAGAACATAAGATGATTACTCACTTCACTCAGCCAGGTGTCTACTCAAAAGGTGAGAATTGGATGTTAAAAGGACTCTGCTTTCTTCCAGGTCAGAAAGACAATAGCCACAGCACAGCAGCATGCACCTACTACCACACTTACACCAACTATGACTCAACTTGTGTGTGGCACATGGGCCACCACTAATCTTGGTTTGGACAGGCCTGCCTGTAACACACAAAGTTGGCAGAGTAACACGTATGACTGTGGCCAGGACTCACCTCCTTGTCGCTGCTATTGGGCGCTCTACTGCCCATCAAGGTCCACCGCCAATATGCGGGTCTCCAGGGGGGTTAGGGTCTGGCACCTGCCCCTTCCATGTTGGGAGGACTTTCCCTGCTGGACCTCTGTGATCTTCCATGTCCAGCGTTGTAGATCCTCCCACATCTTTCTGCAGTGGGCACTACGCCAGTTGTAAACAGATTGTTGCTGGAAGTTTGAGGAGAACTGGAGGTTGATACACTTTACGTTGACATCTAGCACAAACCTTCATATAAGTCAACATTATACATGTGTCCATGTCACATGCTATGCACAACTAAAGCATGGGTACACACTTTAGTGGTCATCGGATGACTAATCTCAACCCGGTCAAGACCTACACTGTCTGAGGAAGCCCACTAACAGTATGTAGGCCAGGCCCATCCTACATGGAATGTGATGTGAGGTACCATGACACACAACACTCCATTTGGACCTTCTGAAGGGTAAACTACCTGTGCATGACTGTCTTGTCACCATTCTTCCCAGGCCCATTGCATTGATGTATATGGTCACAGAGGTATATACCATAGTATACATAACAACCGAAGACTAAGGTGACAAGGTAAGGGCTGGGATGTGTGACACTGAGGGCTACCACTCTAGGGATGGGTGGACATGTGGACTACTTATTTGATGATCTTAGTAAGTCTACATACGTTTGTGTGGTATGTACTGCCACATCAGGACACCCCTTTGGCCACATGAGGCACTTTAATGGGGATGACAATAAACATATAATTAATTGTGTTGTGTGATTGGGAGGATTTTAGACAACCAGATGATTAACATTTTTAAATATCTTAAACAGTAACCCACTAGCTACACTTTCATGTCTCAGATGTGCAATAGGCCTTACAGTTGAAGCAGCACCATTAGAAAAGTGTCAACAGACCTGTGTTAGTAAAGGGTCAGTCATTGTTGACAGATACACATTGACACTGTTGTTCAATGGAAAGAAGTATCAGGTCAGGGGATCACCTTAGTCACCAGTGCTCTTAGTATCCATATACCAGCTTTCAGGACTACTAGTGGGACAGATCACTCTTTCTGGGAATATCCATGGATCAGCAGGTTTACATGGACATAACTGTGCATCAGTTGTCCTGCCACAGTAACTCTGGCCCAAGCTGGGCCAGGGCCCAGACTGCCGACATATCAATTTAGGCCTTGCTCTCCACAGGCGGAGGCTACTTCTCCCACTTTTGCATCCAAATCATACTGAAATTTCAAACTTCTGGCCATTTCATATGTGAACACATGTTTGTTTGGCACTCTGAAGGGGTCTGTGAGGTATAGCTACCTCCCAGACAACTGTTTTACAAAGTCTGATATGGGCTGAGTGATAAGTGGGATGGTACACTTGGCTAACATCATCCTAAAATGCTTCTAACAGTATAAAGACATGGCTCATGGTATGAACCCTTACAGTATACATTCATATATACCATGATGTTACTTCAGGAATCATTGTAGCTACTGTACTCAGAGTCACATTGTATCCTAGGGGAACAGAAAGGAATAAGTTGAACAGTGTAAATAACTGTATTTGTAATAGGTACCTGGTCCTCTGGCAAACCATAGAGCTGAGAATACATGGGAAGGATCTCATCTATTAGGGTCTCCAGCTCCTCCGGAGGGAAGGGACGGCCCCTCTCCACCTGTAGTGCATGCCATTTTTTCCCCATAGGTCTAACGGAGGACGTGCTGATAGCAGCAGTGTCGGGAGGCAAGGGAGCTATTTTCCATATACCGCGTATGTGTATGCCACATACACTGTCATCAGCGTGGGCATACACAGACATTGGCCTGCGACCTTCACTATCCAAAACTTTAGCCAATGGCTGTGATTGCTGTGCATGTGACCGCCAACTGCATGGTCGACTTCTGCCCACTGTCGACACTGCTGCTATCAGCACGTCCTCCGTTAGACCTATGGGGAAAAAATGGCATGCACTACGTTTGACATGTCTTAGTAAATAGGTCAGGCAGCCGCCATGTTAGCGGTTGGCGAAACAGTACATAGGCCAAATGTGTACTGCACGCTGTACACTGTAGTTGGTGGTATTTTTACATTACATGGTCTGCTACCCTCACGATAGAGGAAATTCACAATACTCTGAATTGATGATGTGCACAGGTCTGCTACAGACCTGTGAAGGGCACCTTGAGGATAACAGGTGGATGTTCAAGATTTGACAATGATAAGGGAAAATGTGTACTGCTTCATGAAGCATTGATATTCAGACACCTGATTTTTGACTTATTTTTCACATATGTTACTCTACACACTGTGGCCAAATTACATTTTTGTGTTTCTCCTTAGATAGGTACCCTGGGAGAGGATGGAGATGCCAGCCACTTGTGTCCCGCCCATTTCCAGACCTACACACCATGGTGCGTTCATCCTAATGCAATATGAGTGCCAACATGTGATCTAACATAATTTTGTGTTGTGCCCCATTCATGCTATCCTGCCTTCACCTTGGCAATTCCTCATTGTCTAGGAACTGGATGTAGCTGTTGATGTGCCTCCTCATAGTAGGCCAAAGTGCTTATAGCACATCTTTGACATTTGTTTGTGAAATTTCACCAGATGCAAGCAACCCTGGACTGAATTGACTCTGTGGTCATGAACTGTTGTACTGTCTAAACTCTCTATAGAAGACTGGGTTCATGAATTAAATAACACCACACCCATCACCACTATCAATCAATCAATCAATCACGGCATTTATAGAGCGCGCTACTCACCCGGGAGGGTCTCAAGGCGCTGGGGGAGGGGGTAAGTTACTGCTCGAACAGCCAGGTCTTGAGCTGTTTCCTGAAGGAGAGATGGTCCTGGGTTCGCCGAAGGTGAGTGGGGAGGAGTTCCAGGTCTTGGCTGCCAGGTAGGAGAAGGATCTTCCTCCGGCGGTGGCTCTGCGGATGCGTGGTACGGTGGCGAGGGCGTGGCTGGTTGATCGTAGCTGGCGGGTGGGCGTGTAGAAGGTCATGCGGTCGTTGAGGTACTTTGGGCCCAGGTCGTGGAGGGCCTTGTGTGCGTGGGTGAGGAGTCTGAACGTGATTCTCTTGCTGACGGGGAGCCAGTGCAGGTCTTTCAGGTGTCCGGTGATGTGGCTGTGTCGGGGGATGTCCAGGATGAGTCGTGCGGAGGCGTTCTGGATGCGCTGGAGTCTTTTTGAAGTTTGGCTGTGGTTCCGGCGTAGAGGTGTTCCCATAGTCCAGTCGACTGGTGACGAGTGCCTGGGTGACGGTTTTCCTGGTTTCAGTGGGGATCCATCTGAAGATCTTGCGGAGCATGCGCAGGGTGTTGAAGCACGAAGATGAGACGGCGTTGACTTGTCTGGTCATCGACAGGGAGGAGTCCAGGATGAAGCCCAGGTTGCGTGCGTGGTCCGTTGGCTTGGGCGCGGTGCCCAGGGCCGGGGGCCACCAAGAGTCGTCCCAGGCGGAGGGTGATGAGCCCAGGATGAGGACTTCCGTCTTGTCTGAGTTCAGTTTAAGGCGGCTGTTCCTCATCCAGTCGGCGACGTCTCTCATCCCGTCGTGTAGGTTGGCTCTGGCGGTGGTGGGGTCGTTGGTGAGGGAGAGGATCAGCTGGGTGTCGTCGGCGTAGGAGATGATGTTGAGGTTGTGTTGGCGTGCGATGGCTGCGAGGGGGCTCATGTAGACGTTGAAGAGGGTTGGACTGAGTGAAGATCCTTGTGGAACGCCGCAGATGACTTCGGTGGCCTTGGATCTGAACGGGGGAGGCGGACTCTCTGGGTTCTTCCGGCGAGGAACGAGATGATCCATTCCAGTGCTTTCTCTCGGATTCCGATGTTGCTGAGGCGCTTCACTAGGGTGCGGTGGCAGACGGTGTCGAACGCCGCGGAGAGGTCCAAGAGGATGAGGGCTGCTGTTTCCCGTTGTCGGTTAGGGTTCTGATGTCGTCGGTGGCTGCGATAAGGGTGGTCTCGGTGCTGTGGTTGGCCCGAAACCCGGACTGCGAGGGGTCGAGGGATCCATTCGTCTCGAGGAAGGCGGCAAGCTGTCTGTTGACGGTCTTCTCGATGACTTTGGCCGGAAACGGAAGGAGCGAGATGGGACGGTAGTTCTTGAGGTCGGTGGGGTCCGCCGTTGGTTTCTTCAGGAGGGCGGTAAGCTCGGCGTGCTTCCAGCTCTCCGGGAAGGTGGCGGTGTGGAAGGAGGAGTTGATGATGTCCCGGAGATGGGGTGCGATGGTGGCGTCGGCTTTGTTGAAGACGTGGTGTGGGCAGGGGTCGGTAGGTGATCCGGAGTGGATGGAGTTCATCGTGCGGGTGGTGTCTTCGGTGCTGATCGGGGTCCAGTTGCAGAGGGTGGTGGTGGCGGGCGTTGGTTCGGCGGTAGGGTGCGTGGTTTGTGCGTCGAAGCTGTTATGTATGTCGGTGATCTTGCGGTGGAAGATCGTAGCTTACAGAAATTTTGCCAACTGGATCGAGAACTCCCTAAACACGGTACTCCCAAAAAAAAACATCTGGAAGAATTTCAGATCTAATAAACACGAATGGTACTCTCCTAAGCTTCGCCTCCTGAAACAACACGCAAAAAAACTAGAGCGGATATGGAGGAAAGACTTTGCACCTAATAAGAAAGTAGCTTCCAGGGAAGCCATAGCAACTTACATGGCTGAAATAAAAACAGCCCAGGCCTCTTTTTACGAGGAAAAAATCTCACTATCAGCTAACTCGCCCAGAGATTCCTTTTTTATCATTAAAAAACTTCTCAAACTCCCCGATCCGCTGGTGGCACCTGACCTCTCGGGACGGCGCTGCAATGAATTAGCAGATTTTTTCTTCACCAAAGTTCAAAACATCCTGAAACATATTTCCCCCCCAGACACCACACCCACACCAACACTTGAGAATCCAGAACAGCACGAGAATATGCCCCTCCTGGACACCTTTGCACCCATCACCCAGGAATCACTCCTACCCATTCTATCCTCTGTCAAGAGCGGGTCCCCACTAGACCCGGCTCCACTCAACATCCTCAAAGGGCTGTACCTACAATCGTTCCCCCCATCACTAACCTGATTAATGCCTCATTAACATCGGGCTTAGTCCCCCCTGAATGGAAAAGAGCAATGGTCAAGGCACTTTTGAAAAACCCCATCTTGATCCTGCCGAACTCGGCAATTACCGCCCCATCTCGCTTCTCCCTGGCATTAGCAAACTAGTGGAGAAACATGTTAACATCCTACTCTCGGCTTTCCTTGAACTCCATGGCAATCTCCACCCCTCACAAACAGGCTTCCGGCCCCACCAAGGCACCGAAACAGCCCTACTAGCGGTCGTGGAAACTTCAAGAAAGATCCTCGACCAGGGAGGGTCGTCCACTATAATTCTCTTCGACCTGAGTGCAGCCTTTGACACGGTGAACCACCGCACCTTGGTTCACCGCCTCAAAAAGGTGGGATTGTCAGGAACAGCCCTTTCATGGCTTCAATCATTCCTGGACACCGTCTTTTTCAGGTATTCGAAGGTGATACCTCATCTAAATCCTTCCCTTTACAGTGTGGAGTTCCTCAGGGCTCATCTCTGAGCCCCACTCTTTTTAATGTATATATGGCCCCGTTGGCGGATATTGTATCTTCCTTCGGTGTCCATATAGTTACATATGTTGATAACACCCAGCTGGTTGTAGCACTGAACCAGGCCGAGCAGTCACCCACAGATCTCCACTCCTGCCTTAAGGAAGTCACCAACTGGATGAGCTTATCACACCTAAAGCTCAATGGTGATAAAACCGAGCTGATGGTTCTCGGCAACCAGCTTAGTTTCAAATCTAACATCATGTGGCCAGTCAGTATGGGCCCGGCTCCCATCCCAAAACCTGAAATAAAGAGCCTAGGAATCTGGCTGGACCAGGAACTCTCTTTCAAGACCCAAGCGAGAAAGCCTGCCGCCGTATGCTATGGCCTTCTCAGAACAATCCGGAAAGTTCTTCCCTTGCTCCCGGGTCAATCTATAGAGCTCCTGATCCAGGCCTTGATCCTGTCCAGATTAGATCTTGGCAACTCTCTCTATCTGGGTGCCCCGAAGTCAGTAACCACCAAGTTGCAGGTTGTTCAGAATTCGGCAGCCAGACTGCTCACAGGAACCAGCAACCGCTCCTCAGCCAAACCCGTCCTTCGCTCCCTCCACTGGCTCCCGGTTCAGGAGAGAATCCACTTCAAGGCCCTATGTATCACTCATAAATCTCTGAAGGGGAATGGCCCACCCCTCACCAAGGCCCTAGTCAGACCTTATAAGGCCCCCAGAAGTCTCCGTTCCAACGAGCTCCATCTGGCTGAGGTTCCAAGAATTATGAGGTCCAGATCAGGCGGTCGCCTCTTTTCATATAACTCATCCAAGCTTTGGAATTCCCTACCTCTCTCCATTTGTAAGGAACCCAACCACCTGGCCTTCCGGAAACAACTGAAGACCTGGCTTTTCCCATAGGGACCTTCCCTTTCCTCCTCAGTCCTGCTACAGCGCTGGGAGGCCTCCGGGTAGCCATGCGCTATATTAAAATCCATTAATTCATACTGACATGTGTCTGTTTTAACTTTATTTGATATAGGGTCTCTTTTGTGAGGTAAGCAATATGGCTCCAGCTGATGATGTATACCTAAGTGATTGTTGCCTGTTCTGTGGGATATTGTCAGTTGTATCCCCTCCTTCTCCTTCCATGTTGTGAAAGTCTGTAAGTGATGATGTGATCACTGACCCAGAATAACTGAGTCATGTTGTATGTCTTATTTGCTATGTTTCTGTCATCATGTCAGCCTGTGAAATGAACAATGGAATAAAGGTTTTCTCAGACCAGACTCTTGTATGTATGTGTTGTTGTGACATGGTAATGATTCTGAGTAGACCATTGTTTACTTACAACATATTCATGGTTCCAGAAGTTTTTGACATTGGTTTTGACATTGCAATGTTCACATTCACATTGTTCTCTGTAAGAATTACAAAAGAAGACATTGTTTTGGTGACATGCATTTTTAATTAAGTGAACAAGGCCAAAGAATCAAAAGAAAAAATCAATAGTGCAAAAAAGTGAAGTCTTCAGTAATGGTGAATGAAAACATTCTAGTTGGGTCCAAATGGTAATGAGTCCAAAGTCCAATATACTCCTTGCATCAGATTTGGAAAAGTGGGCAGGAATAGTCCAATAAAGTGAAAGTGTAGCACACACAGGAGGATATTAGAGGCACGGTGTCTTCCTGGCTTGGTGTGTGTCTTGCTACCCTGAGCTCCTTGGTTTTTGGGTGGACGTCCCCTCTTTTTGATAGAAGGGGGATCTGAAGCTGCTGGCGCAGGGGCGCTTGCAGGTGTGGGCTCCTCTGACAGAGCCTACCTTCCTGTGTCTGCTGCAGATGTTGATGGTGAGGATGTACTTGGACCGCAGGAAGGGGTAGATGCAGGTGGAAAATCCCTGCAGAGGGTGGGGTTAATGTCCTGTAGCACCCCAACCATTAAGGCCACCTCAGTGTGGATGTCGGCCACCTCACTGTGGATGCCGGCCACCTCACTGTGGATGTCAACACCCTCCTGATATGTGTCCCTATGCAGCTCCTTCATTTCATGAATTACAGCCAATACCTGGCTCATGACACTTTGGGAGCCCAGGTAGACTCCCTGGACTTGGGTGAGGGCAGCCTGGTTGACCGTGCCTCAGTGGGCTCACTCTGCAGGCCCACAGTTGCCCCCCCACTATGCCTCACCCAACAGCCCGTGCCCAGTGGTGCAGTTAGCCCTTTGGCCCCCCCATGGCGGTCCCTGAGTTTGCTGCCCCGCAGTGGCTGGAGTGAAGAGTGGGGGGGAAGCTGGCGAGATCTCTGTTAGTTTTCTGCCCTGAGGTGGCCGGTTGGAGAGCGGGGGGGAGTTGGGAGAGTGCCTGCCCCAAGACTGCAGGTGAGTGGGGTGGGAGGCCACCAGCCCCAAAACTTGTGCTGCCCAGGGTGGACCACCCACCACCCCCCTTGCTACGCTACTGCCCGTGCCCTTGGCACAGACTGTACCTCCCACTGGATCCTGGTTCCTTTGTGACTGGGGTGGTATTAGCTATCAAAGAATCAAGGACTGGGGTGCACAGGATGGTACCAACTGTGCTAGGTTCAGTGGTTGGCTGTGATGTTTAAGTGGTGATGGGAGGCATTGTAGTGGGTACACTGAGCCCCACTGATGGCATCTGCCCAAGCTGACCAGATGGGCCAGAAGCGTCATCCACGTCCACCTCATCAGGAACGTTGTCATCACTGAGAGCTTCGTCATGTGGGTAAGAGTAACTCTGTTCTGTTTCCAACCTCTGTGCAGGTGCAATAGTGGATCCACCTGTTGAGAGGTAGCGAACATTGTTAATGTTGGAAGTGAGTTATCTACATCCATGTTATTTGTGTCAAGGTATATGGGGACCTTGAACAGAACAAAATAGATAGAGATTAGTATTGTCATCTATTTGCATGGAGTTGAAGTTGAGTACTAGACATTTGTAGGCATTCATTAGATGTAGTAGATTTCCTCAGCTCATTAGCTGTGCAGATATGTGACATTTTGTTTTTAGAGACAGCATGATATCTCCAAAACTCTGCTTCAAACACAATTTGATCTCAACATGTATTTGCCATTCCAAGGCCTAGTTGTGTCTAATACAGGCAAACACCCAGCTTGGTTATATATATTTAGCATAATTCCTCATCTGAGAAGTGCTGAATAAGCAGTCACTTGGCACTGCTAATCAGCTGAGTTTCCTTCATGGCTAACATATATTAGGGGAGCACCGTTTTTATGGTGTCAATGCTGACATCATTTGTATGAGTTGATGGGTCCAGGGCACCATCAGGGAAAGTATTTAGTTGTAAATCTGAGTGGACCATTGTCTGTACATTGCACAGTCCATGATGATTGAACATCAGTAGTGACATTACAGACAAGTGAGAAGGGGCAAATGGAGCATATCAACTTGGTTAGAGTTAGAGGGCCTCATGGTAGTTGTGGTCAGTTCAAGGTCACTTTACCAACCCCTGAGTATTGGTAACCTGCATGATAAGTGAACTTCAGTAGTGACAGGGCAGACAAGTGAGAAGGACAAACGGAATGCATCAGCTTGGTTAGAGTTGGAGTGACAGGGCCTCATGGTAGTTGTAGTAACGTCTATCTCACTTTACCAACACTTGATTATTGGTAACCTGCATGATAAGTGAACTTCAGTAGTGACATGCAATGGCATTCAAGTGAGAAGGACAAAAGGAGAGTATCAGCTTGGTCAGAGTTGGAGTGACAGGGCCTCAGTGTAGTTTTAGTCAGTTCAAGGACACTTTAACAACACATGAGTATTGTTAACCTGCGTGATGAGTGAACTTTAGAAGTGGCATGGTAGACAAGTGAGAAGGGCAAAAGGAGTGTATCAGATTGGTTAGAGTTGGAATGAGAGGGCCTCATGGTTACATATACTCAGTTTAAGGTCACTTTACTATTACATGAATGTTTGTAACCTGCATAAAAAGTAAACTTCAGTAGTGACATGGCAGACAAGTGAGTAGGGCAAACGGAGTGTATCAGCTTGGTTAGAGATAGAGTGACAGGGCCTCATGGTAGTTGTAGTAACTTCTATCTCACTTTACCAACACTTGAGCATTGGAAACATGCATGATAAGTGAACTTCAGTAGTGACATGCCAGACAAGTGAGAAGGGCAAAAGGAGTGCATCAGCATGGTTAGAGTTGGAGTGACAGGGCCTCATGGTAGTTGTAGTAACTTCTATCTTACTTTACCAACAGCTGAGTATTTGCGACCTGCATTATAAGTGAACTTCAGTAGTGACATGGCAGACAAGTAAGAAGGGCAAAAAGAGTGTGTCAGCTTAGTTGGAGTGACAGGGCATCATGGTAATTGTAGTCAGTTCAAGGTCACTTTACGAACACTTGAGTATTGGTAACCTGCATGATAGTGAACTTCAGTAGAGACATGGCAAACAAGTGAGAAGGGCAAAAGGAGTGTATCAGCTTGGTTACAGTTGGAGTGACAAGGCATCATGGTAGTTGTAGTCAGTTTAAGGCCACTTTACCAACATTTGAGTATTGGTAACCTGCATGATAAGTGAACTTCAGTAGTGACATGGCAGACAAGTGAGAAGGGCAAAAGGAGTGTATCTGCTTGGTTAGAGTTGCATTGACAGGGCCTCATGGTAGTTGAAGGCAAAAGGAGTGTATCAGCTTGGTTACAGTTGGAGTGACAAGGTGTCATGGTAGTTGTAGTCAGTTCAAGGTCACTTTGCCAACACATTGAGTATTGGCAACCTGCATGATAAGTGAACTTTAGTAGTGACATGTCAGACAAGTGAGAAGGGCAAAAGGAGTGTATCAGCATGGTTACAGTTGGAGTGATGTGGCATCATGGCAGTTGTAGTCACTTCAATCTCACTTTAGCAACACTTGACAAATGATCAGTATGCATAGCTGTTGGCAACATGTATTTGGGATGGACCATACATTTACATTTTCACACATTGTATGGGTCCTGGATAGATATTTTATTGGTAATACAGTTATAGGCAGCATTGCAACATGTGGCATGTGATGGATTTGGATAAAACTGCTCTTCTATGCAACAATACACATTGCCACAGACAAACCAACATCTCAGATACTTTGAGTATTGCATTTTAGGAAAGTAGATAGAGAACAGAAGAGGAAAAGCAGATTTGAGAGCAAAGAGGACACTGTGATATTGTGGCAGTTAGTGAAGTGTAACGTACAGATTCCACACCCCCCTCAATTCCTGAAAAGCCGTAATTATACAGGATGGCCAAGGCCTTTGCCTCCCAGGGTAAGAGTTGTAGTGGTGCACTGGGAGGGCTACCTCAAGTCCTCTGAGCCTCCATTTGGTGGTTGTTGTACATAGCCCATACCTTCAGCCTGAGGTCTTTCCACCTCTTCCCAATGTCTCCCTGTATGTGCAGGGTGTTACCAACATCATTCACTCTTTGGGCTACCCTGTCCCACATTTCTATTTTCCTACTATGACGAGTATGCTGGACTTGGGACCCAAAAATGGGTGGCTCTTCTCTAATGATTTCATCCACAATGACTGTCAACTCTTGCTCAGTGAAGCTATTTTTTTAGAAGACATGGTGAACAATGCACAAATGTGAGGGAGTATGTGAAAGGAGAACAAACGAGTGATAGAGGTAAAAAGGTGACCAAAAAATAAAAGGTGGTGGAGAGTGCTGAATGGGAAGATGAAAATGTGTAGCAGAGAAAATGGCTGGCTGGCTGTCTTGCTGCAGTTGTGGGAGCAAAGGATAATGGTCAGGGAAGGGGTGTGTTTTTTAGTGTGATTTGCAGGCATTTCCAACTGCCAAATCACATCGGATGTGTAGTTTTTTAATCCATCCAATGGTCACTGTTTTGTTTTGTTTTTTGGCACATACCTTGGCGGTCAACTGCTGTTGGGTAACCTCCATTTGTTGAGCACCGCTGTGAGACGGCGAGTATGACTGTGTCATCGTAATATGCTAGTCGGGTGGACCGCGGATCTGGCGGTGTCGTAGGACACACTGCCCTCATTACAGTCCACCATGATCTTACTGTGTAGACCGCCTTGGCCACGGTCGGTGTTTCAGACAGCACAACTCATTATACTGTGGGCAGTAGCTAGCCAGTGCTGCAGTGGCATGGACGAAGTTGACGCGGTTCTTGGGTGGCCGAACCACCAAACCCGTAATCAGGCCCTTAGGGTATGTGGCTATCCAGAACATGTTTTAAGAAAAGCAGAAACAAGAATTTGTGTCATTAAGAGAACAGATACTCTGGAACAAAAGCCAGAAAGAGAACCGAAGGACAGATTATCCTTCATATCCACCTACAGCCAAGAATACAACCAGATATTTAAAATATTGTGTAAAAACTGGGATCTGTTAAAGGGTGTTCCTGGGTTAACAAATGTGATTGCTGACAAACCTACTGCAACATATAGAAAAGGCCTTACAATTAGGAACAAGATCATGAGGAACGATCCAGAGCCTTTAAAACTCGCCGGGTTCCAATTGGTTGTCCCCTCAGCCAAAATGTTTTTTCACATGTGGTTCTTATGTCATATGTAGTTATGGACAGAACAAAATCAAAGAGTTTAAGTACAATACATGGAGAGTATATTACATAAATCAATTCATCAATTGTAATAGTTGTTATCTGGTTTATGCAATTATATGCAATTGTACTAAGGTATATATTGGTAGCTCGAAGAGAGCAGTGAAGTTAAGAATCCAAGAACATTATAGAGCTATATTAAATGGGGATGAGCGGTCACGCATGGGGCAACATATCAAGGAGTGACACCCTAATAATTTTTCTTTCATGTTTCATGGAATCCAAAGAATTGAGAAAGACTGAAGGGTAGGAGACATGGAATTAAAATGAAGACATGAAGAGGCAAAGTGGATCTGAAGATTGAAAACTGTACAGGTTGGCAAGAATCTGAAAAATTAGCTACACAATTTTTTCATAGAGATCAATCCTGAAGCATGATTTGCTCTGGATGATTGATGGTTGATAAATTGATACAAGGATGAGAAGGCGCTTTGCGGATATTGGATCCATTGTATTGTTTGTTAAACATTTTGAGTATGATATATGGGGGACTATCTTAACCCCTTCGCTGCTAGGCCTTCCCCCCTTTGCTAAGCCTTTTTTTGGCTATTTGGGGTAGTTTGCGCTTAGGCCCCTGTAACTTTTTGATCATATAAGGTATCCACACCAAATTTGCGTCCTTTTCTTCCAACATCATGGGGATTTTAAAGGTACCCAGGGTTTGTTGATTCCCTTGGAGAGGACCCAGAAATTAGCCAAAATACAGCCAAATTTTGTTTTTTGGGGGAAAAATTTGGAAAAAGTGCTGAAGATAAAAGTGTTTGTTTTTCCCCTGCAAATAGTATCAAAAAAGGGATTGTGGTGCTGAAATCTAAATTGTTCCAGCTTTCAGGGACAGACTGACTTTTGTCAGAAAACCAAATTTTTTTACACAGTTTTAGCATTTTACTGGGACATAGCCTATTTTTGCTATTTTATGTGCTTTCAACCTCGTTCCAGTTAATGGTAGAAATGGGTATGAAAGCAATAATGGATCCTGGGAAGCTATACATTTAAAAAAAAGTAGACAAAAGTCTGAATTCACCAAGGGGTCATTTGTGTAGATCCTTCAAGGTTTTTTTATAGAAACTAACAATTGAAAATAGGAAAAATTGAAAATGAGTTAAAAAAAACCCAGCTATTTGTGCCAATGTTTTCACCTGTAACTTCTTCTAAGTATGACAGTTTTTTTAAAGCAATATACCATTACACCGGCTGGACTCTTCTGGTTGTGAGGATATATAGGACTTGTAGGTTCACCAAGAATCCAACGAATCCTGAGCCAATAACTGAGCAGTGTCTTGCAATGGTTTTTTATTGTGTACCGGGTATAGCAATTCATTTGGGAAAATATAAACAGTGAAAAATCGGTATGAAAGTCACCTATGTATTTCTGAAATGGGAACAAAATATAGGGCCATATTATCAAGAACGGGCGATAACATATCGCCGCTTTAGCGGCAGGAAACTGCCGCTAAAGCTGAGATAAGGGGCTTGATAATATGCCCTCTAGAATTCCAATAGAAGCCCAGGTTTGATGTCCTTCACACCAGAACCTGGGCTTCTATTGGAATTCTATAGGGCATATTATCAAGCCCCTTATCGCCCGTTCTTGATAATATGGCCCATAGAGTTTAGAAACAGTAGCTATTTGCACATCTCCGAAATTGTGGTTACCCATACTAGCATGTGAATTATAGGACATTTTTCAAAGTGATTTCTTTTTTACACATTGTCTTACATTTGGAAGGCAGAAATGCATCAAAAGTCAATAGGTAATAACAGTTGCTCTACAATTCTGAGTTCCCCTAAGTTTTACAATAAAAATGGTACCTCACTTGTGTGGGTAGGCCTAGTGCCTGAGACAGGAAATGTCCCAAAATGCAACGTGGACACACCAAATTTTTACAGTGAAAACTGACCCATTTTTTGCAAAGTGACTAGCTGTTGATTTTGAACCCTAGCTCTGCCGGCACCTAGGGAAACCTAGCAAACCTATACATTTTAAAAACCTAGACACCCAGGGGAATCTAGGAGGGGGTGACTTGTCTGGCTCTCACCAGGTTCTGTTACCCAGAATCCCTTGCAAACCTCAAACTTTGAGAAAAAAAAACACATTTATGTGATGGAAAGTTCTGGAATCTGCATGGATCCACGGAATTCCACCCAACCTGCATTCCCCAAAGTCTTTTGAGAAAAATGGTACCTCACTCATGTGGGCAGGCCTAGTGCCCGCAACAGGAAATGGCCCAAAACGCAACGTGGACACACCACATTTTTACAGTGAAATCTGACCCTTTTTTTGCAAAGTGCCTAGCTGTAGATTTTGAACTCTAGCTCTGCTGGCACCTAGAGAAACCTAGCAAACCTATACATTTTTTAAAACTAGACACCCAGGGGAATCCAGGATGGGGTGACTTGTGTGGCTTTCACCAGGTTCTGTTACCCAGAATCCCTTGCAAACCTCAAACTTTGTAAAAAAAAACACATTTTCCTCACATTTCTGTGATGGAAAGTTATGGAATCTGCGTGGATCCACAAAACTCCACCCACCGTGCATTCCCCAAAGTCTTCCGATAAAAATTATACCTCACTTTTGTGGGTAGGCCTAGTGCCCGCGACAGGAAACTGCGCAAAACACAACATGGAAACACCACATTTTTACAGTGAAAACTGACCTTTTTTTGCAAAGTGCCTAGCTGTAGATTTTGAACCCTAGCTCTGCCGGCACCTAGGGAAAACTAGCAAACCTATACATTTTTGAAAACTATACACCCAGTGGAATCCAGGATGGGGTGACTTGTGTGACTTTCACCAGGTTCTGTTACCCAGAATCCCTTGCATACCTCAAACTTTGTAAAAAAACACATATTTCCTCACATTTCTGTGATGGAAAGTTCTGGAATCTGCGTGGATCGGGATCCACGAAATTCCACCCACCCTGCATTCCCCAAAGTCTTCCGATAAAAATGATACCTCACTTGTGTGGGTAGGCCTAGTGCCCGCGACAGGAAACTGCGCAAAACACAACATGGAAACACCACATTTTTACAGTGAAATCTGACCCTTTTTTTGCAAAGTGCCTAGCTGTAGATTTTGAACCATAGCTCTGCCGGCAACAAGGGAAACCTAGAAAACCTATACATTTTTGAAAACTAGACACCCAGAGGAATCCAGGATGGAGTGACTTGTTTGGCTTGCACCAGGTTCTCTTACCCAGAATCCCTTGCAAACCTCAAATTTTGTCAAACAAAACACATTTTCCTCACATTTCTGTGATGGAAAGTTCTGGAATCTGCGTGGATCCACAATATTCCACCCACCCTGCCTTCCCCAACGTCTCCCGATAAAAATGATACCTCACTTGTCCTCACGTGCCCCCGACAGGAAACGGCGCAAAACGCAACATAGACAAACCACATTTTTACAGTGAAAACTGACCCTTTTTTTGCAAAGTGTCTAGCTGTAGATTTTGAACCCTAGCTCTGCCGGCACCTAGGGAAACCTAGCAAACCTATACATTTTTTAAAACTAGACACCCAGGGGAATCCAGTATGAGGTGACTTGTGTGGCCTTCACTAGGTTCTCTTACCCAGAATCCCTTCCAAACCTCAAGTCTTCCGATAAAAATGCTAGCTCACTTGTGTGGGTAGGCCTACTACCCGCGACAGGCAAGGGCCCAAAACGTATTGTGGAGACATCAAAAGCACCTATCACAAAACAACGTGGTTTGGCAAGGGGGGGGGACCTGGGTCTTTGGCTCAGCAGCCATCTAGGAAAACCTACCAAACCCATACATTTCTGAAAAGTAGACACCCTGGGGAGTCCAGAGAGGTATGGCTTGCGTGGATCCCCTAAATCTTCCCTACCCAGAATCCCCTGCAAATCTCAAATTTAGCTGAAAAAATCAAATTTTCCATACTTTTCTGTGTGGGAATGTTGTGGGATCACCGGGCTGACACAAATTTCCTACCACATAGCGTGCCCCCAGGTCTCCCAATAAAATGTACCTCATTTGTGTGGGTAGGCATAGTGTATGCAACAGGAAATGGCCCAAATCGTACTGTGGAGACTTCAAAATTCCCTACCATAAAACTACCTGCTTTTGCGGGGGGCACCTGGTTTTTTGGCCCTGGGCTCGCGGCCAAATAGGGAAACCTACCAACCCACACATTTCTGAAAACTAGACACCCTGGGGAGTCCAGTGAGGTATGGCTTGCGTGGACCCACAACGTTTCCCTACCCAGAATCCCCTGCAAACCTTAAATTTAGCTGAAAAAAGCACATTTTCCTCACTTTTCTGTGTGGGAATGTTGTGGGATCACCGGGCTGACACAAATTTACTACCACCTAGCGTTCCCCCAGGTCTCCCGATAAAAATGGTACCTCACTTGTGTGGGTAGGCATAGTGGCTGCAACAGGAAATGGCCCAAATCGTACTGTGGAGACTTCAAAATTCCCTTTCATAAAACTACTTGGTTTTGTAGGGGGGTTGCTCCTGTTTTTTGGCCTGCGGCTCGCCGCCATCTAGGGAAACCTACCAAACCCACACATTTCTGAAAGCTAGATACCCTGGGAGTACAGTGAGGTATGGTTTGCGTGGATCCCCCAATGTTTTCTTACCCAGAATCCCCTGCAAACCTCAAATTTAGCTATAAAAATCGAGGGGCATATTATCAAGGGCCTTATCTCCGCTTTTTTGGCTTTAAAAGCCAAAAAAGCGGAGATAATGTTTACACCCTATTAACAAGGCAGTGCTAACATGCATTAGCGCATGTTAGCAGTCTTGTTACCGACGCCTCGCTTTGTATCTCTAATGAGATGCAAAGTGGGCGTGTTGTGTCAAAATAACACAGAAAATGTCCCTAACTGCACTTCTCCGTATTACCAAGCCGGCCCAGGACACCCATAGCGAAAATAAAAGCCGCGCTAAGCGCGGTTATCGCCGTAACCTAACGTCTGCAAAATGTCAGACTTAGCTATATTTGTAAAGGGAGGTGGATTCTGAGGCTGAGTCCACATCTCCCTATTACCAAGGATTCCCTTATCGCCGCATTTGTATCGCTGGATTTCCAGCGATGTCCCCTTATTTTGCCGCTATCGTTGGATTTGTTATCGCTATGGAGATAAACGTTGATGATATCACGTTATCTCAGCGATTCAATTCAGCGATAGCCGGCGATACAAAGAATAGCGCTAATCGCGCTCAGCGATATTTCTCGCTGTGTGTTGTTAATATGCCCCCAATTTTCCACACATTTTTGTGTGGGATCACGGTGCCAGCACAAATGTCCTACCACCTAGCGTTCCTCTTGGTCTACTGAGTAAAATGATACCTCACTTGTGTGGCTGTCCAATGCAGAATAAGCTAAAAAAGTATTGCTTACCTCACTGGACTCCCCAGGGTGTCTAGTTTTCAGAAATGTGTGGCTTTGGTAGGTTTCCCTAGATGGCTGCTGAGCCCGGGGCCAAAAACCCAGGTGCCCCCCTTGCAAAACCAAGTCGTTTTGTGATAGGTAATTTTGATTTCTCCACAATACGTTTTGGGCCCTTGCCTGTCGCGGGTCCTTGACCTACCCACACGAGTGAGGTTCCATTTTTTACAGGAGACTTTGGAGAATGCAGGGTGGGTGAAAGTTTGTGGTCCCACGCAGATTCCAGAACATTCCATCACAGAAATGTGGGGAAAATGTGTTTGTTTCTTTTACAAAGTTTGAAGTTTGCAAGGGATTCTGGGTAACAGAACCTGGTGAGAGCCACACAAGTCACCCCATCCTGGATTCCCATGGGTGTCTAGTTTTCCAAAATTGATAGGTTTGCTAGGTTTCACTAGGTGCCGGCACAGCTAGGGTTCAAAATCTACAGCTAGGCACTTTGCAAAATAGGTGTCAGTTTTCACTGTAAAAATGTGGTGTGTCCACGTAGCGTTTTGGGCCGTTTCCTGTCATGGGCACTAGGCCGACCCACACAAGTGAGGTACCATTTTTATCGGAAGACTTTGGAAAATGCGGGGTTGGTGGATTTTTGTGGATCCACGTAGATTCCAGAACTTTCCATCACAGAAATGTGAGGAAAATGTGCTTTTTTTGACAAAGTTTGAGGTTTGCAAGGGATTCTGGGTAACAGAACCTGTTGGGCAGAAAGACTGAATTTACCCAATTTAGTATGGGGGAGCAAAGGCCCTTGCCCAAGGGGCCGCTCCCCGCTCCCTGGTGCCTAGTGGGTGGAACCCAACTTGGGGATCGCCCTCCTGGGGCTATCTCCTAGCAGGGATCCACTAGGGAGGGGTACCATTGGAAAGGGGAGATTCTCCCATTTCCAACAATTCCTCTCCTGACATTCTACATGCTCAGGGGGCTGAGATAGCCCCCTGAGCACGTGGAAAGTGAAACTGAAATGAGCCTCTTGGCTCATTTCAGTTTCAGTTTCACTCTAATGACGTCTGCGCGATGTGCGCGCTGATCGTCATTTCAGGGAATCCAAAGAAACAGCCTCAGGAGCTGGGGAAGCTATTCTCCAGCTCCTGAGGCTGTTGGGGGGAAAGTGAATCCCTCTGGTGCCCACACCAGAGGGATTCCCTGTGCCATGTGATCGGATGGCCGGGAGCCGTCTGACGCACATGAGCACTGGTGCGTCGGATGGCCCCCGGCTATCTGACACACCAAAGGGGTTAATGATCCCATTGTTTCCAGGTGAACTTGCTGACTGGGTGCTACTTTTGGTGTGATTTATATTAGGAGGCATCTGACATTTATTCATATCAAAGCAAACACAAGGAGATGATGGACGGAGTGCTGAAACTTTTTAGACACTCAACCCCAGTCACTGATCTGGGTTGAATCCATCATCGTTCTTTAGTTCACTTCGCCACCCCAGTTCAGACACAGCTATATGCAAATCAGTCTTGACCCTGTGCCTCAAGGGAACAGTCCAGCCCGAGCTGCCAAGCTATGTCTTCCCTGGACCCGAAACAAGCATCCTGGCACCGGTTTCAGGCTAACAGCCCTCATCAGCCAAGCTAGCTTGAATCCAGTGGCAAAGTGAGCAAGGGACCCACATCTGGGCATACCCTGCCAACTTAGGGCGAACAAAGCAAACGCAAGGAGATGATGGACGGAGCGCTGAATTTTTTCAGACACTCACCTCCAGTCACAGATCTGGGTTGAATCCATCATTGTTCTTTAGCTCACTTCGCCACCCCAGTTCAGACACAGCTATATGCAAATAAGTCTTGACACTGTGCCTCATGGGAACAGTCCAGCCCGAACTGCCAAGCCATGTCTTCCCTGGACCCGAAACAAGCATCCTTGGACCGGTTTCGGGCTAACAGCCCTCATCAGCCAGGCTAGCTTCAATCCAGTGGCAAAGTGAGCAAGGGACCCACGTCTGGGCATACCCTGCCAACTTAGGGGGAATAAAGCAAACAGAAGGAGATGATGTACGGAGCGCTGAAATGTTTCAGACACTCACCCCCAGTCACAGATCTGGGTTGAATCCATCATCATTCTTTAGCTCACTTCGCCACCCCAGTTCAGACACAGCTATATGCAAATCAGTCTTGACCCTGTGCCTCATGGGAACAGTCCAGCCCGAACTGCCAAACCATGTCTTACCTGGACCGGAAACAAGCATCCTGGGACCGGTTTCAGGCTAACAGCCCTCATCAGCCAGGCTAGCTTGAATCCAGTGGCAAAGTGAGCAAGGGACCCACATCTGGGCATACCCTGCCGACTTAGGGTGAACAAAGCAAACACAAGGAGATGATGGACAGAGCGCTGAAACTTTTCAGACACTCACCCCCAGTCACAGATCTGGGTTGAATCCATCATCGTTCTTTAGCTCACCTCGCCACCCCAGTTCAGACACAGCTATATGCAAATAAGTCTTGACCCTGTGCCTCAAGGGAACAGTCTGCCACCTCCCAGGGGCTTTCTTTAATAATGCCCGGGGGGCACATGGCCCCCCTGCAGCCCCAGGGACCGCCACCTCCCCGGGGCTCGTGTAAATTATGTGTGGGGGGGCTCCTGCCCCAGGGACCACCACCTCCCCGGGGCATTAGTAAATAAGGGTGGGGGGCCTCGAGGGCCCCTCCAAGCCCCGGGGACTGCAACCTCCCCGGGGCTTGTGTAAATTATGCGTGGGGGGCTCCTGCTCCCCATGCTACCCTGGGGACCACCACCTCCCCGGGGCATTAGTAAAATAAGGGTGGGGGGCCTCGAGGGCCCCCCAAGCCCTGGGGACCACCACCTCACTGGGGCTGTACAATATTAAAATTAGTGTGTGGTGGGGCTTCTGCTCCTCCCCCACACTGCCCTGGGGACCACCACCTCCCCGGGGCTTTAATTATGATGGGAGGGGGGCCGCACGGCCCTCCTCCTGGAGCCTTCGATGGCCCTGGGGACCGCCACCCCCCAGGGCCGGCTCCAGCAATGTCCCAGGGGGCCCACCCCCGGGACATTGCAGTTTGAAATGACAGGGCGGGAGCACTGCTCCCGACCTGTCATTGCAAACTTCTGCTTTGCTTCGTGGAAGCGAGAGCAGGAAACCTGCTCTCGCTTCCGAAAAGGAAAGCAGATTGATTTTGGACAAGGGGAGCTGCATGTCAGCAGCTCCTCTTGTCCAAAAGCAGTGCCGGCTCCAGCAGGAGACAGGGAGCCGGCTGGGACCGCGGGGGCATTGGGTCTCCCCCCGCGATCCGCAACGTGAGGGCCGGCCAAGGGAATGGGGTCCTCGGGGCCAGAATTGGGCCAGGAGGGGGGCCACTGGGCCCTCTCCATTTTAATTTATGTAAAAAAAAAAATTTTAAACGGAAGCCTGGCCATGGGGGATGGGGTCACCGGGGCTATAATTGGCCTCAGGAGGGGGGCCACGCGGTGCCCCTCCAAAAAAACAAGGCTGGCCAGGTCTCGGGGGATGGGGTCCCTGGGGCCAGAAGTGGCCCAGGGTAGGGGGCCATGTGGCCCCCTCCTGAATATTTAATTATTAATATTTTTTTAAAAACAAAAACGAGACGATGCCCCAGGGGATGGGGTCCCCGGGGCCGACAAAGGCCTCAGAAAGGGGCGACGTGGCCCCCTCCAAAAAAAAAAAAAAAGAAAAGGATGGCCAGGTCCTGGGGTATTGGGTCCCCAGGGCTCCAAAAATATTGAGAGAAGGGGGGCCACACAGCCCCCCTTCTAACAAAAAAACCCCCGCCCCCTCCCTGCACCACTGTGCAAACATGCCTCTTGGCGCGTTCTAAGTTGGAGGATTAGGTCCCCTTGAATCCTGAGGGTCCATGGGGCCAATTAGGCCACTAGGTACCTCCAGTAAGCCCCACACAGTGGGAATGCTGAGAGGTGGTCCGAGGCCATGCCCCTTTTTACACCACTCTGCAAACGTACCTCTTGGCACACTGCTAGTGGAGCGATGAGGTCCTCTTGTGTCCTGAGAACCTCCGGACTAAAGTGGACTTCATCCCCCGAGCAGCAGTGCGCCAGGAGGCGCGTTTGCAGAGTAGTGTGAAAAGGTGGCGTGGCCTCGGACCACTCTCAGCAATCCAGCTGTGTGGGGCTTACTAGAGATAACAGGAGGGCTCAGGAGGCAAAGGTACATCGTCCCCAAAGCAAGAGCACGCCAGGAGGTACGTTTGCAGAGTGGTGGAGAAAGGGGGCGTGGCCTGTGTCCACCTCTCAGCAATCCCACTATCTGGGGCATACTGGAGGTATCAGGTAGGCTAGTTGGCCTCTAAGGACCCCCAGCAGTGAAGGAGACTTTAATCCCCATCGAAGAGCGCGCCAGGGAGCACCTTTGCAGACTGGTGGTCAAAGGGGGTGTGGCCTGCTATGAGTACTTACCAATGCTGCTGTGTGGGACTTACTGGAGGTAATTGGAGGGGTAGTTGGCCCCCAATCTTGTCCTTGGGGGCCAACTACCCCTCCTGTTATCTCCAGTAAGTCCCACACAGTGGGATTGCTCAGAGGTCTTCAGAGGCCACGCCCCCCTTTCTCCACCACTCTGCAAACGCGCCTCCTGGCAAACTACGGGTTGGGGGATGAAGTCCACTTTACTCCTGAGGGACTTTGGGGGCCAAGAAGCCCTCCTGGCACCTCCTGTAAGACGTATGCAGCGGAATTGCTGAGCACTGGTTGGAGGCCCAGCCCCCTTTCTCCACCACTCTGCAAATGCGACTACCAGTTAAAGAAGCATTTGTAATGTAATAGGTCTTGCATTTGCGAGAGTTAGAGCTATTGACATTGTAAATGTACAAGTTTTTTAGTAATGTTTTTTGGAGTGTAGTGGATGTACGTTGTGTGTAGTGGAATTATGTGGTATGTTGTGCAGTGAAATTATGTGGATAGAAAGTATGTGGTATTTAGTGTATAGGAATTATGTACAGTGGGATTATGTGTTATGGAGAGTAATTATGTGGTATGGTAGTCTGTGTTGTGGAGTGGTAACCTCAGGTTTAGTCTTCCTCATTTCTATAGAAGCTAAACTACGAACTCAATGAGACAAAAAAAGAAGGAATCACTGAGGAGCACTTCTGGACCTAGTCAGAGGTATTAGCAGGGACACTGGAATTATGCGACTGTTTGGCTGCACCGACTTTCGCACAATTATACATTTTCCGCATTAGCCACATAATCCATCTTCTGCTGCCTAATCTGCAGATATGAGCAAAAAAAGCCTTCTTTCTAGCTCAAACGGCTCAAACGTTACCAAAAATGCAGCGACAAGTGTTACAGCGTGGTGGAAGGTCCTTTGCAAACCTAGAATGGTCACCTGTTACTTATTGCTAAATGTGGGTGTTAAATAGGTACTAATGGTGTGCAAGCCACTCTTGCCGCTTTCTGCGCCTCTCTCGCCTCTTTCTGCATTTCTTTTGCTTCTTTCTGCACCTTTCTTTCTTTTTCTGTACTTCTCTTGCCCCTTTCTGCAAATCTCTTCTACTTTCTGCACCTCTTTTGCCTCTTTCTGCATCTCACTTGCTTCTTTGTGCACCCCTCTTCTCTCTTTGTGCACCCCTCCTGCCTCTTTCTGCACCTCTGTTCCTTCTTTCTGCACTTCTTTTGTTTCTTTCTGTACCTCTCTTGCTTCTTTCTGCCCCCTCTTGCCTCTTTCTGCACCCCTGTTCCCTCTTTCTGCAGTTCTCTTGCCTCTTTCTGCATCTCTGTTGCTTCTTTATACACTTCTCTTGCCTCTTTCTACACTCCTCTTGCCTCTTTTACACCTCTGTTGGTTCTTTCTGCACTCCTCTTGCTTCTTTCGGCACCTCTCTTGCAAATTTCTGCACCCTTCTTGCCTCTTTCTGTACCCCTCTTCCCTATTTCTGTACCTCTCTTGCCTCTGTCTGTACCCCTGCTCCATCTTTCTGCACTTTGTTTGCCTGTTTGTGCAACTTTCTTGCCTCTTTCTGCAGTTCTCTTGCCTCCTTCAGCACCTGTGCTGCTTCTTTGTGCTCTTCTCTTGCCTCTTTCTGCCCCCTTCTTGCCTCTTTCTGCATCCATTTTGCTTCTTTCTGCACTTCTCTTGCTTCTTTCAGTACCTCTCTTGCTTTTTTCTGTACCTCTCTTGCTTATATCTGCACCCCCTTGCCTCTTTCTGCACCCCTCTTCTCTCTTTCTGTACCCCTCTTCCCTCTTTCTGCTCCTCTATTGTCTCTTTCTGTACTTCTCTTGCCTCTTCGTGCACCACTGTTGTTTTTTTCTGCATTTCTCTTGCCTCTGTCTGCACCTCACTTGACTCTTTCTACACCCCTCTTCTCTTTCTGCCCCCCTCTTCCCTCTTTCTGCACCGCTCTTGTCTCTTTCTGTACCCACTTCCCTCTTTCTGCACATCTCTTCCTTCTTTCGGCACCCCTCTTCTCTCTTTCTGTACCCCTCTTCCTGCACCTCTCTTGTCTCTTTCTGCACTTCTCTTGCCTCTTTCTGCACCACTGTTGTTTTTTTCTGCACTTCTCTTGCCTCTTTCTGTTCCTCTGTTGCTCCTTTCTGCACCCCTCTTGCCTCTTTCTGTACACCCTCCCTCTTTCTACACATCTCTTCCCTCTTTCTGCACTTCTCTTCCCTCTTTCTGCACTTCTCTTCCCTCTTTCTGCAACCCTGTTGCCTCTGTCTGTACCTCACTTGCCTCTTTCTGCACCTCTCCTGCTTCTTTCTGCACCTGTCTTGCCTCTTTCTGCACTTCTCTTCCTTTTTTCTGCACCTTTCTTGTTTCTTTCTGCAACTCTCTTGTCTGTTTCATCACTTCTCTTGCTTCTTTCTGCACCTCTGTTGCTTCTTTAAGCACTTCTCTTGCCTCTTTCTGCACTTCTTTTGCCTGTTTCTGCAACTCTCTTGTCTCTTTCATCACTTCTCTTGCTTCTTTCAACACCTCTGTTGCTTCTTTCTGCACCCATCTTACCTCTTTCTACACCCCTATTTGCTCTTTCAGTACCTCTCTTGCCTCTTTCTGTACCCCTGTTCCCTCTTTCTGCACCTCTCTTGCCTGTTTCTGTACCTCTCTTGCTTCTTTCTGCACCTCTCTTGCCTCTTTCTGCACATCTGTTGGTTTTTTCTGCACTTCTCTTGCCTATTTTTGCACCCCTGTTGTCTCTTTTGCACCCCTGTTGCTTCATTCTGCACTTCTCCTGCTTCTTTCTGCACCCCTCTTGCCTCTTTCTGCACCCTTCTTCCTTCTTTATGCATCTCCCTTGCCGCTTTCTGCACTTCTCTTTCATCTTTCTGCACCCCTCTTTCCTCTTTCTGCACTTCCGTTGCTTCTTTGTGCACTTCTCCTGCTTTTTTCTGCATCTCTCTTGCTTTTTTCTGCACCCCTCTTGCCTCTTTCTGCACATCTATTGCTCCTTTCTGCACTTCTCTTGCTTCTACCTTTTTGTACACACATTTACAGAGTATGCTGTTTGAAACACAGGTATTCAAGTATTTGTATGTTTATTTTTACGTAACGTGTCACTAGGTATAAGCAAAGACACATGCATGCATACCTTCACAAACTTGGTCAGACTTGCAACAGTGCTATACTTAGGATTGCTGTTTTATATTTGGTAGGCCTAACATTCTGAGCAGTCGATGAATATTAAACCTTTAAGAGAAAAGTGGGGTTTAAGACATCTTGGGAGACGTTTTAGTGATTAGGCTACTTTGTATGAGTCTGTTGTAAGGTACATTCAAAGTAGGCCTCTTTCTGCACCTCTGTTGGTTCTTTCTGCACATCTCGGTTATTTCTGCACCCTTCTTCCTCTTTCTGGACTTCTGTTGCCTCTTTCTGCATTTCTCTTGCTTCTTTCTGCACCTTTCTTCCTCTTTCTGCACCTCTCTTGCCTCTTTCTGTACTTCTCTTGCTTCTTTCTGTGCCTTTCTTCCTCTTTCTCCACATGTCCGACCTATGTAGGCATAGTTAGAAATTAGCATTTAAAAAACCTTAGAAATTCACTGAAAAAAACCAGAGGCTTCAAAAAAGTTATAGTTAGGGGTTAGCATTTAAAAAACCTTAGAAATTCACTGAAAAACCACAGGTTTCAGGGACGTTATAGTTAGAAATTTTCATTTAAAAAACCTTTGAAATTCACTGAAAAAACCATAGGATTCAGGGACGTTATAGTTAGAAATTAGCATTTAAAAAACCTTTGAAATTCACTGAAAAAACCATAGGTTTCAAGGACGTTATAGTTAGAAATTTTCATTTAAAAACCTTTGAAAGTCTCTGAAAAAAACCATAGGTTTAAGGGACGTTATAGTTAGAAATTAGCATTTAAAAAACCTTAGAAATTCACTGAAAAAACCACAGGTTTCAGGGAGTTATAGTTAGTTGGACATTTCACTCATACAAAACCAGAGAAATTTGGCCATTATAGTTAGTTGAGCTGACTATAACTCGCGCCCCCACAATGCACTGCTGGTGACGTCACATATTACATCACTCATGACATGGTCAGTGACATCACTGATGACATCACTGATGACATCTCAAATGACATCACTCATGACATCACTGATGACATCATCCACGTGATCATCTGATGCACCTCCTCACACCCTAATATAACCTTTGATACACCCCCTCTAAAATGCAGCCAACCATTCTCAAAACCATAGACACACCAATACCAGTTAGTACATACCCACTGACTGATTCCTAGGTCTACACACACATCCATTCACTCACCCATCCAGTCACTCATACATGCAGTCACTCATCAATACAGCCACTATCATATGTACTCATACACCTGTACAGGCACTCACACAGCACCACTCACCCATAGAGTTACTCACACACCTAGTCAATCATGCAAAGAATCAATCACACTCCCATTTACTCACCTATACAGTTATACACACACCACCTCACTTATTCATACAGATACTAACACATACTTACTCTCTTATACAATCACTGACACAAGCACACACTCATCCATACAGCCACTCACACAATCACTCACTCTCACATATAGTCATTTATATAGTCCAACACTCACATTTACTGCCTTTCACATATGTAGTTACTCTCACATGTACCACTGAGACATCCATTCACTCACCAACACACCCATACACACACACACCCATACAGCTCTTCACAGATGCACTCTTGAACCCGTACACCCAGTGAATCACCCACTCACACATCTATGCACAGAGTCACACACCCCCCACCAACCCACACAGACACTCAGGCACCCATACAGATACTCAGACAACCAATCAATAACCTATATAGGCACTCATGTAGGTACTCGCAACCCATGCAGCTGCTTACATACCAACTGACAGACTGATACAGACATTCACACAGTTTGGTCACTAACCCATGCATTCAGTAAGACACGTTTAATCACTCACTTATACAGTCAGTCACGCACCTAATAAATCATCCATTCAGGCACTCATATACCCACTCATTCTTCAATACACCTTGGCATATATATATATATATATATATATATATATATATATATATATATATATATATATATATATATAAACATATTTAAACTTTACAGAAACACACAGTCACTGGATGATGTCATCAGTGATGTCATCAGTGATGTCATTTGAGATGTCATCAGTGATGTCACTGACCATGTCATGAGTAATGTAATATGTGACGTCATCAGTAGTGCATTGCAGGGGCACGAGTTATAGTTAGCTCAACTAACTATAACAGCCGAATTTCTCTGGTTTTGTACGAGTGAAATGTCCAACTAACTATAACATCCCTGAAACCTGTGGTCTTTTCAGTGAATATATATATATATATATATATATATATATATATATATATATATATATATATATATATATATATATATATATATATATACACACACACATACATTCATTGTATGTTTGTTTGTATATGTTTTTAATCTACAGCCCTGATGAAGTCTTAATGTACAAAAACCCTTGGCTGGGCTGATTGACTTGTGTTTATAAATCAATAAAGTTGGATTTAAACACAAATGCAAGACTCCTAAAGAACTGAATTCAATTGAACTGTCTCTTTATGGATACTGTAATACATGGAACTTTTCCAGTGCTCTAATTAAGTGATACTTATGTTACACTGTACGGTCCTTTTTCAGTTGTTGTACAGATTACAACTGCAACTTTTAGGATATCTTTTTGGTTGACACACATTTTGTATACACCTAGCACAAGCATTAATCAATAGTTAACACACTACATGTGTCATTCTTACATGTGAAGCACTACAGAGACATTAATACACACTTTTGGAGTCATCTACTGACTATCACCAACCCTGGTCATGACCTACACAGACTGAGCCAGCACACTAACATTATGTAGCCATGGGCCATCCTACATGTACTGTGATGTGAACTACTATGAAACACAACGCACCAATATGACCTTCTGAAGGGTAAAGTACTTGTGCATGACTGTACAGACAACTTTACAGCCAGGTCCATTGACATGATGCGTAACGTCCCTACAGATTGGTGCCATAGTATAGACTACATCCTAAGACTTAGGTCACAAAGAAAGGGCTGGCATGTGTGTCAATGAGAGCTTTCTCTCTGGGGATGTTTGGACATTTGGACTACTTAGTGGGATATTATACTACGTCTGATTGAGTTTGTTTGGTATGTACTGTCATCACAGGACACACCTTTTGCCATATGTTGCACTGATGACATTCAACATACCATTATATGTATTGTTTGATTGGTTGATTGTAACAAAGCTGGTGATTCACATAACAACATCTTTTCAAAAGTAACCAACTATCTGTACTGTTAATGTGTCACATATGCAATAGGCCTGTACAATGCAAGCATTGCTTATGTAAAAGGGACAACAGACCTGTGGGAGTAAGGGACCTATCATAAGTAAATGTCCCACATTGACAATATTGGTCAATGGAAAGAAGTATCAGGTCAGGGTGGTTACCTCAGTCAACACTCCAAATGTAGTCCATGTAAAAGTAATCAGGGCTACTATTGGTTCAGAAAACCCATTTCGGGAACATCCAAGGATCTCCAGGTCTGCTGGGAGATTACTCTGTGCATCAGTTGTATTGTCACAGTAACTCTGCCTCAGCCTGGGCCATGACCAAGACTGGGCACAACCCATTGTCAGGCCTTGCTCTCCGCATGGTGAGCATACTGATCCCACATGAACATCACATGGCCCATACTTCAATACATAAAAGTACATCTTGTGGCCATCCAATAAGTGACCTCAAGGTTGTGTGGCAATCTGAAAAGGTTTTGTGAGGAATAGTTAGCTCTCAGGCAACAGTTTGGCGAGCCTTTATCTGGGTTAATTGATATGTGGGTCTGTACACATAACTAACATCATCCTCTGCTTCTTCCAGTATACATAAACCTCTCATGCTGTAAAGCCCATACATGTTCTTGATAGACTTACCATGATCTGATTAGCAAATACATGATAGGTACCATGAAAAGAATACATGCATAGATATAATCATGCAAAACAAGTAGGATGTAGGGTTTAACACACAACACACACCACAATGGTGATGTTAAGTATACAAAGTAGACTGGAAACACAATCCATGACATGATTGTTCTCTGTAGGGACTGCAAAATGTTACAACAGTAGTCTGAATTCACTCTGGGACTCAGAGGCACATTGTAGCCTGTGGGAATGGAAAGGAATGAGTTTAACAGAGGAAAATATGTATGTGAGATAGTTACCTGCTCCTCTGGTGAGCCGTAAAGCTGGCCATACAGGGGAAGCACTTCTTCTACCTGCTTCTCCAGCTCATCTGGAGAGAAGGCAGGGGCCCTCTCACCTGCTTGGCCTGGTATGATTGCAAACAGCAGCTAAAATGGAGGAGGTGTTGATAGCAGCAGTGTCAGGTGGTAAGTGATTATTTTTCAAACTGTGGTGTACATGTATGCCACGTACGAGGTCATCAGCGTAGACGGACAAAGCCATTGGGCCGTGGCCATCACAATCACCAACGTTAGCCGATGGCTATGTCCGCCACGGATGAAACCGCCCACTGCACGGTCGACATCTGCCGCCGGCGGGATGTTCAGAATGTCCTATATGCGAGGTCAGGCATCCGCCAATTTAGGTGTTAGAACTACGGTACTGGTGACTGTTTACATGATGTTTTATTCCATTGCTCCATAATTTTCTTTACATAAACATCAGTGTCCTGCATTACTGTGCATAAACGCTGCATTACTGTGGTGCACTGTACACATATGTTGACTGTATTTTGTGAGTACAATTCAAAATGTACAATATTAAGGTGCTCATGACTCATGATTGGTTGTATAATGTGTACATTTCTGTAGCAGACACATTTTAAGACCACAGTGGGGATTATTGGTGGATGTTGGACAGTAACAATTATTACGTGAATTATGTTTAATGCTATCTGAACCAGTTATGTTTTATCACATTACTTTTGTCTTTCTCTGCAAATATGTTACTCTGGACACTGATCAATGTTCAAAATTGTTTCCATTCCACACATAGGTACACTGGGAGAGAAAGGAGATGACAGCCTCCAGTATACCGCCCATTTTCAGACCTTCAGAACATGGAACAAAGGCATGTCATCAAGAAGTTTTGTTTAAATAGGCAAATAATATGGGATTTATATCATCATTTGGAGCCTGATCTACAACCTCAAAACACTAATCCCACATGTATCCCACCTATTGTGAAACTTATGGCAGTATTGCATCTTCTGGCCACAGGTGCCTTCCAGTACACTGTAGCTATATCCGGTGGCATGTCACAACCAATGTTCAGTGGTGTACTACAAGATGTGCTTTCAGCGATGATGAAACACATTGACAGCTACATCCAGTTCCCCAGACATGAGGATTTAGCCAATGTGAAGGGAGATTTCTATGGATTTCGTCGCATTTGGAGCTTTTGGGCCCCTGAAGGCCAGGTTCAGATGCCTGGACAAGACTGGGGGAGCCGTCCTCTACTCACCCGGGAAGGTGTGCCAAATCACCATGGCCTGCTGCCTACACCACAACATCGCCCTGCGATGGAGCATCCCTGTATCACAGAGAATGAAGTGCCACCGGGTGAGGATCCTGAAATGCCAAATGATGATGATAGTGGTGAAGAGGAAGGAGCTGACTTGCATCAAGATCTCATCGACAACTTCTTCTCATGAATGTAAGTATGTTGTGAGATGTCATGACTTTGACTATTAAAGCAACACTTGTTGTGATGATATAAGGAGTATGTTTAGGGAAAATGTTAGGAAGCTAAAGCTCTGGAAAATTTTCTGGTGAAAGGTGTTTGTGGAGGAAGGTTTTGACACATGCTCATTTTGTTAGTGTTACTTTGTTTAGCTTTTTTATTTGTTATGGACTGCATTCTACAGAAGTTGACTATGTGAATGGTTTCATAGCTGAACTCTTTGTTTTGGTCTGTTTTAGGTAGCACCACCATGTCATCTTCAATTTGGACATTTCATAGTTGTGACATTAGCAGGTATAGGATGCTGATTAGACATACAAAGTGGACATGGATTGTTTCTGGGAATGACTGTCACAGACTTTGAGTGTACAAATCCTGTACCAAGACAGCTTGCACAGTGAAAGGTCGGAAGTAATGAGGAATCGATTGGACTTGTTCCTTGTCAAATGGTGCTCCTAATGCAATATGTGTGACATCATGTGCTCCAACAAAATGTTGTTGTCAGGCCAAATCATGCTAGTCTCCCTTCACATTGGCTCTGTCCTTTTTGTATAGAATCTGTAAGTAGCTATTGATGTGTCTCCTCATAGTAGGCCAAAGTGATTGTGGCACATCACTGACACTTGTTTGTGATATTCCAACAGATGCTGCAACACTGGATTGGAACGAGCCTGTGATCAGAAATTGTTGTACTGCCATGTGTCTGTTTATTGTTTTATATTATGTGGGATTACTTTTGTGAGGTTGGGGATATGACTCCAGCTGATGACATAGACTCATTTAATTTTGCCTATTCAATAGGAAATTGTCTGATGTATCCTCTCCTTCCATGTTGTTAAGGTCTGCACCTGAAAATGTGATCACTGACACAGAATATTTGAGTCATGTATGATTTGCTATGTTTCTGACATCATGGCAGCCTATGATTGGAACAATGGTTTAAAGATAATATAAGACAAGACACTTGTATGTGTGTGTTGGTGTGACACGTTTGTGATCCTGAGCTAAACACTGTGTACATGCAACATATCCATGCTTACACAAGTAGCTTGTTTTGGCATTGTAAAGTTCACATGGGAGTACATATATACATTGCTCGATGTAAGATATACTACAGCAGGCAATGAGTTTCTGACTAGTGTATTTATTGCATTGAACAAGGAGAAAATAAACATTATGCAAAATCAAACAGGGAAAACCAAAAGTGAAGAAGCCAGTAATGGTGAATGAAATCATAGTTGTAGAAGCCAAATTGTTTGGACTCCAAAGTCCAAAAACTGCTCCCATCAGAAAGGGAAAAGTGCCCAGAAATAGTCCACAAAGTGAATGTGTTGCACTCACTGGAGGAAATTAAGGTTGAGGTCTCTTACTGGCGGTAGTGGGTGTCTTGCAGTCTGCACCTCCTGGACTTTTGCATGGACGTCCCCTCCTGTAGGGAAAGGGGGATCCACTGCTGCTGAGACAGGGGTGTCTGCATATGTGTTGTCCTCTGACAGGTCCTTCCTTCCTGTGGATGCCGCAGATGGGTCGGATATAGTTGGACCACAGGAAAAGTAGATGGTGGTAGAAAAGCCCTGCAAAGTGTTGTGTTGATGTCCTGCAGCACCCCAAATGAGCTGGCCAATGTTGGTGTTGTGGGTGGCCAGCTCCTTGTGTATGTCCCTCTGCAGCTGCTTCATCTCCTGGATTTCCGTCAATAGCTGGTCCATCATGTCTTGGGAGTCCTGATAGGCTCCCAAGACTTGGTCGATGGTTGCCTGGGTGTGAGTGGCCCCAGTGGCCTCTCTCAGCGGGCCCACAGTTACCCTCCCATGATCCCTACCCCCACGGGCCTGTGCCCTTGGCCCAGGGTGCACTCTCCCATTGGTTCCTAGTTCCTCTGTGACTGGGTTGGTGATTGTCACATCAGGATACAGGACTGGGGGCACAAGATGGTGTTGACTGGGCTAAATGCACAGGTTGGGGGCACAGGGGTTGGGTGAGGTATTGCAGCTGCGGTGGGAGGTGTTGTTGTGGGCACAGTGATACTTACTTTTGCAGTCTGCCCAAGCTGACTAGATGTGCCAGGACTGTCATCCACCTCCTCATGTCCAGGAGTGTTGTCATCACTGAGGGCTTCAGCCGGGGGTGGAGTGGGAGTCTGTTCCATGGCCAAGTTATGCCCAGGTACTGTGCCATATTGACCTGTTGTGAAATAGAGAACATTGTTATTGGTGGAAGTGTGGTATCTATATCCAAATGTTTTATGTCACAGTAAGTAGAGACCTAGGAAAAATAAAATAGGTAGAGATTGCTATAGTGATATATTTCAGTGGTATAAAACTTGTAATAAGACATTTGGAGACATTCAATACATGTACTAGAATTGAGCAACTCATTAGATGTGCTGATATGTTGCCATTTGGATTAAGAAATGAACATGACATCTCCCAAACATTTAAAGCAACACAGTGGAGAAGTAACATGTTTTTAACCATTCCAAGGCCTAGTTGTGTACAATATAGGCAAACACACAACGTGGTTGTATATTTAGCATTAGTCATCATGTGAGCAGTGCAGAGTCAATGGGTCATCTGCCACTTCCAATCAGCTGAGATACCTTAATGCCTTATAAATATTTGAGGTACACACTTGGTATTGTGTCACTAATGCCATCAATAGTTTCAGTTGAGGAGACCAGGACAACATCAAGTTAAGTAGGTAGACATTTCTCTGAGTAGAGCATTGTATGTAGATTGCTCAGTCCATGAGACATGAACATCAGTAGGTACATGTCACAGAAATGAAATTGGGTGAAATCACTATTGCATCTTGGTTTGAGTTACAGAAACAGGGCCTCATGATTTTTGTAGTCATTTCAATCGCTACTTAACAAACGGTTAAGTCCATGAGGAGTACAAATCAGTTGTAACATGTGAGGCAAATGAAAATGGGCAAACGCACTATTGCATCTTGTTTTCTGTTAAAGAAACAGGGCCTCATGGTAGTTGTAGTCATTTCCATCTCTACTTGCCAACACTTGACAAATGTTAACTCCATGAGAAAGGAACAGTAGTTGTAACATGGCAGACAATTGAGAATGGGCGAATCACTATTGCATCTTGTTTTGAGTTACACAAACAGGGCCTCATGGTAGTTGTAGTCATTTCAATCTCTACTTGCCAACACTTTACAAATTGTTAAGTCCGTGAGTAATGGAAATCAATTGTAACATGTGAGTTAAGTGTAAATGGGGAAACTCACTATTGCATCTTGTTTAGATTTAGAGAAAAGGGTATCATGGTAGCTGTAGTCATTTCAATCTCTATTTACGAACACATGGAAAATTGTTAGTTTTACATACCTGTTGCCAAAATGCAGTTGGGCAGGACCATACATTTACATATTGACACCTATACTGGGTCCTGGGATGATAATTTCGTAGTAATACACTTACAGACACCATTGCAACATGTGGCATGTAATAGAGATTGATAAATGTGATCTTATATACAACAATACACATTGAAACAGACAGCCAAATATCTCTGATACTTTGAGTACTGCATGTTAGGAAAGTAGATAGAGAACACAATAGCAAAAGCTGAGATGAGATGAGAGCAAAGAGGACATTGAAGTGTTGTGATAGTTAGTGAGGCGTAATTTACCAGACTCCAATCCCCCAGGTACTCCTTTCAAGCCGCAGAATGCATGATGGCCATGACCTTCTCCTCCCAGGGAAAGAGTTGTAATGGGGCACTGGCAGGAGCACCGCCAGTCTTCTGGGCCTCCAGGTGGTGCTTGTAGGTCAGGGAACGCAGTTTTGCCCTCAGGTCATGTCACCTGTTGCTAATTTCCTCCTTTGTGCACAGGGTGGTACCTATAGCATTTAATTTGTTAACTATCCTGGACCACATATCCATTTTCCTACAGAGAGGAGTATATGGGACTTGGGCTCCAAACAATTGTGGCTCTACCCTTATGATTTCATCCACCATGACTGACAACCCAGCCTCTGAAAAACATGGATTTTTTTGGCATAACATTACTCTAAATTAAAGTGGATGACAATGACTAATAAACAACACCAAGGGATAATAGTAAAAATGCAAAACACGTATGTGGAGTGTGTTAAATAGGGTAGGGAAAAAAGGGAAGCCTTATGTGACCAAAATTGCTGCTCTGTTTTGCTGTGCTGTAGTGCAGAGGCAAAGGGATGGGATGTGTTTTATAGTGTGATTTTCAGGTGTGTCCACTTGGCCAATGGATATCATCTGTGTTGTTTTTCTATCCATCCAATGGGCACTGTTTGCGGAACTGCCACTAGGGGACTGCCAGTACAACTGTTTTTTCGTAATCGACGTGGTGGGAAACTTCAACCCTGATGGCATCGGAGTACGCATCACCAACATTGCAGTCCGCCACGGCCCAGACAGGAACCACTCAATCAACAGCGGTCGGCAGTTCAGGCTGCATGCAACATAATATGGCGGGCGGAAGACCACCGGCTCAGCTGTCTTCTTGGGACCACCGATGCGGCAGTACTGCGGTGAGACTGTCAAACTCGTAATCGGGCCCCAATTTTTAGATGCATGTAGAACAAACAATAAGAAACTACAACAGCAGTTAGATCTTAGATGAAAAATATTAACTTTATATGAGGATCTATTTGATTAGAAGAAGAAAATGATCACAAGGCAAATCAAGCTAACAAACGTTTTCATTGTCGACTAGAATGTTTAACTTATTTTCTGAATGTTTAACTTATTTTCTGAATATAGGCAAATTATTATTAGAGCAGAGCAAGCAGGTACACCTAATTCATTTATTTTGAGTGAGCACTAAATGACCTGTGAGTCCATACTATCTGTTAAACACACCCAGGTCTCCTCCCAAAATATGACAGGAAGTAAAGATCAGCGGGGAGGATGATAATCCTGTTATTAATGCTATCAACGTATTTATGACCATTACTTTATGAAATAAATTATGTCAAGCTTTAAAACGGACTTTTATTATCAAAATAAGACATTATACGCCCGTTATGGCGTTATATATGTTTAGAGAGTTGGAGTTAAAAGCTCAAGGGTGCTCCTGAAGTTCACATTGCCTTGGTGAGAAAAATAAAGTGCTGTAAGGTTTCATTAATGCAGTTTAAAAGCTAGTTAATTTTCCCCTTTTACGTGGCAAGACTTTGATGCAGCATTCATCACATACCTGGACTGATCATTCACAGACAATTAGATTTCGTAGATAGGGTACTTTTATAGACACGTTAATCATTTGTTCCTGGGATTGAAAGGGGGGATGCATTTGATTTACTGTCATTGGGGTGGGTGATAAAGATCAGCTGCTTGATAAATGCTGCTAACAAATTTGCAGATCGAAGCTATCCCTTCATTTGCTTTGCACAATAATTAAAGATTAATTAAATCAGACAAGCTCGTAATGAGTGTCTGTTACCTGCACTTTCCTCCATCCGGCTGGAAAATTCAGAGTGCCCCAATCTGCAGCGTCTTTAGAAGAACGAGGGCTCAACTAGACAGAAAAGAGAGCATTTACACAATTCTTTACCTACTGATGCAACTAATGTATAACATTTATGCTCTGTCTATTTTGAATAATTGCTTTGGACCCAGCATTGGTAGCACATTAAAAATGAGCATGTAATCAATATTAAATGTGTAAAACACAGTTTACAGAAATGTGGAAACAATCATATGCTTGACAGAGGTAAGTGGGATTTTAGGCAGCAGCATAGAGCTTCTCGTTTTGCGAGGACACATAATTAGAGCTCCTTTGACCTGCTGTTCACAAGCGACATTAACCAAAATGCTGCTTTCCTTTGGGAATTGTAGTAAGGCTTTAAACTATGTAAAATTTAAGATGAAAAATGTGCACACTGTCCAACATTTCATAGTTTTATTGATTGGACGAAAAACGATTTCCAAAGATAATAAAATTGTTTTGTAAAACACGCTTAAAGGACAAAATCAGATAAAATGCAATTTTACATCGAGGCCGGGCAATTTTGTATTGACAATTGTGAACTGTGAAAATTGAATTTTTATAATTGATTACTGGTGCAAAGTTACTGCCAAAATGTATGGCACCAGTACCAAATTGCCCAGTGCAGTTGCGTAGTGTTGTATAGTTCCTATAAAACCTATATAGGATCTGCGAGTTTAGACAGCATACACTGCGGGCTTGGTGTCCAGACTAATTCCATACACCCCCACCGGGTATGTTGGCCTGTATACCAGCTAGCTCACAGTGCCACTAGAAACTCCTCTTACCAAGGAGAGAATAGTTCTTGGCAACTATCAAACATGACAACCCTGATCCCTCAGGACCGTGGAAACAGTGTACTACTTTTCGCTCAGTCAATCGTGCTCACTTAGTCTCAGAGAGATACACAGAATAAACGGTATGGACGTTTTTCAATAAGTATTTATTGAACAGTCATTATGCTAGTGTAAAATAGGTGTGCTGAAACAACCACCAGACAGTAACAGATATAAAGGATTAGAAGCACTAAGAAGGTAAAAGGATGGCAGATTTCTACCATCTTGCTATAATCATGAATACCAGCAAGTACATAAAATACATGACAATAAAATGCGTACTCCTACGATGCTACCCTAACTAGATGTTCCTAAATGTACCCAGCATGTATGTGGGTGTTAGGCCAAGAATCCCTCTAGTATAAAGTCAACCCCATTACCTGAAGAGAGAGACTGTGGGACCCTGTCTTGGTCTCGAGTTGGACACCCCGCAAGGGATGTTAGACCACTGCGAGCTGGAGTATCTGCATCCAGGAAACTCAGCGTCTCGCGTCAGTGTGTCGGCAGGGAAGTCCTGATCTCCTCTACTTGTCTCAGCAAGATTTGGTGTTTATATACCCAAAGGTCTCCCTGGAGGTTTTACCTTGCTGTGCCACTTGTCGGACTTAGGATAAAGTCGGGAATGAACTTTATACATAGCTATTATACAGGAGATGGTAGTCCTGCTGAGTTTACAAGAATCCTCATGCATAATGTATGATGCTTTTACCAGGGAAAATCCCGCGTTCTGTGTGCAGTGTCGTATCTAGGTAAAAGGTCAGTCCCTAAGAACCGTTATGTATGTAATGTAGGGAAGGATATAGGTGAAGGGTTAGGATGTTACCTGAGCCAATATTGGGGTACCTATATGGAATATAACACCCACTCCTCATCCGACTGGACAACATAATTAAATTCTAACATACTACTAGGCTGTCTAGGCACAGGTATATAAACAACTACAGTGAGACAATAGTTTTGCTATATACATTTTAAAATTCTAAAATATCTTAAAAGAAAGAAAAAAATGGTCACTCAAGCAATAGCTCTAATGCGTCCGTATATATAGTTCGAACTACTACAAGCATTGGAAAGCTATGCAGGTCATAAAAAGTGTCTATTGTTTTGGAGTTCCAATTTGACTGTGTTTATAAAAGGCCGAATTTTTCACAGGACATGACAAGCCAAATGTTTATGTGTCCTGGCTGGTAGACGCAACACTGCTGTTGCCTGCCTTCACAGACAACGATCCCGGTAACACCTAGCAGATTACGTCAATTCAGCACAGATGATCTTCCATGCTGCCAGCAGCCGATGCTGGGGCAGCTTGTGCGCCATCCAACGCCTGGGTGTCAGTGGAGGAGCCGGTATCCATTCCAACAGTAGCAGAGACTTCCTGTGGTGGATCTAAGAATGCCACCATCAACATAGGTATACGCTGTGGACACTGTAGAACTGGGCCGTTATCGGGTCCAGCAAAGAATCAACGTCCGGTTGCGCAACTGATGGAAGTGTCAGACAGAGATCCAACACGCATTCTTCTCCGCAGAACAGGCATCGGAGAACAGGTAGGATGCAGTCCATCCAGACTGGTCTAAATGACAGGAACCCGTAGGCGAGGTGTGCCCAGATGTTGTACCATGCGATCACGGTATTTACGCTCCAGGAGTACTGTTTCCATCTCCTTGATGACTGGGACGTCCATTGCGTAGCAGAAAAATTACAGTTAGGATACCTGCTTTTAGAAACAGGATCAGCAGAAGTCCTCCAAAAATGCTTCAGAATACGGAGTTTGGTATAACTCCGAGGACCGTCTGAAAGGTGCTTAACAGTTCCGAACCTATGGTCTTAAATAGGTGGACTATACCCGTCGTATCAGACATGTTAAAGATACGATTTACCATTTCTGTGAAATGGAAGGGGCAGTTCGTACGTATGAGTGCCTGTATCTCAGCCGAGGGCCTTTGCGATCTGGAGATCAAACGTCTCCCGGGCGGAGGTTAAGGGCACGGTCTTCTGTAGAAGCATGGCTTTCATTCTGCTCAGAGTATCAAACCGTATAAAGGAAACATTGAATGAAGGCCATAGCGACGCCTCCCTGACTGTGTGCATCGGTGGAAACAATACTTGCATACATCAAGTAACCCTGGAACTCACGGTGACGAGATATGCGATGCCCGGAAGCATCCCACAACAACCTTGATCGTTAAGCATCAAGTAACTCCCATTTGAAAGTAGCCTGTATACTGGAGTAATCATGGCTGCCGGGGTACCCCTCAAGTGACAGGATAGGTTCGCAACTGAACCATTGCAGGCCCCGTGTAGCATAATATCCTGGCATATGAGAGATCTACTTAAAGCGTTCTCACAGTTTGTACCGCTTAGAAACACTTCTAGATCCCCACTCCTACATCAAAATCTGTACGGTAATTCCAAAGATTCCTTGATGAATTCCCTACCCATTTCTTCATATCTACCTGCCTGTTGTTGTTCTAGGCAGTACTGAAATTGGAAAGTTGTGACAGGTAATGTTATATGGCTATGGATCAACCACTCTGTGGACGGTGATTCTGCCACAGTGAAAGGTAATCTGTCCAGTTTTTCAATACGCAGCATTGTATATTTCGCTCCCCTTTGTGCCATTTTCATCTGTTTTTCTGTTAGATTGTATGCAGAAAACAGGGACGTACTGTTGATAAAACGCCAAGGCACATAACCTGCGCGCAATGATTGCAGCGTCCAGCTCAATAACATAATAGAACGCAATTGTGATTGCCCGTGCTGTAGTATGGACAAATCTTGTTCTAGTACATCAATAACAGAAGATACAATGTTGCCCAGTGACTAAATCCTGGAAGCTAACATAGTCATGCCATTGTCAACTACGGCTGACGCCTTTTCTAAGTTAATCCTATCTCTTTCTCGTAATCTCTCCGCTGCTTCTTGTTGGGAGATTTTCCAATTTTCATTATAGACAGCATAATAGAAACATTTTTGACGTGGCTTTCTGGGACCTAATAAAAAGTCCTGTAGGTCCACATCCTCTGTAAGTAAGGATAAGTGTTGTTTCACCTGTGTTAGTGTTAAGGTTTTTAGCCAATCGAGGCATAACTTCCCAACACTGTATGATGTCACCACCCCTGGATGTTCTCTTTGTACATAGCGTGGGTCTGGCCTACGGATACTGAACCCTTCGGTTGTACCCCTGAATCTTTCCTGACATCTCATAGTGTCTCTGGGCCAAACCAACCATCCCTTCCAATTGGAGTCTGATCTATTGTATAGTAAAATGTTATCTAATGTAGCCCCTTTCAGTGATGTAAAATTACCCTCGGCCTGTGATGGTGTTGGAATCTGAAGTGTGTTCAAATCCTTGTTCTTGGCTATTCCAAGGCAGGAAGTCTGTTGCACAGTATCATTCAGAAATATCATATGCTGGGGAATGAGGCATGTTCTAAATAGTGCTTCTGTTCACTGGACTTGCCAGTCTCTAGAACCCCAGACTGATTTTAAGTCTATAGTGTCTTTCCATGAGTCGAAACCCTGTTCAGACAGTTGGGTAATGAAGGAAGCAGAGTAAATCTGTTTGGTGTTGGTCAGCATATTTTTCTGTGCGGATGTCGGTGCAACCTTGTAGTAGTATGAGGTCGGGTCTGAAACGTTAAACCCTGAAAAATATGAACATTTTTGTGCAAGCGTTTTTGAACTACTTTTCGGTGGTGTAGGGCAATGTTCCCATTGAAGATATGTGTAAAAATTCCTAGGGGTACTGGATTTGTGTAGAAAATGATGATCATAATGTTGATAGCAATACATTGTGTTAAAGTCTGATGTGTCTTCTAACATTTCATTGCTAGAAAATATGGCAGATTGTTCTAAATCAGACAACATATTGTTCACAGTTTCAAACTCCCAATCATCAGAAAATGTACTGGAGGTAATGATATCATTTATCGAAATTTTAAATAAATGAGGTATTTTTAAAAGTTTGTTCGGACCAAATATACCATAATCAACCTTGTCCCATACTATACCATCAGGTATAGGAACTGCTGTAATGTTCACTGATGACAAGGCTCTTTGTTCACGATGTGATGAAATATGAGGTTTCAGGATCAAGTTCACTTTTGATGCTGCAGAGCTTTGGCGAAGGTAAGTTCCATTAATAAGTAAGCAAAAGACAGTTACTAAGTGTTGGACTTGGCCCTTTTTGCAGGGTCATCCCTAAACTTTTTCCTTTCTCCTAGCCTTTTTCTGACATGGTGTTGGTGGTTTTAGGACTCTGGGCACTTTAGCACTGCTGTTCAGTGTAAAGTGCGTGTGCTCTCTATGTTAAAGATGGTAAGATTGGTCTACACCTGTTTGGCCTATTTAATTTACCTGTCAGTCCCTTGTAAAGAGGTATCTCATATACCCAGGGCTGGAAAATTAAATGCTACTGGTGGGCTTGCAGCGCTGATTGCGCCACCCACCAAAGTAGCCTTTCAAACCTATCTCAGGCCTTTGCCATTGCAGGGCCTGTGCACGCAGTGTTACTGCCGCTGTGACGTGGTACCTAAAGTATGTGCCATGTCTGAGACCCCCCTTTTACTGCATGTCAGTCACCCCTAAGGTAGGCCCTAGCTAGCCCTATGGGCAGGGTGCATTGTAGGTAAAAGATAGGACATGTACCTTAAGTGTGTGACATGTCCTCGTAGTGACAAACAGCCATTTTTGGTTTCTCACTACTGAGGGGCTGCCATCCCATAGGAATGCTTTGGGGATTCCCTGATAAGTGTTTCAGTGGTAATTCCTGATATGAGAGGCTCAGTGTGGTCAAGTTTGGTATGTTTGGAATAGTGATAATAAATGCTACGCAATGATGGGCGCAGATTTATTATAACTATTTTAGAAATGCCACTTTTAGAAGTTGGCATTTCTGTGTGCTATGTGTCTGCCTGCCTGATGTGAATTGCATGTCTGGCTTTTGAGGGACAGGGGCTGGTGAGGTGTGTGTGGCTCCAGGAGGAGCAGGGTGAGTCAGCACTAGGCTGAATGGGACATCTGCATTTGGAGTAGTGGGAGGAGTAGTCCCTGGTAGCTGAATAGGATTGTACCTGCCCTAGTGAATGCTGGCTCTGCCCCCGTGTGGTGTGTCTGATGACGATCCCCCACCTAACAATGGAGAAGAGGAGCCCTGTCAACAGAGTGCTCCAAAAACCCCCAGAACCAGTTGGGACTGGTTCCCCTAAAGCTTTGTGCTGCAGACAAAGAAAATATGTGTATAAATACTGGGGCGGTGACTCCATGAATTGTGCTTACTTGTGCCTGTCTTGGGAGGCCGAAGGACTGCTGGGCAAGGAGGAACCGCCGTGGGACCCAGCTGCAGCTTCCTGGGGGTCCCAACGTGCTGGCCTGCCTGTGCCCAGCTCTGCCCCTCTGCATTTTGGACTCAGCGCCTCAGGAGCGCTACCTTTCTCATCCCCAGGACAGGGAGGGCTGGGGCTCCGCAGCACTGAGCTGTACATAGCCTCTGAGGGAATCCCCAGTGTAGGGATTCCCCCGAGTTTTAGGGAGACAGCGGGAGCCTACCCCGCATCTTGTGCTTCACAGCGGGAGCCCACCCCGCGTTTTACTGACCGAAGCGGGTGCCCACCCCGCGTCAGTGATTTTCAGCGGGAGCCCACCCCGCTATTGTGCTTACGGAGGCGGGTGCCCACCCCGCATTGATGCGACTTGAGCGGGTGCCCACCCCGCGTTTCAGGTGAAGAGCGGGTGCCCAGCCCGCAATTCTTTTTATGTAAGGCGGGTGCCCACCCCGCACTGGTGGAGAAGAGAAATCACCGCCGCAGCCCGTGACGAGGGAACGAAAAGCCGCCGGCCGACCGGGAAGCCAAGCAGAGTCCGCCTGACTGTGGGCGGGGCCGCCCACAGAGTCCGGAAGTCAGCACAGGCCTGAATGGGGCTCCCGTGAGCTGGTGGGAGCCCCGCATATACCGGAGGAAGCCTGGCTGCATGCAGAGCCAGTGAAGGACCGGGTGAAGGGAGACAGGCAGCACTGCACCTAAGGCGAAGGCGGGGCTCCCATGTGGTGAGGAGAGCCCCGCGTGAAGTCTAGAGCCAGCCAGAGCCTCGTTAGCGTCGGATCCAGAGGACGAGCGGAGTGCCCAGCAGACCCCGGTGAGTGGGCTTGGTTTACTGATAAAGGAGGGGGTGAGACGCACCCCCGGTCCCCAGTGCCTAGCGCCCATCAGACACAGTTGGTGCCAGTGCCTATTCTTCCCTGAGCGGTCCCGCAGGAGAGCGGGCCGCTCCAACGTGGGGGGGCATTTTTGTTCTAAGAGTCCCGGAGTGGGGCTCAGGCGGCACAGTGGTGCCAGGCCTTTTTCACAGCTGCACCGCACCAGCGCGGGCAGCTGCAACGTTGGGCTCATTTATTGGAGAGTCCCAGTGGGGACCCAGGAGGCGCAGTCTTGCCAGCGCCATTCTTTTCTTTGGGGGCATTTCCTTTTGGTTCAGGAAGTAAGGGAGTGGATACACTCCTCTGCCCCAGTGCTTGGCGCATTTCTGTTTCACTGCAAACGGCAGCAATGCCCTGACATTCTGGACATAGGGCATTTGAGCCATAGAGAAGGCCAGTTGGCCTGGGGTCAGTTTCAGTGTGTTAGGCCCTGATTACTGCAGAATATGCCTATGCTGGTGATACTTATCCCTAATATGTTTTATGCCTAATGGGATTTATGCGTAATGTTGTGCCTAATGTTATGCTATGATATTTTAGGATGGTGTCTAATGCTAATGTGATAATGCTTAGGTCATTATGGTACCAGTAGTTACTGGTTCTGTTTTTCATTTACTTACCTGTTCTGATGGTTCTGACCGTGGCCTGGTTGGCCTGGTCCTGTGTATAATCCCCTGTGAATATTGCCTAGTGCCAGTTGGCACATTGTAAATGTGTGATTATGTTTCTAATGTGTTTATGATAATACAAAGGATATTTTTTTTATATAACCTTGTGTGGAGTTCCTTTTGTGGTATGCCTAGTGTGTTGCTGCTGTGTGTGTGTGTGTTGCACAAACGCTTTACACATTGCCTCTGGGATAAGCCTGACTGCTCGTGCCAAGCTACCAAGGGGGTGAGCGGGGGTTATCTTCAGCGTGTAACTCCCTTGCCCTGACTAGAGTGGTGGTTTCTGCCTGGCTTTGGCGCAAGCCTTAGCCAACCAGAAATCCATTTCTAACATTGGTTGTCAGCTGTGAGGATAGGACTTGCGTTTGCGCAGTACCACAGCGACAACTGGTTGCACTACAAACTCTGTATTTAGATAATCAAGTGTTTAGGGATTATTTTTCCTGAGTTTTATTTTTCTCCTAAAAAGTGTCTTTTTTAAATTGTGTACTCTTGCTTCAGCTCAGACGCCTAGGTCTCTTGTGTTGCACCTGTGTATTAAGTACCTTGCCAAAATGGAATCTACCTTTGACATGAAAGACATGTTGAACTACAGTCTAGAGGAGCTAAGGGGGTACTGTGATGAGAGAGGCTTAGTAGTAAGTGGAGAGGGCACTCGCGGAAACCTTGGGTGTGCCCTGATACGCTGGCAACAGGATAGATGGAGCCAGATGCAGGGTGGTTGGTCTGAGGGTGGCCCTGAAGAGTCTGAAGAAGAGGAAGAAAATGACAGGGCAGAGACGCCAGTAGAAAGTGAGGACCCCATAGATAGGGAGTCCCTTGCTGGGTCTAGTGCCAGTGGTAGTGCCCTATCCCTTTCATGGTCCCCAGAGGAGTTTGTGGACAGGCAGAAGGAGAGGGAGCATCAGCTGGCTTTAGAGAAGCTCAAATTGGAGCATGCCATGAGGCTAACACAGCTGGATGCGGAGCACAGGGAGGCCCAGAGAGCCTTGGAGGAGAAAAAGGCATTGTTGGCTCAGGAGTTGAGTCTCAGGGCAGTGAGCCTTGAAGAGAAAAAGCTAGAGACTGAGAGGGTCTTAGCTCAGGAGAGGATGGCGGAGGCACAGAGGGCCTTCGCTAGAGAGAAACTAGCTCTGGAGGGTAGATTGTCCCATGAGAGTAGTTTTAGTTGTCTGGATTCACCATTGAGGGTGGGGTCCAGTGGTGGCAGCAATATGGAGTCCAGTGCAGGAAGTCCCACTCCCATATCCCAGAGCATGGTACCTAGTTCCCAGGAAGAGGGTGTCACACCTGAAGGGTATAGGTTGAGGTTCAGGGGCAGTAGGAAACTGTCTCACCAGTCTTGGGGGGAGTTTGTGGATAAATGTTGTGATGCACTGGAAGGTTGGGTGATGGGTAGCACGGCAAATGATTTTGAAGGGCTGTTCAATCTGGTTGTCAGAGAGCACATGTTTAGTAATTGTTTTCGGGGTTACGCCAACACCTGTTGGAGTGTGAGTTCTCTTATCCCAGGTAGCTTGCATGGGAGGCAGATCTCTGGCTGTGTGCCGGAGGGTCTGAAGAGGCATTGGGGAGTGATCCCAAAAGGAGTGGCTCAGGTATCTTCAAGACCTGTGTGGGGGAAGAGGTTCAGGGTAGCCCAGCTAGGTCCCAGTGTAGTGGGAGGGGTGTAGGGGCTCACATCCTGTCTCAGTGGGGAAGGAGTGAGTGTGGGACTGTGTGTCCCAAGGTGCCCTAAACCCAGTCTCAGGGCCTGGAGGGTTCCCTAAGGGAACACCAGGTTGGGGGCCTAGGCTGTATTAGTAGGCCATTTGAGGGGGATCTCCTAGTGTCAGGAGAACCTGGAGCATCTGTAAATGGAGCTCCAGTGGTTCTGGTGTCTGGTGGTGCCGCTCCAGTTGGGAGGGTGCAGAAGTCCAGATTGAAGGGTGAGAGGGGGATGTGTTCCCCAGTGGAAGAAACCAGTGGGTCAGGGACCAGCCAGAAGGGCTGAGTCTCCTAGTAGTGACCATGGTGACACCACTTCTGTCCTGGGGGATCTTCGCGCACTGTCAGAGGGACAGGGGTCGGGAGATCTGCGCCAGGCAGACTGTCACACGACACATGAGTCATGTGTTACCCTCGGGGGAATACTGTGTGAGTCCCCAGAAGTCCTGGTGTGCCAGGCAAGTGCTCAACCGCAGGGTTTAGTCCCTGGGTTGGGAGGCCAGGTTCAGGTTCTGCCTGACCTGGAGGGAAGGACATCTGTAATCAGTGCCCTGACCAAGGGGATACTGTGTGAGTCCCCAGAAGTCCTGGCATGCCAGGCAAGTGCTCAGCCGCAGGGTTCAGCCCCAGGGTTGGGAGGATAGGTTCAGGATCTGCCTGACCTGGAGGGAGGGACATCTGTAACCAGTGTTCTGACCGGTTTGGCTTCCAGGGGTACCGCTCCAGTTGGGAGGGTACAGCACTCTGGAAGGGGGTGCAGAGGGAGAGAGTCCTCGCCTCTGACCCCGGTGCAACCTGTGGGTTTAGACCCTAGGTTGGGAGGCCAGTTGCTGGAGAGAGGTCCTGAACTGGTGGGAGAGTTGTGTTCTGAGGGTGCCTCTCAAAGGAGAAGAGTGCGGAACCCTAGAATAAGAGGTGGGGAGGAGAGCCTTGCCCGTGACTTCTGGTCAGCCTGAGGGTGCGGACCCCAGGCTGGAGGATCAGTGGCAGTTTAGAACCGCCCTGATGAGGGGTAGAGTGGAGAATGGTCACTATGTGCCAGGGGTTACCGCCCCCCACTCTGTGAGATGGCAAGGACCAGATACATCTGGATGGCCTAGGGCCTGGTCCTGGCCGTGGACAACTAGGGAGTACCAGTGGGGTAGCTTAGTTGGTCCTGGGAGCTTTGACAGAGGGAACCACATGGGTTCAGAGTGGCGTAGAACTGGAGGGTGTCCCTGCAGTTGTGGGCCCGCGTCCGTGTTCTATCGCCCAAGGCAGGGAAGCCCATCAAGGCGGTGTTTGGTCTACCCTGCAGTTTGGCTGGAAGGGGGTTGTGTTGGACTTGGCCCTTTTTGCAGGGTCATCCCTAAAAATGTTGTCTTTCTCCTAGCCTTTTTCTGACATGGTGTTGGTGGTTTTAGGACTCTGGGCACTTTAGCACTGCTGTTCAGTGTAAAGTGCGTGTGCTCTCTATGTTAAAGATGGTAAGATTGGTCTACACCTGTTTGGCCTATTTAATTTACCTGTCAGTCCCTTGTAAAATGGTATCTCATATACCCAGGGCAGGTAAATTAAATGCTACTGGTGGGCTTGCAGCGCTGATTGCGCCACCCACCAAAGTAGCCTTTCAAACCTATTTCAGGCCTCTGCCATTGCAGGGCCTGTGCGCGCAGTGTTACTGCCGCTGTGACGTGGCACCTAAAGTGTGTGCCATGTCTGTGACCCCACCTTTACTGCATGTCAGTCACCTCTAAGGTAGGCCCTAGCTAGCCCTATGGGCAGGGTGCTTTGTAGGTAAAAGATAGGACATGTACCTTAAGTGTGTGACATGTCCTGGTAGTGACAAACAGCCATTTTTGGTTTCTCACTACTGAGGGGCTGCCCTCCCATAGAAATACATTGGGGATTCCCTGATAAGTGTTTCAGTGGTAATTCCTGATATGAGAGGCGCAGCGTGGTCAAGTTTGGTATGTTTGGAATAGTGATAATAAATGCTACGCAATGGTGGGCGCAGATTTATTATAACTATTTTAGAAATGCCACTTTTAGAAGTTGACATTTCTGTGTGCTATGTGTCTGCCTGCCTGATGTGATTTGCATGTCTGGCTTTTGAGTGACAGGGGCTGGTGAGGTGTGTGTGGCTCCAGGAGGGGCAGGGTGAGTCAGCACTAGGCTGAATGGGACATCTGCATTTGGAGTAGTGGAAGGAGTAGTACCTGGTCCCTGAATATGATTGTACCTGCCCTAGTGAATGCTGGCTCTGCCCCCCTGTGGTGTGTCTGATGACGAGCCCCCACCTAACAATGGAGAAGAGGAGCCCTGTCAACAGAGTGCTCCAAAAACCCCCAGAACCAGTTAGGACTGGTTCCCCCAAAGCCCTGTGCTGCAGACAAATAAAGTATGTGTATAAATACTGGGGCGGTGACCCCATGAATTATGCTTACTTGTGCCTGTCTTGGGAGGCCGAAGGACTGCTGGGCAAGGAGGAACCGCTGTGTGACCCAGCTGCAGCTTCCTGGGGGTCCCTACGTGCTGGCCTGCCTGTGCCCAGCTCTGCCCCTCTGCATTTTGGACTCAGAGCCTCAGGAGCGCTACCTTTCTCATCCCCAGGACAGGGAGGGCTGGGGCTCCGCAGCGCCGAGCTGTACATAGCCTCTGAGGGAATCCCCAGCGTAGGGATTCCCCCGAGTTTTAGGGAGACAGCAGGAGCCTACCCCGCATCTTGTGCTTCACAGCGGGAGCCCACCCCGCGTTTCACTGACCGAAGCGGGTGCCCACCCAGCGTCAGTGATTTTCAGCGGGAGCCCACCCCGCTATTGTGCTTACGGAGGCGGGTGCCCACCCCGCATTGATGCGACTCGAGCGGGTGCCCACCCCACGTTTCAGGTGAAGAGCAGGTGCCCACCCTGCAATTCTTTTTATGTGAGGCAGGTGCCCACCCCGCACTTGTGGACAAGAGAAATCACCGCCGCGGCACGAGACGAGGGAAAGAAAAGCCGCCGGCCGACCCGGAAGCCAGGCAGAGTCCGCCTGACTGTGGGCGGGGCCGCCCACAGAGTCCAGAAGTCAGCACAGGCCTGAACGGGGCTCCCGTAAGCTGGTGGGAGCCCCGCGTATACCGGAGGAAGCCTGGCTGCGTGCAGAGCCAGTGAAGGACTGGGTGAAGGGAGACAGGCAACACTGCACCTAAGGCGGAGGCGGGGCTCCCATGTGGTGAGGAGAGCCCCACGTGCAGTCTAGAGCTGGCCAGAGCCTCGTGAGCGTCGGATTCAGAGGACGAGCGGAGTGCCCAGCAGACCCCAGTGAGTGGGGCTTGGTTTACTGATAAAGGAGGGGGTGAGACACACCCCCTGGTCCCCCAGTGCCTAGCTCCCATCAGGCACAGTTGGTGCCAGTGCCTATTCTTCCCTGAGCGGTCCCGCAGGAGAGCGGGACGCTCCAACGTGGGGGGGCATTTTTGTTCTAAGAGTCCCGGAGTGGGGCTCAGGCGGCACAGTGGTGCCAGGCCTTTTTCACACCTGCACCGCACCAGCGCGGGCAGCTGCAACGTTGGGCTCATTTATTGGAGCGTCCCAGTGGGGACCCAGGAGGCGCAGTCGTGCCAGCGCCATTCTTTTCTTTGGGGGCATTTCCTTTTGGTTCAGGAAGTAAGGGAGTGAGATGCACTCCTCTGCCCCAGTGCTTGGCGCATTTCTGCTTCACTGCAAATGGCAGCAACGCCCTGACAGTGTGGACATAGGGCATTTGAGCCATAGAGAAGGCCAGTTGGCCTGGGGTCAGTTTCAGTGTGTTAGGCCCTGATTACTGCAGAATATGCCTATGCTGGTGATACTTATCCCTAATATGTTTTATGCCTAATGGGATTTATGCGTAAAGTTGTGCCTAATGTTATGCTATGATATTTTAGGATGGTGTCTAATGCTAATGTGATAATGCTTAGGTCATTATGGTACCAGTAGTTACTGGTTGTGTTTTGCATTTACTTACCTGTTCTGATCGTTCTGACCATGGCCCGGTTGGCCTGGTCCTGTATATAATCCCCTGTGAATATTACCTAGTGCCAGTTGGCACATTGTAAATGTGTGATTATGTTTCTAATGTGTTTATGATAATACAAAGGCTATTTTTTATATAACCTTTTGTGGAGTTCCTTTTGTGTTGTGCCTAGTGTGTTGCTGCTGTGTGTGTGTGTGTTGCGCAAACGCTTTACACATTGCCTCTGGGATAAGTCTGACTACTCGTGCCAAGCTACCAAGGGGGTGAGCAGGGGTTATCTTCAGCGTGTAACTCCCTTGCCCTGACTAGAGTGGTGGTTTCTGCCTGGCTTTGGCGCAAGCCTTAGCCAACCAGAAATCCCATTTCTAACACTAAGCCTATCCAGAAAAGAAAGAAGCTGACACTCCTGAGTGCGCAGAACCAAGTCCCTCATGTACAGCTGAAATTAAGCATAATCTGCTATCCATGTTTGGTATTACTCTATCCCCCACTCTGGGAATCTGAGCAAATACAACGTTATTTGCATCTAACTTGTAGGAGTACTTCAGTGGAAAACCTTTCGGCAATGCATTATTGTCTTTGCGTGATGCAATGACAGCTACCATTATCTGTCCGTCTATTCTCGTTTTTGAACGAGTGATTGCAGCTACGGACGCAGTTCATACTGCCCCCTTCGCGGCTTCATCAGCCAATGAATTCCCTTCAACGTGAACACCATCACGTTGATGACTCAGTGTGTGTATCACGTGAGCTCTTGGTAGTTCGTTTTTCAACTCCGCTACCTGTTCCCATAGCATTTTATGCCTAATTGTGCCACCTTTTAAATCTTTAAACCCATTTTGTCCCCAATGGTGAAGATATTCATTGTATAACTGGACACAGTAGAATGAATCGCACACAATTAGTGTGGGGAATTCTCGATCCGTATTTATCAGGGCCAGTAATAGAGCTTTTAATTCTGCCAGTTGAGCCATGCAGTCTCCCAGAGACTGTGTTTTTGTGCAGCTTGGATAGAACTTGCTATCCTGCGTACGACCTTTTACAATCGCACATGCAGTGCTTTATTGTTGTTTACTTCCAATGGCCGGCTGAGCAGATCCGTCAGTGTAAATTATGTATTTATACTGATCTAGAGACATTATTTCATTCAGGAGAGGATATTCCTGTTGATATTGCAAAAATGCTTGTGTTTTTAGACTTGGGTCGTATCTGTATTCTACGTCTGATGCAGTGAGAGAATTAGCCCATTGTATCCATCTTGGATGTAAGGCTTTAGCATTTGGAACGCTAGCCTTCGTAGCAGCCTCTAAGGCCGGTACTGGAGTCACGACAAACATTTGTTTCCCCTGAGCCAGTGCTCTTTCTCTCACTACAGCAGTCTGTACCGCTGTCAGAATTTTTTCTGTAGATGCAAAACGCATCTCGCCATTTGTGTACAAATGTGATTTGTACGCTATGGGTACTGTTTCACCTTCATTGTATGTTAGGTAGGTGTACCCAGATTGACCCGCAACTATACGGATTACTAGATTGCGAACATTTACGCATGTTTGTAAGTGTTTGGACGCTATCATGTCAGCTTGTAGGGAACGAAGGATATCTGTATGTTCCTGTGTCCAATGCCTAACTGAAAAAACAGGTCTTATGAGGTCGTAGAAGGGTTTAACTCTTTCTGCGTAATCCAAAATGTATGTTCTACCAAAATTCAGGAATTCCAGTATGGATTGTAGATTTTTAATGATTTTGGAGGTTGGAGCAGTGCACACTTTTCTAAAAGTTAGCTGCCAAGCTCTTGCCTTCACTTGAAAGCTCATATCCCAAAAATAGGACATTGAGGTGGGCTATTTTAGATTTTTCGAAGTTGAATTTGTAGCCCTCAGAGGCGAATCCCAAAATTATGGTGCTCACCTTGGTCAAGTGTTCCTCTAGGTCATCATCCATCAGATAAATATAATCTACATAGGACAATGCCTCTTCATCCAGATTCTGAAGTAACTCAGTTACCCTGGTGGAAAACAACCCGGGCAGTTCTTATACCCCTGGGGGAGTCGACAAAATTGCCTCTGGGTCCCCAGCGCTGAGAATGCTGTCAAATATCTGCTCTCAGGTGCTAAATTTTGGCAGAAAAATCCATTCGAGATATGTAGTGTTTTATATTTTTCCCGCACAATGTTATTCATCAATGCGGCACTGTGTGCATTTTGTACTGCAAACGTTTTTGTGCATGAGTTTAGGTGTCTGTTGTCTAAACCTAGACGATATGAATTATCGGGTTTCATTACGGGAAACAAGGAATTATTCATTGAAGAGGTGCAAGTTTCAATCACACCCTGATATTCAAGTTGATCTAAGATCTCCCTGACCTGTTTTTTCGCTTCCTGTCTTATTGGATACTGTCTCTGTGGAGTTGGAGTAGATTTTAATGGTATCACGTGGTGGGTTGAAGCCTCATCCCACCCAACATGGTTGCGATATAGTGCAGGTGCAAGGGCTACCGCCCACTCCCGCACGTATGTGTGTTTTAAATATTTGGGAACGAGGTCAGAAAAGGCTAGCATAATTACTGTTTCTCCCTTTGGGCAATCCATAACAATAGTAGGCGGCCAATCTCTTTCAGCTAAAAGAATGTCTTAGCCAAAAGTCAGGTTCTCCCAGAAGAGACCTTTAATTTTTCTGGGCTTGCCCCCTTCCATTTGGAGTATTATTTCATGTAACCTATGTGGGACACTTACCCTAGTATCAGGCATGTCCACCGTGATATGTTCACTCAACTCCGCTGTCACCAGAAATTCCATCAGGTTTTGGTTAACCCTGGGCGGAGTTCGTGGAGTTGCACTACGCTGCACTACGCGAAGTGCAAAAAAATCTCCGCCGCGCTACGCAGAGCTACGCGAGCGGCGGAGTACAATAGAAAAATACCGTTCACGGTGATTGCACAGTGCCGGATGCTTGTCCACACTGTGAAATCATTGCGCACGGCACCTTGCACAGTGCAAGCGGTCCCTGCTTTCCTTTTCTGCTGCTCGAGTAGATTTTTACTCGAGCGGCAGCTTTCTGAACGCAAACGGGCAGTTTCTCAACGCGAGCTGTCGCGAGCATACGCGACCACTCGCAATTAGAAACCTGAACCCCCCCGCGTTGAGAAATCTCGCCGGGATGTTGATTTTCCATGCTCGCGCTCACCAACTTGATGTTGACGATCGCAAACGAGGAAAAATCTCGCCGGGAGGTTGATTTTCCTCGCTTGCGGTCGCCAACTTGACGTTGACGAATGCAAGCGAGGAAAAAAACTCCGCTACGCAACGCAAAGCGGAGTTTTTCAGAACTCCGCGATCTCCACGTAACGCGGAGTGCAGGAAACTCCGCAAACTCCGCGAGCGGAGCGGAGTTCACAGCCCAGGGTTAGTTTTGGCGAGCTAATATTACTTCTGCTGCCCTGTCTAGCATTGTCAGAGCCCATTCCCTGTTCAGTAGTTGAGTCCTCAAAATTCTGGGTATTTCTAACTTTGAGACCTGCTACTTTCTTCTTTTTGAATTGAGGTTTTGATTTTGGTTTTTCTTCTTTCTTTGAAGTGTAGTCTGAAGTGTGTTGTGCGTCTCTGGACTTTGTACGCTCTTCTTGTCTGTTTTCTGACCGTCCTTCCCTCTCCGAGTTTTTCAATGAACCCTGAAAGGAACGAGAGGAATGTGTATCAGTGTCCTGATACCTGTCAGGTTTTCTAATGTTGTCCCTATTCCTAAGGTTATACCTCCTTTCGGAGGGCTCCTGTTGAGGAGACCTACCTCTGGATTGATATCTGTTCTCTTTATTCTTTTGTTGTTTGTTATCATCCCATTTCTTCTTTGAAGAATCAGGTGTTTGCTTAAAGGTATCCTTTTCAGGACTACCCATCAGTTGAGGTTTTATTGCTCTACCCCCAAACTGTCTCTGCCTAATTCTGCATAAGCAGTTTCAATTTTTTTAGGTAATTCATGTTCCTGTTGTAGAGGAGTGAACTCCCTTAGGCGTTGGCGTATTGCCACCGATGCTGCCTCCCTTTTAATATGTGCTAATATTATAACTGATACCTGGGCAAAATTACCTAGTAACTTCATCCCTAAGTTCAGAGCAGGTTCTGCTCCATACTCATTCTGTATTTGTCATAAAACATCTGATATAACTGCTAATGACGGGATACCATGAGTCCTGGTATATATGGCAGCAAAAACTATACCCCAAGAGGTACAATCCTCTATCTGGGGTGTTATCCCCATAGGCAAGCAAATTGTTAACATTCTGTGTTTTTCATGTGGGCTGGTGTTTGGAAATACCACCTCTAGCTGTGTTATTTTTTGAGCCACCCAGAATGGCATTTGTTCACGTTTAGTGGGCATTTTACCCATCACTGTGTGTAATGTTTGTGGTGTAATTTCAGTTGTTAATGTTTGAATTGGACCTGTTGGTGTAGCCGTTGCTGGCTGAACTGTGAGTGTTCTCATCACGAACTGTGTCATGTTTCTGTAAAGTCTTATTAGTTATTTATGTAGTGTAAGTAAGTCTCCGGCTGGCATTGTTTCAATGTCAGGATGTGGTGTGTAGGCTGCCAATACTGGCCATGTTGCTCTGTCTCTTCCGAGCGGACTGAGTCTTACTTTATATCTTGTCTGGGGTAGGGTGCCTTTAAACCAGTATAAATGCTCCTGGTAAGTGAGAGGAACTTCAATGTCCTCGTACAGACAATTTTCGTTTGGTATTTCATCTTCTGTGTAGTAATGAAATGTCTTTGCTCGTGCATTTGCCTCTGGGAATGTAACCCATGAATAGAATAACTCTGTTCTAAATGATTCGTGTGCCTCAATCACGAAGGTTACTGGCCGACCCCTAGCTGTTAATCCATGTGCAGCTAGTTTTAGGGTGATGGCATTTCTAACATTTTCTGTAATTTGTATTGCATCTGCATCTTCTTCTTCGGCTGAGAGATTTAGGTTATGCACATGGTTATCCGCTTGCTCAGTCATTGTTTTTAGTAAGAAGAGTTCTTTTCAAGGGAACTAAGATAAGGTGTTATGCACAATAGGAACAATGTGTCCTTCAAGCTTTATTAACCAACAGCCAATAAATAGGATTTTGCCAACTCAGCTGCGGCAGATTTTTTGTACCCTCGCTCTCCAGACGTCTCTGGGGAAATGTGAGTAGGGGTCTCTGAGAATAACACAACTGAACTACTCAGATTTGACCGTTATATAAGTACCCAGCCAACGTTGGCGGCGCCATGTCGTGTAGTTCCTATAAAACCTATATAGGACATGCATGTTTAGACAACATACACTGTAGGCTTGGTGTCCAGACTAATTCCAGACACCCCCACTGGGTATGTTGGCCTGTATACCAGCTAGCTCACAGTGCCACTAGAAACTCCTCTTACCAAGGAGAGACTAGTTCTTGGCAACTATCGAACATGACAACCCTGTTCCCTCAGTACTGTGGAAACAGTGTACTACTTTTCGCTCAGTCACTCGTGCTCACTTAAGGGGCCGATTCCGTTTCGGGCCGGAAATCTCCCCGACCGAGCCGGACCCGGAGAGATTTCTGACCGAATCGGACCCTAGCAGCCCGACCGAACGAGTACGATGCGCACGTATGCTATCGGACTCGATTCGGTCGGACTCCCATTGAAGTCAATGGGAGCCAGTCGTACGACGCGTACACGGGCTCCCATTGACTCAATGGGCACGACGCGAACAAGGGCGCCCCTACAGCGTGTTCGCGTCGATGCGGGTCGCGCCGTACATGCACGTGTAGGGGGACTTATGGGTCCCCCTGTGTGCGACTCGCATGCCTACGCTTCCAGGGGGGTCCGACACGGACCCCCAAAGTGCAGCTCCGACAGCTCCTTGGAGCCGGACTGCGCGAGTCGGTCGGAGCGGTCGAGGTGCGCATCGTACTTACCCGGCCGGGGAACGTCTCCATTGCGCGGTGCGAGTCGTCCCCGTGCGAGTCGGTCGGAGTGGTCGGGTCCTGCGAACGAGTCGGTCGGAGATTTCGCGAGCGCACGCATCATACTCGCTAGCCCGGACGCACGTACGAATCGGTCGGGAAATAGGGCTCCGAATCGGATCCGGTTAAGCCGAATCCGATTCGGTGCCCTACCGGCCGAGATCGGAATCGACCCCTTATAGTCTCAGAGAGATACATAGAATAAACGGTATGGACGTTTTTCAATAAGTATTTATTGAACAGTCGTTATTCTAGTGTAAAATAGGTGTGCTGAAACAACCACCAGACAGTAACAGATATAAATGATTAGAAGCACTATGAAAAGTAAAAGATGCAGATTTCTACCATCTTGCTATAATCATGAATACCAGCAAGTACATAAAATACATGACAATAAAATGCGTACTCCTACGATGCTACCCTAACTAGATGTACCTAATTGTACCTAGCATGTATGTAGGTGTTAAGCCAAGAATCCCTTTAGGATAAAGTCAACCCCATTACCTGAAGTGAGAGACTGTGGGACCCCGTCTTGGTCTCGAGTTGGACACCCCGCAAGGGATGTTAGACCACTGCGAGCTGGAGTATCTGCATGCAGGACCCTCAGCATCTCGCGTCAGTGTGTCGGCAGAGAAGTCCTGATCTCCTCTACTTGTCTCAGCAAGATGTGATGTTTCTATACCCAAAGGTCTTCCCGGGAGTTCTACCTTGCTGTGCCACTTGTCGGACTTAGGATGATGTCGGAAATGAACTTTATACATAGTTATTATACAGGAGATGGTAGTCCTGCTGAGTTTCCAAGAATCCTCATGCATAATGTATGAGGCTTTTACCAGGGAAAATCCTGCATTCTGTGTGCAGTGTTGTATCTAGGTAAAAGGTCAGTCCCTAAGAACCGTTATGGTTGTAATGTAGGGAAGGATATAGGTGAAGTGTTAGGATGTTACCTGAGCCTATATTGGGGTACCTATATGGAATATAACAGTAGGACCTGTACAAAAGTGGCAATGGCTAGTGAAAAATTGCCAAGAACCAGTACAATTAATGTTGTATATAGGGGTGGATGGTAAACTCCTGCTGCTCAGCTTGGCAAAAATGATACCTACCACTGCGTGGAGCAGTTTACCGGTGCCTAGTAGTAGCTTGTGTTGTGTATTCATACCAGCGCGTGCTCATGCACACTCACCGCCTCGTGTGACACCATGTCAGCCAATGGAGAGTGTGTCTGGAAGGATGCGGCATGCAGGATTCGGCGCCACAGACAAACTAGATCAGCAACAGAATAAAAAGCTTCTGATAGCCACAGCCAGGAACTATGCCAAGGCTCTGTCAGGACACAATCTCTTCCATGCTGCACGTAAACACTGAGGCATAGGTCTGGGATGAGGGTTGTTTTATAGTGTGATTTGCAGGTGTGTCCACTTGGCCAATAGATATCAGCTGCGTTGTTTTTGTATCCATCCAATGGGCTGTGTTTGGGGAACCGCCCCTAGAGGACCGCTAGTACAACTGTGTTTTCATAATTGGATAAGTGATAAATCGTGACCCTGATGGTATTGGAGTACGCATCACCAATATAGCAGTCCACCGCAGCTAAGGCAGTACCCACTCCGTTGACCGCGGTTGGCAGTTCAGGCTGCAATACAACATAATACGGCGGGCAGAAGAGTCTTCTTGGGACCACCAACATGGCGGGCCGGCAGTGAGACTGTAAAACTCGTACTCAGGCTTTTAGATAAATGTTTCCATGTAGAACAAATAATAAGAAACTACCACAGCAGTAGGATCTTAGATGAAAAATCTTAACTTTATATGAGGATCTATTTGATTAGAGTAAGAAAATGATCAGAAGACAAAACACAAACTGACAAAAATGTTTTCAGTGTGGACAAGAATGTTTATCTTATTTTCTGAATGTAGGCAAATTTCTATTAGAGCAGAGCAAGCAAGTACACCTAATTAATTTTTCCTTCTGGGTGAAGTGTTAAATGACTTATGAGTCCATGCTATCTGTTAAACACATCCAGGTCACGTCCCAAAATGTAACAGGAATTTAAGATCAGTGGGGAGGATGATAGTCCTGTTATTAATGCTATCAACAAATTTATGAACAGCATTTTATGAATAAAATTATGTCGAACTTTAAAACAGACTTTAATATCAAAAAAAGACATTATACGCCCGTTATGGCATTATGTATGTTTAAGAGAGATGGAGTTAAAAGCTGAAGGGTGCACCTGAAGTTCACACTGCCTTAGCGAGGAAATAATGTGCAGTAAGGTTTTATTAATGTAGTTTGAAAGCTAGTTCATTTCCCCCCTTTTACGTGGCAAGACTGTGATGCAGCATCCATCACATACCTGGACTGATCATTCACGGACAATAAGGTTTCGTAGATAGGGGACTTTTATGGACATGTTAGAAACTGCCTGTAAGTGGCACGCCTACCCGTCAACACACAGTCACCATCAACATTGAGGCACTGCCTTGGAAAAGCTGGGCTGTACCTTTGTCTGTAAGAATTGGGGAGTGTGAGCAACATGTTACCAAATCAACACACTGCGACTTAGAGCCTATACAAATTCAATGAAAAGCTGGAAATGAGGGGTCTGAATGGACCTTGGAAAGAGCGAGTAGTGAGAGCTGTGTAGAAGTGTTCCGGGGTCTGTTGGTGGTCATCACCGGCAGGTTGTAAAAGCTGATGCAGAGAAGAGTCCCAACAGCCTCTCCATATATGCCCCCACCATCAGGGTGTGGAATGTAGCCAACTCTGCAGCAGTACCACCTACCACTGCCGCAGATTGAACAGCCAAGAGACCCTTAAAAGTCCATTCCCAGTGTTGTTAGGTCAGATCCGAAGCATCATCCTAATTATCATACAATTAGGTCTGAGTAGTAACTCCTATAACTAATGCAAGTAACAACCATTGGCAGATTCAACAGTACTGATTCCTTGTAGATGCATTGTAACTCATATTAACATATACCTTGATGTTGTGCTATGTCTAAAAGACAAATATATTGACTGTGTGGGACAATATGGCAAACACATATGTACAGCTTACATGTTTGTAAGCCACACTCTCATGCAAGTCAGCCACGCACCTGTGAGAGCCCCTTGGACACTCATCCCATTCAAAGTCCTGTTGTGGAGGACACTAACAACACATTCAAACACACATTTCACAAAACTGAACAAGTCTACTACAACAGCGGATACAGAGAGGGTGTGCATGTGTTAGTGTGTGTAGGTCAAACATCCCTGCTGAAAATCTACATACATTGCACATCACCTGACTGAAAGCACTCCTAGCCAACTTTGACCCACACTATACATTAATATTGGATTTCATACACTACATACACCCTCTTGAGACACAACACCAAGGATAAGGCTAGGGGTGTTGTATCCCTGGTCCAAACTTATCTAATTGGGTCCCTGTATGCAACATCACTGAATGTATGTTCCCATCACATCTGAATGGTTACCCTTATGTCCAGATCAGTGACAATGTACAGGCACACACTTACAAAATCTACATGTGTGGAATTCTCAGAAGCTGGTGTAAAGAAGAGTGCAATAAACAGTGTCACAGAACAGCACCGCCTCACACACATGATATAGCTATCATCTTCTGTGATGCCCTCACATTTTACATAAGCTAGCTCCTGTTGTGACATCGAAAATACAACTTTATGGATGTCTCAGGCAAAAAAATAAACTACTCCACTGCAAAAGCTCTATACTGTTCCTTCACACATCACCCACATGAATAAGAAAAGCCAGGTAAATGGGATTCCCCAAAACTACGGTCTTAAATGTGTAAAGGCCACACTGTAAGGACCCACTGCAGATGTGGGTATCCAAACCAGGGGATCTACTGAAAGGCAACAGGCCAAGGATGCAGTCCAGATTGCACCTGCATCACTGTCACCCTGTGCATAGGACCTGTGGCTTGGTGTATAATTGGGACAACCAATATTGGCACATAGTGGCATGCTTGTGTGGCTGATGTGTAAGTGCAAGTCCTAAAAACAACACTACAGCAACAGCAGTAGTCAGACATCTATGAGACGTATGTTGAAAGAACACACATGAAAATTCTTATATGTGCCTCCAAATTAACAAGTAGCTATCACAATACTACACTCCCCATGTGTGGTATAAGAAAAATACCTACTTAGCACATATGTAACAAATATCCAGCTCACATCTCAGGTAGTGCTGCAAGCCTGATGACGTGTACATTGGGCAAGGATAGATGCTATTATTACCATAGCAGATACCACACAAAGCAATGCATGCCACAATTGGAACTCAACCCACTCATAAAACCATTGAACATTGACCCTCGTCCTCTGTCACTCCATAACTTGTCCCAAAGTTTGAGTATACTTAATACAGCAAATGGATCAGCCATCATGGGGAAACAAATCCAACAGTTGTTACGCATCCCAAAATGTTCAATAACAACAAATAGCATCAATAGCAAAGGCAGGCCAAAGGTCAACATAAACTATAAAGTCTTTATTCAGAAAAATTATCAATGTTCGCAAACAAAGGCCAATGACCAGTCCAAAAATGGTGATATAGTCCAGCACTCTGTTGTGCCACATACCTTGCCAACCAGATCACTGCCAGGGAAACCTTCCCAGGAAAGGAGCATCCAATTGGCAGTACAGGCACCTCTGAAAAGTTATTTGGGTGGGCTGGACATTGGATAGGGGAGCTGGGTTGGTCCTTGGGAGGGATGGTCTCGGGATTGGGAGGTATGGCTTGGGGTATGGGAGGGCCGGGCTCGAGTTTGGGAGGGCTGGGTCGGATCATGTGGGCTAACCTGTATCCTTTTAGGGCAGTGATGGGTACAGGGAGGGTGGGAACAGGTTTATCACTCTTCTGCTTAGAAGGTCTGGGGTGGGTTGGAGAGCAGGTCCTTTGCATTTTGGGAGGGGTGGGTCAGTATCAGGACAGGTGGGCTTATGTTTCTTACCCCCTTTGGTGTTGAGGAGTTTTTAAGTAGGGGGGGTAGATGTTTTGGGTGTTGACGTGGAAGGGTAGAGAAGGGTTTTTGAAACCAGACATTTTGGGCTTGGGAGAGGGGAGCTGTGGCAGGGAAAAGATCAAGAGCACACAGAGTAAGTGTTTTGGGGGACTGGGGAGGAGGAATGGCAAGGGATTGGGTGTTGGAGGTAGATGTATGTGAGGTCTGAGGTGTGGATGTGCATGCTGTCTCTGTGTGTCTGATGTCTGTTTGGCTGTAGAATGTTTGTGGTGCTTGGGAGTGTGTAATGTGTCTGTGGCTGGTGGTATGGCTGTGGTGTCTGACTGTGTGACGTCAGGACTGTCTGTGGCTGGTGGTGTGTCTGTAGGGTCTGGCTGTCTGACTTCAGTAGTATCTGTGGCTGTGGGTCTAGCTGTGTGATGTCAGTAGTGGCTGTGGCTAGTGGTGGGACTGTGGTGGCTGGGTTTGTGATGCCAGAAGTGGCAGGCTCTGGTGTAGTGGTGACTGAGTGTATGTCAGTGGATGTGGTGGTGAGGGTGATGACTGCCTGGTGAGTGGGTGTACTGTCTTTCTGCTTTTTATGTTAGTCTTTGCATGTGCTGTGTGTGGCTGTTGAGGTGGATGTGTGATGGTGTGTGTGCTTTGGGCAGGGAGGGGGATGGGGAAGAGGCAGGAGGTGGGGTGGAAAGCTGGAAATGTTGGAAGGCTGCTGTGAGTATGGAAGCCGAGCCTGAAAATATCTCTGTAGGCAAGAAATGTCAGCATAAATGCCTTCCAGGCAGGACATCATCAGATTTAGCTGGGGTGTTTGCACCTGGTGGGCATTCAGCACTGTTGTCTGACCAACCAAGATCTGCCTCAGGAGGTCAATAGCCTCCAGGCTCAGGGCAGCAGGGGAGACAGAGGCAGAGGGTGAGGTGCCTGGTGGGAAGGAGACTCTCCCCTGCTTTGGGGAGCGGGACCGGACAGCTGGTTGGGTAAAAGCAGGGAGGGTGACGATGGAACAGGGGTGGCAGACATGGATGTAGTAGACTCAGGTCCAGATGGGTCCGCCACCACCACCAGGGAGCGTTCATTGGAGCTTGATGATGATGCTGAAGATGATGCAGATTCGTTGTTTTGCTCCTCCATGCACTCCCACCATCCTCTGGACCACTGGCTCCCTCTGTGTCACTGTGGTGAAGTGAACCACTGTGGCCAGCCACTTCCCCAACGGTCTCGGCCCTGGCTCCTTTGCTGCCCTGGTTAGATGCTGAAATAAGGTGAGTAATATGTTAATTGCAATTGCGTAAACACACTAGGCAAGGATATCATAACACAACACATAACACAATAGCACAGAACCCAAATTGTTCAAGGATTACTAAATTGGCTCCAACATTGGCATGAGAACATGCTTGAATGGTACATGACCTGTGCATAATCACACATAATATTGTCATTAACACAGTCTGCTCCAACTGCATGTGTGACCATATCCCATATCCACCCTCATGCGCGAATCAGCAGATGTCATCACCCTGTCAACCTAAGTGCTTGGATCATACCATAGTTACCTGATGTTATCAAATGGGATGTCCACATGGAATGCATGACTACCGTTCCACACAAGGCCCTGCAATCTGCAAATGGTCAGGTTTCCTAAACACACTACATGTAGATCTGCTGGGCACCTGCCACAGAGAAGTAGCAGTATGATGTGACTAACACCAATCGGTTGACATGGAAGTGCCCATTACACAATGTTCAAACTTCACAAGGGACATTTATACTTCTGTCCGCTGCCAGATGACGCAGTTCATAGATTCACATGAGTAGCCTAGGGACAAATAGAGGAACAGGAAGGACACTGAACCTTGCAGTGTTTTCACCTGCCGGGACACCTTGATGCTTTGAGCTGACCCAAGTTTGGGCAGTGTTGTTGATCGACAGGTACCACTTTATAGGGTGCTGTATGGGTGGTCACTTAACTGTGTACTTAACAGACCACCAACCATAAAGTGTAGAATGATCGATATTAGGTCCTGAAGAATTGCCGTTAATTTGACACTAGGCAAGAAACATGTTGGCCTGAGCTTCAGCACACAATCCTACAATATTTGAGCAGGCGTGTGCGCCTTTTTCTGGTTTTAATCAGGATAGTGACCACAGTCATTAAAATAGTTTTGGGTGGATCACTAACTCCTGTTTTAGATTGCACACATTACACATCTACACATCTACACTCACTAGGGCCCTCACGCGCACCACACCCAACGGCTAAGAAAAAAGATCTCCGCCAAGAAGGCCCCACCACGGGTGCCGATCGGGTATTGCAGCGCCGACCCGATAAAGAGCAGACCCAGTGATGAAGCAAGACACCTAGCTGGCTGGGTGTGCGAGGGTCTTTTTCTGAAAGGAGATAAGAATTTCTCCGATCTCCATGAGCACTCACATGCCTTTTTTCACAACCATTGACCTGTAGGATCCTCTAGGAACAGCATACTCTTTCTTGTTGTGCTTCCGTGGGCCTGTATGCTGGACCTATTCAATTGGCCCTTAGTCCCTCCTTGTTGTTTTATAGCCTAGGCAGGGGTGTCACATGTAGTACAGACGAGTAAAATGGAGACATTCTGGCTACAATTGGTGTTAGTTTGCGGGAAAAATGACCATTGTACATGAGTCTACGTAGGAACATCCTCTGTCTAGATTGCCCCATGGGAGCACACCCTTTTCAATTAGAAAATCTTAATGCCATTAGAGCATTGAAAGTGCATGAGGTATAGAAAATTTCCAGGGCAAAAAGAGGTCGTACTCATGTCCACAAGGGAAGTGAATTCACTGTACATTTCACATTTTGCTATCACAAATACAGATGTAGTACTTAGTGGTGAAACACACATATGACCCTAAAATGTCAGCATATCATTCTCTGATGTGAATCACCAGCCACAGAGTGCCCCTACACAGATGCACATGTGCATCCCATCTGACTGAATACACAATTCACAATGGCATGCAATGGAACATTGGCCGAAGGTACGGGAAGTGTTCCTACCATGTGTGTCATTGCCTCAACTATTTACCTGGCTAATGACATCCATCAATGTCATTGGGTATGTGTGACTCACCCACCAATGTCTAAACACCACAGTATGTGGTTACACCTTCTCTCTATACCCATCACTGTTTTACATTGTCATGTACACATTGGCCAACATAGAAAGATATGAAGGATCATGTATGGAACAGTTGCAATTGTGACAATACAACATGTAAATGTACACATGCCAGCATGTAGGCAACAAAATGTATGGCACCAATGGTGTTTGCCAACTCATGTTACTCTACATTCCCCACTCACCAAGGGGATATAGTGCTCAGTGTCTGCATCCAGAGTGCATTGTGTCAAATGCTATAAGTAAGTGGTCCACCGTCAAATGAAACACAGTAGTGAGGGAGCATCACTCCAGACACAAGGCTGACAAGTGGCCTGTTTGGGGTCACTGTCACATATGTCTTCCAAAGATGATGTTGGTCATCTGAGCCAATATGCAGACAAGTGGATGTTCAACAATGGAAACACATGTTTGACTTTAGCATGCTTAGTTCCTGGTCACATGTACAATAGTCAAAGGTGAACACCATGCTCCTACTACCACACCTACACATGCAACAACTCTTCTATTGCATGAGACATGGGTCATCTACAAGCTTGAAGGGGTAATAGCTGCCTGTAAAACAAAATAGATGGTCATGCATCATTTTTACCTCAGGGAAATACTCACCCCGCCTAGCTGCTGTTGAGCTCTCAACTGCTCATCAAGGTCCGGGTATGTCACCACCAGTATGCAGGCCATTAAGGGGGGCAGGGCTCAGCGAGTGCCCCTTCTGCCTGGGGAGGACAGCACCAGCTTGACCTCCACGATCTTCCAGGTCCAGCGCCTCAGGTCCTCCCACCTTTTCCTGCAGTGAAAACTATGCCAACGAGAGACCCCCAGGATCCGCACTTTCCGGGCGATGGCTTTCCACATGGACACCTTATGGAAGTGGACCTGTATGGATGCAATAGATTAAAAGACTGAGTGGACACGCAAGATAAAGGTTATCTGCTAGGGCGATAAAGAGGTAGTACACAACTAGCATATACATCTAACAACATTGCACACCATACATGTATGAAGGTCACATGCTGAGCAACAGAAAATCCATTACCACGCAATTTCAATGTCCTCCGAGGGCTACCCTCCATCCTGATCATGCCTACACTCACTACGCCAGACCCCAGAAATAACGTACCCCTGGCCCACACCACATGTGCTCTGTAAGGTTTTACAACATAACACAGCACACCGATGTGTCCTCCTGAAGGCTACAGTAGTATTGCAGTCATGGACAGACACCTGAACTGTCTGGACAAATTACTAGAAAAAAAATGGCTAAAACATCCAAGTTTGGGGTCACAAAAAATGCATGTAAATGATAATTCCCACTTTGTGGATCAGTGGACATGTTGATTACTGATTTGGACTTCAGACTATATCTGCGTGTGTCTTTGTGGTAAGTCCTGACATCATGGAACACACTGTATGCCTTATGTGGCAGTGTGTACGGGATGACATCAACATACTGCATAATTGCACATTATTACACAGCAGGTGATCCACTTCGGAACAGTACTTCAGATGTAAGCAACTATCTGACGTGCCAATTTCTCTCATTAACAATGCTTCTGTAGAATGGTAGCATCACTCATATGTCAGTAAGCTCCAAGGCATTTGAGAGTAAAGGACCTATATTAAGGCAATGACACACAGTGACAACAATCACCCATTGACAGTAGTCTCGGGTCTGGGGCTCTCATCTTGTACCATACCAAGTACCACTGTGATAGGATGGAAGTTGCAAGAATACATTGGACTTGTTTTCTGTTGTCTGGTGGTCCTATTGCCATATGTGTGCCATCATATGCTACAATACAATGTTGTTGGGCCAAATCATGCTAGTCTCCCTTCACATTGGCTAAGTCCTCAATTTGTATGAAGTTGATGTAGCTGATGATGTGTATCATCATTGTGAGCCACAGTCCATGTGGCACACAAAAGACATGTGTGTGTGACAGTCCACCAGAGGCAGCTACACAGGATTGGAAAGAACCTGTGCAGAGAAACTGTGGTACTGTGATTTTTTTTCCACTGATGTGGGATTTCTACTGTGAGTTAGTTGATATGGCACCATCTGATTTCCCTAAACATTTTGGCATTGTCAGATGAATCCCCTCCGACCATCTTGTTCAGGTCTGGACACAACATTTATGGTGACTGACACCGATCATTTCACTGTTGTGTTTTTTTCTCTGTTTCTGTCACTATGCCAGCCTGAATTTGGAAGATTGGAATAAACTTGGGATGAGACTATACACTTGTGTGGCTGTGCTGGTATTAAATGGTTGTGGTACTCGTGTGCACATTGTAGACAATCCACATGTTGATGCCTACACAAGTTGGCCATAGTTAGATATAGTTATTCACATGTGAATTACTTCATACCTTGCTAGATGTAAATGATCCTACAGGAGCAAAAGAAATTGTAAGAAATTGTATGTGAAGTTATTGCAGTGCACATAGTGAAACAACAACAAAAAGGATTTATCATACAATTAGTGAAAACATAAGAGTGTAGTAGACAGTGTTGGTGGATGAATCTATTACTGTAGGATCCACATTGTCTCTACTTCAAAGTCCAACAGACTCATCCCATCAGAAATGGAAAGTGTACAGGAAGAGTCTAAAAAGTGAACGTGTTGCACTCAAAGTGGGACATCAGGAGCAACGCTCCCTCCTGGCGATGGTTGGTGCCTTGCCACCCGAACCTCTTGGAAATTTCCTTCGATCTCCCGCCCGCGATGGGTGGGGAAATTCGCTGCTGCAGGGTCTGGGGTGTCTGAGGAATGTTCATCTGGCATGGCCTCCCTTTCTGTGACTGCCACAGATGTAGAAGGGCAAAATATAGTTGTACCACAGGAAGGGGTAGGTTTTGGTGGAAAAGTCCTGCAGAGTGTGGTGTTTATGTCCCTCAGCACCCCAATCAGCTGGCCCTTGTTGTCATTGTGTGTGTCAAGCTGCTGATGTATGGACCTCTGTAGCTGCTACATCTTCCAGAGCTCCTCAAGTACTTGGCCCATCACTCCTTGGTTGTCTTCATAGGCACCCAGGAGTCAGGCAAGTTTGGCCTCATCAACATTAGCACCAGTGGCTTCACTTTCCCGGCCAACTATTACACTCCCACCATCGCTGCCCCACAAGCCTCTTTCCTTGACACAGGCTGCACCCTCCCACTGCCTCCTACTTCCTCGGTTACAGGGTTGATAATCTTCACATCATGAGGTGGGAGTGGGAGGCAAGAGATGTCACCACCGCCTGTGCTCGGAACACATGTTGATGGGGCAGAGGTCAGCGCAGATGTTGCAGCTGGGGTGGGAGATGTGGTTTTGGGCATGGTGAGACTCAATGTTGCTGTCTGCCCAGGCCCACCACATGGGCCATGTAGGTCCTCCACGTGCACTTCTCCAGGAGATTCTGCATCACTGAAGGCTTGATTCAGGGGTGAAGGTGAAGTCTGGGTGGTGTCTAGACTCTGGGCAGATGTTGTGCCAGATCCACCTTGTCAGATAAAGAGTATATTGTTATTGTTGTAAGTGTGATTTGTTTATACACATCATTATTGACAGTGAGTTTAGGCCTGTGAAAAGAAATTTGGGATGTGGGTTAACATTGAGAGCTCATTTCAAGACAATAGAGACATCCTTTACATGAGGTGGTATTGGCCAGATATTTTGCTGTGCAGATGTTCTTCTTGTAGAAATGAGGGATGGACATGCCATCTCCAAATGAATTTCACAGAACAGAGTGCAGAAGTAACGTGTATATGTAAAGTCAAATTCCTAGTTGTGTATAATACAGGCATATACACAACTTGTTTTTTTTTTTAGCATTGGTACTCATGCGTGCTGTGCATTATCATTGGGTCACCAAGAAAATTACATCAGCTGTGTCACCATGATGCGTTTATGACATTTGATGTTGACACTTGATATGGTGCCACTCATGGCCTCATTCTTTTCATGTATGGTGACCAGGGGGGGTTCAGGCTGAGTAGGCATACATTTGTCTGAGCAGAGCATTGCTTGTTTAGTGCTCAGCCCATATGATCTGGGGAACAGGTGAGACATGGCTGACAAGTGAGTATGGAGGAAGGACACTGGTGCCACTTGGTAGATGTGGTCACTTCAGTCTCCTATACCGCAGACGTGAGCAAGGGCTACCTGCATACAAGCTGAACTTCAGCTGGAAAATTGCTGACAATGGAGTATGAGCAAACAGCACTAGTACATCTTGTTTAGTGTTCAATCAACAGGGCCTCATGGTAGAGGTAATCACTTCAGTCTCCCATTACTCAGACTTGAGCAATGGCTACCTGTATGTGAGCTGAACTTCAACTGGAAATGGCTGACAAGAGAGTATGGAGAAAGGACACTGTTGCCTCTTGTTTAGTGTTCAATCAACAGTGCCTCATGGTAGATGTAGTCACTTCAGTCTCCCATACCCCAGACATGAGCAATGGCTACCTGCATGTGAACTGAACGTCAGCTGGAAAATGGTTGACAAGTGAGTATGGGCAAACAGCACTAGTATATCTTGTTTAGTGTTCAATCATCAGGGCTTCATGGTAGATGTAGTCACTCCAGTCTTCCATACCCCAGACTTGAGCAATGGCTAGCTCCATATGAGCTAAATGTCAGATGGAAGATGGCTGACAAGTGAGTAATGATGAACAGAGCTAGTACATCTTGTTTAGGGTTCAATCAACAGGGCCTTGTGGCATATTTAGTCACTTCAGTCTCCAATATCCCAGACGTGAGCAATGGCTACCTGCATATGAGCTGAAGATCAGCTAGAAGATGGTTGACAAGTGAGTATGGAGAAAGGACACTGGTGCCTCTTGTTTAGTGTTCAATCAACAGGGCCTCATGGTAGATCTAGTTTTTTCAGTCTCCCAAACTCCAGACTTGAGCAATGGCTACTTGCATGTGAGCTGAACTTCAGGTGGAAATTGACTCGCAAATGAGTAATGGCAAACAGCACTAGTACATCTTGTTTAGGGTACAATCAACAGGGCCTTATGGTAAATGTAGTCACTGCAGTCTCCAATATCCCAGACTTGACCAATGGCTACATGCATGTGAGCTGAACACCAGTGGGGACATGACCGACAAGTGAGTATGGAGGAAGGAAACAGGTGCCTCTTTTAAGTGTTGAAGCAACATGGCCTTATGGTAATTGTAGAAGTTTCTCCTCAAACTTACTTACAATAGCTAAATTGGATTTGTGTTACATACAGGTTTGCAAGATGTAGTAGTGGATTCACTGATAGAATATCGACCCCCAAAACATCCCCATAAACAAATATTGAGTTATAAATATCGGTCAAAAATATCGACATCCTATATTTATAATGGTAAGTATAAAAATATCAATGTAAAAATATAGTTGTACAAAAGATCGATTTTAATATATATATAAAAATAATATTAAATATATTAAATAATAAAATTAACTTTAAAAATAATTTAGATTTAATATACATTTTAACAAATATAACAAATAAATTTAATTTATAAAATGTAAACATACATATATTAAATATAATATAATATATATATATATATATATATATATATATATATATATATATATATATATATATGATTCCCATAGTTTGTCCCCAAAAAAACGAGGACGCACTCTGCAGCAGATTTCTCCTTTCAGGAGCTCTTTATTGTTCACGCGTGAACTGGCATTTTCATCCGGAACATTTCATGATGCCTGACGCGTTTCGGGCCCCCCGGCCCTTGTTCACAGGCTACGAAGAGAAACCGAAGCACCAGCCTCTGAGACACTTCAACGCCTACATGCTAATGCTTTTCAAGCCCCCTGGTGAGGCCTCACAGGTGAGTACACTTCCTCACGGCATGCTGGGACATGTAGTGCCTTAGTGCTCATTTTCGCCCTCCAGTGGGTGTGCTCGATTTTCCTCCGATTAATATATACAATTATTATCAAAGCCCTCCAGTGGGCCTCCGAGTGCAATTTACCAGTTCCTTTAATTTCTGCTGCAGCCGCCTCAAGGCTGTGAATGGTTCAGTGCCCCTGCTGCTTCAATATTATTTTCAATGGCGGTGCGTTCCTCCCGGCAGGACAGCCGTAACATATGATTCCCATAGTTTGTCCGAAAAAAACGAGGACGCACTCTGCAGCAGATTTCTCCTTTCAGGAGCTCTTTATTGTTCACGCATAAACTGGCATTTTCATCCAGAACATTTCATGATGCCTGACGCGTTTCGGGCCACCCGGCCCTTGTTCAAAGTCTACAAAGAGAAACCGAAGCACCAGCCTCTGAGACACTGCATCGCCTACATGCTAATGCTTTTCAAGCCCCCTGGTGAGGTCTCACAGGTGAGTACACTTCCTCTCGGCATGCTGGGACATTTAGTGCCTTAGTGCTCATTTTCACCCTCCAGTGGGTGTGCTCAATTTTCCTCCGATTAATATATATAATTATTATCAAAGCCCTCCAGTGGGCCTCCGAGTGCAATTTACCATTTCCTTTAATTTCTGCTGCAGCCGCCTTGAGGCTGTGAATGGTTCAGTGCCCCTGCAGCTCCAATATTAATTTCATGGTGGTGCGTTCCTCCCGGCAGGACAGCCGTAACATGTGATTCCCATAGTTTGCACGAACAAAATGAGGACGCACTCTGCAGCAGATTTCTCCTTTCAGGAGCTCGTTATTGTTCACGTGTGAACTGGCATTTTCATCCGGAACATTTCATGATGCCTGACGCGTTTCGGACCACCCGGCCCTTGTTCACAGGCTACGAAGAGAAACCGAAGTACCAGCCTCTGAGACACTTCACCGCCTACATGCTAATGCTTTTCAAGCCCCCTGGTGAAGCCTCACAGGTGAGTGCACTTCCTCTCGGCATGCTGGGACATGTAATGCCTTAGTGCTCATTTTCGCCCCCCAGTGGGTGTGCTCGATTTTCCTCCGATTAATATATATAATTATTATCAAAGCCCTCCAGTGGGCCTCCGAGTGCAATTTACCAGTTCCTTTAATTTCTGCTGCAGCCGCTTCGCGGCTGTGAATGGTTCAGTGCCCCTGCAGCTTCACTTCATCGCCTATATGCTATAACAAATAAATGTAATTAAAAAATTTTAAACATACATATATTAAATGTAATATATATATATATATATATATATGTATTTACTTTAAAACAATTAATAAACTATTAATTTTAATTTACTTTATAAAATTATAAATATATAAAAATATAAATATATATACATACACCTATAGCATAAAATCTAATAAAAAAAACATTATATTATAAATTAAAACATTAAACTATTTAAAACTCTTTCAACTTAAATTTTCCACTCCAGTAAGGGCAACAATAGGGAAAGTGTTGGATAGTGGAGGGGTAAAAATTACTATTCCCACTCCAGTTAGTGCAACAGTAGGGAAAATGTTGGATTGCAGAGTAGTAAAAACTACTATTCCCACTCCAGTGAGTGCAATAGTAGGGAAAGTGTTGGATAACGGAGGGGTAAAAATTACTATTCCCACTCCAGTGAGTGCAACAGTAGGGAAAGTGTTGGATAGCGGAGGGGTAAAAATTACTATTCCCACTCAAGTGAGGGCAACAGTAGGGAAAGTGTTGGATAGCGGAGGGGTAAAAATTACTGTTCCCACTGGAGTCAGTTCAAAATTAAAAACAAACACAATATCAACAACAACACAAAATATTTTAAAAAACAAAAAAATAAAACATATAGAAAAATAGAAAAAAATTACAAAAGATAGACACATATTATAATGTTAAATAGATATAACACATACCTAGAAAGATTATACTAAAAAATGTAAAAATAATTTACAAACAAATAACTATTTTTAAATAGAAATTATTTATAAACAAAAACATTAATTATTACATAAATGTAATCTTTTTATTTCCTACCCTATAACACCACACAATTCACAACGCACATCTAAATAAAAAAAAAAATGAACCTCCATAATTAACATAACTAATTATCAATTAAAAACATATTATTAATTAAAAAACAAATTAAAACAGAAAAAAATTAATTTACTCCCCAAACGTTACCCCTATAAAACTAAAACCCACACACAAAATAAAAATAAACAATTACCCTAATTAATTATCAATTGATGAATTAATATTAATGATCAACTAATTTCCACCCTCTACCCAATAAACACCACAACCCACACCTAAAAATCATTACACAATTTCCATAATTAATTTTAAATTAATAATTTAATATCAATTAACAACAACTTATTAATTAATTAAAAATAAATTACTTCCCACCCTTTACCCCTATAAACCCCACCACCCGCTCCTAAAACAAATGACACAATTGACCCAATTAATTACCACTTAATTAATTAATAATAATTAACAAACAAATAATAATTAATTATTAATACATTACTTCCCAAACGTAACACAATAATATTTAAATTAAAAAAATATTAATAAATAAAAAAATAATAATTAATTTATGATATTTAAATTACTTCCCACCCTATTCCCCTATAAACACCACCACCTGCTCCTAAAAAAATGACACAATTAACATAATTACCACTTAAGTAATTAATAATAATTAACAACCAATTAATAAATAATTAATAGTAAATGAATTCCCACAATTGACACTATAAACTGTAAATTAAAAAAATATTAATAAATAAAAAATAATATTACATTTATTATAATTAAATTATTTCCCACACTATTCCCCTATAAACTCTCAACCCGCACCTAAAAAAATGACAAAGTTAACATAATTACCAATTAATTAATTAATAATAATTAACAACCAATTAATACATAATTAATATTCAATTAATTCCCACAAATAACACTATAAAATATGAATGAAATAAATATGAATAAATCAAAAATAATAATATATTTATTATAAATAAAATTACTTCCCACCCTATTCCCCTATAAACCCACAACCTGCTCCTAAAGAAATGACACAAGTAACATAATTACCAATCAATTAATTAACAACCAATTAATAAATAATTAATAATAAATTAATTTCCAAAATTACCACTATAAAATATAAATTAAATAAATACCAATAAATAAATAAAATAATTAATTGATTATAAGTACATTACTTTCCACCCTATTCCCCTATAAACCCACAACCCGCTACAGAACTAAAAAACACAAAATTTTATTAAAATAAAATTAATAACTAATAAAAATGTAACACATATATTAAAAAACAAAAGCAATACTTATACAAAAAATAGATCACATACTATTAAAATACAAACTAAAATACACAACACTAATTAAAAAATCTATATTTTGAACAACTATATCTTTGCAAATGATATTAATGACTTCGATATTTTAAAAAACGACATTTCTTACCCTAAAGTCGATATTCTCGACCACGATATTCTTGCTGTCGATATTTCTGTGTCACACTATTTCCAACTCAATATTTGTATAAGTCGACATTTCCAACTCGATATTCTGGGGTCGATTCCGATTCGGGCCGGAAATTTCTCCGACCGAGCCGGACCCGGAGAGATTTCCGACCGAATCGGACCCGTGCAGTCCGACCGAACGAGTACGATGCGTCCGTATGTTATCGGACTCGAGTCGGTCGGACTCCCATTGATGTCAATGGGAGCCGGTCGTACAACGCGTACGCGGGCTCCCATTGACTCAATGGGTGCGAGTCGGACAAGGGCGCCCCTACAGCGGGTACGCGGCGAAGCGATTCGCGCCGTACACGCACAGGTAGGGGACCCATGGGTCCCCCTGTGTGGCGACTCGCGCGGCTACGTGTACAGGGGGGTCCGACACGGACCCCCAAAGTACGGCTCCGACTGCTCTTACGAGCAGGAGTGCGCGGCTCGGTCGGACTGCTCGCGGCGCGCATCGTACTTACCCGGCCGGGAAACGTCTCCATTGCGCGGTGCGAGTCGAGTCCGAGCGAGTCGGTCGGAGCGGTTCGAGCCGGGAGCGAGTCGGTCGGAGCGGTCGGGACGCCCGGACGAGTCGGTCGGCGATTTCGCATCGTACTCGCTCGGCCGGACCCGCGTACGGTTCGGTCGGGAAACAGGGCTCCGAATCGGATCCGGTAAAGCCGAATCCGATTCGGAGCCCTACCGGCCGAGATCGGAATCGGCCCCTCTGTCTCTACACTGTAGTAGTGCTGGACCATACTAAAATTTACGTATGATAAGGGTCCTGGGATGGTGATTAGATGTTAATGCACTTCCAGGCAGCATTGCCATATGGGGGATGTGATGGAGATAGGTGGATGTGATCTTCAGTGCATAGCTACTGATCATTAATGATCATCACACATCTCTGATACTTTGGCTAATGCATGTTTGTAAAGCAGATGGACATTACTATGGCAAGAGCTGTGATGTGTGTATTTAAACATAGATATGTTGTGACAGTTGTTAAGATGTTACCTTCCAAACTCCAATCCCCAGGTATTCCGTTCAAACTCTGTGAATGCAGGAAGGCATTCTCCTTCTCCTCCCAGGGTTTGAGTTCCAATGGTAGTCCGGGAGGACCATTGCCAGTCTTCAGAGGTGCAAGGTGGTGCCTGGAGGCCAGTTGCTTTACCCTCATGTTGGGGTCATGTCACCTCTTCCTGATGTCCTCCTTTGTGTGCAGGATGGTACCAACAGCATTCACCTGGTTGACTATCCTGTCCCATTTTTCATTTCTTCTAGTGACAGGAGTTTGTTAGACTTTGGATCCTAAGAGATTTGTGGCTCTACTCTAATAATTTCATTCACCATCACTGTCAACTCAGTGTTTGAAAAACGGATTTTTGGTAGGTGACATTGTGCAAAAAAAGAATCAGTGAGTGATAGTGAAGGAAATGGTCAATGTGATCAAAGCAAGGTATGACAGAGATATAAGTGCTTAAAACGTGTGTGTGATGGAATTGTGTTATCAAGGGTGCCTTGTCTACAAACGATTTGATGTGCCTCACTGTGCAGGAGTGTAGTGGGAAAGGGTCATGGTCTGGGGGTGGGATGTATTGTCTACTTTGAATTGTAGGTGTGTCCACTTTAGCAATGGCCATAATCTGTGTATTTTGTAAATCATCCAATGGACAAGCTCTGCGAGTGTCGTGGTCCATGCCCAGAGTTTAGCAACCGCAGTGCTCCATGCAGGAGATCTGCGAATGCCATGTTGGGCAATTTGCGAGTGCGGCCCTCCATGGCCAGTACTTTCCGACGGCCAAGTTCCATGCTGAGTGCTTTCCAACTACCGCACTCCATGCCTAGGACTACCCTACCTCTGCGGTAGGAGGTTAGGCCTCCATGCATCGTGATACATCAGAGATTAGTTTGCGGCCTCGGCAGTCGGAATCGTGCCTCTAAGGTCAGACAGTTGCATCGTAATGAGGCCCATAGTGTTTTGTGAGGGAGGGTGTTTTATCTATTTATTGCAGGCTTCCGATTCCTGGACGTTTTCTAAGGGAAGTTGGACGTTCCATTTTTTTTTTTTTTTTTAAGGAAATTTTAATTCGTTTTTATAAACAAATTTTTAATATAGAGATGTCCTTGTTTTTCACGTTCCCAAGAGCGGTTCTTTTAAAAAAAAAAAATTGGGGGTTTATTATGTAAACTACAGACTGTGAATTGCTTCAAGGAATTTGTTTACATAAAGTTTTGCATTTGTTTTGGGATTTTTACTATCGTTTCACTACTTTTTGTTGGATAACTGTCTTCCATTTTGTTGATTTTGAGAATGATCAGCAGCAGCAGCAAAATCATAAATATATTTTAATAATTCGCTGTGGGTGAGAAATGTGATATATTTAAAATAATGTTGCATTGATATATTTATTATGCTGTTTAGTTGAAAGTATGTGATGTATTTATTTGATTATGTGCAGTTACTTTGTTAGTTTTATTTTTTAATATTTTGAAATAGCTTGTTAAGTGCTAGTATTAATATTTTTATCAGTATTTATAACAATATATTTACATTTTTGGTGCAATATGCTGTAGTTTCTAAGGTGCCTGGTAGATTGTATATGTGGTTTAGAGCATAGATTTGGTATTACATCTAAGTAGTCTAGTCCTTTGCTATTTATGAATAGTCTTACTTTGAATTGTAGCATTTCATACATTTTCCTTTTTTGTTTGGTTAATTTAGGACAGATTTCTGTAACTGATTGTTCTATTCTAAATTCTTGGTAGCTTTGCTCTTTTTGTAAGGCTTCTAGTAATTTGTATAGCGTAGGTTGAGTTTTGCCTAGTGTGGATTGGAAGGCATTATTCCATCCTTCCACTGTGTTGTTTGGTTTTGCTTCCTGTGCCCAGGTGCTGTAGTAGAAATTCTACCATGGTATCTGGAATTTTAGTTTGGCGTCTGTGTCCTGACCTATGCAGTCTGCCAAAGCATGTGTCCTCGAAGTAGTCAATTTGTGGAATAAGTTTGTCTTCATTATTTTGATAATAGGGACTTTATCTTAGGATGTTGTAATAGTTGTCTACTTCAGTGATAGGGAAGTAGGCTAGTGCAGTCATTTCTTTTAACTTCAAAGGCAAATTGGCTGTTGGTGGTGTATTCCACTCTTAGGGGCCCATTACGATGGCGGGCGGAAGCACAACCGCCGTGCTGGCGGATGCAAAAACCACCAGTTACCGCCGGCACGCAGCAGTCCACACGCCCGCCCAATTATGATGCGAAAAGCAGGCCAAACACCGCCGGCAAGCCAGCAACACCGTCCGCCATCAAAGTGCGCCCGCACACGTAGCGGCGCAGCCCAACTGACACACACCGTCCGACGAAACACGTCCCGCCCGGCGCATAAATTACGATGCCGCAAACAAACGGCTCCCACGGCAAAGAGACACCGCACGTGAAAGAGAGGCGGAAACACGGACGCAGAGCACGGACAACGAAGAAGCGGCACCCCGGGCATGAATCCAGCACTGCAGGCCCTTCCCATGCTTCTGCTGATGCACCACCAAGGACGCAACGTACCGCGGAGACGCAGGTAGGCACACACACAACAAGTGCACGCAAACAGCGCACACAGTGCAAGGGCGGAAAAGCGGACAACCCCCACCAGCGCGTGCACACTACACATCCACCATTGCATCCACATATGACACACAGGCCAAATCCTAACATCGCAGAACACATGTGTACACACCACCTGGGACTAGGAACCAACCACCCCGTCACGGCCCCAAAGCGCCGATGACGCCGCCACACATGCGCACAACGCAGAGGCCAACCGCAGCGCCATGCATGCGTCGCACACAGACACAGGGACACAACCAAGCAGCACACACATCAGCCCCACCCCGAACGCACATGACACGTGACAGGCCGGCCACAGACATGTCCCCAACGCCCAATTCACGGACAACACCCAACGCCACACAACCGACGCACACATGTCAGTGAAGTCACGCAACAGCAGGACACACCCCAGTGTAACAAACATGGCGAAGCACACAGCGGCGGCAACACCAACTAGGAGAAGCAGGGCCCCTTCGGGAAGAGGAACGCCAGTACCACACTGAAAAACCCATACCACCCTGCACATATGAACAAGACACATGAAACGGAACACCAAAGAGCCCGGGGACCGACAACAGGTGGCCCAAGAATTACATCCACACACAAGGCCCAACGCAGAGCGGAAAGGCAGCCTGCCGCCCACACAAGGGAGAGCAGACAGCACTGAATGACCTTCCATTCCAACTCTGAAACCACAGCCCTACGACAGAAGCCGGTGAATACAGCCATTGTCCAAGAATAGACCAACACAGGCATGCCGAGAGACCGACCACACGGCAGATAGCGCATATCACAGAAGCACACAACGGACGGGGAAGAAAGAAGAAAACACTCCCCATGTCGGCCACATGCAAGTTAATTGGAAGGAGTCACACAGCACTGACCTTGAACTGTCTGAGAAGCATGTGGGAAGAGGGCCCGTGTCCTCCAAACAAGCCAACAGAACACAAGTCCTGTCTCCCCACGACTACACAGAGCTCACAGCAACCCCGGAGCGTGCACATTGCAGACTGCACACACAGCCGGAGCACGCCACCTCTACGAACCGCTGCGAAATGGCAACCGCAACACACCTACCCAACTACGCCGAACAGCTCAAGCTGTACCAAACCAACACGATACATACATTGGGATGCGATCTCCTGTCCCTGCTGAACGTAAGTTACCGACTGACTTACCGCATCACATTGTTCAGCTGCGTCATGCCCGTCTTCTACTGTCGGAGGTGTCCCTACCAGCATCCCGTCGAGATATGCCTCTCCAACCCGGCATGTCTGAAGGCGGACCTGCTACCACTACTCCTCCCTCTGGACGCACACGACAGGGCCTGCTCTGCCTATGGGGGCATGGCGTATGTGGCCAATATCGCACGCGCACTGAAATGGAACCACTGTGCCTCCACACGACGGATCATCGAGAACAGCTACATCGAATGTCACCCAGCATGCCCCATCATGGTCCTCCAAGGGACAACCTACGAACAACACCTTGACAGCCACCATCCGCTTCATTGGCTGGCAAACATGTACACCACCAATGACATGGAAGCCCTGCTGGACGGCATCGCATACCTGACAACCTGTAAATACGTCGGACCACAACGCAGGTTCCCCGAGTGACCTATGAAGTCCAACCCCGCACCCATGCTCAGCTTCCGCACGGACTGGCCAGTCACCACCACAACAGCCATACCAAACGACCGGCAACTGTAACCACACCATCAACGACATCGCCATGACATCGGATATGACCGGGACATGCACACTGTTCCCCATCACATCCAGGAACACAGCATGCATCGTGGGAGGCAGTGGCATGGGCTCTGTGTATCGCACCCACATGGACGGAACTGCACGAACAACCAGGACACGACATGGATCCAGCGCACATGGACACACACACCGCTCAGTGGACATGAATAGGTCGCCTGGAGTCTTTGGGTGCTGCACCCCTCCCACCCCCGCCCGGGAATCCCATACCAGGACCTTTGCATGGACGACAAGTGCATACAACAACAACACGACCCCAGTGACTGTGACATGTCCAGTAACCACCACAGTGCAACAACGCAAGCACATGCCCTGATGTCATCTCACATGCACGCATGCATGAGGAACAACCGCAGCAAACCTGTCACATGGAACTGAGATGGACTGTGCCCATGATGCCGAGCGGTCTGGTAGGCTACATGTATACCGTCTGTGTCAAAGTCCGCAGCTCCGCAGCTATACGTAAATGTACATTAGCACAGCCTTGGCCAAGCAGATGTAACCCCACACCCTATCCCATTTGTAATCATGCTCAGTATATCCTCAACATGTATTCCGCTGCCAGTAGTGTCCACTATACTGCATCACAGAGGACAGAAGACTCAATATAATGTTTGAAACCAAAACTGTCTCCGCTGACTCATTTCACAAGTACGAATGAGAGAGGATGAGAGTATGTGAAGTACACGGCAGTCGTGACATGACCATGTAGTCCACTGGTATTGGATGTCAACGCAAATGAGTAGCACTACTGTGGAAGACACACATGTGTCGTGTGAAGTCGTATGGACGCAGTGCTCAGGTGGGTGGGTGCGACGGGTAGATGCGCACATGCCAAGTTGGAGCACGCCGTGTTGGGAGGGGTCATGAACAGTACACCACCGCTTCCCTGGGCATTGTGAGAGGACACCTGTCAGGGGGAGTGAACACGTGTGTGCACAGCAGCCGGGCACACGTACAAGGCGGTACCAGGCGCACCTCAGCCCACCCTCTGTGGACAAGCTGGATCCTGTTGTGCGCCCGCCATGCCCCTTGACAAGGCACACACAGCCCCAGTCGACCAGGTGTAACCCCAACATAGTCAATCCGCACAGGCGATACAGGGCACGGGATGGCAGTGGAGCATGGTGTGTGAGAGGTCTCCTCGCGCTCCTCCTGGTCATATCACGCAGGCAATAGAACCTCAACGTCTAGCATGGCACAAGTCACATGGAAGTGTATGGGGGACGCACCACAGCACGAGCAGCACTGACGTCACGGGAGGTGGCTCGCACCATCCCATCCATTGCCCATCATACCAACCACGACACATGCCATTGCGACTAAGTGCAAGCGCGTGCGCCACCACCCCCGAGCCCTCCCCAGAGAGGCCAAAGAGTGAATGTGTGGGCCAACAGCCACAGACGGACGCGGCCTGGCCGCAAGGGCAGCCACAGCCACTGGGTGTCGCAGGTGGCGGATCCGGAAGGCGAAGACTGTGATGCATAGTCCATGCAGGCCGGGTCTCCATTTGGGGCACCACGCAGGTGGACGGCGTCCCGCCACACATCATACCCTGAGACAGCCCACTCGTGCAACTGGACCCACACATTCACTCCTTGCCCTCTCTGGTGCGAGCTTGGGGCTGCCTGTGCAAGCGCTAGCCTCGCAGGTGAGCATGCATATTGGGGGGCGAGGGGAGGACATGAGGGCTGGGGCGAAGATGACTGTATCACTGTCAGTTAGTACAAGGGATGACCCAGATGTGGAAAGGAAGAGACGTGTCCCGTGTGCACTGCAACTAGTCGCCAATCCAACTACCCCCATGTCCGGAATGTAAGCCCGCACCTAGGCCCGCCCATCCGCCACATCGAACATACCACCAGCACGACAACCTTCCCATTCGAAACACTGACTGGGGGTGGCGACCAGTGTACAATCATGTGTAGCCTACCCACGCGTACATGTGGGCCCTCCATGATCCATGTCACCTGCGGCAAAGTCATGACATGCGCAATGAGGGAAGTGAGGAGAGCTGTCCGCCCCACGCGCAGAAGGTGCATCAGCTCCACAGACCCAGCAGCGAGTCCAGCAGGGGTCACATGTGCAGGGGCAGCTGTGCCTGGTGTGAAGGCACATGCATATAGACAGCACATCGACCAATGTGTAGTCTGCCCACATCTACAGTCCATCATCATGCGGACATAGGAATTGAACACAGGGCAACACATCTTAGCTGGTGCACCCACCGTGACCAACAATGCGCAATCATCGACGTACCCGCCCTGTGCATGGCCCCCCACCCAACGGAGGCACATCCAGTGCCACCATCCCACACACACAAGCCTTCCACGGAACATGCTGTGTCCAATGGTCAGTACAGAGTCAGCGCCCATCTGGTGGATCCTGAACAGGAGACACATGCACACACATGCCAGCTCCCACTATGTACGACTGCCACCTGGCACGTGCAATGTAACCTCTCACCTGTGACGTGTGACTGCAAGCACACAGCCGTCTTGGCATGGGGCTGTCAATGTGGACACCAGTCAATGTTTCGGGAGCTGTGATCCGTACAGTGCTGTACATAGGGTGCAGTGCTGACACCTACTACTGTCTCATATCCCCTCGTGCCACAGGTCCCACTTGAATTGGCCGCTCAGCCCGTGCCCACATCGTCGTCGTCGTGTGCCATACTCATCCAGCCTCGGAAGCAGTTCCATGCTCAGCAGACACTCATGTTGCCGTGGCGTTGCCGCTTGACGAATATGCAGTCAGTCCCCATCAGCACGCCCGCAAGTCATTGGGGCCTAGATCCCCATGTGCATGCACATGGCAGTGGTATGTCTCACTTGCCATTGCCATTGTTGGGAGACCTGTGTAAGTGTATTGTGGCCGTGCCGTCCCAGCTTGACAGCTGGGCTGTGGCTCATGTGCTTGCTCAGTCATGTCAGTGATGTGTATGCGAAATTGCTATGTGCCGTGTTGCTTTGACATGTGTCCTCTGCCATTTAACCCAGGCGGAGACCGAACATTGACCGCCCATACCAATTGCTGGCGGACATGGACGATACAGAGGTAATCAGGAAGTTTCGGCTGGACAGGCCAACTCTGCATCGACTGTGTGCCATGTTAGAGCCCCATCTCCGTCCCCGCAGGGTGTATCCGACTGCTGTCACCCCCACGGCTAAGGTGATGGCCGCCATGCATTTCTTCGCCACTGGGTCATTCCAGCACACAGTGGGCAGTGGAGGAGGGATGTCCCAGCCCATGTTCAGCAAGGTGCTGAGGGATGTACTGGCAGCCATGATGCTGTACCGGAACAGGTACATCCGCTTCCCCAGGGCTCGTGAATTGGCGGCAGTGAAGGGTGCATTCTATGCCCTTGGCAGAATCCCACACGTCGTGGGAGCCATTGACTGCACTCATGTTGGCCTTGTTCCACCACAGGCCACTGAGCACCTGTACCGCAACAGGAAGCACACGCACTCCCTGAATGTGCAAGTGGTGTGCCTTGCGGACATGGTGATCACCCACGTGTGTGCAAAGTTTCCAGGCTCGGCCCATGACGCACACATAATGCGCAACAGCATCTTGCCACGACTGATGGCCAATCTGCAACAGGATCGTGCCTGTATTGTCGGTGAGTATGTGGAGTGGTGTAGCGTGCTGGTTGTGCGATGCTGTCCCCTGTCCAGTTGGAATAGCTACGGTTCTCTGTGTCCCTCACACCCAGGTGACTCCGCGTACCCGAATGGGGCATGGCTGCTCAGTCCATTGAGGAATCCTCGCACCCCAGCAGACGATCGATACAATGAGGCACATGGGAGGACCAGACGTGTGGTCGAGCGTACCTTTGGCCTCCTCAAGTCCAGGTTCAGGTGCCTGGACCGCACCGGGGGTGCACTGGCGTACTCCCCACAGAAGGTGTGCCAGATAGTGGTGGCGTGCTGCATGCTGCACAATCTGGCCATTCGGAAGCAGATCCCCTCATTGTGGATGACGGAGATCAACCAGGGCCCCAGCCCGCAGACCAGGACAGCTCGAGTGAGGTGGACAGCGGAGAGGAGGAAGCTGGGAATGTGCGCCAGCAGCTCATCGCCCGCTACTTCACTTGACGGTGAGTGTCCATGTACGACGGATGATGTGTCTGTATCTGTGCAGGTGTGTGTGTGCTGTGTCAGGGTGGCCGTATGTTCACTGCGTGCAGTGTGTCAACGCTCCATGGCCAGGGTAGTATGCCACTGTTGGTGACTGTGGCATTGTGCCCTATTGCTCTGTGCGATGTGTGTACATTGCTTGTAGTTGTTGACATGTACTGTGTGATGGGTGTGTGACACACTCATTGAATGTGCTCCTGTTCTGTCTCCCACCCCTAGGTCCCTACAGGCCCTCCGGATTCCATTGCCATGCCACGCATCAGGTGCCCTTCCGCCCAAGGTGGCCGTTGTATTCCGTACAAATAAAACACAGGGCACAAACAGCAGTTAGTGAATAAGGTGCATTTATTACGAACTGTGACATGTGATTGTGTGTAAGGTGATAACAAAAGTGGTGCGTGCAGTGACAATGAGCTGTCGGTCATGGCTGCGTGATGATCAGGGTGTACCCACTGGTTCTATGTCCATAGTCCAACACACATATGCCATCCAGCTGGCTGTGTGGAGTGGGATCGTAGAGCAAGTCAATGCAGTGGCTGGTCAAGGAAGGCTGGCGGAAGGCTGGCTGGCTGCCTCACTTGCGACTGGAGCGTGCGAAGTCCTCCCGGGAGATCTGTTTCCTCTTCGGACGGCCCCTTCCACGTTTGGGAGGGGGTGTGTGGTGGCGACCTGCTGGTGGTGGGTGAGGTGTGCTCACTGGCTGTGGACGCAGGGAAGTGGACACTGCTGGCCGACCCTGCGCCCTAGCAGGTGGTGGCGGAGGTGGTGTTGCTGGCCTTGCCTGTGACCCCACCGCCACCACCAGCTGGCCCATGAAGTCCACGAGTTGGTCCATACGGGACACGAATTGGCCCATATGGGCGTCCATGGACCTCAGCACCCCCAGCACCTCCCGCGTGTCAGTAGCAGACCTGGCCCATTGTCCTTGGGCCTCTTCATAGGCCCCAACGACTCTGGCCATTTGAGGCAGGGCATGGCTCCCAGGGAGGCTGGCGTTTCCCTGACCCTGCTCCTCCTACCAGTCCTGCTGCCACCGGCCTGCCCACTAGCCACATTGCTCACCACGGTCCTCGCTGTGGCTCCCAGGGTGGATCCAGTCGGCCGGGCCACCACCTGCGCTGGGGCTGGTGCCAGCGAAGACGTGGTGGTGGTGGAGGCGGTGGTGGTCGGTGCGGCGATGGTGGCGGTTGCGGCAGTGGTAGTGGCCGCAATGACCGTGGGTGTGGCCGCAACGACAGTGGCAGCAGGGGACTGGGACTGTTCAGCATCCCTGGATGATGGGTTGGTGGGTAGGAGGGGTCCTGGGGAGCGGCTGGGCCCTGCCACGCCAGATGGGCCAGCTTGGTGGTCCGTGTCCGAAGAGGTGGACAGATCCTCCAGATCCGTGTGTCCTCGTTGGGGGCTTGTAGGCTGGCTGTGCTGGCTGCTGTCTCCATCCCCAGCGTCCAGCAGTTCGTCACCTGTGGAGAAAATGAGATTTGTTATTGTGTTGCACCTGGCGAAGTATGTATTAGTCGTCTGACATTGGCAGTTCGTGCAATCTCGTACATGGGTTTCCCGGAGGCGAGTGTGTGGCTGTGGCATCTGTAGTTGTGTGTGCTAGGCAATGGGACTGTGTGCTGTGCACATGTGGCATGGGACGGATTGGCCATGCCGATGGGTGTGTTGCTTTGCCCCTACTCATTGTGACTCTGGTGTATGCGGGCTCCTGGCCCATCCTGGGTCTGGTTTGTACTTTGCTTTTGGAGTTCATATGGAACGCTTAGGAACGCATATGGCAACATGGGGGCCATGCCCCAGATTCGCATTTGGGATGGAATATGCTTTTGGGGTTCAAATGGAACGCTTAGGAACGCATATGGCAACATGGGGGCCATGCCCCAGATTCGCATTTGGGAGGGAATATGCTTTTGGGGTTCAAATGGAACGCTTAGGAACGCATATGGCAACATGGGGGCCATGCCCCAGATTCGCATTTGGGATGGAATATGCTTTTGGGGTTCAAATGGAACGCTTAGGAACGCATATGGCAACATGGGGGCCATGCCCCAGATTCGCATTTGGGATGGAATATGCTTTTGGGGTTCAAATGGAACGCTTAGGAACGCATATGGCAACATGGGGGCCATGCCCCAGATTCGCATTTGGGAGGGAATATGCTTTTGGGGTTCAAATGGAACGCTTAGGAACGCATATGGCAACATGGGGGCCATGCCCCAGATTCGCATTTGGGATGGAATATGCTTTTGGGGTTCAAATGGAACGCTTAGGAACGCATATGGCAACATGGGGGCCATGCCCCAGATTCGCATTTGGGAGGGGATATGCTTTTGGGGTTCAAATGGAACGCTTAGGAACGCATATGGCAACATGGGGGCCATGCCCCAGATTCGCATTTGGGATGGAATATGCTTTTGGGGTTCAAATGGAACGCTTAGGAACGCATATGGCAACATGGGGGCCATGCCCCAGATTCGCATTTGGGAGGGATATGCTTTTGGGGTACATGCTGTGAGCCATGGGTGCCGAACGTGACATGTGTTGTGGCAGCATGACAGTGCATGGTCTGAGGTGTGTGCATGCCTGACATGCCCTGCATATTTGCTGTCTGTTGTGGTTACTGGACATGGCATTGGACGCATCGTTATGAGTGAGTGATAGTTGTGTGCCAGCCAACGTATTGCAGTTGTCCCATCTCCTTGGTGTGCGTGCTGCCCTGTGCCATGTGCATCACTGCAGTGCTCGGGGGTGTGGCCCATGTTGTGTGTTGTTGCTCACAGTGTGTCGTGCGCTTAATTGACTTCTGGCACATGGTTGGTCATGGGCATGTGTCTTAGCGTGACTGCTGTATGTGTGGCAGCTGTGCGGATGACATGCCTTTCATGTGACTGGGGCTGACGGATGGGATGGATGGTATGTTGTATGTGCATGGTGTGTCTGTGAGTTTGATGGGTTCAGTGGTGTTCGTGTGCATTTCTGTTGTTCCGCTCTGTTGCGTCTAGTGTTGTTTGTCTTACATAGGCGTAGTTGTGGGGTGTGGGGTTGACAGGCAGTGGGGGCTACATGGACAGGACTTCAATGGTGTTTCGGTTGTGTGTGATGAGTTGCACAGTGGCTGCCGTGTGGGACTATATTCAGTGTGGCTTGTGCATGCAGACGTGGCTCCTTGGGTGTTGCTATGTCTGTGATGGGTCATGTGGGGTGTGAGTCTGCTGTTCATGTCCGTGTGCACATTGTTCACTTGTTCGTGACGGTGGGCGGTGCTGCGTGTCCGTGTGCTACGTGACATGTCCCATGTGTTGGTGGTGTTATGGTCCTCATGCCTCCAGTAATCCAGCCCTGTCCAGTTTCCCACCTGCAAGTTGTTCGTCCGTGCACTGTACTGGATGCCACATGGCTCTAAGCGGGGGGTGCTCCATGTTGCAGGTCTGTGGGGGTGGGGGGTGTTGTGGGTCGTGGGGGTGGCTGGACACCCACTGACACCGATTGCTGTGGACCGTGATGTCTGCCTTTCGGCTGTCGTTGTGCACTGCGGTGGCTGACACGTGGCTGTGGGGTGTGGGGGATGCTCCTCCTTGCTGTGCTGTGGGACTGGGGCCTGGTGTGTGTTGTACTTGGGCTGTCCACCGTCCCACCCACTGCACTTTGTGTTCCTGCCACTTACCTGTTACTTGTCGGTTAGTGCAGCTGTGGCGGACACATGGGTGTGGTGGGTGCTCGTTGTGGCGCTTCTGGCATATTTGGGGACCTGTTGGTGGTTACGTGGCTGGCTTAGTGTACACATGTCCCCACGCATCTTACAGTTGTTCGGTTTGGCCTGTGTGTGGTAGTGTCTGTTGCATGTGCGTGTGATGTGTTGTGTATTGTGTGCTGGACATGGGGGTGTTTGTCCCTGGGAGCTGTGGCATGGTGGTTGCGCATGTGTGTACATAGCGGTGTGCTAGTATACATTAGTTTGTACTTACCAGCCTCCACTCCCCCTGCTAATCCGGCGAGGATCTCCGGATGGATTACGACTCGCACCTTCTCCTCCCACGCTTTGAAGGTCTTAAAGAGCGCGGGATTCCCTCCGCCAGTGACGGCAGCCAGCTCTCTGTTTTTGCCCTCCTTCTTCTTGACCAGGCTCTTTACGTCATTCCAACGTTTGTTTATCTCGACTCTGTTCCTGGGCAGGGTCCCGACTGCATTGACCTGGTCTACGATCCGGGTCCACATTCTGTTTCTGGTGGCTAGTGGTGTGTGCTGGACCATGTTCCCATAGATTTGTGGGTACACCTTGATGATCTCGTCGACCATGACCGTCAGCTCCATGGGCGTGAACTTGGGCATCCTTTGTGGTGCCATGGTGTTTGTGGTGCTGGTGCGGTGTGTGTTGTGTAATGTGCAGGGGTTTGTGGTGCCGGTGTTTGGTGGTGGTGGTGGTGGTTGTGATGTGTGCGTTTCTGTGGTGTGCTGCTGTCCTTGCTGTGTCACTGTGTCCTCTCCTCTCCTCTCTGGTTTGCAATGTAGCAAGGGGTTGTGGTCTGTGGGAGTGCTGCTTTTGTACTCACCTATGTGGGTGTGTCCTCATGGTCTGTTGTTTTCAGGTGTGTTGTGTCTGGGGTTCTGGCCTTTGTATTTTTTGTTTGTCCGGGGGTGTTTTCGGGATGTGTACTGTGCTTGTGTATTTGTGTGTGCCTTGCTGTGTGGACTTGTTGGCCATGTTGTGTGCTATTGGTTTTGTGTGCGGATGGTTTCTGTGCAGGTACGTGGGCGCCATGGCTTCTGCCGTGTCGATTCTCATCGGCGTTGTTTGCGCTGGCGGGCGGTATATTTGTGGTTTTTCCGCGCTCATGGCGGTGCGATCGTAATTTCACGTGCGGTGTGTCGGCCGTGTGGGCGGGCGGTTTTGTGTTGTCGTGCGTGTTTCCGTCCGTGGCGGGCGGTTTGACTCCGACTCGGACGATGGAGGGCGGTATTTTGTGTGATTTTTCCGCCGATGGCGGTTTTCGGTTTGTGTACTCATAATGGCGTGGTCGGTGTTCAGGCGGTGTGTGCGGGCGGATTTTTGCCGCTTCCATGCCTGGCGGATTTTTTTACGCCGGGTATCGTAATGGGCCCCTTAGGGCCTGATTACGAGTTTGGCGGTCCTACTGCCGTACAGCCGCGGCCTTGCTCCCATAAAGACCGCTGAGTCAGCGGGCTGTATTACAATGTCACCGCTGGTCCAGTGGTGGTGTTTCCTATGATGGTGTATATGTTTTTCATATGTGTCGATGCATGTGTATATATTTTGAGTGCACAAGTGTTAAATGTACACATATGCATGACACATGTGAAAAAATACCTACTACGAGTACTTTCCGACTGCTGGTGTCAGGCAATTTGAGAGTTATTTTTCCACAGATTGCAGGCTTGCACAGAAGTAGAATGAAGACTATTCCCAATGCCCCTCCCAGAACACCAACTGCTCTCAATGATACTGATAAACTAAGCACAGAGTTGGTCTTAAGGGGGGAAATGGGATGGGGAGGAAAAAGAAGAGACAGCCTGAAAACAGTGGCTCCTCCTTTGAAGGCTTTTCTGTTCTTCGGTAAATAATGTGCTATTTGTAGCCTTCACTTGAAGCAATGGAACTGCAAGAAAACATAACAGATTATGTATTATCCTACTCTACTCTAACTGTCTGTACCTTAATTATTATGCTTACCCATTTTTGGGGAAAAATATACCTAAACTGTCTTTGGCTATTGCTCCTCTTCTATTATGTACAACTGCAACATATTATGAAACTCTTATCGTTCTTTCACATACATTGAATTGCTGCTTACTGTTCCTATTAATACTAGAAAACCAAATATTGTGTTAGATATTAATATTAAATTGTCTTTTCCTTCCAGAGGAAGTACTTGTGTGACCCAGGAGTTCGGTCAGCGTAGAGCCAGGAGAGAAATGCTTCTACAGGGAAGCACAATTATTTTCCTTTTTTTAGATAATTAAAAATGTGACTGTCCAAATATTCTCTTCAACTTTTTTCTTTAAGCTTTAAGTATGTATCTTAACACAAAAGAAATTTCAAGTGAGTAGATGAACATTTTCTTTCTTTTAATTTTTTTAGTTTTTACTTTACCAGTGCTTACCATTGCAAACTGCTCTAATGTGCGAGGAGAAATTTCAGTCACAGAAGACAATATTCAAGATAGTGTCTCATGTATGCTTCTCCTCACTCCCATTCAGAGGATTGACAAAGAGCGAGAATGGGCTGACTCAGAAAGAGAGATGCTCACTTCCAGTAGAGCGATCTCTAAAACAAGACACTTTTTCTAAAGCGAGCAGACTCCTCACCGAGAAGCTGCCGAAGAAACTAGACGACGGCCCATGATGCTTCTACTATGACTGACTTTCTTTCATGACGGAGGAATTTCAAAGAGGTCCTTCTTCTCAGTTTGCTCAGGTGGAGTTCCCATTGATTTGTCAGCGCATGCTTCACATACCAACCAAGAAAAAATCACTAGCGTGTTGAAGGGAGAGTTCAGCTGATATCTTGAGTGTCCAGTGCTGCCAGCTCAGTCTTCATTTATTAGTCCCAGTTCTCTTTTGCTGCTGACCTGTCGGCATATAAGTGATTGTACTGGCCAGTACAGAGTTGTAGCAGGAATCCTCCTAAGTATCCTGACAGCTGGATTCTGGACCATATGTGCCAAGTCCAGTCAATGGGTAAATAGCATAAAATGGTCTTACCTAGATTTTGGCGCCAATTAGGGTCATTTTTTTCCTGGTCAAGACGCTGCTGTGAAGGGGGACCTGGAGGTAGGGATCCATGTGGGAGACTGAAGATGAGAAAAGGAAATGGTTGAGTATGCACCCCAGTTCCTTTGATTCCACCGACTCGAAGCAGGGGGACTTCCCACCACTGTTGGCTCGTCTGAAAGCCAACTCATAATTCGGATGGCGGTGAACTTCTCTGTACCGCCCTCAGACAGCTTCTTTTCCTCTACCGACATTGAGGCGGTCAGTGAATGGCTGCCGGTGGTGGTGCTGCTCCAAATGTGTTACATTCTGAAAACTACCAACATCGTAATACAGCGGATGGACCACATAGTGAGGGGCGAGGAATCTGAAGCCAACGTGACGCCAGTCCCAAGACCGCCAAAGTCGTGATCAGGCCCTTAGTGTAGATTTCTTTGATAAAATGGTAGTACCATCCCTGTATAGCTGTATGGGAGTATGTTTTTAGGATAGATTGGATCATAGCTTGATCAAAGTCAATTATAATTTTCTGGGGATAGCAGTCGCTTGTCTGTTGCTTAATGTGGTTTAGCAGTTCCATGTAGGAACTGCCTTGTTTGTTTGAAAGAAATGCATACACAAAAGGTATATTTGTTTTTTTAAATTTACCATGTATGGTGTATAGTTGACGGAATGGTTTGGGACACATTTTAAAAGTTCCATCCATCATCCATGTTTGACATTGGGCTAGTTTGAGTAAGCTGTTAGGGTAGCAAGGATTAGTATACGTTTGTCATTACTTTTATTATCATCTAATAGGAATTACTTCCCCTCTATGGATAATTGTAAAGTGTGGTGGGATGTCTATATCCCTGTATATTTTAGGAGCAGATGGGCTGTAGCTGGTAGCCTTTTTAGTTTGTGTTATGAGACATTTTAAGCTGGGTATTGATGGTAACTGGCCTGTTTCTGACCACAGGGTCATTTCAATCTAGTGTTGCTTGCATCTGGTGGAATGTCACAAACAAATGTCAGTGATGTGCCACAAGCACTTTGGCTTACAATAAGAAGACACATCAGCAGCTACATACAGTTCATACACAATGAGGAATTAGCCAACGTGAAGGGCGACTACAATGAATTTGGCCCAACACAACATTGTGTTGGATCACATGATGGCACACATATTGGATTAGGACCAACACACCACAAGGAACAAGTCCAATGGAAGCCAGGTACCTTCCATCCTATCACTGTGCAAGCTGTCTTGGTACAGGCTTTTTTGTACACCCAAATTCTGTGACAGACATTTCCAGGACCAATCCATGTCCACTTCACACGTCTGAACAGCATCATATAACTGCTAATGTCACAACTCTGAAATGTCCAAATGGAGATGTTATGGTGAAGGCAGCTGAAACAGACCACCACAGAGAGATTAGCTTTGAAACCATGCATATGGCAGAGATCACATTTTCAACTCCTCGAGAACACAGTCCAGCACAACATTTACAGCTGAAGAAAGCTACACTTATAATACATACACCTTTCCCCAGAAATTTCCAGATCCATATATTCCTAGTACGTAGCATTAACATCCTCCTCACAACATCACTACAAGAGTTGCAATAATAGTCAAAGTCATCACATCTCACACCATACTTACACTCAGGAGAAGTAGTTTTGGATGAGATGTTGACACAACTCAGCTCCTTCCTCTTCACCATTATCATCATCATCATTTGGCATTTCAGGTTCCTCACCAAGTGGCTCTTCAAGGCCTGCATTCATTGCGATGTAAGGGATGTTCCGTCTCAGGGAAATGTTGTGGAGCATGTAACAGCCCACGGTGATCTTACACACCTTCCTGGGTGAATAGAGGAGGGATCCCCCAGTCTTGTTCAGACATCTGAATCTGGCTTTCCGGAGCCCAAAAGTCTGCTCCACTGGCCGTTGTGTTCTTCCATGGGCCTCATTGAAGCAGACTTCCCCTAGTGTAGTAGGATTCCTCAGCGGTGCCAACAACCATGGCCGGTTGGGATACGCTGAGTCTCCTAGATGGAAGATAGACAGAAGTGCAACAATGAGTTACATACTTTCAGATCATTCTACCTGACAATATCCACACAATGTTAGGACAGATCACACTTACCTACAAGCCAGGCTCTCGCTGGTAGTAGTTGTGACATCAGCTGGGGTATGGTGCTGTTCCACAGTATGAAGGCATCATGGGTAGATCTTGGGAACCGGGCACAGACGTTTGAGATGTACGAATCAGCCAAGCAGACAACTTGCTCATTGATAGAATGAGAATGCTTCCTGTTGTGGTACACTTGTTCCCTGGTATGCGGTGGTACTAAGGCAATGAATGTGCCATCAATGGATCAAATCACATGTGGGATGTGACCTAATCCATAGAAATCTGCCTTCACAGTTGCTAAATCCTCATGTCTGGGGAACTGGATGTAGCTGGACCCGTGCCTCAAAAGTGCTATTAGCACCTCTGTGAGTACCCGACTGAACATAGGTTGTGACATTCCACCTGAAATAGTGACTGTGAGTTGAATTTAGCCTGTGACCAAAAAAGGCAAAACAGATATGAGTTTACCAAGTGGTGGGACTGATGTAGGATTATTGATGTGAAGTAGAGGTCAGGCTCTTCCATAGTCTATAGGTCTGGAAATGGGTGGTAAAGTGGAGCCTGGTGCCTCCTCCCTCTACCAGGGTACCTATGTGAGGAGTAACACAAAAATGTATATTGGTCACAGTGTGCAGAGTAGCATATGTGAAGTGTAAGGCAAAAGTAATGTGTCTGAACATTAATTCTTCATGAAGTATTACACATTTTACATCATCATTGTCAAATCTTGAACATGCACCAGTCATCCCCAAAGTAGCCTTCACAGGTCTGTAACAGAAATTTGCATATCATCTATTCAGAAAATTTAAATTGCCACTATAGTGAGGGTAGCATAACAAGTCATGTGAAAATACCACCAACCGCTGTGTACAGTGCACTGCGCACATTTTGCCTATGTGCACAGTAATGCGCTACACAGATAATGTTTTGTACTGGACATGACATGGGAATGGAGCATTTTAAACAAACATGTTCACCCTCATTTGTAGTGGTGGTGATGCACTTAACTGTCACCAATACAGTTTTCCTAACCGCTAACATGGCCGATGCCTTACCTCATTAATATGACAATGCGAACGTAAGCTGCTGGTGGTTGTCGACTGTGCAGTGGGCGGTCGCATCGAATGGCGGACACAGTCGTAGACTAACAATGGGGATAGTGACGGTCGCTGCCCAATGACTGTGTGCACCGACATTGATGAGTGCGTACGTGGCGTACATATACGTGGTGGTTGGAAAATATCTCACTTGCCTCCTGACACTGCGACTATCATGACCTCCTCCATTTTAGCTGATGTTTGCCACCTCTGGGAGCAATCATGGCATGCACTACATGGGAGAGAGCCCGTCCCTTCACTCCAGGGGAGCTGGATGCCCTGGTGGACGAGGTTCTTCCCCTGTATTCTCAGCTCTATGGCTCTCCAGAGGACCAGAAGTTTCTCAAATACGTTTAACTCCATGTTGCTGCTTCCTTTCTATTCCCATAGGCTAAATTGTGCCTTTGAGTGTCAGAGTGCAAGCATTATGTTGCCTGCATACATTGTGTGGCCCCTACATAGGGCACCTATGTAATGGATTTTGGGGCCCTGGACTTTGTGGAGATAAGGCCACCATTGGAATGTGTGATAAGGGTGATTTATACTTGTGATACATGAATATCTCTATGCAGGGCTCAAGTTCATAGTAGATACAATTCGTTCTCAAATCACAAATCACATCATGGTATGTGTGCATTGTTATGTATAGGCTTCATACCTTGAGCCATGTCTGTATACTGTTATAAGCATTTGAGGATGATGTTAGCCAAGTGTACTGTCCCACTGAATCCCTCAGCCCACACCAGACTTTGTAAAACAGGTACCTATACTTCACAGATCCCTTCAGAGTGCCACATAACTGTATAACTGTATGTTCACATATGAAATGGCCATAAGTTTTACTTTTCTGTATTGAATTGGTGGAAATGTGAGGTTCATGTGGGATAAGTAGCCTGAGCCTGAAGACAGCAAGGCCTAACTTTGGCAGGAGAAAGTACGCACAGAGTAATGTTCCTGTAGACCTGCTGATCCATGGATGTTCCCAGATAGAGTTATCTGTACTACTAGTAGCCCTGATAACTGTTACATGGATGATTCGAGGAATGGTGATGAGGTGATCCCTAACCTGATACTTCTTTCCATTGGCTCACAGTGTCAATGTGTGTCTGTCAGTAATGACTGTCCCCTTACTCACACAGGTATTTTGACACTTTTCTAATACTGCTGTTTCCACTGTAAAGGCCTATTGCACATCTGAGACATGAACAGTGTATATAGTGGGTTACGTTTGAATAGATTTAGAAATGTGAATCAACTGCTTGGCTACACTATTTCCTATCACACTACACATACAATGGTATGTTGATTGTCATCCCTGTTATAGGGCTACATATGGCAAAAGGGGCGTCCTGTGATGGCAGTACAAACAACACAAACTTTTTACAACTGACTAGGATATTCAAATAAGTAGTCCACATGTCCACACAGCCCCCATAGAGGTAGTTCTCAGTGTCACACATACCAGCCTTTACATTGTGACCTTAGTCTTAGGATATTGTGTATACTATGGTACTCACCACTATGGACCATATGCATCAATGCAATGGGCCTGGCAGGAAAGGTGTCTGGACAGTCATGCACAGGTAGTTTACCCTACAGAAGGTAAAAATAGTGTGTTCTGTGTCATGGCATGTCACATCACATTCCATGCAGGATGGCCGTGGCCTGCATGATGGTATTGGGCTGCCTCAGTCATTGTAGGTCATGACTATGGTTGAGGTTAGTCATCAGATGACCACAAATGTGTGTATCCATGCTTTAGTTGTGCCTAGCATGTGACATGGACACATGTAATATGTTGATGAAGGCTTGTGCTAGATGTCAACGTGACATGTATCAAGCTGACAGTTATCCTCAAACTTCCAGTTACAATCTGTGTCTACATCTATTGCATCAATACAAGTATTTTTATTTTTATTTTGAGAGTTTTATATAGCGCTGGCTAGACCCGGAGGTATCAGAGCGCTTTACATTGGGTTACACAATGTTACAGAACACGATAAACAAATTACACTTTACATCAGAAAATAAGCAACATATTGAAAGAGGAAGGAAAGGTGAGACAGATAGAGCAGAGGGGGAGGGGGAAATGTGAAGGGGGAGGATGGGTGAAAAGATGGCAGGAGAGACGAGAGGAAGTCTGCCCAAAGACCGACTGGGTAGGTGACGACCGAGGAGGGAATCCACAGCCCGTCTCCCCTATAGCTAAACAAGGTAGCTCCATCGGGCATCAGTCAAAATAGCTAGGTCTCAGCTGACGAGGGAAAGTTCACAAAAGAAAGTCAAGTGGATAAGGCAGGGTGGGATCTATGAGCAAGGACGGGTGAGGGCAAGGGTCAGTAGCTAGAAAGAGGAGAAAGAGTAGAGCGGAGAGGGGTAGGGGGTAGGGTGAAGGGGGAGGAGGGAAATAAAGGTCCAGAGAGACGCAGGAAAGTTTGTCCAAAGACCGGCTGGGTAGGTGATGGTCAAGGAGGGTATCCATAGCCCATCTCCCCTATATCTCGCGAGGTAGATCCACCGGGCATCAGTCAAAATGGCTAAGTCTCCGCTGTCAAGGGAAAGTTCTCAGAGTAAATGTCCTGGTAGGTAAGCAGGAATGGGGTCGGGTGAGGGCAGATAAAGATCAGGACGATGACCATTAATTTTAGATCAGGAGAGATAAAGCATCGAGGAGCTTCGAGGAAGGGTCCCGCTGAGGCGGCCATCTTGAGGTCAGGCAAGGGGGGGTGAGTCCTTAAGGTTTCAATTCAGTCGGTCCCCATTGCACTCTATAACCCTTGGGTTGGGCTGGTTGAGGTCCCGACGGTGATCAATGATTAAAGAGCAGGGGAGGAAAGAGCATCGCAGAGGATCTCACTGAGTCGGCCATCTAGAACTCAGGCAAGGGGTACGAGTCATTGCAAGTTCGGATACAGTCAGTCCCCATGAATCTCTATGGCCCAGAAGGGAAGTGTTAGGGTGGCCATCTTAAGATCCAGTCGAAAACGCTGGGGCAGAGACAATTAGAGCCATTTGCCATATAAAGATCGTCTTGGAGACAAAAGCGGCCCCACAATGATAGGCATCTTCCAATCAGTGGGCACAGGTACAGCAACGATCGACCAGCATGCCCAGGTCTCCTCGCACAGCACCCCAGGAGAGGGTGAGACGCTCTGAAAAGTCCTCGTTTCGCTGCCATTTTAGGGTCAGGCACCATCCACGAGGCGATCGTCGAGGAGACTAAAAAAGTAAACACCAATCAGAAGAAGGCCATTTAGAGAGCCATTGCCCAGAAGGTACGGACCCTGAGGTTCTTCAACCAGCTAGTGCCCACTGCAGAAACAGGTGGGAGGACCAGGGCACTGGACCCGGAAGATCAGGGAAGTCTAGTTGGGGAAGTCCTCCCAACATGGAAGGGGCGCTAGCCAGACCCTGACCCCCCTGATGGCCCGCATACTAGTGGTGGCCTACCTGGACCTTGATGGGCAGTTGAGGGACCAACAGCAGCAACAAGGGGTTGAGTCCTGGCCAGAGTAATACATGTCATATTGCCAACTTTAAGTGTTACAGACAGGCATTTCACCAACCATATTGGTGGTGGCCCGTGGGCCACCACAAGATGAGTCACTGTTAGTCTAAGTATGGTAGTAGGTACATGCTGCTGTACTGTGGATATTGTCTTTCTGACCTGGAACACAGCAGAGTCCTGTCCACATCCAATTCTTTCCTTTTGAATAGACACCTGGCTGGGTGAAGTGAGTAATCATCTCATGTTCTCAGTAAATCTGGGAGACAATTGGACCACACAGGCAACTGATCTTGCTTGTGTGAGGAGTGATGTACCCTCACTACTGTACCAAAGAGTAGTGTGATATGTCTGCCCATTTGGACTATAGTGATCCCGCATCTTCCTGTCATAGATGATCAGGGACACCAAAAACCTTCAAAGTTGTATTGGTTTGTAGATAAACAATCTATGACTGGCAATATCACCTGTACCAGGCAGGGTTGGGGATGTTAATATGGCTATATGGAGTCTTGTGCTGTGTGGATTCAAAGTATCTTTCTCCCAAATGTTTGGACTTCAATGTTTCCAGGGAAATCTATCTGTGAATTGTGATACATAAGTAAACTATATGTTTTGAAATTGTAATTTTGAGTCCAAAGTGCCATCAGTGTGCAACTAGAATTTGCATGTGACATGATGTCTGCCAAAACAGTAGTTGATGGTACATTGGTGTTGAAGTTGACCTTCTTGACATCATGATGTGTTATGAGTAATAGTTGGATTTGTGTGACTCTGGGGCTTGTGTGAGCATTGTGTAAATCTCACACTTGGATCTATCCTATTTGGTTACATCTATTTACAATGCTATACAACATGTCCAAAGTATGCAAGGTGATCAACTATCCTAGTATGGACATAAGGATGTGTAGACAATTCCATCAATATACTTGGACCTGTCTGGGGTTATGACATGAGTGGACCTAACTTTTTGCAGGTTATGTAGCATGCATACATGGGGTCATGCTAAATTTGAAACCTATGGAGTGAACCAGGAAGGTGGTATGATATTTGGACTTCTTCAATGTTTTCTGTTGATTTGTGATGGCCAGGTGAAGAAACGCAGTTGCAATAAACCCATGTTACATGTCATTTCAGATACATCCAGGGTAAGTAGAGGTGAAGGGGCAACATTGGTGGGGACACAGCTGGTCACAGCAGTGCCGGACGTGAAATGTCAGACATGGAGGAACCCAGTGACTAGAAGGGAGTGAGGAGTGCCCCAGAGGACAGCATCAAGTGGTGGTGGTCCCAACAGGATTAGTTCCACCATCATCCTTGTCTGCCACCCCCAGTTCTATCACCACCTTCTCTGTTGTCCCCCCACAAGTTGCCCGTTCCTGCTCCCCAGGAAGGGAGCTGTCTTCTTTGCTCCAGGCACCTCAGCTCTTGCCCCTTTTAGCCCTGCTGCCCTGAGTGAGGAGGCTACTGACCTCCTGAGGAGCCTCTCTGTTGGTCAGACTGCAGTCTAGAATGCCATCCAGTGGCAAAGCAACAAAATGACCCATAAAGTTGCCTACCTGGAAGACATTCACACTGCTACGTATGCCCTACAGAGATCTTTGCAGGCTCTGGTCTCCTCCCTCATATCAACCCTCCACCCATTCCAACCTTTCACCCCCCCTCCTGCTCTTTCCCCATTCAAGTTCCCTATTCCAATTCCTATCCCAAGCACACACAAATAAGAAATAATGCACACACTTCATCAGACACAAGCATCACACAGAAACACAAGCCATCCAAAAGAATTCAAACATATATGCACATAGCAGAATCTCACCTACCTCACCACCCGCACCACCCTCAGAATATCTCAAGGCACCACAGCAACACATTCAGAGCCCTCCAAAGACATACCCATGCCTGCAGATACCACACTCATACCCACAGACACCCCACAACACCCAACATTACCACAGACACCGCACCAACAGCCACAGACCCCTCCACAACACCCATCATTCCCACAGACCCTACACCAACAGCTACAAAGCCCTCGACAACACCCAGCATTCCCACAGACACTGCATCATCAGCCACAGATCCCTCAATAACACCCAATGCATCCACATCACTCCCACTAAAAAAATGCAAACACTCACAGACCCACACACAACAGACAACAACACAACACACAGTGCAGATAGTAGGCCCAGCTTACACTGCCACTTCCTCTACCTCCCATTCCAAACTTCATCCCGAACATCCTACCTGTTTTCCCCATGAGGATGTCATGTTTGCCCTTGCCCTTACCCCTCTGAAACCTGACCCCCTCCCAAAGTCCCAAAAATGTCTCCCACAGACCCACACCCAAACCCATCCCTTCCACTTCACACTCTACCCCTGAAAAAAGCATTCCCACCACCTAAACCCATCCCCAAACCCCCCAAACCCGAGAAGGCCCCTCCCAAAACTAAACCCACCCCTCCCTAAACATCTGCCCCTCCTTCCTAAGTGCCATCTTCGAGGTGCCTGCTATGAATGAATGAAATGAATTTGTACTTGTAAAGCGCACTGATACCCTGGGGTTTCCTGGCGCTGTACGCATACCGCTGTGGAACCCTTCCTGGCTTTTCCCTGTGAAATGTCCACTCCTGGGCACCCCCAAGGTGAAGCCAGGCATCCCAGCGCTGGTGGGGCCATTGTGGAGATTAAGCAGGCTATTGCCCAGAGTTGCACCCATGATTAGAATAGGCACCGAGGCGAGAATTATCAGGTCCAAGGAAATTGAGCCCAAGACCTGCCGAGGTGGGAATTGAACCCTGGTCCCGGGCCAGATCTCTGCATCAGGGTCTGCCGCTCTAACCATTGAGCCACACTTCTCCACTATGCCCAATGGATGCCCCTTTGTGAGGAACAGAGCCTTGTGCTGTGGCATAGTGTGTCAATATGGACTGACCATTGGCCTTTGTTTTACCAGATGTTTTTCATCTATTCAATAAAACTTTTCCTACTTTTGAATACATTGGTCCTGCCATTACTTTTCTGAATATTTGATGTTATTGTATAGTTAGTGATGTGTGAGTACAGTTGTATTTGTTTCATCCCTGATTGCTGATCAAGTTGAAGTAGTTAGTATGATGTGACGTTGGAGCTTTTGCTGGAGTTACACAGGACAAGGGGAAATGTTAGATGGATGTCTATGTGGGATGACATTCAAATGGGGCTCACATTGCATTGGGTGACATGTTATATGGTAAGTATTTCAGCTTGGCCTGGCCACTGTCAATGGCATTTAGGTTGCACTCTCCCTATGATGTAGGTTGGATATATGTTTGATCTGCTGAAGTTAGATGTTTATTTATCCACACATGGAGGGTGTCAACTTGTCATACCTTTCCGGAATTTTGCATGGACATGTGTCCATTTTGCAGTGTGTACCTTATAGCTACTTCATTTAGAAGTGTGCCACATGCTGTTAGTGTGGTGTTTGCTTTCATAAGTTGCACTTACCCATTGCCTACACATGCATGGCACTTGGTTATGCTATTGGTTGTCCCTGATATACTTCAGTTCCCAGGTCCAGTGCACATGGAGTTTGTCCGACATGTGCAAAATGTACTGTGCCCCAGGGCCCCAGTCTTTTAGGGTTCCCACTGAAAGAGGCATAGGTATCTTGCAGAGAGTGTTTCCATTGTGACCTTAGAATGTTTTTCACGTTGGTTCTACGTAATCCCATTGACTGACATTGCCTATTCACGTGTGTGATGTATGAGAGTCCAATACAGAGTTGTAGCAGAGAAGGTGTGTTTCACTTTAATGACACATAAATACAGATGTTTCTTTGACATCAAAACAGGACCTGTGATATGTGCAATGTGAGTGTGCCACATTCACTATAGCATCTTGTTTAGAGATGCAGTGACAGGGCCTCATAGTAGTTGTAGTCCCTTAAATCTCACGTTACCAACACTTGAGAAATGGTAAGCTGCATGATGTGTGAAGATCAGTAGTAACATGGCAGACAAGTGAGAAGGGACAAAAGTAGTCTAGCATCTTGGTTAGAGTTGGAGTGAGAGGACCTCATGGTAGTTGTAGTCACTTCAATCTCACTTTAGCAACACTTGAGAAATGGTAAGCTGCATGAACAGTGAAAATCAGTAGTAACATGGCAGACCGGTGATAAGGGCCAAAAGCAGTCTAGCATCTTGGTTAAAGTTGGAGTGAGAGGGCCTCGTGGTAGTTGTAGTCACTTCAATCTCACTTTACCAACACTTGAGAAATGGTAAGCTACATGAACAGTGAAGATCAGTAGTAACATGGCAGACAAGTAAGAAGGAGCAAAAGCAGTCTAGTATCTTGGTTAGAGTTGGTGGGACAGGGCCTCATGGTAGTTGTAGTCACTTCAATCTCACTTTACTAACACTTGACATATAGTAAGCTGCATGAACAGTGAAGATCAGTAGTAACATGGCAGACAATTGATAAAAGGAAAAAGAAATGTGTCACAGACATTAATAGGTGTGATATTGATGAGAGGTGCTGTTGTGGAAGACAAAAAAATTGCACACATCACTATCACTGAGTATAATTTGCAAAGACATTTCTGTACAGTGTACCTGTGCAGTATCAGTGTTGTGGCCTAGGAGGGCATTCTACAGATGTATTTTTGATTATTGTTATAAAACAATAATAGACAGGATCCCTGTATATGTGCAAATTATTTATTGACCCCAACTCCCTTTCCTGGTCCATGGCAAGGCATTATTTTGCAGATGAGTCTATGGAAACCGGTAGTTGTATGTCTTAATGTCAATTGTGTCCATGACGGAGCAGGTTTTGAATGTGGTCGAGCAGGTACAGCAGCAGCAGGACGTGTCCGATGGGCTCCATGATGGTAGAAGATGATTAACGGGTAACCTGCTCTGCCTGCTCTTGCCCTCAACCAGCACCCTGCCAGAGAGACCAGGCCGGGGGAGGACTATGACGGTCTCCCAAGGTCACCTTTGCACCTGGAGACACATAAAATTAACATTGTGACCGGTGTAACCTGCTCCACCTGCTTTTGCCCGCAACCAGCACCCTGCCAGAGAGACAGGGCCGGGGTAGGAGTACGCCTCCCAGACTCCCCGGTCTCCCAAGGTCATCTTCGCGCCTGGAGGCACAAAAAATTAACATTGCAGTTGCGTGGCGCGGGCTGCGCCCAGGCCAAAGGCAGGCCCGTAAAGGCCCATTGGGTTGGGCTGGGACCCCCTTCAACTGTGGCCATTTCATTTTCCAATATTTTTTATTATTTCCAGCTATAGTTATTTTTAAGGATCATGGGCAAATGGAAGTCTAAATCTAGTGATCAATGGGCTGAGGCTGTTAATGCAGTGGACTTATTTCTCTCAAGAGCTGCGGATGCCCTATCAAAGGCGATAGAGCTGGCCAAAAGAAGGATGTCGGGAGGAGAAGTGAGACCCATGACACATCCAACAGTCAGTACAGACAATGTTGTGCCATCTCTAAGGGTTGTAACTCCCTTTCATTCTTTAATTCCCTCAAGTGTTGTTGGAGATCAGGATTCTCCGAAGGAACCACCATTGAAAAAGAAGAGAGGGAGTGGGAAGTTGTGTAGACCAAAGGTATCAAGAAGAACTAGCTCACACTCTAGAAGCTAGATGTTCATGTTTGGAAAAAACATTTGTTTTTTATGAAAACACTCACCCACCAACCTAGTTGGTGGCATGCTTCATCATCGGGTCCCACCCAAGGTGCCGAGTGCACCTCGGGTGTGCTGCGACGCCTGATCTACAGCGGAGCTGGTTTTAAGTGTGGTGAGTGTGCAGTGATGCTACTAAAGTGAGTTAAAAACTGTCCAAAGGGTCCCTTTGAATAAAGGTCAGTATTTAACGGTGGGCCTCGAGCAGCGGCTGCAGTAGGTACGGGAAGCGGGCAGATGACTTTGAAGAAAGTGTGACTATAGGTCCTGCCCCCCCGCGGGATTCATGTTGCTATTGATGGAAATCTCATCATTTTAAGCAACGATGGGAGGAAATCACCACCGTTTAAACGCACCTTAGCAAGTGCGACACTTCTTGTCACCACAACTACCTCTGATAATCACGCCCTGCACTTACATACCAACACATAGGTCCTGAAGAAAGCCAGCATGCGTCGCAGTCTGGCTGAAACATGTAGACCTGACCTGATTGGATATTAGAGACACAATTTAACCTCTACACATATCCACCTCCATTTATAAGCACTGCCAGAGGGCCCACCATTAAATACTGACCTTTATTCAAAGGGACCCTTTGGACAGTTTTTAACTCACTTTAGTAGCATCACTGCACACTCACCACACTTAAAACCAGCTCCGCTGTAGATCAGGCGTCGCAGCACACCCGAGGTGCACTCGGCACCTTGGGTGGGACCCGATGATGAAGCATGCCACCAACTAGGTTGGTGGGTGAGGGTTGTCATAAAAAACAAATGTTTTTTCCAAACATGAACATCTAGCTTCTAGAGTGTGAGCTAGTTCTTCTTGATACCTTTGCTCTCACCAGGGGAAGTGAACTAGCCCCCACACATACTCAGCCCTCTCTCTCTCATTTGATATTTATAAGTTGTGTAGACCCCCAAATGCGAGCACTGGTGTTAGGAGGATCGCTACTACAGTTACACCATTAGAGACTGCATGTGGACCTGGAAGAAACTATCTCCCGACTTTTGAAACCATTATTGGACAGACTAAAACAAATTGAAGACTCTTTAGATTTACTCAGCTTGCGAGGTGGCACCCATGAGAGGGTATCTAAGGTACCGGGGGTTATGCTGGCTAATAGTTGTAATGATAATCCAACGGCCACTCACCAGCTGGTGACTAGGCAAGAACCCTTAATGGTCCTTTCTCAGAAGCAGGGTGGTTTGGGTAGTTTGGATGCTCACATGGGAGTGGATATCTATGGTAATTACCCCTTGCAGTCTGCACCAGCAAACTCTATAAGTTCATTGCCACCTCAATTGCCTATACATTGCCACAGAGGCTCTACAACTCCCTTCCTTAGGAGTCAGGCTCTGCAATCTGAACCCAATAAGCGGGTGTGACCGGCCTCGTCTCTACTAAGATTATATTTTGCATCTAGAGTGAATCAGGGCCGGTTTGGAGAAGGTTGGGAGGAATTGAATCAGCAGAAGAAATATTTAAATTTAAATCTTCCTCCGGCAGCCTGCCCATTCGTAATTATTCTAGCAAACACACCAGAACTAAATAGTATCCAGCTAGAATCCACACAGCAATTGATGAACAAAGCTTTACACTGGTTGACACAATATGCATATGGTAACCCAGATTTATCAAATCACATCATTATGGCTAGAAGAGTCCCATGGGTGGGTAACACAGCTAAAATATATAGAGGGGATTGCATAGTAATAAACTTTAATGATCAACGCCTTGTGAAACATTTATTGGACACTCTCCCTAACTGCCCTGCAATAGTTACGCAGATTCATGCACTACCATAAGGATTCTTTTACAGACCCCCGGAGCAAAGCTACTTGGTTCAGGTTATAGCTGTAGTCCCACCCCTCCTATCTCACGTGTCATAGGTGGAAATAATCACCTTGGGGCCATATCACTACATAATAAATATGCGTTCTTGGAGGGCCTTGAGACATGTGATTGACAAGAGGCAGAGAGGGTGCACCAGCAAACATCACTCTACCTTGCTGATAACTCTTTAAATGGTAGTTATTCTTTTGAACCAAGTAAAAACATGTTAAGAACATTAAATTGGAACATTTCAAAGATGGGCAATTTGGAATGGACCAGGATATTTGATCTAGTTTGTTTACAAGAAACCTGGGAAACTGCTCCTACCCATGTGGATGGATTTCACACATTCCATACCTCGGCGATTTTCTACAGGTCGGGTAGAGCAAGAGGGGGTCTACTTACTCTAATTAGAATTACATTAAATGTAAAACTTTTTAGTACCTATGATGAATCCCCTTACTATCACCTTATAGTGGGTGAAGGACCAGGAGGAGAGGATATGATGCTTATACATTTTAATAACAAAAACTTTGAGGGAGATATGACTCAGGTGATAGATTCACTTGAGAAGGCAATTGAAGTGGCCATGATTAACCATCACTACCCCCTAAATATAGTATGGATGGGCGACTTTAATGCTCACAGCTGTGCCACCCCATTTTCTACTTAATCGCAATGGAAGCTCGTTGAACAGGCTTCTTACTACAAGGAATATGGTAATACTTAACCCAATTGACGAATCCACTGGTCTTTTGAAAAAAACATTTGGGCCTAGCATTCACGGTTCCACTATTGATTATTTGGTGGTCTCGGTTCCCTTAAAACCCTTTTTTAGTCATGTTAAAACGTTTATCACAGCCTTTAGCGCTCATGCTGCTTTTGCCTCCCAAATCCATTGGAAAGAATGTTTTAACTCGTTGGATAGGAGAATTCCTGCACCTGTTATAGTGAGAACCAACGGCATAGTTCTCAAATGGGCCAGGATAAACAAAGATGAACTGATACCCAGTATAGTTGGGACTGCCCAAAATGATATTATGATTTGCCTTGACCCGCACACTAACCCTTCGAGTATCTTGCAGGCTTTTGAATAAGTACTGAGTGTCGTAAAAAGCAAGTTACTGTTTCCAAAGATGCCCTCTAAAACAATGGAGCCTCACTGGTTTGATGCCGTGTGCTCCAAGGCACTCAGCAATTTACATTTGTTACTAAGAAATAAACCTAGAGATAAGGATATGGTCACGTACCTCCACTATCAATATAAGGTGTCCAGGAAGGCTAGCCTTGGTGCTCTGAAGGAGGAGGCTTGGGGTAATCTCCAACATGCTGCATTTAAAAAAAAAATCATGAGCGTTTTGGGCTATAATTAATTCTCCCTTTCTGAAACAAGATACAGGCTCAAACTTAGATGTGCACGTGGGTGAGGACTCTTGGGTCTCCCACTATACTAATATTTTTGGGTCCGTCCCTGAAGAGGAAAATCTTATCACTAATACTAAAACTAATGATACCCAAACTTCTATAACATTCTCAATGGCAGAGGTGAGATGTGGTCTGCTGCAATGTAGCAGTGCCAAAGCACCTGGCCCAGACGGAACCCCCATAGATTTCTTTTTTGATAATTTCGACCTCTGGTTACCACTGCTGACAAATGTGTTTAATATAATTGCGGTAGTTGGCCCACCCGATTCTTGGAAGAAAACCATTATTCTTTCAATATACAAGAAAGGGGATAAATCATTGCCTAAAAACTATAGGCACATCTCTCTCTTAGAATGCACAGTTAAGCTGATGGGCCGTCTGTTGTTAAATAGATTAGAGGATTGGGCCATGGAAAATAATATTTTAATTCCGGTACAATATGGTTTTAAAAAGGGGAAAGGGACCCTGGACCAATGTTTGAATTTGAATTTGATTACAGCCAAGTATGCCCTAGCTAAAGAAGGTAATATTTACATGGCATTCATGGACCTCTCGGCAGCGTTCGATTGTGCCTCACTGCAAATTGAGGAAAATTATGAAGGAAATGGTTGTAGATGAGGCCAGTATAACATTTATTTGACAATTGTATTCACAATCATCTGCGTGTGTGCACGGTTTGGTAGCCAGTGGGAATGCACCAGATGGTTCCCTATCCTTAGAGGCGTCAGGCAGCGTTGTGTCCTGGCTCCATTTTTGTTCTCTGTTTACACAAATGGGGTTGAATCCAAAGTAGTAGATTCTACAATAGATGTACCTTCGGTAAACAGAATGCGTGTACCCATACTGTTGTACGCAGATGATGCAGGACTGATAACCAGGACTGGGGTAGCATTGCACAAGCTTAATAATGAGTAAGTCCTCTATATGGTTTCAGTTGGACCTTGTGGTCAATGAAACAAAAACATATATTTTGATTACCGGGAAATGACCCGGAAGATTGACCTCTTTTTATATTGCTGCCCACAGAGTGGAAATCACTCAAACTTTTTTATATTTGGGTGTTTTATTCAATAGTTCGACCTCATGGACAAATATGGTAGCTAACAGATGCATTACGCTAGAAAGAAGTATTTTAGCATAATTTTCATTTATAAAAAACTAGGCTCTAAGCCATTGGAGGTAATTCAAAAGATTTACTCAGCAAAAGCAATTTCAGCAGCTACATACATATGGGGAAGGGATTTGGGGAATGGCAAATATTGACACCCTACAAAGTATAGAAGTTGCTTTTATAAAAAAAACTCTTAAAATTACCTAAAATCTGTTCTAATTTTAATCTGCACAAAGAGTTGAACGCACCTTATATATCAGATTTAATCTGTTTAGGAACCAGTTTTATTGTGGTATTCAATTTGGAGAAGGAAACTGTGTCCCTAACACAAAATATTATCAGGAATTATTTAACCCTTGATCAGGCACAGAGTGTTCCCTGGATCCAATATGTAAAAGATATATTAACTGCTTTGGGACTGCAATCCCTCTATAGGGACCCACCTAATTGTCAAAAAATCTCGAAAGGTGAAATTAAAAATCTTTTTTTAACATACAGGTGGAATGATAGGCATGAAATAAATCATAACAAAACTCTGGTAAAATTATACTCAGGGTTACCTTTTATCCCTTTTGACTCAAACTCATACCTAACCTTTTGTTACCAATATGTAACATCCATTAAACCTCATACCATATATGATGGGCTATCCCACGGGAATCTACTCACCAAATGAATTGCCAGTTTGTCCGTGTGATGGAAACTCTTTACAATCTAATTTGCATTTTATTTTTTTCTGTAACTTTTATATAACACACCGTGAGACATTCATTGTTCCTCTTTTACAGAAACATAAATTCACACAATGTTGCCCTGCTTTGTACTTTTTTCAAATGCTGACTGATTCTTTTGTGTGGTACTGTTTTGCATCTTACCTCTGTCTGGCGATTATGACAAGGAGATCAATTGCTTTCTCACAATCATTAGGTGATCAGCTTTCACTCTTAAAACTTTTTTATGAGGCGGTTTAATGTGGAATTATGACTATTACATTATGAATTGGATTATTTGGAGGCCAGACAAGGATGGCTTTTTATCTTTTCTTATAACTGGGTTTTTATTCTTTTTATATAACTGTTATAACCCCTTTGCATAAACTTTGAGCTGCTATGTTTTGTAATATATTTAATGCTGTGATATCTTGTGTGATTCTTCTGGTAGATGTATTGTACTTTCATGATCTTATCTTAAGATTGAATAAAGTTATTTGACTGAATGACTGAGTAGAGGTGAGTTTTGGCCATATATCCCTCCCTTTCCACTGTCTCAGATGTGGTGGTAGGACTACCAAGGTCACACCAGCTGTAAAGCAACTATAATTGGGCCAGCAGTTTCACTGGTGGTCCGAGCCTCCCACAGCCTCATTGGCCCATTCCACGGCCACCGAGTTGGAGTTGGCTGGCAGTGACACCGGTTGCAGGTGGTCTATACAAAGGCAATCCGCCCATCTCGTAATACGGCGGTTGGACCGCTGAGCTCGCCACATGATCCGCCGCCATCACCGGTACGGCGGATCACGGACTGCCAAACTTGTCGTCATAAGGCCCTTAGTCTATGGGTACTTATAAGTCATGATATTTTTGTTTCCGATATTTTTGTTTTTGATATATGTAAGTTTAGATATTTTTAATGTTGATATTTATTGGTGTGCGTGATATTAGTGACTTTTTAAATTAACTATAGGGACTCGATAATTTGTAAACGATATAAAATTTTTAATAATTCTGTATATTGATATTTCTTGCCTTGATATTATGTCAGTGATCCCCTCTAAGCTAGCTTAGATGTCATGTACCCCCTTCACTGTCTATAATCCATGACCTGTTGGACTACATACCCTCGGCTGCCCTTCACTCTGTAAGAAAACCACCACAAACCCATTGTTCATTTGAGCTTGAAGACATGTTATTGAACATGTAAAAAGTGATGAATTGCTATGTCATCAAATCCATGTTTCTGGCATGTGCTTTTAGTCTGTAAATGTATAATGAATATGTCTGATAAGTAATATCAATCACAAACACATTCAGTGATAATTTAGTGATTAGTTTTGAAATTGTTCCAGGAATGTCATAAATCCTATGGCTGCTTCCCTCCATAATTCTATTACGTTATCTATTTTAATCACTTGCTTTTAAGCTTCTTTATTTTAGTTTTAGGTTCTTGAACACATTAATGCAAACTCCATTTTTTTGCAGGCAGAGACTCCATTTTTTCGTAGGTCTTTCTAACAAGTGACAGTCTTTAACTTTCTCTGTCTAAAATATGGTGGCCTCGTCCTGAGGAACTGCAAACATGTCACATACTTTTGACCTCTAAATGTGTAATATTCCCCTCTTCAATGACATAAACAAAAACCACCAGTGCACCATCAGTCTGGAACAGATGTCTTTTTCATTGCCGAATAACAGCCATATCCCAAACAATGTAGTCTATATTGACACATTATTAATTATTAGTACATCCATTGATGTTTATGATTATATAAACACATACCTATGGTAATGTTGGAAATTTCATACTAGATAAGACACAGTAAAAAGGGGCTGCCACTTGACCACTTGTCAGGAGAGAAACTTCACCCAGGTCATAGACGCAGATCGCAAAAGAGCACAGCACAAGATTCTATATCAACTGAAGACGCCTCCAGCAAGACTCCTCGAAGCTCTGTAAAGCATTCTATTCTGCCTTCATGAACTGGTGCCAGAATTGTGTTCTTGCACAGATGCAGTCTTCTAGGTCTTTGCCTTGTGCTGACAAGCTATTCCAAATAGACAACAAGCCCTGCTATCCAGGTATGCGCACCACCTTTGAAACTCAAGTCTAGTATGTATTAATCTGCGAGAACTAGCATGGCAAATAGAGATAGCGCAGAGAGGGTGTTAAAGGCTATAAATTATCATGTTATGATTTTCCCTGTTTTCACTGTTGTTTGAAAAACTTAGCTGCTTTCTATCTCTTATGATGTTGCCAATATTTTGTGCAATACATCCCAGTATTTTAAAATAACTATTTTAAATTAAATGTGTTGAAATACATATTCCATTTCTAATGACCTTGAGTGTGTAAATAAATAATGGATGATTGTTTAGACTACCACTGTCCCGGTTAGTAACCCAAAATCAATGACACTACTACGATATGTATCTGGAGGGGTTCTGTGAGGTACAATAACCTGTCTTTCACATTCAGCATTGGTACACTGAACTAAGTTCACTCGTGTCTCCTGTGAGTGTGAAAACAAACCTTGTAGAGCTGAGCCAAAGACTAAGGGCCTAATTACGACTACGGCTGTCCATCAGACAGCTGTAGTCGCTGTGGCAGTCTGTGGACTGCCAGACTGGTGGTCCTCCCATCGTATTATGATTTTGTCATTTGGACTGCCAATGGACCACTGCAAGCACCAGGGATCCCTGATCCTGCGGCGGCACCGGCACAGTGGTCTGAGGCAGCAATATGCTGGCAGTGCCGTTGCAGCACCGCTGAGCATATTATGAGTTGCCTCACCGTGACCCTATCCATGGCACGCAGCCTACCATGGAAAGGGTGGCCATGAGGCAACTCAAGTCACCTCTGTGCATAGGGTTCATGCAGGGGGGGCATGTTGTGTCCCCCTGTATTTTTGCGCCCCCAGTTCCTGCACGGGAAGAAATGCCACAACATGGCGCATTTCTTCCCTTGCAGGAACGTACTTCGGCGGGCCCCTGGTGCTGCCTTTCTATGGCTCTCCTTTAAGCCATAGAAAGGCACTGACATGAGACAGCCACAGACAGATTAAATTTGTAATCCGGCAGGCGGTCTGACTTCGAGTTTAGCAGTCTTTCTGCAGGACTCTGGCCTGGCGGCCTGAGGAAGACCGCCAAACTCGTAATCAGGCCCTTAGTTTATGCAAGATTGCAACCACTGGAAACATGAAATCAGGGATCAATTCTAGAGAGGGATCATGAGAAACAACTGCAATATCCAAATATGACAATATAAGTACAAATTACCTACTGCTAACTCTGATGCAGTACTAATGAAACATTAACAATATAGGACTCATGAGGCCCTGGAATTGAAATGGCTACACTCCAAATCCTTTAACAATGATTCATTTGAGGGTAAGTCTGGAGCCAGCAGCCACAGTAATGTTGGCTTCAAAGGAGAATACTAATGCTGCTTCAGTCAAAATGCTCAAAGTTGGATTTGGGGATTGGACAGGTGGTTTGCTCTGAGGTGACCTACCATGTTTCCCAGGTCTGCCTCTCGGTGCACCCATGACGATGTTGACTAAGTGGCCTGGGGTTCTGAAGCATTGGCTATGAAAATACTAGTGTGTTTAAAGCAGACTAATAGGTTGAATACTTCATCTAGGAATAATTCAATGAATAAAAGCATACATACCAATCACTCTGAAACACACCAAGTCAAATGTAAAGAATAGAAGTACTAATCAAGTATTTGATATGAATAACATACTTGACAAACACTTGTAACCCCAAATTTACTTCTCCTAAGCAGCTTTAAGACATCACACATATAATAGAAAATTGTAAGAGACTTTGGGGCTGATTACAATGTCAGTCGGACAGGCTCCGAATGGGATTCGGATTTTCCTAACCTGTGTCGGAACCTATGTTTCCGACCGACTCGGAAACATTTCTGACCTACCGATTACGATAGAAGGTAACCGTTCGCTCTTTCCAACTTGGTCCTGACCAGCATTTGGAGACGACGAGACGGTTAGAGCCGAATTGTACAAGTCTATGGAACGCGTTTCTGACCGATGTATTACAATGTCGGATTCAGACAGCCTTGCCGAAGCGGTCTGTCTGACATGAAAAGGCTGTTGGCATCTGACTTTGGGGGCCCGTAGCAGTCCCCCCTTCACCCTGAGGCCTCCGGTTGGGATCCGTGGGGGTACCCATGGGATCCTCTTTACAACCATACACAGTGTGGCAGGCACCATGGGGTGCCCGCCACAGGGTGCAAGGTTTTCCGCAACCACCACTTTTTTCAATGGGAACCTGTGTTGTCGGTCGGAACACATTCTCCCATTGAAGTCAATGGAAGTCCAACCGAACGGTGTTCGGAAACATTGTAATCGGTCGGTCGGACTCCCCGAACCTGAGTTGGTCGGAAACGATTCCGACAAGGAGTCTGTCAGAATGCTTTCTGACCGACATCGTATTGAGGCTCTTAGTGCCAATATATTAAGTATCTAGACTGCTTAAAACAGTCTATATACTTAATATATTGTATCCAGACTGTTGTGTGTATTTTGAGTGCACATTTTGATATAAATGAGCGCACAGGGGTGATCCTTTGAAAGGCTACTCTTTGAAGAGATTATGCTCATTTGCACGTCAGTGTTAGTGACACTAAGGAAGAAAACTGTTCCTCCCCAATTTACATTCCAGCAAACACTTTGTTCAATATCGGCATGATGATGATTATCATTATTTTGTTGCTTTTGTTTGTGTTATCACACTTTTTAATTTCGTTATTGCACTCCATTGATATTTTTCAGAATGCCGTAAATAGCAAACTTTACAACTATCTCAGTTCAATGCTAAGAAATGTACAAATCCTACAGCAAACGCAATTGGTCCGTTTTACATCTTACAGTGCTTTGATGTGCACATAAATAGTATGGCAGCCAGATCTTAAAATGTAACAGCAGAACCAAGGTTAACATAAAAACACATTGCTGTAACAGTTCGTCCAGCAATAACCTGTGCTGCTAGTGCCTGTTACAGAACTCAAGACAAAGATAAGAATCCTTTGACATGTTTGCTATTGTCTTGCTTCCGTGTAATTAAAATGGTGACAGGTGCAACCATCCATTCCTTAAAAAAAATGAAATGGCTGTTGAACCCTGATGCTTTGATGACCCGAGCGCACACATGTATCTGAGCAATCAGAAGCATTTGTCATTTACTTGGAAGAAGTGTCTTAAAGGAAAAAGAAAGAAACATGAGGTTTTCTAGTTATTGGACTCAGCCTTCAATCAGTGGAACAACCAAGAGAATGCAACAATTCTAAAATACTGTCCGTGCTCATTTTTTCAAGAGATGTTAAGAGTGACATATTCAAAATACTAAATATATGCAGAGGATTTATAGCACTATACATTTAAAAAAAAAAATTCCTATCATCCCATCAATTTATTATTCTACATGATAAGATGGGCAGGTAACCCTGAAAGAATCATCGCCATGTTGCACTTACATGAAAAACCTATCAATTAACATGACTTATACAAAATGTTGAGAGAGTGAAGTTGTGAAGACGCTTATCACCAGATCAATTTTGATAACTACAAAAGGGAAAACATACATTGATTTCTTTCGAGTCGTAACAGACAAACTTTTATTTTGTGGGCATAGCTGAGTCCACAAAAATTATTGTATTTATTTTGTTCTCCCGAAGCCGAAACACTGCCTTCTTAATATATGGGAGCCCACAGACTTAAATAATGCAGATCAGGATTGGGTAACATTGGGAGTGACGTTAGCGAAGCGCAATATAGCGCAGCACTAGGGATCTGGGCAGACTCCTACCCTACATCAATGGTGTAGTAACATGGATGCAGCAATGGTGACGGAAAAGGCTGTCTACACTCATCTAGGGTGCCCCAAAAAAGGGACAAGGATATGGGGAAAATGGAATGCTTACCGTGGGACTATTTGTGAACCCCCACATGAAGATTCTCTCTCGGATGTGAGTGAATAATCGCGATACAATTTGTACAGTTTGTGAGATATGGTGCAGTTGTTTATTAGATAATGTAACTTGTACAGGTCAGTCTCCGATGTGTGTCTGTAACATTGAAAGCTTAAATAACCTGATGTGTCTACCTATATGCACCGTAAGATTCCAATGTATTAGATGTTATTGTTTTATTCTAAATATTAATAAAATGTTATTTAAAAAAATATATATATTGTATTTGTAACCGGTACTTGACTTTTATTTGTACCATATACCACACCAGAATTCTGTATGGAATGATGAGATTGGTTCAGCCAGTCAAAATGATGCTACTATATACTGCATTTTAGTATCAGTGGCAGAGTCATGAAGCGCAAGGGCGATGTGAGTATTTGTCTTAGAAGGGCGAGATTAAGTGGACAGGTGCTGATCATTTAGTGCCGTATTTTACACATGAAATTTGGTGTTACCAGCTGTTAATTGTATTTCTCGTCATTAAGAGTCAGGACCTATGATTGAACCCAAAATTGGAGTCTGGGAATGTAACAGTGCTTAACACCCTCTACAATTGAAGTTTAACTAATATTAACACCTCCATCATTGGGCAGTAATGCTTAATTGTTGTTACCTCTCCTTTACAGCACTGAATGCAAGTGATCATCTTTCCAATGAAAAGCAGCATCCTAAACCAAGATCCTCTTCTTCCCCTCTCCTTGCAGTCCTCTCTAATCTTTAACTTCTCCAGCACCATGACTCGATGCTGTGAGCCATCTCGACTGACTTTTATGTGTGACCTGCAGGTCATCAGTTCAAATACCAACAGGGCCAATGAACTCAAACTTTCATCAGTCTAAGGTCATTCCATGAGTACTATTCCATTGGGTAACAGCAAAGCGTCTGTTTGCAGTGCAATATCCATCACTGCAGAAAAGGAGCTAGTATTCTTTTCCCTGTTACCTATTTCCATTTTCCCCTCTGAACAGAATGTTGGTGTGAAATGTGCTCATTCTCGTTCTAGGCTCATATATCTCCTGTTGCTTTCCCTTGAAGGTTGCTGCTGTTTAACTACTGCATTATAACTTTCAAAGCCCTCAATTCTCTTGTTCATCTCCATTTGTTGACTAGCAACACTTTCTCTTCACGTTACACTCTCACTTTCACCTTTCTCTCTTCCTTTTATTAACAATCCCTATTAATCTTGCTTCACCTTACATAACTTTAGAGAAATATCTTTCAAACAAAGCATGTGAACATTTACCCAGGGTTGTATGACAGAAGCAGGCATGGCTAAACCACACATGCCTCTACAACGCGGCCCCAACAACGAATGCGTCTTAACCACACATTCCTTTACCTCACATGCCTTTGCCATGCATGCCTTTACCATGCAATTTAATTGTAAAGGCATTATTGGTAAAGGGATATGCATGGTAAAGATCACACCTCAGCCCCCCGCACTGAGCCCTAAAGTACTAAAACCCAGCCCCAAGTACTAAGCACTACCTGACCCCAGACCCGCGCTTGAGGCTTAATATTGCCCCCAGCCCTGAAAACTGTCCCTTCCTCCCTGCCATGAGCCCTAAAACTCACCCTCAAGTTCAAAAAGCTTCACGCCCTGAGCCCTAAAACTGCCCATAGCCCTCAAAACTGGCCTTTCCCCCGCCCCACCCTGAGCACAAAATCTAGCCCCCATATGCTAAAAACTACCTTGACCCCAGCCCCTCTTCCCTGAGCCCTAAAAACTGACCCCCACCCCTGAAAACTACCTTGACACCCCCTGCCCTGAGCCCCAAAACACAGCCCCCTGCCCTAAAAACAACCCCGACCACCCCATGAGCCCTAAAATCTACACCCACCCTTAAAAACAACCCCTCAAAATCCTTCCCCAGGCCCACTTACCAGACCGTGTCCCGGAGCTTTCTCTCCCAATCCTTCCTCTTCCTGTGCCTGCCCATCCACGCATCTAGACCGAACACTGCCTTACCATGCATATGCGTGGTTAAGGCATATGCGTGGTTAAGGCAAGCATGGTTCTGGTTGAGGGGAAACGGCCTGTGTGGCTCAGTTCACGTTGTAAAGGCTGTTTCCTTACCTAGTTCGGGCGACTGGATAGGATGGTTCCAGCGCTGTGTGATCACAAATATTTAGGGGCCGATTCCGATCTCGCTCGGAGGCGCACCTAATACCATTCGGTCGGGAAAAAAGCCAGGCGAATGCCTGTTTCCCGACCAGTCCGCACATACGTCCGAATGAGCAAGTACGATGCGCACAACTGCCCAAATCCCGACCCAGTCGTACTCACCGAATACAGGTCCTGTACTCCGACCGAGGCGGATCCGGAAACGCAGAATCGAGTCGCACGGAAGCTAAAATGCAGCCCCGTCCGGCCGGACAAGTACGATGCGCTTTCCGTACGCGCCGAACCCGTCGCTACGCACGGCACGTCAAAGCATCCGGGCGAGGTGCACATAAGCTCCGATTCGCGCCACAAGACGATCCACGGCTACGAGACGAACACGCCAGCGACGAGGACGAGGCGAAGCAAAGAGAAAGACGAGCGAGACAGAACCAACCATGAATCCCATCGTGCCGATCCTACCAATATTCTACATCTATTACCGGAACAGGCAAGGACGCGTATGGCGCAGAAGGTAAGTCAGACACCAACCACAAAAACAAACTACACGTACCCAACATATCACACACACACAGAGGGATGCAGAAATACTTACACCAGCAACAGCAGCATCATAGGGGCGGGATGGCCATCACCAATGCCACACATACACATAGGGGCCTGTATGCCCACCACCACTACCACCCCTACTCAGGGGGAGCCAGATGCCTGTTACTACTACCACCTCTACCCATGGGGGCTGGATGCCCACCACCACTACCACCCCTACCCATGGGGGCTGGATGCCCACCACCACTACCACCCCTACTCAGGGGGAGCCAGATGCCTGTCACTACTACCACCTCTACCCATGGGGGGCTGGATGCCCACCACCACTACCACCCCTACTCAGGGGGTGCCAGATGCCTGTCACTACTACCACCCCTACCCATGGGGGGCTGGATGCCTACCACTACTACCACCCCTACCCAGGGGGTGCTAGATGCCTACCACTACTACCACCCCTGCCCAGGGGGTGCTAGATGCCTACCACTACTACCACCCCTGCCCAGGGGGTGCTAGATGCCAACCACTACTACCACCCCTACCCAGGGGGTGCCAGATGCCTGTCACTACTACCAGCTCTACCCATGGGGGGCTGGATGTCTACCACCACTACCACCCCTACCCATGGTGGGCTGGATGCCTACCACTACTACCACCCCTACCCATGGGGGCTGGATGCCCACCACCACTACCACCCCTACTCAGGGGGAGCCAGATGCCTGTCACTACTAACACCTCTACCCATGGGGGGCTGGATGCCCACCACCACTACCACCCCTGCCCAGGGGTGCTAGATGCCTACCACTACTACCACCCCTGCCCAGGGGTGCTAGATGCCTACCACTACTACCACCCCTACCCAGGGGTGCCAGATGCCTGTCACTACTACCACCTCTACCCATGGGGGCTGGATGCCTACCATCACTACCACCCCTACCCATGGTGGGCTGGATGCCTACCACTACTACCACCCCTACCCATGGGGGGCTGGATGCCTACCACTACTACCACCCCTACCCAGGGGGTGCCAGATGCCTGTCACTACTACCACCCCTACCCATGGGGGGCTGGATGCCTACCACTACTACCACCCCTACCCAGAGGGTGCTAGATGCCTGTCACTACTACCATCCCTACCCATGGGGGGCTGGATGCCTACCACTACTACCACCCCTGCCCAGGGGGTGCTAGATGCCTACCACAACTACCACCCCTGTCCAGGGGGTGCTAGATGCCTACCACTACTACCACCCCTACCCAGGGGGTGCCAGATGCCTGTCACTACTACCACCTCTACCCATGGGGGGCTGCATGCCTACCACCACTACCACCCCTACCCATGGTGGGCTGGATGCCTACCACCACTATCACCCCTACCCATGGGGTGCTGGATGCCTACCACTACTACCACCCCTACCCAGGGGGTGCTAGATGCCTACCACTACTACCACCCCTACCCAGGGGGTGCTAGAGGCCTACCACTACTACCACCCCTGCCCAGGGGGTGCTATATGCCTACCACTACTACCACCCCTGCCCAGGGGGTGCTAGATGCCTACCACTACTACCACCCCTACCCAGGGGTGCCAGATGCCTGTCACTACTACCACCTCTACCCATGGGGGGCCGGATGCCTACCACCACTACCACCCCTACCCATGGTGGGCTGGATGCCTACCACCACTACCACCCCTACCCATGGGGGCTGGATGCCTACCACTACTACCACCCCTACCCAGGGGGTGCTAGATGCCTACCACTACTACCATCCCTGCCTAGGGGGTGCTAGATGCCTACCACTACTACCACCCCTGCCCAGGGGGTGCCAGATGCCTACCACTACTACCACCCCTACCCAGAGGGTTTCAGATGCCTGCCACTTCTACCACCTCTACCCATGGGGGGCTGGATGCCCACCACCACTACCAACCCTACTCAGGGGGTGCCAGATGCCTGTCACTACTACCACCCCTACCCATGGGGGGCTGGATGCCTACCACTACTACCACCCCTACCCAGGGGTGCTAGATGCCTACCACTACTACCACCCCTACCCAGGGGTGCCAGATTCCTGTCACTACTACCACCTCTACCCATGGGGGGCTGGATGCCCACCACCACTACCACCCCTACCCAGGGGTGCCAGATGCCTGTCACTACTACCACCTCTACCCATGGGGGGCTGGATGCCCACCACCACTACCACCCCTACTCAGGGGGTGCCAGATGCCTGTCACTACTACCACCCCTACCCATGGGGGCTGGATGCCTACCACTACTACCACCCCTACCCAGGGGTGCTAGATGCCTACCACTACTACCACCCCTGCCCAGGGGGTGCTAGATGCCTACCACTACTACCACCCCTACCCAGGGGTGCTGGATGCCTACCACTACCACCACCCCAACCCATGGGGGGCTGGATGCCTACCACCAACACCACCCCCACTCATAGGATGGACAATGCATGACACAACCAGCACACTACAACCTAGGGAATGCAAGAAAAAGACATCCCCCCAACACCATGACAAGCGTGTGTAGACTGTGTCAAATGCCTACAACACTGAACATGACTATGAACACACAATGTGACCCCCTATCACATGTGTCACACATAAATGTGTGTGGCCTCCACAATGCAAGCAGACCATGACCACTGTGGCAATGGAGTCCAACCCCCATCATCACAGTGACCAAAAGGTAAGTGTGAGGTCCATAGCTGAAGCACATTTTGAACATTGTGACAATGGGGTCCAACCCCCATCATCACAGTGACCAAAAGCTAAGTGTGGGGTCCATAGCTGAAGCACATTTTGAACATTGTGGCAATGAGGTCCAACCCCCATCATCACAGTGACCAAAAGGTAAGTGTGGGGTCCATAGCTGAAGCACATTTTGAACATTGTGGCAATGGGGTCTAAGCCCCCATCATCACACTGACCAAAAGGTAAGTGTGGGGTCCATAGCTGAAGCACATTTTGAACATTGTGACAATGGGGTCCAACCCCCATCATCACAGTGACCAAAAGGTAAGTGTTGACATTGAAAAAACTGCAACTGCCAAAATGCATGGATGATTCCTGGTCACAGAACAACAAACACATCAGTGGCAAAGTAGTGCTTGTGTCCCATAGCAACATAGATTGTGGGAGGCAAACAGTGCAGTGCAAATAAGACATACCTTTGGCCATGTGCAGACAAACATCACCCATGGGGGCTGACACTGTCAACATTCATCAATGACACAATGACAGAAGTGACCATCATAATGCAGACCCACATATTTGCACCAATGGGCACACAAATGGAGATATCCTGTGGAGACTGTAGATGTGAGCTGCACAAATACCATACCATGGCAGCAATGGGACACACAAACAATGATCATAGTGCTGACTGAGGACCTAGGAGTCCCAGGGACAGCAGGTCAAACCCACCAAACAACATACAGCCAATGGCACACTAAAGATATGCCAATGCAGTGGTGCAGATGCACAAACACAAACAGGCAGCCCCACACTGCACATCAAACACAACAGGTGAGGGGGGGTGCCAGTGTCCCCAGGCAACCACACAACACATGATGAGGCCTGAATACCAATTACACAGATGCGCATACAGTGCCACACAAAAGTAACTCATGGATCCAAATCCCCTATGTGGGCAATCAGGCATTGTTAGATGAGAGGGAGCACAAATCACACATGTCACACAAGCATGTAGGAACAGCAACTGACACAGCAAGACACAGACACACCACAGCACTACCCCCAGGGTCCCCACAATGTGTTGACCCTGGGCTGCATGACAATCCCACTGTGATGACAAAGCTAGATGTCGTTCACACTGTGAACCACAGTCATGTGTCCTGATCAACAAACTACCATCACACCTACACAAGCACAAATCAATCAGCACGGCCAGTAAGCCAAGGCCAACATGGAGGCAGGGGTCTAGCCGGGCAACAACTCTCATCTGCACACACTCAACACCACACACCTCGACCTCCAACAATGTGCAGCAGTGAAGATCACATGCACTGGTGACATTGCACATGCACCCATGACAATCCCATGGGGGGGTGGTAACTAAGGTGCAGAAACACATCACACATGGCCACTCAACAAGACTCCTGAATGTCTGACACACTGCACACTACGCTGTACATGGACATGACGGCAATACCACACCAACCAATGGGATCCCAGCCACAGTCCCACACCAATGAAGAAGCCAAGGTCACCCACAAAGAACACACATAGACAACTACCAACATTGCAGCCCTGACCCTGAGGAGTGCCAGCAGTCACACACACAACGTGTCACAATCACTAAAAGCTAACACAAACTGGAAATTACATGACAGGTGTAAACAACAAGTGCCAAGGGGAATCCTGACTGTGTCCCATCTGCGTTAGCCCACAAACTCAGCCTTGACAGCAAACACACCTATGGGTGACACCCTGATGACCAGTAATGTGCCATGCACCCACATCACAGAGAACCCAGGGAGAAGACTTGTGGGGAACATAGGTCAACTCAGCAAGCATCACAAACAGGAACATCACTAGGGATCCCAGCATGCACAGCAAAATGGAAGTGAACACACACAGACATGCTCACACAACACACACCTTGGGCTCAGGCAATGTCACAGGATTACTCACTGCCATGAGTGGACTCCACTCCTGTGTGAGGAAAGCTGTGCCATATGTCGCCTCAGTAGGGCTCCTTCATGTCAGCAGAACACTTGGTCACACAGTCAACAATTAGCACGAAATGAAGGCTCCCGTCATATCAGCCTGGTCATGGGAGTGTCAACGAAATCATCAGCACAGATCCAACACACATGTATAGCAAGTTGCACTGACAACATAGATGAGTCCTTCCCCATTGATGCCCAAACTTGCATGTCCAGTGGAGATGGACACACGGTCAGGGAAGTAGACTAATTGAACAATGGCAAGCACAACAGATGTGCAGGGGTGTAAGCCACAGATGTGATTTTGCAAATGTAAGTAGGAAATCCCATTGCCAAATATTAAAAACATGACACCCTCATATGCTGCTAAGGATTACATGGATACACTACAGGATAGGACACATTACCCGTGGACCACATGGGTTCCTGAACAGTAACACTTCATTTTCATGAGACCAAAAATCACCATCACTGCAGCAAGGGCACGGTTAGCATCATCAACATCATGTACATCAGAAGCAAAACCACTAGAGAACAGAAAGTAGCTTTATTCAGCATATGTGGGTTCTAAAGTTAAAGTCCAGAAGAAATAGAAACAAAGGCCAATGGCCAGTCCATTCTGAAAGTCAAAACAGGGTGACAGTGGCAGATGTCACCCTACGCATGCCTGCACTGCTACACACCAGGGACAATCCCCTCGGAGGGGCATACGGGGGGCAGGCCAGGCACCGCAGGGACAGGATCAGGGCTCACCAGAAGGAGGAAGTGAAGGGGTGGTGGGTGCTGGAGAGCCACTGACAACTGCAGTGGAGGTGTCTGACATGGTGTGTGCCGGCACAACTGGGGGCATGACTCAGATGTTGTGGGTGCCGGCACGACTGCAGTGGGCCGTGCAGATGGAGTGGACAGGTTCCCCACTGCAGTGCCCAAGTCAGACAGGGTGGTAGTGGACTCCACTGCAGTGCCAACCTCCAGGGGAGGAGAATGGGGTTCAGGTAAGGTGGGCAGGACAGAGGGGGGGACACCGTCTCCACACCAGTGGCACAGACATGCGCAGCGGGGGGTGTGGTGCCGGAAGAGTAAGTGGCAGGGGGAGAAGGCCGGATCCTTTTGGGGATGGTGTATCTGTGGGTGGGGGAACCTGGGGCAGGGTGTGGTGGGGGCACCTGTGGAGTGGGGGCCTGAGGGATGGAGGAAGGAGACTTGGTGCTTGAGCTGCAGGGCGGCGGCGGAGTCTTGCTCTTCCGGGTCCTGGGGGACTTGCGGGTGGGGGCGTCAGTCGGTCTGCGCCTGGGGGAGGGTGTCCGGGGGCGAGGGGCACTCCCCTCCGTGTGGGTGGGCTTCCTCTTCCCCCTGAATGCTGGATCAGCTGGATCGGAGGGGAAGAGGCCGAGGTCACTGAGGAAGACCCGCTGTGTCTTTGGGGTTGCAGGTGAGGCAAGGGAAGGGGCCTTGGAGGGAGAGGTAACTGAGGACTGCGCAGTGCTCGTGGATGCGTGTGTGCGTGCCTTGGCCCCATCCCCTGTGAGTGTGGTTTCAGTCCCCTGACTGTGCGTGCGTGTGCGTGTGGATTTTGGCGTGTGTGTCTGTGTGCTGCCTGTGTCTGTGCTGGTGTGTGCCTGTGCCGGTGTGTGTGTGCTTGGGACAGGTAAGGTGCTGGGGAGTGTGGATGGGGCAGAGGTAGGAGGGGTGAGGGACTGTTGGAGGAGGGACACTGCTGCCGTCAGGGAGGAGTCCATGGACCTATTGCCCCTCTGTAGGGCAGACATGCCCGATGAGATGCCCTCCATGAACGACACCAGCTGAGTCAACAGAGTGGTGTGTGCATGGAGGACACTCAGCATCGCTGTCTGCCCTACATGGAGCTGGCGAAGGAGGTACACAGACTCCTCACTCAGGGCAGCAGGGGACACAGGGGCAGGGGGTGCGGTGCCTGGCACGAAGGAGACACGCTCCCGAACATGGGAGCCTCCACGGACTTCGGGAATGGGAGCCGATGGGAGGGCGGTGGTGGTGGTTGTGGTGGCGGGGACAGCAACACTAGCTGTGGTGTGGTGGCTGCTGACACCCGCCTCCACAAGGGAGTCATCCTCCGAGCTGCTGTGGTCCTCAGCTGAGGTGGATGGTGCTGAGGACTCCTCGGTGTGGCTCCCCTCGCCCTCCGTGCCACTGGGTCCCTCCGACCACTCCTCGGCTGCTGACCCAGTCTGGCTCTGCGGCTCCTCCTGGTCCGTGGAGCTGTCCCCTCCTGTGGCCGTGGATGTATCTGCAAACAATAGGGAAACAGACAGACATCAGACACCTGCACCGAACGCACACACCACAGTAAGTACAGCACATTACAGAGCAAGCCCTGGCATCCTTAGTTGAACATTGCAAAAAGTGCCCAAACAGAGTAGGGGAAGCCAATTGTCAGTCTGATGGTCAACCATGGCACTCACATCTCTCCTGGCCTTGCACCCATCTGTCTGGTGCCTGTCGGATGGCAATACCCCAGTGTGGACACATGCACCACCTACACAGTAGTTGGACAGTGCAGAGAACACGGTGAAGCATGTGAACATGCACACATCACAACTCTTGCCACTGAGTCAGTACAGGTGTCCGGAGAAAGGGATGCCCAGAGTAAATCTTGAAATGCATGTGATGCATACCAGCGACAGACACCATGATGCACCCATGTCCTGATAGTCATTGCCACAATGGTGTGCATGTAGCACATGTCACTCCCCTGCGGGATCACTCATAGGAAGTTTCACGCCATGGCACAGGCATGCCTGCTAAGTCATACATCACTGTCTCCAGTCACATGGGCAGGGCAGCCAGACAACAACAGTCTGCACTGTCACTATAGTAGGTCATGGGGAATGCAAGTCCTGGAGCTGAACAAGTGCACATGTACATCCCCCACACACCACATCATCTGAACCCTTATCTGTCCACGTCATACCAATTGGACATATGGGAGACCTGTAACAGAACCCTCTGAACCTGAGCACCTCACAATCTGCTGTGAATGGGAAACAGCTGCCTGAACTTCACATTTGCATACTCCAGTCTGCACGGTCAGGTGATCAAACACCTATGTGTCACACAAGTATCGTCTCCTATGTCACATCTCCGGTGGCATGCTGAGCCCCAAACGAGAAACACCCCTGACAACGAAGTCACAGCACACTGACACAGAGGCAGACACCTGAGGGGACATATCACTGAGCACAACGTGTCAGCTGATACACGGGAGTGGGAGTACAGAGTGTATTGTATGGCCTGGAGTAGGCATGACTGTCCTGCCCCACGTGAATGAGGGATGAGCCCTGGACAGTAGGCAGGTGGCTAAGTATGTGTGACACACGTAATATACACACTCCTGGGGCCCAAACATTGTACCCACCCGCAGCATGGGTGTGTGCCAGATACCCCAGGCACATGTGGTGGATCAGCTCAGCAATTGGACCACATATCAAAGTAACACGCAGATTACATGGCAGAACACAGGCATTGTGTAAGCAATGGACCCACCCATGATGCCCACCACAGAGTTAGGGAAACAAATGCTGTCCCCCACCTTGAGCTGAGCAAAATGCAAGGACACAGTACCCAAGTGACACAATTCCCTGACTGTAAGGGCCACACCTGGGTATCAGATGAGGAGTGGGCAGTGCACAATTGAGGGACATGGGTCCTGGACCACATGACTGATGTACTGTGGAAGTTTAACCAGGCCAGAGGAGGGCACATAGCATGGCAGACAAAGTTCACAATGCAGTCATGGACTCACCCCCTCCTTGCTGCTCTCTGGCCTTCAGCTGCCCATCCAGATCAGGGAAGACCACCGCCAGGATCCTGAGCATGTGGGGGGTCAGGGTCCGGTGTCCGCCCCTCCTGCGAGGAGGCGACAGCTTCAGCTGGACCCGTGCGATCCTCCGGGTCCAGCCCCGAAGGTCCTGCCACCTCTTCTGGCAGTTGCGGATCCGGCGCTTGTAGACCCCACGGATCTCACTGCCCGGACGATGGTCAGCCATATCTGCTGCTTCTGGTGGGCATCAACCTGTGAGGATGACAAAGTGAAAATGCCATTACTACACATTCAACATATCCGTGCATTACACAGTTGGATATACATGTCTCATTCACAGGGGCACATGATGTACACAGGCAGTGCAACGATGGCTATGGACCGTTTGCCAGCAGTTACTACATGGTATCATTGCCTGGGTAGTAAAACCTTGTTTAAATGCACTGTCACTGCACTATACCTGTTCAGTGCATGTTACTACACACTATGGGGGGTGACAACTACTCAGTGAGCCTGCTAGCCAGTGGCGTGCAGACTGTAAGTCTTGCTAGTCAGACAACATGCACATCTAGTAAGGCAGTGGACAGCACACTCACCTGCTCCCCTGCTTTCCCATACAGCTTGCTGTACTGTGGAAGGAGGCCGTCCAGCAGGGCCTGGTTCTCCTCAGTGCTGAAGGCTGGGGCTCTCTCCACAGTACGTGCCATTGCAGGATCCAGAGGGTGCAGGTACAGCAGCAGTGGTGGTGGCAGATGTCGTCCTGGAGCATGTAGTGCAGGCAAGTGAGCTCTCAGGGGAACAGCCAGCATTATATGTGTGCTGCAGAGGCAGGTACTGACCCATGTGTCCAAAGTGATAGGTCCAAGTCGTTTGCATCTTCTGAATCTGACCAATCCATGGAATAGCAGCACTAATACACGCCCACAGCATCCTTCAAAAGTTCAACTTCATGACACCCATGAATTTGCAACATTGTTGTGGGTGACCAACTGAATTCACAGCATCAGACTCGTTAAAGATTTGAAAACGCGTCCGTTGCCAGGCCAGGCCATAGTCAATGTGTGCGCACCGATCGGTCCATTGCTGTACAACGCGTATTGCGCATACAACGCATACCCGCTCACATTGAATGCAATGGGCCGGCCGGGAACACCGATCGGTCCATTGCTGTTCAACGCGTACCCGTGATACAACGCGTACCCGCTCACATTGAATGCAATGGGCCGGCCGGGAACACCGATCGGTCCATTGCTGTTCAACGCGTACCCACGATACAACGCGTACCCGCTCACATTGAATGCAATGGGCCGGCCGGGAACACCGATCGGTCCATTGCTGTTCAACGCGTACCCACTCACATTGAATGCAATGGGCCGGCCGGGAACACCGATCGGTCCATTGCTGTACAACGCGTCCCTGGACAAGTCACTGGCATATGTCACCATGCCTGTCACAGGTGAACATATGCCAGCCACATTTACTTCCCAGGGAGTGAGGGGCACACCTACAACACCACAGCCTGTCCACACTGTATCCTAAGGCATGTAAGGCTGCATTACCTATTCCGTGTATGGGGTGAACATGTTGTTCTGTGGGTGTCACTTGGGGGCAGCCACTCCCAGGCTGTGCACGTGTTCATGGGGACAGGATCCTTGGTGTGTCGTGCACATGACCACTGTGATGTGCAACTGTTCATTCCTGAGCATGTGGCATGTTCACATTTCACGGTGGTGTATGTGTATGTCATGTCACAGACCCCCTGAGTCCCATGTGGGACGGTATGTACGTCCCAGGGTGACCCATTGGCACAATAGTGATGGTCCTCCACAGTCTGTGTGCATGTTGTGTTTACAATGTCTCTGATTCCATGTGCACAATGTGAGACAGTCTCCACATCCACGTTGTTTGTGCATGAACTTTGATGTTGTGCGTGTGTGTGTCACAGACGTCCATGTCTGTCCTGTCGAGGCAACAGGGACCACTACCTGTGTGGGTCATGGTTGTTTTGCTGTGGTGTATTTATGATGCACCATGTCATGCCAGTGTCCATGTGGCAATACAGGGTCCCTGGGAATCTACCTGTCGATGAGCTGTGATGCCTGGGGCACATCTGTCCTCACATGTCACTGTGGTGTGTGTTTGGAACGTGGCAGCAGTACATGGGTACTGTGACACAGCCTAATGATATCCCATAGCACAACCTGGGACTTGTTGAGGGAACATGTTGAACTGTGATGTTAGATGTTAGCCATGTAGGTGCCATACATGTCCTTACGGAACGGCACACGCATCATGTACTTGTGTCTCGTAATGGTGTATCATGTGATATTGAGTCTGGTCTATGCCACATATGTGGGGTGACTGACAATCTTTCTTTCTTCACCTATGCACTGCAGGGCACCAGCTGTCCATCGGCCATTCCCTGACCTTGCAACAGTGGTTGAACGGGACTGCATCCGACGGTACCGCTTCACCAGGCCACTGATTGAGGAATTGGCGGTGCGGTTGGCCCCACATTTGCAACCTGGCCGGACATACCCCACAGCGCTGACCCCCAAGGTGAAGGTGATGGCAGCCCTACACTTCTTTGCCACCGGTACCTTTCAACACACTGTGGCGTCTGCTGGTGGGATGTCACAGACCATGTTCAGCCGTGTGCTCCGCGATGTTTTGGAGGCTATGTTGAGATACCTGAACCAGTACATCTATTTCCCTAGACTTCAACAACTCACTGACGTGAAGAGTGACTTCTATGCCCTGGGGAGGATGCCGCATGTCATTGGCTCCATTGATGGTACACATGTGGCTTTGGTACCACCACAGGCCCAGGAGCAGGCATACAGGAACCGCAAGCACTACCATTCGGTCAATGCACTGGTGGTATGTCTTGCAGATATGTGCATCACACACGTGTGTGCCCGTTTCCCCGGTTCTGCACACGATGCCTACGTGATGAGGATTAGTCGCATCCCGAGGATGATGTCACAGATGCGGAACCAGCGTGCCTGGCTTGTTGGTGTGTACTGACTTTGTACCATTGTGTGTGTTCTGCAATGTAGTGTTCCACCCTCTTTTCCAACTCAGCTAATGTGCAATTGTCTGTATGTAGGTGACTCCGGATACCCCAACATGCCGTGGTTGCTGACGCCCCTCAGGAACCCTGTGACACCAGCCCAGATGCGTTACAATGAGGCACATGGTCGGACCAGGAGAGTGATTGAGCGGACATTTGGTCTCCTGAAGAGCCGCTTCCGCTGCCTGGACAAGACAGGAGGGGCCCTCCCATATGCCCCAGCAAAGGTGTGCAAGATTGTCATCGTCTGCTGCATGCTACACAACCTGGCTGTGCGGAAGGAGTTGCCTCTCATCCTGGATGACGATGATCAACATCCGCCACCTGTGGAGGATCCTGGCCTGGACCACGATGCCAGTGATGATGATGATGATGGTGATGTCCGCACACAGCTCATCACCAACTTCTTCAGCTGAATGTGAGTATCCGGAGATGTCATGTCAATGATGTGAGTATGCATGATATGTGTTGGTGGTGCTCTGGTGCTGTTTGAGTGTGGCCATGTGCTACATGACTGTATGCGTGTAGCGATGTGTCCTTACAGGTAGTCTGTACTCCCCAACAGTGTTGACAATGACATGCTAACGTGGTTCTGGGTGGGTATCTTGTGACATGTATTGGGCATGAGTATTGCAGTTCTGTCCTGTTCTTCAGTGCTTTTGACTGTGTGTCATTTCTGTCCTTCACAGGGTACTTTCAGAGTTGTTTGGTCAACTGTGATCCCCCAACACCGTGATTGAACTTCCAGGGTGGTAGCTGTCGTATCCCTACAGGTGATGTGCGCCACACCGATGGACTTCCTTCCTTCTACACTTGTTGACTGTGTGCCCACTGCCAGGTGGGATTACCTTGCATCTGTAGTGGTTACAACATGTTGCAAATGTGTAATAAACCTGTGCTTCACTTTGTGATGTGCGTTGTCTGTGGTCACACATCTGACTGACATTTGCTTACTGCACCAGTGGGCTAGTTGACAATGACTGTGAATAGGTGTTGTGTCTGTGCATTGCACCGTATTTCCTGCCAACATCAGTGTAGGCGATGAGTCAGATGGCCTAGGTGTGTATATGTTGTGTAGCCCTGGTGGTGTGTCTCCCTCATATGTGTCACGTTGCCATGACTCACATGCCTGTGTTGTACTTGCTGTAGCAGTTAGCATGCACAGTGTAATTTCGCAGGTCATCATCTCCATGACAGAAACCACGTTGGAATCACAACAGAGGCAGGTATGGTGTATTAGTGTGTTTATTGTCATACATGTGTGTGTATAGTGCACAGGATGGTGGGTGCTGTACATTTTGATTGCAATCCAAAGTTCCTAGATGAATTGGAAGTCCTGGTAGCAGAAATGTCCTGAATAAAGTCCACAGTCATCTGATACATTGGTCCAACTTGTACTCCCCATGTCATGTGGGGGAGTTGTGTTGCAGTCAACAGGGTGAACAGTTTGCGCACAAAGGTGATTATCCAGAACAGGTTTTGGCTTCCTGGGGGTTGCACATGGCCATCGGCCTCTCACTTGCCCCTCCTCGGACGACCCCTCTTCTTTGGGGAGGACCCTCAAGTGCAGGCTGCTGCGGTGCAGGGGACTCTCCGCCAGAGTCATCCTCCCTCCCTGTGGCAGTTGCAGTTGTTTCAGCACCAGATGTTGTGGGCACACAGGGAGGTGTTGACTGGTTGCTGCTCATCTGGCGGAGGCATTGTAATATGTCCCTATGCACCGCCGTCATCTCTTGCAGTGTGTCCCACTTGGACTCCACGCGGGACATGTGTAAGTCCAAGCGTGCATGATGGGCAGCCTGCTGCTGTCGTATGTCCCTGAGGATCCCCACTACCTGGCTGAACTCTCCAGTGCTGGTCTGGTACGCATCGGCTATGCGTACCAGTTGTGGGTCTTCATGCAGTCCAGACCCCTCTGCGAGCAGCGACCTATGTCTACCACCCCTCCCACCACCCCTGGCGACACGTGCAGTACCTGAGGTGGCACGCACAGGTGATCCTGGGCCCCCTTGGGGGTTGTTGGTGGTGTTGGTGTCCATAGCCCCACGTTGGGCAGGGGTCCGTGTGCTGGTGGTGGTGGTCCTTGGTCTGTCCGTGTCGGCAGGGGTGGTTTGTGTGTTGTCAGTCGTTGGAGGGGTGGGTGCAGGGGGTGCAGCTGGTGGTCCTGCTGGTGCTGCATGTTGACTCGCTCCGGAGGTGCCAGGTAGGTCTTCGTCATCCGAGGAGGGCAGAGGCTGTTCCACACCAGTGAGCTCCGTTTCCCCTGGATCCTGGGACAGGGACTCCTCAGCGTCTGCTGCTGTGTCCCCATCATCACCTGTTTTTGGGAGACACACACAATGTATGTTATGTTTCTGCAGGCATCAATGGTTGACACACCTGACAGTTGTGACTGTACCTCTGGATGCGGGCCTGTACATTGCATTGTCCTGAGTTGTCACAGTCAGAGGTTGATATTGGTGTAGCACATTGTCCTGCATACTTTGATCATTTCAATTTGAATGTTGGGGTGTGTACATGGTCTGCATGGGTTGTATTTGGTTGACATCCGGACCTCCTTCTCCCCCAGCCCAGTTATCCCACCATGAAGCATGCCACCCTTGCAGTGGGTTCAGGTTGACTCTCAGGATGTCAGTGAGTGGTGTCCTGCTGTTGGTGGTGCCCAGTTCCCAGCAGGGCCTTGTGCTCCCCACAGCAGTACCCAGTGTCAGCCATCTTGTCAGTTCTTTTCCACTCCCTGTGATGTGCGCATGGTTCAGGGTGGTGTTGATGGGACAGTTGTGGTGGTGACCAATATCTGTGACTGCCACTCCCATCATGCTATTGCCTCCACCCCCTTCCCAGCGTGCCCATACTTCCTTCCTTTTGACTCTGCTTCCCTGTGGGGTTGTGTGCCTGTGCTGACAAGATGGCTGACAGTGTTATCCTGGGGTTCGTTTTGCTACAAGTCCCATGTGTGTCCCTGTGCTTCACACAGCATGACCCAGGGTTGTGGTTCTTTGTGGGATATTTGATTGGAGTGTGAGGCAATGCATTCTCCCAGGTGAGTTGTGTGTAGTTTGTGTTAGGGGGTGTGTGGGTGGAGCTGCTGGTGACTATGGTCAGTGCTGTGAGTCCTCCTTCCCACCCAGCCAGATATCCCACCATGGAACGTGCTTCCATTGCAGGGAGTGCAAGTTGTCTTTCAGGATGTCAGTCAGTGGTGTCCTGCTGTTGGTTGGTGCACAGTTCCCAGCAGGGCCTTGTGCTCCCCACAGCAGTAGCCAGTGTCAGCCATCTTGTCAGTTCTTTTCCACTCCCTGTGATGTGCACATGGTTCAGGGTGGTGTTGATGGGACAGTTGTGAGGGTGAGCAATATCTGTGACTACCACTCCCATCATGCTATTGCCTCCACCCCCCTTCCCAGCATGCCCATACTTCCTTCCTTTTGAGTGTACTTCACTGTGTGTGAGTATGACAGCAATGGCAAGATGGCTGACAGTGGTGTCCTGCTGTTGGTTGGTGCCCAGTTCCCAGCAGGGCCTTGTGCTCCCCACAACAGAGCACCATTGTCAGACATCTTTGAAGTGGCTTTTCACTCCCTGTGAGGTGTGCATGGTTCAGTGTGAGCTTGCTGGGCCGTGTGGGTGGGGATGTTGAGCTGTGACTACCACTCCCATCATGCTATTGCCTCCACCCCCTTCCCAGCATGCCCATTCTTCCTTCCTTTTGAGTGTACTTCACTGTGTGTGAGTGTGACAGCAATGGCAAGATGCCTGACAGTGGTGTCCTGCTGTTGGTTGGTGCCCAGTTCCCAGCAGGGCCTTGTGCTCCCCACAACAGAGCACCATTGTCAGACATCTTTGAAGTGGCTTTTCACTCCCTGTGAGGTGTGCATGGTTCAGTGTGAGCTTGCTGGGCCATGTGGGTGGGGGATGTTGAGCTGTGACTACCACTCCCATCATGCTATTGCCTCCACCCCCCTTCCAAGCATGCCCATTCTTCCTTCCTTTTGAGTGTACTTCACTGTGTGTGAGTGTGACAACAATGGCAAGATGGCTGACAGTGGTGTCCTGCTGTTGGTTGGTGCCCAGTTCCCAGCAGGGCCTTGTGCTCCCCACAACAGAGCACCATTGTCAGACATCTTTGAAGTGGCTTTTCACTCCCTGTGAGGTGTGCATGGTTCAGTGTGAGCTTGCTGGGCCATGTGGGTGGGGGATGTTGGGCTGTGACTACCACTCCCATCATGCTTTTGCCTCCACCCCCTTCCCAGCATGCCCATGCTTCCTTCCTTTTGACTCTGCTTCCCTGTGGGGTTGTGTGCCTGTGCTGACAAGATGGCTGACAGTGTTATCCTGGGGTTAGTTTTGCTACAAGTCCCATGTGTGTCCCTGTGCTTCACACAGCATGACCCAGGGTTGTGGTTCTTTGTGGGATATTTGATTTGTGTGTTTGAGTCAATGCATTCTCCCAGGTGAGTTGTGTGTAGTTTGTGTTAGGGGTGTGTGGGTGGAGCTGCTGGTGACTATGGTCAGTGCTGTGAGTCCTCCTTCCCACCCAGCCAGATATCCCACCATGGAACGTGCTTCCATTGCAGGGAGTGCAAGTTGTCTTTCAGGATGTCAGTCAGTGGTGTCCTGCTGTTGGTTGGTGCACAGTTCCCAGCAGGGCCTTGTGCTCCCCACAGCAGTAGCCAGTGTCAGCCATCTTGTCAGTTGTTTTCCACTCCCTGTGATGTGGGCATGGTCCATGGTGGTGTTGATGTGCGCATTGTGAGGGTGAGCAATATCTGTGACTACCACTCCCAACATGCTATTGCCTCCACCCCCTTCCCAGCATGCCCATACTTCCTTCCTTTTGAGTGTACTTCACTGTGTGTGAGTGTGACAGCAATGGCAAGATGGCTGACAGTGGTGTCCTGCTGTTGGTGGTGCCCAGTTCCCAGCAGGGCCTTGTGCTCCCCACAGCAGTGGCCAGTGTCAGCCATCTTGTCAGTTGTTTTCCACTCCCTGTGATGTGGGCATGGTTCATGGTGGTGTTGATGTGCGCATTGTGAGGGTGGGCAATATCTGTGACTACGACTCCCATGATGCTATTGGCTACACTGACTTGCCCAGCATACACAGAATTCCTTCCTTTCAGTGAGCTTCCCTGTGAGGTGGTGTTGTAGTGGTGGATACATATCTGACTGTGTTTGTTGGTTAGATTTGTGTAAGCCTGGGCGTAGTTCGCGAAGTAGTGCTACGCGAAGCTACGCAAAGTGCAGTTCGCACTACGCGAGCTATGCGTAGCACTACGCGAACTGCGTAGTGCACTGTTCGCAATGATTGCACAGTGCCGGATGCTTGTCCGCACTGTGCAATCATTGAAAACGGCATCTTGCACAGTCGCGAGCTGTCTTTTACTGCCGCTCGAGTAGATTTTTACTCGAGCGGCAGCTCTCTCAATGCGGACTGGTAGTTTCTCATCGCGAGCGGTCGCGAGCATACGCGACCACTCGCAGTGAGAAACCTGACCTCCCGCGTTGAGAATCTCGCCGGGAGGTTTATTTTCACGCTCGCGATCGGCAACTTGATGTTGCTGATCGCGAGCGAGAAAAAGTCTCGCCGGGATGTCATTTTGCTTGTTCGCGGTCGCCAACTTGGCGTTGAGGACCGCGAGCAAGCAAAAAATGACCGCTGCACTACGCTACGCTACGTGTGTTTGCACTGTGCTACGTGCAATTCGCGTTGTGCGGAGTAGCGCAAACTTCGCAAACTACGCGAGCGTAGCGTAGTGCTTTGCCCAGGGTTAGATTTGTGCCACTGCCTAGCTCTATTTGTTGTTGGGTTTGTACATGTCATGACACAGTTACATATCACTATGAGCTGGAATGTATTGTGTTTATCTCACTGACATACACATTTTGGGATGATTCTGTTTTGGTTGGTGTGTATTTGCTAAGGGTGCATGGTTTGACTCTCCCCTTGACAGTGATGTGTGTGTATTGTCGCACAATATTGTGTACATTTGTTGTGTACTCACCAGGCTCTGGGATGTTTTCTAGTCCATATACGCTCACTGGTGGTAGGATGGCCCGCACCTTCTCCTCCCAGGGCCTGAGGTATACTGGTTTGGCAGGAGGGCCACTGCCGGTGTGTTGGCTCAAGAGGTAGTCCTTCTTCAACAGCTCCCTGACCCTCCTGCGCATATCATACCACCTGTTCTGGATGTCTACCTTTGTGCGCAAACATGGTGATTGTGCGTTGACCCTGTCAACAATCCTCTCCCACATCTTGGTTTTCTGCGCCGTGGGTGTCTGTTGGACCAGTGTACCAAACAGCTGTGGCTCTACCCTGAGGATCTCATCTACCAGGACTTCCAATTCACTATCTAGGAACTTATGATTCTTCTTTGGGGGCATGGTGTTGGGTGGTGATGGTGAGTGATGTGTGTGTTGGTGTGCAAGTGAGGGTGTGTTAGTGTGTGTTTTGCTGGGTGTATGTGAGGGTGCTATTTGTTGAGGTGCTGCTGGTGTGTGGCTTGTGTGATGGATGAGCTGTGAGTGTGTGTGTGGTGTTGTCTGTTGGTGTTGAGTGCTGGCAGGTAATTTGAAATTGCAAAGGATCATGGTAGGGATTTGTGTCCTTTATATGGGTGGAGTTGTGGGTGTGTCTTTGTTCCCTGTTTCCCCACCCAGTATTTATTTGCTTTGTAGTTGCTTGTTTGGCCTTTTTTTGTGTGTTTTTTCCTTGGTTCTTTTTGTGCATGTAGGAGACGTTCTTCTGACCGAGTCGGACCCTGCAGTTGTCTCGTGCGAGCCTCTCAGATTCGTTCACGCTGTGTTTGTGCTGTTTTCCGTGCTGCGTACGCGTCGGTCGTGGTGTTTTGGGTTTCTTCGGCTCGCAGTTTTGTATGCGTGTCGGTCGTACGGCTTGGGCCCCGTGCGACTCGGTCGTGTTTTCCACGCGTTGCATCGTACTTGGCGGGTAGGAGTTCGCGGATACGTTTCGTTCGGGATTCTTCCTGGTGTGTGTCGGTCGGTTCGATTCGCGTGGTTTTCCGGCCGGATGACTGTTTTCCACGCGGTTCGGTCGTTCGGCTTGTGTTCCGTACGCGTCGGTCGGGTTTTGCACGCTTCTCATCGTACTTTGCGGGTCGGGCTGCACCGGTACGTGTCGGTCGGAATTAATTCCGGCTCCGAGTCGATCGGTACGTTTTCCGGCCCGAATCGGAATCGGCCCCTAAGTCTATGTGACAGTATCCAGATTTGGAATAATGAAGAAAAGTTCTCAGTGGATAAAGCTATGAAAAAACTCAGGAACAAATTAACTCTAATCTAGAAAGGTCTAAATGAAAGGAAACATAATCCCAAGGTCTGTGGTCAGGTAGCAGGAATCTGACACGAGTCATGCAACAGCAGGAAGAAATCATAAGGCAGGAATAAGGAGGCAATGAGGAGACAAGAAAAGCAGAAGAAGCAGCAGAAGAAAAAAAACAGCAAATCAGTTGATCTCATAAACTAGAATCAAGGTCTCAAATCCACAAAGGATTGGCTGTTGTGGATCAAAGAGCAACACACACTGTCTGATTTTATGAGATGCCGACAGGTAACGTTATGATGATGGGAAAGACCATTGACGTACAGTGGTCTGGAACAGGTCGTATAAACAGTGTATGTGCATGTGTGTGACCAACATCACACAAAAAGCAGAAAGCTGCCTCCTGCAACTTAAGTGCAGCGCCGACAAAGATGCACCACCCCAGCCAGCAGCACAATGCTCTTCCAGCCGCCACGAGGCACAAAAAACTGGATGCCTATTATTGGAACATGGTCCCATGCAGCTGAGTCCACTGAGTCCGTAGGCACCGAAGCAGCACCTAATATAAGGCCAAAGGGGCCATTGAGGAGCAAGCAAAGAACAGGACAGGGGGTTAGGACAGTCTAGAGGGCAGAAACAACTTACTCTTTCATGATCTACCTGTTGAAATTAAGTGTAATGTTTTCAGAAACTGTTAGTACATTTACACTAGCCCTTTTCTTAATTTCTCCTACATTTTTGCCCTTTCCTCCAGGGTCGGACTGGCTACCGGGCGTTTTGGCATGCTGCCGAGCTGGGGGCTGATTTCGTTGATAGGGACCTGCGTGTGCTGAACGAAATTAGTTTTGCTTTGTTTATTTCGTAGCACACGCAGGTCTCCATCAACAAAATTAGCCCCCACCGCAGTGACATCAGCCCCCAGCTCGGCAGCATGCCAAAACGCCCGGTAGCCAGTCCGGCCCTGCTTTCCTCTTTTTTCATATCTAAGCCTTGTGTGACAAGTAAAAATATATTTTCTCTAACATATGACTCAATTGCTCGCTTTACATTATGTTTTCATCCTATTGTTAAGGGGTAATATAATTTATTTCTTTGTATTTGGGTCATTTAATTTGTCTCATAATCTAATCTATTTGGAATCGTTTTAGTTTGATAAAGAATTAGGTTCGATTTCTGTCAATAATATACAAGTGTTAGATTGATTATCGAGTATGCCACATAATTTTGCTTTGAGCACTTAATGTGCCCATAATATACATTTTTTCTGCTGCTTAATTCCGTTGAAATGCCACATTAGTTTATCCTGCACTGCCACACTTATATAAAGGTTATATTTTTTTTTGCGACCTGCATCAAATAGCTTGCTGATAATCACAGATTTGGTTTTTATCTGTGCCTTTGAGTGTCTTAGATCAGATACCGAGTAGCATCCTTTCTTAAAATACCAGCTACCTTCACATTAATCTGTGGATGAGCATTTGGGAGACGGTCATGTGCTTTGCAGTGCTATTAAAACACCGACTGAAAAAGGCGTTGTAAAATGACAAAGAAGTGTTAATAGATGAAAGCATTACATAGCAAATTAGGATTCATAACCAGCACAGATCATGAAAATCATACCAAGATTATAATCATGTCTTTAGAAGATAAATTAAAACGATCATTTATCCACTCACTGACATAATGACGCCAAAAGATGCATACCCTTTAGTCAGGGCCGGACAGGCTACCGGGCGTTTTGGCATGCTGCCGAGCTGGGGGCTGATTTCGTTGATGGGGACGTGCGTGTCCTGAACGAAATTCGTTTTGCTTTGTTTATTTCGTAGCACACGCAGGTCTCCATCAAAGAAATTAGCCCCCACCGCAGTGACATCAGCCCCCAGCTCGGCAGCATGCCAAAACGCCCGGTAGCCAGTCCGGCCCTGCCTTTAGTCAGATTCATTTTCTAGTTTCGATTCTTTTTTACTTTTGTGTACATTTATTTTCATCTCCGTTTCCAACGAGGAAGAGCCGTGGTGGTATTTTCGAGCTATAGACTGTACAGGGCCTGATTTACAAAGGGGCTCCCACTGGTGGCAGAAGCCCCGCCCTTGTGGATGGAGTCTCCCCACTCCTGGGGAAACTCCCCAAAGAGAAATTTCATTGCAGAGATTCCGCCAGAGTGCAGAGACTTCTCCAGGACTGCAGGGCCTTCGCCACAAGTACAGAGGCCCTTTGGGAATCAGGCCCCAAAACTTTGGAACCATCACTGTCCATTTGTAATCCTTTGTAGCAAAGAAGCAGAGCTGTCTCTGACAGTGTAGTAACTGGCACTCATTCCATTTCTTGAACAGTACCCACCAGAAGGAAGGCCTGGGTCAGAGTTATAATTAACACTGCACTATCTGATCAAGGCATGACGATGAAAAAGAGAAATAAAATGTATGGCTTAATTCAAAATAAATTACCTAGAGAGGAACATGCACGTAAGTCTAATCTTTCAGTGATGTGTAGATCACATCTTGAATGCCGTGTTTCATTTTAGCACATAACAACAGCCATGTATGATATTATATTTTAGTCATCAATTAAGGCACACTATTTTGATGCCTACAAGGGAAGGCTGTGATGATAAAACACAGTTATTAAAGCTACATTTTATTTCGATTGTAAGGATCAACAAAGCATTGCCCATCTAGATGAGATGTATCATGTTATTTGCTGTGCAAACTCGATTTCAATAAGATTAAGCATTGTTTCTAATCAGTAAAGTTGAGGGCCTGCTTCAAAACAGTTGGGCACAATATAGATATGTCCATGACTCTGGTATTTAGAAGCTTGTCCCTTATCATCTCCAGGTCACAGTTCCTATTCTGGCAGGGCTTACTCAGCCGTTCCTTCATGGGAGACCTAGTTAAATTAGGTCAATCATAAAATAATTATTTGGTTGGCAAAAACACCCAAAAAAGAACACAATAAATATAATATATAATCATCTCAATATTGCACGTTCACATAAAATGCATCTAGTATAAAAATCCATAACAGTAAAATTCAAAGCAAGAAAATCAGTCAGGTCTCAATCTCCTAGACGTCAATGCAGCTCGAAAAAAACATAAAACAGTAAGTGATACAAATTCATTAGGAAGCATCTGCAAGTAGACAAGGGCAGGGCATACTTGAGAAAAGTTCAGGGATTTCAGCAAAGGTGCTAAAAATTGCTTCCTGGGCGTGCTACAATAGCAACAAAACAGGGTGTCCTGTGGAGACCTATTGTCACAGTCACAGGGGGCCCTATTACCAGATTGGGCCCAATCACTTAGAGAGGCAAAGAGATGGTGTAGCAGGTTGAACCTAAATCTGGACAGTAAAAAACAATCTCGCTGATGGCGCACCTCCACTAAGTATGACTCTATACTTTAAGAGCATGTGACCCCACACCGAGAGATTCTGCAGCACAAGTTGTTCTTTTGCTAGCTAAAACTGCTCAAGAATCAATCTCTTTATGCAAATCAACTCTCGAGAGGACAAATAATGAGGAGCAGTTAAAATATCCGATCTCCCAAGACAGGCAAAAGCTGCCTTAACATACGCTATCCAAGGATTTCTGTACATAAGGTCAAAGGGCAAGCAATCCGAGATAATCAGTCGATGAAGCTCATATCCTCCCTGAAACAGATCTTAATCCAGTACATAAGTGGATTAGGGGTCACTATGTCTGCTATGTGACTTACACCAAACTCTGCATGCACTGAAAATGCAGGGGTGCTTTGCAGGACCTTTGCTAATCAGTGTAAAAACTGTTTCTCTGCTGCTTGTAGTTTGTCAGTCTTTACAAACTCCCAGACCTCACTTCCATACTGTAGCTGGGACATAGATTTTGCCTGTTACATTTTAGGATAGATGCCTGAGGGATGTATCAAATCTATATGTAGATGAAACCCATATGTGCTGTCAAACAGAGTGAAATTCATTGAACTATGATTTGTGCTGTTATAAGCTATTTCTGCAACCCACAGTGAGTCCACCCAAGAGTTAATGTTTGCTTCTACATAACAGTGCAAATACTGATTCAAGGTTTGATTCAACCTTTTTGTCTAGTCACCAGTTTGAGGGTGAAAACTTGTAGGTCATGCGTAAGGCTGTACACCAGACTTTCCAAAAATATTCTGTGAATTGTGTTTCCCTATCAGACACAATGATCTTTGTTAAACCATGAAGTCGGCTAATGTGAGTTAATAATATTTGAGCTAGTTGACCAGATGTAGGTACCCATTTAGTAAGGCTATCAACTATCACCAAGATTTGCTGTGCATCCATGATTTTTAGGCAACCCTACTATGAAATCTAAAAATATAGTTTCCCATGGTGTTTCTGGAGTAGGGAAAGTTTACAATAACCCTTGGAGCTTTTGGTGATCTGTCTTTTCCTGTGCGCAAACTTTACATTCCTGGACCCATCATTGAACATCTTTACTTACTGTAGGCCACCAGAATGGTCTCATTATTCTGTTGAGAGTTTTCTCTACCCCATTGTGACCTGCACTAGGGACATTATGACACCAATGAAGAACTTCTTTTGCTGAGGGGTAGCCAGAATCAACAATTGTTTTCCACACATAGGAAGGCCTTTCTGTAGTTTCCAGTTAGGTAGGGCCATTTCTAGGTGTTTTGCCACCCTAGGCGAGAATTGAAAAATGCCACCCCCTCCCTTTTACTACCGCCGGAGTCACATAACAGGTTAATATTGAAAATCGTCACCATAGAGTGTTAATTATTCATAAAAATCAATTTGAAGACCTCCACAGTATAGTGTCAAGTACCCCATCAACTCAGTCAGCAATAAGGATTATTAAGCGCGCGCAAGAAGGCGCGTCATCATAATGCTAACACTGTGTACAGAGCACAGCTGACCACGTTCCCGAGGTTAAAGCGATTTTAATGTATGGATGTTTACTCTCCTTTGCACTGTCTGCTAATATAATGCAACATTCATGCCCTGAAGACAGTGTCCTTATCCGCGGTGCTAATGTCACTCTATCATGCTACCTTCACATTTCCCGGTGCTGTGGAGCTTGTTCGATCGTGCATGTACACTACAGAATGATGTATGGTGTCAAAATCCGTTCTGGTGTTGGAGGAAAGAGATGAATGCAGGAGGGAAGGAGAAATTGAACTGACACGAGACGTCCCTTTCCGTGCCTGAGCAGCCTAAACCTGAAATACCATTAATAAGATGCATTGGAACAGTAACTATAGTGTGTGTATGCGTCAGGGCAGCGCGACAAAAAGCAAGCATGCTCTCTCGGTACATGTGCATTTTATTTGTATTTCATTTTGCAGCAATTGGATATTAGCGTGACTAGGGTATGGCATCTTCTTGTGAAAGCAAAGAAAACGGGCCCACACCCTCCGGCTTTGAAGCAAAACAACTGTAATTAGAAAGCAGTGAGCTTCTTACACACCGTACCTGCTGCAGTATTTACAGCTACTCACCTAGCTTCTTCCTCAGACTTTCCATAGACTTTGTAAAGAAATCAAATGGGATTTGAAATTTGCTTAAAGTTCTATGTGAAAATAAAAATCTTTAAAAAAAATGCTAAAGCCAAGATTAAGGCAAATTTCGGGATTCCTAACTGCTAAATGGTACATGTGAACATTTTTTGTGTGTGTGGAATTCTCAGCCGTGGATCAACTGTGACTGGGGCGGTGAGGCAGGAAGGTTACAGCAGAGAACCCCTTCAGCAGGCAGGTTCCTCCTGGCTGCTCTGCTGTATGTATAAGGAAGGGCTCAATGAAGAGAGAGCCGGCGCAGCCGGAAATAAATTAAAACCACTGATAGTGATTGTGTGTGCGCGCGTGTGGACTTCGGTGTCTGGAAAAGAGTTTGTGTATGTGTGGGGGGGTGCGCGCGCATTTGTAGGTGTCTCCGTGAATGTGTGCTTAGGTGTCTACAGAAAGGTTGTGTGCGTGTGATTTGCTTAGGTGTCTCTGCGGGGAGTCGTGTGTGTTTCTGTATGTGTGGAAGCGTGCTTGTATGTGTGGAAGGCTGCTTGCATGCATATGTGCGTGCACGTGGGCGAGGGTTGTGTGTATGGGACATTTGTGTGAGAAGGGTTGTGTGCACGTGTTGGAGACAATATGTTTGTGTAGGATTGCTCGCGTGTGCAATGTGGCGCTTCTGTGTTTGTGTGTGTGGTGCTTGTTTGTGAAGTCTGTTAGGGGTTTATGGCGAAAGAAATACATTTAAAAAAGAGGCCGTGGTGGGAGGGATTGCTTGAGGTTGAAGTGGGCAGTTCTCCTTCCAAAAAGAGCTGCTTCAACGAACACATTTTCAAATAAACTAGTTTTAATGTAAACTAAATTGGCAGTACCGGCAAATGAACTCAAACGCGGGTTCAACGTGCAGATCTTACATGCTGTGCGACGCGAGGGGCTGCATTCCTATGCCGAAAAAAGCACACCTTGCCTTCCTTGAACGACAAGCCCGTCAGAAGCCTGATATTCCGGACTGAACAGAGGGACAGACCCTGCAGAGGTCCGACTCCGATGGGGTCGAGTCGTCGAGAGCGAAATCGGAAGTCGCATAGCGCGCAGGCCCCCGCCCGTGGCGCCGAACGGGACGTCACGTCACTCGAATTCGAAGGCCGTTCAAGGGGATTCCCGCCTGCCCTTTTTGCCGCCCTAGGCGGCCGCCTAGTCTCGCCTAATGGTAGAAATGGCCCTGCAGTTAGGATGAGTTCTAAGCCAATGTTTCCATCTGGATGTTTGTACAGATTATGCTATTCTGTGTAAGAATTGTTATGTTTGTCCAGCACAAATCAGTTGAGTTGGGCTCAATATTGACTGTGCTTTCTGTTCTGCAGGCATATTTATTGATTCTTGTCTGGTCAATGCATCTGCTTTGCGAGTCTCAGTTCCTGACCTGTATGTTGGATCACTGACATAATATCGATGACAACAATATCGACCTACCAGAATATCGTGTCAAGAATATCGATGAATAGAATATCGACATCCTATCTCTACAAAGGTAAGTACAAAAATATCGAAACCAAAATATCGTTGTTTAAAATATCGTTGTTCAAAATATCGTTTTTTTAAAATGTTTTAAAAATAATATAAAATAAATTAAAAATTAAATATCATTAAAAAAACATTGTTAGAATTATTTAAAAATGTTACAAATTATAAATAATAAATATAATATAAAAATAAATTAAACATACATATATAAAAACATGTATATATATATTTACTTAATATTAATAAATCATTATTTTATTAAATTATAAAACAGAAACATAATAACAATTATAAATACATATATTTATATATATATACATAAACCTGTAAGATAAATATAAAAATAAAATATATATATAATAAAATAAAATATTAAAATAAATATTTATCTTTAAAACAACATTTTTCACTACATTAACTGAAACAGTAGGGAAAATGTTGGATAGCGTAGGGGATAAAATAACTATTCCCACTCCAGGGAGTGCAACAGTAGGGAAAGTGTTGTTTAGCGGAGAGGAATAATTTACTATTCCCACTCCAGCAAGTGCAACAGTAGGGAAAGTGTTGGATAGCGGAGGGGAATAATTTACTCTTCCCACTCCATGGAGTGCAACAGTAGGGAAAGTGTTGGTTAGCGGAGGAGATAACATTACTTTTCCCACTCCAGCAAGTGCAACAGTAGGGAAAGTGTTGGATAGCGGAGGAGAATAATTCACTATTCCCACTCCAGTAAGTGTAACAGTAGGGAAAGTGTTGGATAGCAGAGGGGAATAATTTACTATTCTCACTCCAGGGAGTGCAACAGTAGGGAAAGTGTTTGATAGTGGAGGGGAATAATTTACTATTCCCACTCCAGCAAGTGCAACAGTAGGGAAAGTGTTGGATAGTGGAGGGGAATAATTTACTATTCCCACTCCAGGGAATGCAACAGTAGGGAAAGTGTTGTATAGCAGAGGGGAATAATATACTATTCCCTCTCCAGCAAGTCAACAGTAGGGAAAGTGTTGGATAGCAAAGGGGAATAATTTACTATTCCCACTCCAGCAAGTGCAACAGTAGGGAAAGTGTTTGATAGCAGAGGGGAATAATTTACTATTCCCACTCCAGCAACTGCAACAGTAGGGAAAGTGTTGGATAGCGGAGGGGAATAATTTACTATTCCCACTCCAGGGAATGCAACAGTAGGGAAAGTGTTGTATAGCAGAGGGGAATAATTTACTATTCCCTCTCCAGCAAGTGCAACAGTAGGGAAAGTGTTGGATAGCAAAGGGGAATAATTTACTATTCCCACTCCAGGAAATGCAACAGTAAGCAAAGTGTTGGATAGCGGAGGGGAATAATTTACTATTCCCACTCCACGGAGTGCAACAGTAGGGAAAGTGTTGGATAGCATAGGGGATAAAATTACTATTCCCCCACTCCAACGAATGCAACAGTAGGGAAAGTGTTGGATAGCGGAGAGGATAAAATTACTATTCCCACTCCAGCAAGTGCAACAGTAGGGAAAGTGTTGGATATCGGAGGGGAATAATTTACTCTTCCAACTCCAGGGAGTGCAACAGTAGGGAAAGTATTGGATAGCAGAGGGGATACAATTTCTATTCCCACTCCAACAATTGCAACAGTAGGAAAAGTGTTGGATAGCGGAGGGGAATAATTTACTATTCCCACTCCAGCAAGTGCAGCAGTAGTGAAAGTGTTGGATAGCGGAGGGGAATAATTTACTATTCCCACTCCACAGAGTGCAACAGTAAGGAAAGTGTTGGATAGAATAGGGGATAAAATTATTATTCCCACTCCAACGAGGGCAACAGTAGGGAAATTATTGGATAGCGGAGGGGATAAAATTACTATTCCCACTCCAACAATTGCAACAGTAGGAAAAGTGTTGGATAGCGGAGGGGAATAATTTACTATTCCCACTCCACAGAGTGCAACAGTAGGGAAAGTGTTGGATAGCGTAGGTAATAAAATTACTATTCCCACTCCAACTAATGCAACAGTAGGGAAAGTGTTGGATAGCAGAGGGGATACAATTACTATTCCCACTACAACAATTGCAACTGTAGGAAAAGTGTTGGATAGCGGAGGGGAATAATTTACTATTCCCACCCCAGCAAGTGCAACAGTAGGGAAAATGTTGGATAGCAGAGGGGAATAATTTACTATTCCCACTCCATAGAGTGCAACAGTAGGGAAAGTGTTGGATAGTGGAGGGGATAAAATTACTATTCCCACTCCAACAATTGCAACAGTAGGGAAAGTGTTGGATAGCGGAGGTGAACAATTTACTATTCCCACTCCAGCAAAATAATAAACATTAATTAACAAATACTTAATTAATAAAAAATAATTTACCTATCACCCAATACCCCTATAAATAACACCACCACTATTGTAAAACATGACACAATTAACATAATTGCTTAACAATTAATTAATTAACTAATAACAATGAACAATAAAATTAAAAACAATGAGTAATACATTAATTCATACTATTAAGACTATAAAATACAATTATTAAATATTATATAACAAATTAAAAATTATATTAATTTGTAATTACTTGCCATACTACTCCCCTCTAAATACACAACTCGCTCATAAACAATTAACACAATTTACATATTCACCAATTAATTATGAATAATTAATAACCAATTAATAATTAATAAATAAAACATTATTTAACACTATTAACAATATGAAATATTAACTACACAAATATTAATTAGTACAAATTATTAATTAATGAATTATAATTAAATTACTTCCCACCCTACTCCCCTATAAACCCACAACCCGCTCTTAAAAAAATAACACAAATAAGATATTTTCCAATTAATTATTAATCATTAATATCCAATTAATAACTAATTAATAACAACATACTTAACACAATTAACAATATAAAATATTAAATACATCAATATTAATTAATAAATGTATTAATTAATTAATTATAATTAATTTACTTCCCACCCTACTCCCCTATAAACCCATAACCGCTCCTAAAAAATGACACAATTAACATATTTACCAATTAATTATTAATAATTAATAACCAATTAATAACTAATTAATAACAAATGAATTAACACAATTAACAATATAAATTATTAAATACAAAAATATTAATTAATAAAAATTTTGAATGAATTAATTTTAATTAAGTTACTTCCCACCCTATTCCCCTGTAAACCCACAATCCGCTACGGAACTAAAACGCAATATTTAATTTCTTAAAAAAGTAATAATTTCAAAAAATGTTTCAATAAATATATTATAATTAAATTACTTCCCACCCTATTCGCCTATAAACCCACAACCCGCTCCTAAAAAAATAACACAAATAAGATATTTTCCAATTAATTATTAATCATTAATATCCAATTAATAACTAATTAATAACAAAAAGGCCCATTACGATACCGGGCGTGAAAAAATCCGCCAGGCATGAAAGCGGCAAAAATCCGCCCGCACACACCGTCTGAACACCGACCACGCCATTACGAATACACAAACCGAAAACCGCCATCGGCGAAAAACCCACACAAGATACCGCCCGCCCTCGTCCGAGTCGGAGTCAAACCGCCCGCCACGGACGGAAACACGCACGACAACACAAAACCGCCCGCCCTCACGGCCGACACACCGCACGTGAAATTACGATCGCACCGCCATGAGCGCGGGTAAACCACAAATATACCGCCCGCCAGCGCAAACAACGCCGATGAGAATTGACACGGCAGAAGCCATGGCGCCCACGTCCCTGAACAGAAACCATCCGCTGACAAAAACAATCGCACACAACATGGCCAACAAGTCCACACAGCAAGGCACGCACAAATACACAAGCACAGTACACATCCCGAAAACACCCCCCTGGACAAACAAAAAATACAAAGGCCAGAACACCAGACACAACACACCTGAAAACAACAGACCATGAGGACACACCCACATAGGTAAGTACAAAAGCAGCACTCCCACAGACCACAACCCCTTGCAACATTGCAAACTAGAGAGGAGAGGAGAGGACACAGTGACACAGCAAGGACAGCAGCACACCACAGAAACGCACACATCACAACCACCACCACCACCACCACCACCACCAAACACCGGCACCACAAACCCCCTGCACATTACACAACACACACCGCACCAGCACCACAAACACCATGGCACCACAAAGAATGCCCAAGTTCACGCCCATTGAGCTGACGGTCATGGTCGACGAGATTATCAAGGTGCACCCACAAATCTATGGGAACCTGGTCCAGCACACACCACTAGCCACCAGAAACAGAATGTGGAACCGGATCGTAGACCAGGTCAATGCAGTCGGGACCCTGCCCAGGAACAGAGTTGAAATCAACAAACGGTGGAATGACGTCAAGAGCCTGGTCAAGAAGAAGGAGAGCAAGAACAGAGAGCTGGCTGCCGTCACTGGCGGAGGGAATCCCGCGCTCTTCAAGACCTTCAAAGCGTGGGAGGAGAAGGTGCGAGTCATTATACATCCGGAGATCCTCGCCGGATTAGCAGGGGAGTGGAGGCTGGTAAGTACAAACTAATGTATACCAGCACACCGCTATGTACTCACATGCACTACCACCATGCCACAGCTCCCAGGGACAAACACCCCCATGTCCAGCACACAATACACAACACATCACACACACATGCAACAGACACCACCACACACAGCCCAAACCTAACAACTGTAAGATACGTGGGGGCATGTGTACACTCAGCCAGCCACGTAACCACCAACAGGTCCCCAAGTATGCCAGAAGCGCCACAACGAGCACCCACCACACCCATGTGTCCGCCATAGCTGCACTAACCGACAAGTAACAGGTAAGTGGCAGGAACACAAAGTGCAGTGGGTGGGAGGGTGGACAGCTCAAGTACAACACACACCAGGCCCCTAGTCCCACAGCACAGCAAGGAGGAGCATCCCCCACACCCCACACCCACGTGTCAGCCACCGCAGTGCACACCGACAGCCGAAAGGTAGACATCACGGTCCACAACAATCGGTGTCAGTGGGTGTCCAGCCATCACCACGACCCACAACACCGCCCCCACCCCCACAGACCTGCAACATGGAGCACCCCCGCTTAGAACCATGTGGCATCCAGTACAGTGCACGCACGAACAACCTGCAGGTGGGAAACTGGACAGGGCTGGATTACTGGAGGCATGAGGACCGTAACACGACCAACACATGGGACATGTTACGTAGCAGACGAACATGCAGCACCGCCCACTGTCACGAACAAGTGAACAATGTGCACACGGACATGAACCACAGACTCACACCCCACATGACCCATCACAGACACAGCAACACCCAAGGAGCCACGTCTGCATGCACAAGCCACACTGAATATAGTACCACACGGCAGCCACTGTGCAACCCATCACACACAACCGAAACACCATTGAAGTCCTGTCCATGTAGCCCCTACTGCCTGTCAACCACACACCCCACAACTACGCCTATGTAAGACAAACAACACTAGACGCAACAGAGCGGAACAACATAAATGCACACGAACACCACTGAACCCATCAAACACACAGACACACCATGCACATACAACATACCATCCATCCCATCCGTCAGCCCCAGTCTCATGAAAGGCATGTCATCCGCACAGCTGCCACACATACAGCAGTCACGCTAAGATACATGCCCATGACCAACCATGTGCCAGAAGTCAATGAAGCGCACGCCACACTGTGAGCAACAACACACAACATGGGCCACACCCCCGAGCACTGCAGTGATGCACATGGCACAGGGCAGCACGCACACCAAGGAGATGGGACAACTGCAATACGTCGGGTGGCACACAACCATCACACACTCATAACGATGCGTCCAATGCCATGTCCAGTAATCACAACAGACAGCAAATATGCAGGGTATGTCAGGCATGCACACACCTCAGACCATGCACTGTCATGCTGCCACAACACATGTCACGTTCGGCACCCATGGCTCACAGCATGTAGCCCAAAAGCATATTCCATCCCAAATGCGTTTCTGGGGCATGACCCCCATGTTGCCATATGCGTTCCTAAGCGTTCCATTTGCACCCCAAAAGCATATTCCATCCCAAATGCGTTCCTGGGGCATGACCCCCATGTTGCCAAATGCGTTCCTAAGCGTTCCATATGCACCCCAAAAGCAAAGTACAAACCAGACCCAGGATGGGCCTGGAGCCCGCATACACCAGAGTCACAATAAGTAGGAGCACAGCAACACACCCATCGGCATAGCCAATCCGTCCCATGCCACATGTGCACAGCACACAGTCCCATTGCCAAGCACACACAACAACAGATTGTACAGCCACACACCCGCCTCCGGGACACACGTGCACGAGAGTGCACGAACGGAGAATGTCAGACAACCAATACAGACTTCGCCAGGTGCAACACAATAACAAATCTCATTCTCTCCACAGGTGACGAACTGCTGGATGCTGGGGATGGAGACAGCAGCCAGCACAGCCAGCCTACAAGCCCCCAACGAGGACACACGGATGTGGAGGATCTGTCCTCCTCTTCGGACACGGACCACCAAGCAGGCCCATCTAGTGTGGCAGGGCCCAGCCGCTCCCCAGGACCCCTCCTACCCACCAACCCATCATCCAGGGCTGCTGAACATTCCCAGCCCCCTGCTGCCACTGTCGTTGCGGCCACACCCACGGTCATTGCGGCCACACCCACGGGCATTGCGGCCACACCCACGATCATTGCGGCCACACCCACGGTCATTGCGGCCACTACCACTGCCGCAACCGCCACCACGTCTTCGCTGGCCCCAGCGCAGGTGGTGGCCCGGACGACTGGATCCACCCTGGGAGCCAGGGCGAGGACCGTGGTGAGCAATGTGGCTAGTGGGCAGGCCGGTGGCAGCAGGACTGGTAGGAGGAGCAGGGTCAGGGAAACGGCAGCCTCCCCTGGGAGCCATGCCCTGCCTCAAATGGCCAGAGTCCTTGGGGCCTATGAAGAGGCCCAAGGACAATGGGCCAGGTCAGCTACAGACACGCGTGAGGTGCTGGGGGTGCTGAGGTCCATGGACGCCCGTATGGGCCAACTCGTGGACCTCATGGGCCAGCTGGTGGTGGCGGTGAGGTCACAGCCAGGGACAGCAGCTCCCCCTCCGCCACCACCTGCCGGGGCGCAGGGTCGAGCAGCAGTGTCCAGTTCCCCTGCGTCCACAGCCAGTGAGCACACCTCAACCACCAGCAGGTCGCAAGCAGGCACCCCCCCTCGCAAACGTGGAAGGGGCCGTCCGAAGTGGAAACAGATCTCCCGGGAGGACTTTGCACGCTCCAGACGCAAGTGAGGCAGCCAGCCAGCCTTCCTTGACCACCCACTGCATTGACTTGGACTACGATCCCACTCCACACAGCCATCTGGATGGCATGTGTGTGTTGGACTATGGACATAGAACCAGTGGGTACACCCTGAGCATCACGCAGCCATGACCGACAGCTCATTGTCACTGCACGCACCACTTTTGTCATCACCTTACACACAAACACATGTCACAGTTTGAAATAAATGCACCTCTTCCACAAACTGCTGTCTGTGCCCTGTGTTTTAATTGTACGGAATACAACGGCCACCTTGAGCGGAACGGCACCTGATGCGTGGCATGGCAATGGAACCGGAGGGCCTGTAGGGACCTAGGGGTGGGAGACAGAACAGGAGCACATTCAATGAGTGTGTCACACACCCATCACACAGTACATGTCAACAACTACAAGCAATGTACACACATCGCACAGAGCAATAGGGCACAATGCCACAGCCACCATCAGTGGCATACTAACCTGGGCATGGAGCGTTGACACACAGCACGCAGTGAACAAAAGGCCACCCTGACACAGCACACACACACCTGCACAAATACAGACACATCAGCCGTCGTACATGGACACTCACCGTTAAGTGAAGTAGCGGGCGATGAGCTGCTGGCGCACATTCCCAGCTTCCTCCTCTCCGCTGTCCTCCTCACTCGAGCTGTCCTGGTCTGCGGGCTGGGGCCCTGGTTGATCTCCGTCATCCACAATGAGGGGGATCTGCTTCCGAATGGCCAGATTGTGCAGCATGCAGCACGCCACCACTATCTGGCACACCTTCTGTGGGGAGTACGCCAGCGCACCCCGGTGCGGTCCAGGCACCTGAACCTGGACTTGAGGAGGCCAAAGGTACGCTCGACCACACGTCTGGTCCTCCCATGTGCCTCATTGTAGCGATCGTCTGCTGGGGTGCGAGGATTCCTCAATGGACTGAGCAGCCATGCCCCATTCGGGTACGCAAGTCACCTGGGTGTGAGGACACAGAGAACCGTTGCTATTCCAACTGGACAGGGGACAGCATCGCACAACCAGCACGCTACACCACTCCACATACTCACCGACAATACAGCCACGATCCTGTTGCAGATTGGACATCAGTCGTGGCAAGATGCTGTTGCGCATTACGTGTGCGTCATGGGCCGAGCCTGGGAACTTTACACACACGTGGGTTATCACCATGTCCGCAAGGCACACCACTTGCACATTCAGGGAGTGCGTGTGCTTCCTGTTGCGGTACAGGTGCTCAGTGGCCTGTGGTGGAACAAGGCCAACATGTGTGCAATCAATGGCACCAACGACGTGTGGGATCCTGCCAAGGGCATAGAATGCACCCTTCACTGCCGCCAATTCACGAGCCCTGGGGAATCTGATGTACCTGTTTCGGTACAGCATCATGGCTGCCAGTACATCCCTCAGCACCTTGCTGAACATGGGCTGGGACATCCCTCCTCCACTGCCCACTGTGTGCTGGAATGACCCAGTGGCGAAGAAATGCATGGCGGCCATCACCTTAGCCGTGGGGGTGAATGCTGTCGGATACACCCTGCGGGGACGGAGATGGGGTTCCAACATGGCACACAGTCGATGCAGGGTTGGCCTGTCCAGCCGAAACTTCCTTATGACCTCAGTATCCTCCATGTCCACCAGCAATTGGTATGGGCGGTCAATGTTCGGTCTCCGCCTAGGGAAGATGGCAGTGGACACATGTCAGAGCAACACAACACATGGCAATTTCGCATTCACATCACTGACATGACTGAGCAAGCACATGAGTCACAGCCCAGCTGTCAAGCAGGGACGGCACGGCCACAATACACTTACACAGGTCTCCCACCAATGGCAATGGCTAGTGATGCAAACCACTGCCATGGTCATGCACATGGGGATCTAGGCCCCAATGACTTGCGGGGCGTGCTGATGGGGACTGACTGCATATTCGTCAAGCGGCAACGCCACGGCAACATGAATGTCTGCTGAGCATGGCACTGCTTCCGAGGCTGGATGAGTATGGCACACGACGACGACGATGTGGGCACAGGCTGAGCGGCCAAAACAAGTGGGACCTGTGGCACGAGGGGATATGAGACAGTAGTAGGTGTCAGCACTGCACCCTATGTACAGCACTGTACGGATCACACCTCCCGAAACATTGACAGGTGTCCACATTGACAGCCCCATGCCAAGACGGCTGTGTGCTTGCAGTCACACGTCACAGGTGAGAGGTTACATTGCACGTGCCAGGTGGCAGACGTACATAGTGGGAGCTATCATGTGTGTGCATGTGTCTCCTGTTCAGGATCCACCAGATGGGCGCTGACTCTGTACTGACCATTGGACACAGCATGTTCCGTGGAAGGCTTGTGTGTGTGGGATGGTGGCACTGGATGTGCCTCCGTTGGGTGGGGGGCCATGCACAGGGCGGGTACGTCGATGATTGCGCATTGTTGGTCACGGTGGGTGCACCCACTAAGATGTGTTGCCCTGTGTACAATTCCTATGTCCGCATGATGATGGACTGTAGATGTGGGCAGACTACACATTGGTCGATGTGCTGTCCATGTGCATGTGCCTTCACACCAGGCACAGCTGCCCCTGCACATGTGACCCCTGCTGGACTCGCTGCTGGGTCTGTGGAGCTGATGCACCTTCTGTGCGTGGGGCGGACAGCTCACCTCACTTCCCTCATTGCGCATGTCATGACTTTGCCGCAGGTGACATGGATCATGGAGGGCCCACATGTACGCGTGGGTAGGCTACACATGTTTGTTCACTGGTCGCCACCCCCAGTCAGTGTTTCGAATGGGAAGGTTGTTGTGCTGGTGGTATATTCGATGTGGCAGATGGGCGGGCCTAGGTGCGGGCTTACATTCCGGACATGGGGGGTAGTTGGATTGGCGACTAGTTGCAGTACACACGGGACACGTCTCTTCCTTTCCACATCTGGGTCATCCCTTGTACTCACTGACAGTGATACAGTCATCTTCGCCCCAGCCCTCATGTCCTCCCCTCGCTCCCCCAATATGCATGTGCACCTGCGAGGCTAGCGCTTGCACAGGCAGCCCCAAGCTCGCACCAGAGAGGGCAAGGAGTGTATGTGTGGGTCCAGTTGCACGAGTGGGCTGTCTCAGGGTATGATGTGTGGCGGGACGCCGTCCACCTGCGTGGTGCCCCAAATGGAGACCCGGCCTGCATGGACTATGCATCACAGTCTTCGCCTTCCGGATCCGCCACCTGCGACACCCAGTGGCAGTGGCTGCCCTTGCGGCCAGGCCGCGTCCGTCTGTGACTGATGGCCCACACATTCACTCTTTGGCCTCTCTGGGGAGGGCTCGGGGGTGGTGGCGCACGCGCTTGCACTTAGTCGCAATGGCATGTGGCGTGGTTGGTATAATGGGCAATGGATGGGATGGTGCGAGCCACCTCCCGTGACGTCAGTGCTGCTCGTGCTGAGGTGCGTCCCCCCTACACTTCCATTTGACTTGTGCCATGCTACACGTTGAGGTTCTATTGCCTGCGTGATATGACCAGGAGGAGCGCGAGGAGACCTCTCACACACCATGCTCTACTGCCATCCCGTGCCCTGTATCGCCTGGGCGGATTGACTATGTTGGGGTTACACCTGGTCGACTGGGGCTGTGTGTGCCTTGTCAAGGGGCATGGCGGGCGCACTACAGGATCCAGCTAGTCCACGGAGGGTGGGCTGACGTGTGCGCCTGATTCCGCATTGTTCGTGTGCCCGGCTGCTGTGCACACACGTGTTCACTTCCCCCCCTGACAGGTGTCCTCTCACAATGCCCAGGGAAGCGGTGGTGTACTGTTCATGACCCCTCCCAACACGGCGTGCTCCAACTTGGCATGTGCGCATCTACCCGTCGCACCCACCCACCTGAGCACTGCGTCCATACGACTTCACACGACACATGTGTGTCTTCCACAGTAGTGCTACTCATTTGCGTTGACATCCAATACCAGTGGACTACATGGTCATGTCACGACTGCCGTGTACTTCACATACTCTCATCCTCTCTCATTCGTACTTGTGAAATGAGTCAGCGGAGACAGTTTTGGTTTCAAACATTATATTGAGTCTTCTGTCCTCTGTGATGCAGTATAGTGGACACTACTGGCAGCGGAATACATGTTGAGGATATACTGAGCATGATTACAAATGGGATAGGGTGTGGGGTTACATGTGATTGGCTGTTGCATGTGGGATGTGGGCTTCAGAGTTACATCTGCTTGGCCAAGGCTGTGCTAATGTACATTTACGTATAGCTGCGGAGCTGCGGACTTTGACACAGACGGTATACAAGTAGCCTACCAGACCGCTTGGCATCATGGGCACAGTCCATCTCAGTTCCATGTGACAGGTTTGCTGCGGTTGTTCCTCATGCACGCGTGCATGTGAGATGACATCAGGGCATGTGCTTGCGTGCATGCAGCGGCGTGCCACTTGTTGTTGCAATGTGGTGGTTACTGGACATGTCACAGTCACTGGGGTCATGTTGTTGTTGTTTGCACTTGTCGTCCGTGCAAAGGTCCTGGTATGGGATTTCCGGGGCGGGGGTGGGAGGGTGCAGCACCCACAGACTCCAGGCGACCTATTCATGTCCACTGAGCGGTGTGTGTGTCCATGGGCGCTGGATCCATGTCGTGTCCTGGTTGTTCGTGCAGTTCCGTCCATGTGGGTGCGATACACAGACCCCATGCCACTGCCTCCCACGATGCATGCGGTGTTCCTGGATGTGATGGGGAACAGTGTGCATGTCCCGGTCATATCTGATGTCATGGCGATGTCGTTGATGGTGTGGTAATTGTTGCCGGTCGTTTGGTATGGCTGTTGTGGTGGTGACTGGCCAGTCCGTGCGGAAGCTAAGCATGGGTGCGGGGTTGGACATCATAGGTCAATCGGGGAACCTGCGTTGGGGTCCGACGAATTTACAGGTTGTCAGGTATGCGATGCTGTCCAGCAGGGCTTCCATGTCATTGGTGGTGTTTATGTTTGCCAGCCAATGTAGCGGATGGTGGCTGTCAAGGTGTTGTTCGTAAGTTGTCCCTTGGAGGACCATGATGGGGCATGCTGGGTGACATTCGATGTAGCTGTGCTCGATGATCCGTCGTGTGGAGGCACAGTGGTCCCATTTCAGTGCGGGTGCGATGTTGGCCACATACGCCATGCCCCCATAGGCAGAGCAGGCCCTGTCGTGTGCGTCCAGAGGGAGGAATAGTGCTAGCAGGTCCGCCTTTAGACATGCCGGGTTGGAGAGACACATCTCCACGGGATGCTGGTAGGGACACCTCCGACAGTAGAAGACGGGTATGACGCAGCTGAACAATGTGATGCGGTAAGTCAGTCGGTAACTTACGTTCAGCAGGGACAGGAGTTCGCATCCCAATATATGTATCAGGTTGGTTTTGTACAGCTTGACCTGTCCGGCGTAGTTGGGTAGGTGTGTTGCGGTTGCCATTTTGCAGCGGTGCGTTGTGGTGGCGTGCTCCGGCTGTGTGTGCAGTCTGCAATGTGCACGCTCCGAGGTTGCTGTGAGCTCTGTGTAGTCGTAGGGAGACAGGACTTGTGTTCTGTTGGCTTGTGCGGAGGACACGGGCCCTCATCCCACATGCTTCTCAGACAGTTCAAGGTCAGTGATGTGTGACTCCTTCCAATTAACTTGCATGGGGCCGACATGGGGGAGTGTTTTCTTTATTCTTTCCCGTCCGTTGTGTTCTTCTGTGATATGCGCTATCTGCCCTGTGGTCGGTCTCCTCTGCATGCCTGTGTTGGTCTTTTATTGGACAATGGCTGTATTCACCGGCTTCTTTCGTAGGGCTGTGGTTTCGGAGTTGGAATGGAAGGTCATTCAGTGCTGTCTGCTCTCCCTTGTGTGGGCGGCAGGCTGCCTTTCCGCTCTGCGTTGGGCCTTGTGTGTGAGTGTTATTCTTGGGCCACCTGTTGTCGGTCCCCGGGCTCTTTGGTGTTCCGTTTTGTATGTCTTGTTCATATGTGCAGGGTGGTATGGGTGTTTCAGTGTGGTACTGGCGTTCCTCTTCCCGAAGGGGCCCTGCTTCTCCTAGTTGGTGTTGCCGCCGCTGTGTGCTTCGCCATGTTTGTTGCACTGGGGTGTGTCCTGCTGTTGCGTGACTTCACTGACATGTGTGCGTCGGTTGTGTGACGTTGGGTGTTGTCCGTGAATTGGGCGTTGGGGACATGTCTGTGGCAGGCCTGTCACGTGTCATGTGCGTTCGGGGTGGGGCTGGTGTGTGTGCTGCTTGGTTGTGTCCCTGTGTCTGTGTGCGACGCATGCATGGCACTGCGGTTGGCCTCTGCGTTGTGCGCATGTGTGGCAGCGTCATCGCCGCTTTGGGGCTGTGACGGGGTGGTTGGTTCCTAGTCCCAGGTGGTGTGTACACATGTGTTACGAGATGTTACAATTTGGCCTGTGTGTCATATGTGGGTGCTATGGTAGATGTGTCGTGTACACGCGGGGGTGGGGGTTGTCCGCTTTTTCCGCCCTTGCACTGTGTGCGCTGTTTGCGTGCACTTGTTGTATGTGTGCCTACCTGCGTCTTCGCGGTACGTTGCGTCCTTGGTGGTGCATCAGATAGAGCATAGGGAGGGCCTGCAGTGCTGGATTCATGCTCGGGGGTGCCGCTTCTTCGGTGTCCGTGCTCGGCGTTCGTGTTACCGCTTCGGTTTGACGTACGGTGTCTCTTAGCCGTGGGTTCAGTTTGTGTGCGGCATTGTAATTTGTACGCCGGGCGGTACGTGTTTCGTCGGACGGTGTGTGTCAATTGTGCTGCGCCGCTACGTGTACGGGCGCACTTTGATGGCGGACGGTGTCGCTGGCTTGCCGGCGGTGTTTGGCTGACTTTTCGCATCGTAATCGGGCGGGCGTGTGGACTGCTGCGTGCAGGCGGTGACTGGTGGTTTTTGCATCCACCAGCACGGCGGTAGTGCTTCCGCCCGACATCCTAATGGGCCCCAAAATACTTAACACAATTAACAATATAAAATATTAAATACATCAATATTAATTAATAAATGTATTAATTAATTAATTATAATTAATGTACTTCCCACCCTACTCCCCTATAAACCCATAACCGCTCCTAAAAAATGACACAATTAACATATTTACCAATTAATTATTAATAATTAATAACCAATTAATAACTAATTAATAACAAATGAATTAACACAATTAACAATATAAATTATTAAATACAAAAATATTAATTAATTAAAATTTTGAATGAATTAATTTTAATTAAGTTACTTCCCACCCTATTCCCCTGTAAACCCACAACCCGCTACGGAACTAAAACGCAATATTTAATTTCTTAAAAATTTAATAATTTCAAAAAATGTTTCAATAAATATATTATAATTAAATTACTTCCCACCCTATTCGCCTATAAACCCACAACCCGCTCCTAAAAAAATAACACAATTAACATATTTACCAATTAACTATTAATAATTAATAACCAATTAATAACTAATTAATAACAAATGTTAACAATATAAATTATTAAATACAAAAATATTAATTGATTAAAATTATTAATTAATTAATTTCAATTAAATTACTTCCCTCCCTATTCCCCTAAAAACCCACAACCCGCTCACGAACTAAAACGCAATATTTAATCTCTTTAAAAAATTAATAATTTCTAAAAATGTATTAATAAATATATTATAATTAAATTACTTCCCACCCTATTCCCCTATAAACCCACAACCCGCTACGGAACTAAAATACGCAAAAATGACTTAACATAACATTAATTACTTCTAAAAATTTCAAGCATACATTAAAAAAATAAGCTATACTTTAAACACATATACTAAAATACAGAACACTAAAATAAATTTCGATATTATTAACAACGATATTTTGACTAACGATATTATTAACTTTGATATTAACAAAAACGATATTTCTTACCTGCATGTCGATATTCTGGTCGACGATATTCTTGAAGGTCGATATTGTGTCACATCGATATTTAAACATCGATATTATGGCATATCGATATTTAAATATCGATATTATGACTCTATACCCTGTAGGTTACTGTAAAGTTCTACTCAGAGAAAAATAACATACACCTTAATTTCTTTGGGGATAATATTCTAGCAGATTTGATGAGCAGTAAATTATGGTGATCTGTATATTCTGGTATAAAATGTTTGGACCCCATCTAGTAGTGCCTCCACTCACTGAAAGCATTTTCTATGGCCAACAATTGCTTCTGAGCAATAGTATGGTGTGATTCTGCCTCATTCAGTTTCCATGACATATACACCAGCTGGTGCATTTGTACTGATATCTCAGGTCCTTGTGATAAAATAGCTTCTATGGCTACTTCTGAAGCATCAGCTTCTAATATGTACGAATTTTCAGGGTTGGGATGAGCTAAAATAGAAGCGGGGGTGAACTCCTGCTTCAACCGCATGAACCATTGTTTGGCCACTTCTGACCATACAAAAGGTGTATTTTTCCATAAAAGCCTAGTTATGGGAACTACCACTTTTGAAAACTGATTATTGAACTTTCTGTAGAAGTATATGAAACCCATGAAGCAGTGTATATCCCTCACATTCACAGGAGTAGGCCACTCCTTTACTACCTGAATTTTTCGCTAGGCCATTTCTTGTCCCTTGGCAGACAACATCACTCCTAAGATTTCTACTTTAGGCACGTGAAATTTTTACATACTGAGCTTACAATACAATAAGTTCTCTCTGAGAGCTTGCAACACCAAACACACATGCTGCCCATGATCAGCTGTAGTATTTTGTGAGTATAGCAGGATATCATCAATGTATACCACCACAAACACATCCAAATATTCTATTAACATGTCATTCAAGAAGTATTGGAAGGCAGCTGGTACATTACAGAGCCCAAAATGCATTACCATATACTCAAAGAGACCACACAGCATTAGGAAGGCAGTATTCCATTCATCACTTTTCCTCATTCGTACCAAGTGATAAGCCCCTTTTAAACCCAGCTTTGGATATATGATAGTCTTCTTTACCTGATCCGGGAGAACCGGAATTAGAGGTAAAGGGTACCGATTTTTTACAGTTATATTGTTCAGGGCTCTGAAGTCTATGCACGTTCTCCTCTCGACATTTGCTTTGGGTATAAAAAACAGGGGCTATTAGGCGGGTGATTTAGAGGGGTGTAGAAACCCATTGGCTACATATTTGTTGATGTATAGCTTCAAATGTTCATTTTCTGGCTCAATGAGTGCACAGACCCTACTACATGGGACTCATGGGCAGTAACCCATGGGCACCAGTAATCAAATCAATTTAGCAGCCATATTGTCTATGTGAGGGCAGAACAGCTGCTTGCTTTTCACTAAATGCATCCTGGTATTCACAGTATTGTTCAGGAAGTACAATGTCCTTCTCCACTGCAGTAGCTATCCTATGACCTTGAGCTAATGCCTTCGCTGGAAGGACCATAGTCATAAAACAATGTTCTCAGCAAAACAGAGACTTAAAAACCAGAGGATTGTTACCCCAGGCGATAGTAGGATTGTGCAGTTTTAACCATGGTAAACCTAGTATTAAACCATACTGTAGGGCTTTTATTATAATCAAACCTTAAAGTTTCTAGATTTAATTCATCACATTTAACTAGAAAGTCTTCAGTATGATACTTAATGGTGCCAGAGGCGAGATCCCTCCCAGCTACAGCTAACAAATTTCTGGGGGTTTTCTTCTCTACCAACATCAAATGCAACCCTTGAGCTACAATCCCATCCATAAAAATCCCTGTCACTCTAGAAACTAACATGGCCTGGGTAGGTTGCCATCCTATCAGTGTCTTCACTTGAATGGATAGAAAGAAATGTTCTCTATGTTGTGCATTAGGCTCACTCAATGAAGGGATATCAGTGAAGCTCAAGGTGCACCCTTCCTCTTCCCTTGAGCTAACTAGTTTTCTGATTTCTTCTCGGTAATTGCAGCTGGCACTTTTGGACCACCCCGCCCGATTCTTAGCTTTCGTCAAACAATTTTTTACATAGTGACTCTTCTTGCCACAATACATATAAAGACCCTTCTGTCTTCGCTGTTCTCCTTGTTCTTGAGTGAGTAAGACTCTGATTTAACCTATTTCCATGTGTTACGCAGAATTACCTGATGCCCTTCCATGTTTCTATTCCTCTCAAACCAAGATGCTGACCATGCCATTCTTCTTTTATCCCCCTTGTTTTCACTCATACGGTAATCTAAATGCAAGGTCAGATTAATCAAATCAGTGCGTGTAATGGTTGTGGGTCTATCTGCGCTAAAACATCTTTAAGCTTTTCTCACAATCCTCAATAGAACAAGGCTGCTCATTTCTCTTCTGGCCACTGTGATTCTGACACCAACCTTTGAAATGTTTTTATTTATACCACCAAATCCTTTGTTCCTTGTTTTAATTCCAACAGCTCTCTATCTGCAGAAAAGGTGGTTGCTCCATTGTCAAGGACCTTCTCAAATTCTTTACGGAATTCTTCCCAATCATATAAGAGCGGATCCTCTCTTTGCACCAATGGTACTGCCCATTGAGCAGTGTCCCCTGCTAAATAAGAGATCATGAGCACTACCCTGGCCTGATTGGTGGGAAATGCCCTGGGATGACAAGTGAAGTGTTAAAGTATTTGCGTTAGGAATAACTGCACCTTTGTAACGTCCCCCTAGAAACATTCTGGTGCTGCTAGGGGTATGGGAGTCAGAACTTTGACTGTGATTGGGGGGGTCCATGACATGCTTCCGTTAAACAGCCATCAAGCACCCCCAGTCGTTCTTCCATTGTTTATATCAAAATGATTCAGCTGCATTCTATCTATTCTGTCCTGCAGCTGTCTGAACTCTTGAGGCAGTCACCTCCTGTGATACCACTGCTAAAGCTGCAAACACATCTTCTAAAGTGGCCATATTGGCACCGAACAGACAAGGAGGTAATAAAAACTAGTGCAGATCATTCTGTCATCCTTGTTTGTTATAAGTACAGAGTGTTATACTTCCCACCACATTATGAGTATATGGAATAAGTTCACCAATCTTTGTCCTCCAGATGGTGATGCAGGACCTTTACTCATAGTCGTTATGTTTTTACTCCTGACAGTGTTCAAACCCCAATGCTTAGGCTTGGGTGTAACATGGTCCCTCTGTTCTTTAAAAACAAATGAAAGCTCATCTAAAGGAGGCAAGTTGAGTGCGCCCTGACCCAAGGTCTATGTGGGGAGGAGCAAAGTGGCCCCTGAGAATAAATACAAAATAAATGATTTTGCAGTGGTATTCTTGGTCCTCGGGGCTGCGTTTGTGGCCCCCCAATACAGCCCTTGAATTCTACAAAACCTGGCTAGGGGTTGCGAACCCCACGCAAGCTACTTGGTTGGTGGTGGCAAATCACTGACAAGTTTAATGGGCTGATGCTGGTCCTGTTTCAGGTTCTTTGAATCCAGAAGCAGGTCTAGAGACTCATTAGGAGGCTCAAACCAAGCACAGGAAACCTTTTTGGGCTTTGGAATCCATAGCCATGATGTCTGGCTTAGATTTGTGACCGCCACCGCAAAACCCTAAAAATGAGGGAGGAAAAAGAATTGAGTCTGACCAAGTACCATGCGCAGCAGGGTTGACTGCCTACGAGGCTTGGCAATGTTAGATGGTTCTGTGCGGGGCTCGACTGAGGCCAGTCCTGTGCAATTGCACAGCAATGGCTGGCAGCCCATGCAGGTTGGATATAGAGCAGGTCCTGTCACCAATCCCCACTACATAGATTGACCACGTGCAGTAGAGTTGGCTGCTCACTGTTGGCTTGGTGCATGATCTGGTTCAAAATGGTGGGGATTCTAAGGGGCCCCTTTTAAATAAACAAACAAAAAAAGTTGCCCTTGGATTTGCAGATCCCAGAGTTCTACAAAGTTCTACAAACCCTACAACAAGATCTCAGAACTCCTGACAAAGACTCCTGAACCCCTGTTAGACACCCTTCTCTCAGTCATGAACCCTGGCTCGGGGTCAGCAAACTCACACAGAATCCTGAGCCCTTTTTAGACCTTCCACTGGATCCAACAATAGCCCACAAGTCGCTGTGGAATTGCAAACCCAAATTGAGGCCAGCAAATCCTCTTCCCCAAGAAAATCAGGCCGGGGTTTGGCTGACAGGTTGAGAGAATCATCCATATATTAATTGTAAAAATGATTTAATCTGATTTCATCCATCCATCCATTTTCCACCTCATCCATTCAGAGACTGTGACCCAAGGGTAAGTGTGCAGAACAGAATCTTCTGATTGGCAGGCAGTAATAGGGAAACATTTGTTTAAACTATAATTACATGGTAATACTTAACATTACTTGCCCGCAATGTAATGTCTAGTGCACAACAGCAGGCAATTTCATAAATAAAAGTGAGTTAAGTTCAAGAAATATCAACAATCCATTTGACACTTGCTGTCAGTCAGGATTCACCGGGGAAATGTCCTCTGTGCATGCCAGGAGGTATGAGAAAATTACGATGCAGAGGTTTGTTTGGAGGAAATGAAGAGCTTTCCAAAATGAAAACATGTGAAGTGACAAAGATGGTGCCTTCGGAGTCTTACTGATTACATCATTGGATTGCCCTACATGAAATTGGTTTCTTTTTGAGGCGAATATAATGCAATGATGATTTGAAAATGGCTGGAGGCGCCATAAAACTGCCAGAGGGGAATACTTGTGGCAAGAAACCATGATGGACATGTTCAAGCAGAACTGATACATTATGGGTACTGTGGTCCAAGTGATTTAAACAGACATAAATACAATGAAATAACATCTGGGATGTTAAACTAATGGATAATACTATGCTAATATAAGATTTGAAAAATGCTACTAATGGCCAAAGTAGACTTCTACAGTAAAATGAAAACCGAATATGTACTGATAATTCATCTGTAGTCCATCTTCAGTGCCTATGACTATGGATTTCAAAGTTGAACAACTGACCACATCACATGATGCATATGATTAAGACCCAGGAGGGTTGAAACGCGTTATGCAATGAACTTTCTGCCTATTAAAGAGAGATGTGATGCTACTTACCGGCTGGTGGGCTTGCTTCATCCCCGGATATGGGAGTATAGCATATAAAGCAGTGGTGGCAGCGTACCCTGATTTTAGAACAGATCAGTAGCATCACTAGACCTATTTATCTGAGCCACATGGAGTGAGGACTACAGGCCACGTAAGTAAAGTTCTGCAATTATATTTATCACTAGAACCTTTCAACGGCATCCTGTCAATATGCTGAATATTCGTAAAACAAGTATGTGATAAGCTGTGTCTGTAAGTGGGCCCTAGTAATGGAGAAAAGTGGGATCCAAGCTCCATGACTGGCAGAGTATTAGATGGAGATGGAAGACTGTACTCCCGGGAAGTGAAAGCACATTGCCTGCATTCTTGCAGCTGTAACGAGGAGATCCAGACTCCGAAGTGAGGAGGATGGAGACAGGGCTACCTTTAGAAATTTGATAAAGCATTTTGTTAGCATGAAGCTGCTGATTAGCCTTCCAGAGCACTGCCATTTGGTGGAATGTAAGAGTGATGGGGTTGTACAGTAGTCTCTCATATAGGTGGGGACATTTCTAGACAAGGCTTGTCCTTTTGTCTATTCCAAATCGCTCCTTTAGTTGAGCTGATATCAGTAAGACGCAAAAACCTCACACCTCATTGTTTCTTTGTTGTGAGTGTGCCACGTTGGAGACGGTGCTACTTGCTGTTAAAAGCATCACTCTGTATGTATGTTGCTTATGGGCAGGAGCCTGAAGAGGGCATTTTAAAGAGGAACCACCCCACACAGGTTCTGCAATTCGAGATGGGAAATACACATCCTCTGTCTAGAAATGGTGCATAAAAGTGAAACTAAAACTACCCCACTTGGTTCCAGTTCCAAATCCTTAATGACAAGGGCAAGGGAGTGCTCTGCATAGTACTCAAAGAACTCTTTTGCAACCTGGGGTTGTTTCTACTTGAAAGCCAGTCGCCCAACACTGGTGGGACATCACCTGAAGTGTGAGCATTCTGGTGCAGGAGCTGTGAACCTGTCTGAGGCATCTAGAAGCCCGCTTGCCTGCTGAGTTGGACCAGCCACACAATTTATCTCTCAGACTATATTTAAATGTAAGATCATCTTTCCCATGGACCCATGTTAGTACTTAGACTCAAGTTACACATAAACATCCCCATTTTGCCAAGTGATATAACATGTAGATGTCATTTGCAGTTTAATTTGCAAATAGAGATAACAATAATATTCCAGTCTAGCTGAGGAATATATAAGTAGATCAATCAGAAGTCTACATATTGAATATATAGCCATCAAGTAATAAAAAACTTGAAAAATGAGCCAGCAGAAGATCACGCTTCACTGACTGTTTATATTGAAGACTGAGAGGAGTAATTAGGATTGAGCCCTCTGTGAGTAATGTATGCTGATTACTGTTAGCTGACCAGTGAGATGTGAAGGGCAACTTAGAAGTTGGCAGCTGTGATTAAAACTGATAAATTTGAATCCTACAAAGAATCAAAATTGACTAGTTTGTCAACATGAATACAATTTATATTACTTGAAAGTGATTCTCAACTATAAGGCTTTGATACAGAGTATCTAAGTGGGTTAGGGAAAGTTGATGATGGGTATTAGTATAAAAGCCAAGAAGTTTGCTTTCGAAACACATTAACATGTAATGCCATATTCGAGCCAGAAGTGCAAAATTAATGTATAGGTAAAATGGCTGCTTTAAAAGGAATCCATGTAACATTTTAAAAACATTAGAAATGAGTGGGGGAAATTTGTTTCATCTGTGTTTGAAACAGTCCTGATAAAGAAATTGCACTAAGGTTTGTTGAGATGTGTTTCTCCTGCATCATCTGACTCCCTAGGCTGCAATACGGTTCTTGTGGCGCTGTGTTCATATATTTTTTTTTTCTCCAGAATATGATTTAGGTCTACTCGTCTGGGACCTGATGTATGAAGTGCTGGTGAATCACAAACAAATGGCAAACTGGTTTAAAACAGCTATATCAGCATATATTTATGTACTAGACCTTAAGAAATATGCATTCTCAAAAAGTGCACAGCAGAGCAATAGAAATAGAAATCAGCATTTTGCTAAATCGAAATACCGATTCCAAAAGAGCGAGGACCAATTACTGATGCACATATGCTATGCACAAAGCATTTGCAAATATGAAATGATTGCCAAAATAGAAAATTATATTCACAAAATATCATCAAGTGAGAGCACGTGGTAACTGGGTGTAGTTATAAATGGAGACCAAAAATGCATTGCAAGGTTTCCCAATGGGAGCACTCTATGCATTGGCAAGGAAGATGCACATACTAGAAGCTCAACAGAGGGGGAGGGGGAGAAGATTTGCAGACAAACACTACACTATTTGAATAAACTAAATAATAGATATATGTGAAGATAGGTTAAGTAGCCTGGTGATATTTGATCTTTTCGATAAATTACAGCCCACATTAAGCAAGCACACCCATGGAAGACAAGTAATACCTACGCCTCTTCAGGTTCTGTATAAACTGTACTAGCTAGCATCAGTAAGTAACCAGGGGACTGAAATTACTGCAGATGGCATTTCACAGGGCAGTCTGTCAACATACACACATATCACTTTTCCCAGTACCTAGGCAGCATTTCAGGGTACAAAGTTTTAATTGTATGCTATACGGAATTCCATGTGTACTAGCATGCGTGGAGGGCACCTACATCTACATACTTTCCTCTGTAGAAGTGAATTCCTATGCAGGAAAAAGAATCAGCACTCATTCAACATATATGTGGTCTGCATTACCTCCTGCATTTCCATAGGCCTTGTGGCACATTTTTCTAGGTAGAACACACGACTCCTATGTTTTCAGTCCCTGTTCATGGTGTGATAAACCAGCAAGAGGATACCTGGTGGATGGGGGGTTGCTTGGTGTGTCAAGTAAATATAACACCCTATTTAATCTAAAAAAAGGGTTTCTGCAAGCCTTTCTGTTAACCAGGAGTTCTATTTTGCAGAAGGCATTGTCTATGCCCTACCTCAATAAGTTTACCATAGCTTAGTCCACACACGCCAAGAGAACAAAGGTAGGATGCTGCACACAAGCAGACCTGCACTGTATTGGAAAGTATATTTGGACAACTGAAAGGCAGAGCCTGCTGTCTACACAAAAGTGAGGATGCACTATAATATGATCCAGAGACATGTTGGAAGATTATATACACATGTGCCATGACAGACAACATATCTATGAGGAGAGGCTTCCAAATGGAGAGGACAATGACGAATCGGATGAGGATAAGAGTTACATTAAACATTCTCAATGGACACCCATGGGACAGGATGCCTCAGGAGCCGCAGTAGTATGTGCATGCATGAGTGTTGTGACCAACAATTGTTTTTCTGCTAACGGACATGGAAGTATATATGTCGACGTGCACTTTCATTTATGTTCGCAACATTGCTCAAGTATTTATTGACAGACCATGAGTAGCATGAATGTAAATGAAAGAAGCAGCTAACTAGCTGTGCTTATAAACAGCAACAAAAAATATGACTGATGTAGTACTAATGTGAAATGAATAATAATTCTTAAGCATAGCATTCGAATTATTTGCGTCTTAGTATAGTTAGAGTAGTTTTCTCTGTGAAGAGCCAGTTTCCACTGCCCTGCCTTCTCCGCTGTGGTTTCTCTCTATTCTTGTAGAGCGTGGCTCAGCTGCCACAGACACACTACTGACACTTGGGGGCATATGTACAAGCCTCTATTGCCACAGGAACGTCATTTTTAGTGACATTTCTGTGGCGATGGGGGCTTTGCCTTATTTACAAGGCAGCGTTAAGCCACTTAATGTGGCTTAACACTGCCTTGTAAATGAGGCCCCCTTTCACGCTATGCTTAGTATGAAAGGGGTGGGCAGTGGGTGTTACGGTGGGCGTTCCACGACAACTCCCATTGATTTTGATGCTGCCCCCTATTTACAAGGGCAGCATAAATAGAATGCAGCGCCAAAATTAAGACCAGGAAAAACTTGGTCTTAACTTGGCAAAATGAGGAGAAATGCTTTATTTCTCCTCGTTTTTGCTTTTTCCATGTGTGCTGCCTTGTGCAGCACACATGGAAAAAGCAAAATGCCTTGGATTGTTTATGAGTAGGAAGGTGACCCTTACTGCACATAAAAAATCCTTAAAAAATAAATGACATTTTGTAACTTCTATGTGTGCTGCATTAAGCAGCACACGTAGAAGTGACAAAACGGCATTTAAAGATTGTTTATGTGGGGGGGCGTGGCTGAACCGCCCACAAGATGGCCACAGAACTTAGAAGCTCTGCTCGGCGTTGGAGGCATTTCTTTGCTACGGGCAGCGGTGTCCGCCGAGAATTTTTCTGTTATCATTGAACTGGTGCGCGAACGCGGGGAGACAAGGTATTTTTCCTTTTTTGGCTATATTTAAGCCATTTACTGAGTTGTTGCTACCCCGCATCGCGCACCTCAGAATCGGCAGTTGTGGCCGCCATTTTGTCCTCTGCAGAGGGCGTCAGAGCCGGCCTTGTGTGCTGGGTCGCGCTAAGTTTATATGGCTCCCAATGTCGAATAGAAGCAGGAAAGCCTTGGAAATCGAATTTATATGTATATTTGCCGCTTTCACAGTGACAGTTTACTGTTAGCTGACGTGCCAGCTGTATAACACACTCATTGCATAGTGCTCAATTCCTTTCAGCTAAAATTTCCTGGAGATACAGTTTTGTCAGCAAGCCTTGGGAAACTGCTCCTAAAATGCCTATTTGCTTGTTTTGACAGTGCCATTTAAAGGAAAGCTGACATGCCTGATACATAATACACTTATGTGTTCAAACTCTGTCAGCTATAAATACTTCTGGGGATACAGTTTTGTCAGTAGTCTAACGGATGGTTCCCCTCATGTTGATTCACCTCTATGTTTTATCTTTTTTGTTTGTTGAGAGGTGGGCTGATAGTTTGGACTATTTTTGATGCCAGTTCCGTCCACAATTATTTATTCTGCTCAGCCTTCAACTATTTGGTGCCATACTTGATATTTTTGAATAACTCACATACTTCAGATATTTCCTTGTGTGTGCAATTAGGTTGTCTTCACGGGCTCTATTGTGCTACTTTTTTTTTTCTCGCACGCATATGGAGTCCTCTCCCCCCTCTAGTCTGAAGGCTGCTACCTCATCTACAGTCATGCCCACTGCTCGCAAAGACTGAAATGCCCCTATCAAAAGAAAGAAAAAAGATCCTGGTTCCCCTACAAAGTCTCCTCTACCTTTGACTCTGGAGGACATTATGGAGGAGATCAAGCATTTGAATCCCTTTGTTATGGAGACTAACGTTACACTTCAATGTATTGAGGAAAAGTTGTCTACGTTGGCGTCCAGGGTGTCAGTTGTTGAACAACAGATTAGTGAAGTGCAGGATGCGGCTGCCAAAATCGACGGTATGACTAAGGAGATAGCGCTCTTGAAGCAACAGACAGAAGATTTAAAAAACCGGAATAGGCATAATAATCTCTGACTTTATGGTATTCCGGAAGGATCAGAGGGGTCAGACATGCTTGCCTTTCTTGGAATACACATTACCAAGCTGGTGGGCCTTAAGGAAGGAACACATCTCAACTTACAACGTGCTCACCGTATTGGCCCTAAATCTGTTAGTGCTTCAAGTTCTGGCTGCCCTAGAGGAATAATTGTTCTCTTTCTAGAGTATACTGAGCTGCTGATGGTGTTATCGGTGGTTAAGCAAAGAAAACAAATGATATGGTCTGGTCAGAGGGTCTTTAATTCCCTAGAGGTAGCACGGGCAACTGCCGCTCATCAGAAGGAGTCTTTATCCTTCCGGCCAACTCTACGATCTATGAATGCAAGATATGGACTTGTACACCCATGCTTCTTTAAGGTCAGTGTAGGAAAATAGGACCTTCTTCTTATGGTCTCCCCCACTTTTTGCTAGATATAATGCTGTTTTTGACTAGTCTGACTTGGATCCTGCTAATCAGGACCCCAGTCTATCTGCTTTCTCCCTAACCTGTTATGTTATGTACTTAAGTACACCCCAGATTGGACACTGGGGTACGCTTGTCAGTTTCTAGTATATGGTACACGTGTACCCAGGGCATAGGTACCCCAGAGGTCTCCCATGGGCTGCAGCATGTATTATGCCACCCATAAGAGACCATTCAAAATGGAACTACAGGCCTGCCATTGCAGCCTGTGTAAGTCGGTGCATGCACCACTTACTTAAGATATAGGTTTACTATGTCTAAGGGTCACTGCACTTAAAACCTATAAGTCACCCCTATAGCAGGCCTTTACAATCCTGAGGGCAGGGTGCTTGGTTCTAAGTGAGAGGGTGCCCCTGCATGAGCAGGACACCCCTGCAGCCTACGGAGTCCATTCTCCCGGGTTGTCAGTGAAGCAGCCATATATTATATATAGAGGGGCATTATGCAACTGCGTGATGACCAACTCTAAAATGTCTGAAACAAACCCTATTGTGTTTGGTGCCAAACATGTTGGAATCATACCCTCACACCAGTAACTGGTGTGGGAGGTATGATTCCACCCTTCAGAAGCGTCCTTCGTGGGGCTCCTGGTGTTCCTGGTACCAGCCTTCTAGCTCCGGACAGCACAAAATAGTTGCTGCCGACCAGAGACACATTTCTGCCCTCCTGCTGCTGAGCCAAGCTCAATCAGGGGAAGGCAGGACAATAGGCATCCTGTCACAGGGAGGTGTACCACCTCCCAGACAGGATTTAGTGTATTAGGACTGGGTGGGTGCGCTTGCCAGTGACTGAAAATCTGGATGAGGGGCACATATGGTGTCCCTGTGTATAGTCCAGTTCACACCAGTCCTGGGAGCCATTGGCTCCTTCTCAGGCGTGAAACTGGACAAAGTACATGGGAGTAACCTCCCCCTGTCCAGACCCTCCCTGAGAGGGTCCCCTGAATCTTTCCAACCCTCTCCTGTGGGTACTTAAGGGCTTACCTGGCTGTAGGACCTTAGATTCATCATGGACAAGATTCAGAACTGAAACCACTGCACTTCGACCGTCTGGGCACTCTGGACTTTGCTGGATTTCGTTCGGGCCTGACTTCATCTCCCTCTCAGTCTGCTGCATCATCTGTGCCTGTGCACCATACAGGATCTGTGTAGGACCTGTGGAGCATCCAAGACACCTGAAGATAATCTCCCTTGGAGTGAAGGAGTCACTCCCCTGCATTCTCAGGCACCACAACACTGCTGACCGGTATGCTGATCCCAAGCTCCTATGGACTCTGAAAGGCTTAGCAACACAGGAGGTGAGTTTCTATGTCTCTTGAGGTCCAAGTTGCCCTCTCACTGAGATTGAGGTCAGAATCCCTTGTGGGGGCTGCAATTCCTGAACCCCTGTGCACTGCGTACTTTTGCAAGTGCATGTGCTTGTTTGCAATCCTGCGACAAGTGCATTAGGCTACAAGTAGCCCCAACCTCTGGCAATGTTTCCTACAAAGATCTTCAACCACCTTGCACCAAGTGCTCTGTGGCCTGTTGTTTTGTGAAGCTGCCTGACGTCCTCTCGCGACTCCTGTGCCTCTGGCCTATGGGTCCAATTAAGGGTCATCTTTAATTTCCTTGGGCTCCCATGATTGATTGCTCCGGGCCTGCCCTGACTCCCCTGTGTGTGATGAGTCTCCTGGACCTGGCTGGTCCAAACCGTACACTTCCTTGACCTCCTTCGTGGGTTGATTTTGCCATGGATTGTTGGTGCTCCCGCCAGACACCGACTCTCAGCATTCAACATCCTTCGTGGGACAGCTCACATCCGGCTCCTGGTTGTCCTCAACATCACCTGGTCCCCGCAGCTGCAGAGTCAAGGTCACCGTCAACTATCCTGAAGCACCCGACATCGGTGAGCATTCGTATACCGAGCCCCTGGTCGCTCCCAAGTGAACCAGACTCTGTCCCCTCTGCTTTCAGGTACTCTTTGACAAGAATCCATGCTTGGATTCCAACGGACACTTTCTCCTCTTCCAGCAGCGGCTTTTCTTCAAAGTCCTCCATTGGGTTCGACAGCGGTTTCCGACGCCACCTCACACCTATGCACCCGGCTTCCCTGGGTTAGGTAACTTGGGTACTTCTGTATCCACGGGTGGGGTGGCTCTCCAACCTTCTGTCTTCCACAAGGTTTCCTCGAAGTCCACTGGGAAGGGTCCTTAATCTTTAAAAATACAACCGCGACTTTCACTTAGACTTGTACGGAGCATGCTGTCGTGTTCTCACACTGCACACGCACTCTGTGGGGTCCCTATCTACTCACCTTGGGTGGTTCCTTGGGGTCCCGGCAATTCTACATCCTCTCGACATTGTCCTGACCTGAGTCGTGGTTCCTATACAACGTTTTTAATATATGGTTCGGTCCCCCCCGGGGCCCGCTGTGTATTAGTGCTATTTACTGTGATGTCTTTGCTATACTATTGTATGCTTTGTGTATATCTCCGTGTAGGAGATACTTGAACATACTAGAGAGAATTTTATAATAAATAACATTTTTTATAAATACCTTGTGTGGTTCTCTTTAATTTAATCTATACTACAAGATTGCATTCTTGTAAAACAAGCTGCTTTACAGTCCTTCAAGACTAAGGGGCCGATTCCAATTCGGGCCGGAAAACGTACCGACCGACTCGGAGCCGGAATAAATACCGACCGACACGTACCCGTGCAGCCCGACCCGCAAAGTACGATGAAAAGCGTGCTAAATCCGACCGACTCGTACGGAACACAAGCCGAACGACCGAGCCGCGCGGAAAACAGCCATCCGGCCGGAAAAGCACGCGAATCGAACCGACCGACACGCACCAGGAAGAATCCCGAGCGAAACGTACCCGCGAACTCCGACCCGCCAAGTACGATGCAACTCGTGGAAAACACGACCGAGTCGCACGGAGCCCAAGCCGCACGACCGACACGCATTCAAAACTGCGAGCCGAAGCAACCCAAAACCCAGCGACCGACGCGTACGCAGCACAGAAAACAGCACAAACACAGCGTGAACGAATCGGAGAGGCTCGCACGAGACAACTGGAGGGTCCGACTCGGTCACAAGAACGTCTCCAACATGCACAAAAAGAACCAAGGAAAAAAAACACAAAAAAAGGCCAAACAAGCTATCACTAAGCAAATAAATACTGGGGGAAACAGGGAACAAAGACACACCCACAACTCCACCCATATAAAGGACACTTATCCCTACCATGATCACTTGCAAATTCAAATTACCTGCCAGCACTCAACACCAACAGACAGCAACCACACACACACTCACAGCTCATCCATCACACAAGCCACACACCAGCAGCACCACAACAAATAGCACCCTCACATACACCCAGCAAAACACACACTCACACACCCTCACTTGCACACCAACACACACATCACACACCAGCACCACCCAACACCATGCCCCCAAAGAAGAATCACAAGTTCCTAGATAGTGAATTGGAAGTCCTGGTAGATGAGATCCTCAGGGTAGAGCCACAGCTGTTTGGCACATTGGTCCAACAGACACCCATGGCGCAGAAAACCAAGATGTGGGAGAGGATCGTCGACAGGGTGAACGCACAATCACCATGTTTGCGCACAAAGGTAGACATCCAGAACAGGTGGTATGACGTGCGCAGGAGGGTCAAGGACCTGTTGAAGAAGGACTACATCTTGAGCCAACACATCGGCAGTGGCCCTCCTGCCAAACCACTATACCTCAGGCCCTGGGAGGAGAAGGTGCGGGCCATCCTACCACCAGTGAGCGTCTATGGACTAGAAAACATCCCAGAGCCTGGTGAGTACACAACAAATGTACACAATATTGTGCCACAATACACACACATCACTGTCAAGGGGAGAGTCAAACCATGCACCCGTAGCAAATACACACCAACCAAAACAGATCATCCCAAAATGTGTATGTCAGCCAGATAAACACAATACATGCCAGCTCATAGTGAAATGTAACTGTGTCATCACATGTACAAACCTAACAACAAATAGAGCTAGGCAGTGGCACAAATATAACCAACAAACACAGTCAGACATGTAGCCACCACCACAACACCACCTCACAGGGAAGCTCACTGAAAGGAAGGAATACTGTGTATGCTGGGGAAGTCAGTGTAGCCAATAGTATCATGGGAGTCGTAGTCACAGAAATTGCCCACACTCACAATGTGCACATCAACACCACCATGAACCATGCACACATCACAGGCAGTGCAAAACAACTGACAAGATGGCTGACACTGGCTACTGCTGTGGGGAGCACAAGGCCCTGCTGGCAACTGTGCACCAACCAACAGCAGGACACCACTGACTGACATCCTGAAAGACAACTTGCACTCCCTGCAATGGAAGCACGTTCCATGGTGGGATATCTGGCTGGGTGGGAAGGAGTACTCACAGCACTGACCATAGTCACCAGCAGCTCCACCCACACACCCCCCTAACACAAACTACACACAACTCACCTGGGAGAAAGCATTGCCTCACACACCAATCAAATATCCCACAAAGAACCACAACCCTGGGTCATGCAGTGTGAAGCACAGGGACACACATGGGACTTGTAGCAAAACAAACCCCAGGATAACACTGTCAGCCATCTTGTCAGCACAGGCACACAACCCCACAGGGAAGCAGAGTCAAAAGGAAGGAAGCATGGGCATGCTGGGAAGGGGGGTGGAGGCAAAAGCATGATGGGAGTGGTAGTCACAGCCCAACATCCCCCACCCACATGGCCCAGCAAGAATACACCCAAGCATGCACACATCACAGGGAGTCAAAAGCCACTGCAAAGATGTCTGACACTGGTGCTCTGTTGTGGCAAGCAAAAAGGCCATGCTGGGAACTGGCCAACAATCAACAGCAGGACACCACTGTCAGCCATCTTGCCATTGCTGTCACACCCACACACAGTGAAGTACACTCAAAAGGAAGGAAGTATGGGCATGCTGGGAAGGGGGTGGAGGCAACAGCATGATGGGAGTGGTAGTCACAGCTCAACATCCCCCCACACATGGCCCAGCAAGCTCACACTGAAGCATGCACACCTCACAGAGAGTGGAAAGCCCCATCAAAGATGTCTGACACTGGTGCTCTGTGGTGGGGAGCACAAGGCCATGCTGGGAACTGGACAACAACCAACAGCAGGACACCACTGTCAGCCATCTTGCCATTGCTGTCACACCCACACACAGTGAAGTACACTCAAAAGGAAGGAAGTATGGGCATGCTGGGAAGGGGGTGGAGGCAATAGCATGATGGGAGTGGTAGTCACAGATATTGGTCAGCCTCACAATTGGCCCATCAACACCACCCTGAACCATGCACACATCACAAGGAGCGGAAAACAACTGACAAGATGGCTGACACTGGCTACTGCTGTGGGGAGCACAAGGCCCTGCTGGCAACTGTGCACCAACCAACAGCAGGACCCCACTGACTGACATCCTGAAAGACAACTTGCACTCCCTGCAATGGAAGCACGTTCCATGGTGGGATATCTGGCTGGGTGGGAAGGAGGACTCACAGCACTGACCATAGTCACCAGCAGCTCCACCCACACACACCCTAACACAAACTACACACAACTCACCTGGGAGAAAGCATTGCCTCACACACCAATCAAATATCCCACAAAGAACCACAACCCTGGGTCATGCAGTGTGAAGCACAGGGACACACATGGGACTTGTAGCAAAACTAACCCCAGGATAACACTGTCAGCCATCTTGTCAGCACAGGCACACAACCCCACAGGGAAGCTGAGTCAAAAGGAAGGAAGCATGGGCATGCTGGGAAGGGGGTGGAGGCAAAAGCATGATGGGAGTGGTAGTCACAGCCCAACATCCCCCACCCACATGGCCCAGCAAGAACACACCCAAGCATGCACACCTCACAGGGAGTCAAAAGCCACTTCAAAGATGTCTGACACTGGTGCTCTGTTGTGGGGAGCACAAGGCCATGCTGGGACTGGCCAACAACCAACAGCAGGACACCACTGTCAGCCATCTTGCCATTGCTGTCACACCCACACACAGTGAAGTACACTCAAAAGGAAGGAAGAATGGGCATGCTGGGAAGGGGGGTGGAGGCAATAGCATGATGGGAGTGGTAGTCACAGATATTGCTCACCCTCACAATGCGCACATCAACACCACCATGAACCATGCCCACATCACAGGGAGTGGAAAACAACTGACAAGATGGCTGACACTGGCTACTGCTGTGGGGAGCACAAGGCCCTGCTGGCAACTGTGCACCAACCAACAGCAGGACACCACTGACTGACATCCTGAAAGACAACTTGCACTCCCTGCAATGGAAGCAAGTTCCATGGTGGGATATCTGGCTGGGTGGGAAGGAGGGCCGGATGTCAACCAAATACAACCAATGCAGACCATGTACAAACCCCAACATTCACATGGAAATGCCCAAATAATGCAGGACAATGTGCTACACCATTATCATCCCCTGACTGTGACAACTTCGGACAATGCAATGTACAGGCCTGCATCCAGAGGCACAGTCACAACTGTCAGGTGTGTCAACCATTGATGCCTGCTGAAACATAACATACATTGTGTGTGTCTCCCAAAAACAGGTGATGATGGGGACACAGCAGCAGATGCTGAGGAGTCCCCGTCCCAGGCTCAAGAGGATACGGAGCTCACTGGTGTGGAACAGCCTCTGCCCTCCTCGGATGAAGAAGACCAACCTGGCACCTCCGGAGCAAGTCATCATGCAGCACCAGCAGGACCACCAGCTGCACCCCTGCACCCACCCCTCCAACGACTGTCAACACACATACCACCCCTGCCGACATGGAAAGACCAATGAGCACCACCACCACCAGCACAGGGACCCTGGACCAACGTGGGGCCATGGACACCAACACCACCAACAACCCCCAAGGGGGCCCAGGGTCACCTGTGCGTGCCACCTGAGGTACTGCACGTGTCGCCACGGGTGGTGGGAGGGGTGGGAGACACAGGTCACTGATCGCAGAGGGGTCTGGACTGCATGATGACCCACAACTGGCATGCATAGCCGATGCGTACCAGTCCAGCACCGGAGAGCTCAGCCAGGTAGTGGGGCTCCTCAGGGACATTAAACAGCAGCAGGCTGCCCATCATGCCCGCTTGGACTCACACATGTCCCGCGTGGAGTCCAAGTGGGACACACTGCAAGAGATGACGGCGGTGCATAGGGACATATTACAATGCCTCCGCCAGATGAGCAGCAACCAGTCAACACCTCCCTGTGTGCCCACAACATCTGCTGCTGAAACAACTGCAACTGCCACAGGGAGGGAGGATGACTCTGGCGGAGAGTCCCCTGCACCGCAGCAGACTGCACTTGAGGGTCCCCCCCCAAAGAAGAGGGGCCGTCCGAGGAGGGGCAAGTGAGAGGCTGATGGCCATGTGCAACCCCCAGGAAGCCAAAACCTGTTCTGGATAATCACCTTTGTGCGCAAACTGTTCACCCTGTTGACTGCAACACAACCCTCCCACATGACATGGGGAGCTCAAGTTGGACCAATGTCTCAGATGACTGTGGACTTTACTCTGGACATTTCTGCTACCAGGACTTCCAAATCATCTAGGAACTTTGGATTACAATCACAATGTACAGCACCCACCATCCTGTGCACTATACTCACACATGTATGTCAATAAACTCACTAATACACCATACTTGCCTCTGTTGTGATTCCTACGTTGTCTCTGAAGTGGCGATGATGATCTGGGAAATGACACTGTGCATGCTAACTGCTACAGCAAGTACAACACCGGCATGTGAGTCATGGCGACGTCACACATATGAGGGAGGCACACCACCAGGGCTACACAACACATACACACCATGGCCATCTGACTCATCGCCTACACTGATGTTGCCAGGAATTACGTTGCATTGCACAGACCCAACACCTATTCACAGTCTGTGTTAACTAGCCCACTGGTGCAGTAAGCAAATGTCAGTCAGATGTGTGACCACAGACAACGCACATCACAAAGTGAAGCACAGGTTTATTACACATTTGCAACATGTTGTAACCACCACAGATGCAAGGTAATCCCACCTGGCAGCGGGCACACAGTCAACAAGTGTAGAAGGAAGGAAGTCCATGGGTGTGGTGCACATCACCTGTAGGGACACGACAGCTACCACCCTGGAAGTCAAATCACGGTGTCGGGGATCACAGTTGACCAAACGACTCTGAAAGTACCCTGTGAAGGACAGAAATGATACACAGTCAAAAGCACTGAAGAACAGGACAGAACTGCAATACTCATGCCCAATACATGTCACAAGATACCCACCCAGAAACAAGTTAGCATGTCAACACTGTTGGGGAGTACAGACTACCTGTAAGGACACATCGCTACACGCATACAGTCATGTAGCACATGCACACACTCAAACAGCACCAGAGCACCACCAACACATATCATGCAAACTCACATCAGTTACATGACATCTCTGGATACTTACATTCAGCTGAAGAAGTTGGTGATGAGCTGTGTGCGGACATCACCATCATCATCATCATCATCACTGGCATCGTGGTCCAGGCCAGGATCCTCCACAGGTGGCGGACGTTGGTCATCGTCATCCAGGATGAGAGGCAACTCCTTCCGCACTGCCAGGTTGTGTAGCATGCAGCAGACGATGACAATCTTGCACACCTTTGCCGGGGCATATGGGAGGGACCCTCCTGTCTTGTCCAGGCAGCGGAAGCGGCTCTTCAGGAGACCAAATGTCCGCTCAATAACTCTCCTCGTCCGACCATGTGCCTCATTATAGCGCATCTGGGCTGGTGTCACAGGGTTCCTGAGGGGCGTCAGCAACCACGGCATGTTGGGATATCCGGAGTCACCTACATACAGACAATTGCACATTAGCTGAGTTGGAAATGAGGGTGGAACACTACATTGCAGAACACACACAATGGTACAAAGTCAGTACACACCAACAAGCCAGGCACGCTGGTTCCGCATCTGTGACATCATCATCGGGATGCGACTACTCCTCATCATGTAGGCATCGTGTGCAGAACCGGGGAAACGGGCACACACGTGTGTGATGGTCATATCTGCAAGACAGACCACCAGTGCATTGACCGAGTGGTAGTGCTTGCGGTTCCTGTATGCCTGCTCCTGGGCCTGTGGTGGTACCAAAGCCACATGTGTCCCATCAATGGAGCCAATGACATGCGGCATCCTCCCCAGGGCATAGAAGTCACTCTTCACGCCAGTCAGTTGCTGGAGTCTAGGGAAATAGATGTACTGGTTCAGGTATATCAACATAGCCTCCAATACATCGCGGAGCACACGGCTGAACATGGTCTGTGACATCCCACCAGCAGTCGCCAGAGTGTGTTGAAAGGTACCTGTGGCAAAGAAGTGTAGGGCTGCCATCACCTTCACCTTGGGGGTCAGCGCTGTAGGGTACGGCTGGCCAGGTTGCAGGTGTGGTGCCAAGCGCACTGCCAAATCATCAATCAGCTGCCTGGTGAAGCGGTACCTTCGGATGCTGTCACGTTCCACCATCGTTGCCAGGTCAGGGAATGGTCTATGGACAGCTGGTGCCCTGCAGTGCATAGGTGAAGAAAGAAAGATTGTCACTCACCTCACATATGTGCCATTGAACACACTCAATATCACACGATACACCATTATGAGGCACAAGTAGATGATGTCTGCAGTTCCATAAGGACATGTATGGCACATACATGGCCAACATCCAACATCACAGTTCAACAAGTGGCATCAATAAGTCCCAGGTGGTGCCATTGGGTATCATGAGGACGTGTCACATTTCCCATCTCCTGCTGCCACGTTACAAACACACCCCACAGTGACATGTGAGGACAGATGTGCCCCAGGCATCACAGCCCAACGACAGGTAGATTCCCAGGGACCCTGTATTGCCACATGGACACTGGCATGACATGGCGTATCATGTATACACCACAGCAAAACAACCATGACCCCCACAGGTAGTGGTCCCTGTTGCCTCTGCAGGACAGACATGGACGTCTGTGACACACACACGCACAACATCAAAGTCCATGCAGAGACAACGTGGATGTGGAGACTGTCTCCCATTGGGCACATGAAATCAGAGACATTGTAAACACAACATGCACACAGACTGCGGAGGACCATCACTATTGTGCCAATGGGTCAGCCTGGGTTAAACATACCATCCCACATGGGACTCAGGGGGCATGTGACATGACATACACATACACCACCGTGAAATGTGACCATGCCACATGCTCAGATATGAACAGTTGCACATCACAGTGGTCATGTACACGAAACACCAAGGATACTGTCCCCATGAACACGTGCACAGCCTGGGGGTGGCTACCCCAAGTGACACCCACAGAACAACATGTTCACCCCCATACACGGAATAGGTAATGCAGCCTTAGGATACAGTTTGGACAGGCTGTGGTCTTGTAGGTGTGCCCCTCACTCCCTGGGAAGTATATGTGGCTGGCATATGTTCACCTGTGACAGGCATGGTGACATATGCCAGTGACATGTACAGGGACGCGTTGGACAGCAATGGACCGATCGGTGCGCACACATTGGCCATTGCATTCAATGTGTGCTGGTACGCGTTGTATCCTAGGTACGCGTTGAACAGCAATGGACCGATCGATGTGCCCGGCCGGCCCACTGCATTCAATGTGTGCAGGTACGCATTGTATCCCGGGTACACGTTGAACAGCAATGGACCGATCGGTGTGCCCGGCCGGCCCATTGCATTCAATGTGTGCGGGTATGCGTTGTATCCTAGGTACGCGTTGAACAGCAATGGACCCATCGGTGTGCCCGGCCGGCCCATTGCATTCAATGTGTGCGGGTACGCGTTGTATCCCGGGTACGCGTTGAACAGCAATGGACCGATCGGTGTGCCCGGCCGGCCCATTGCATTCAATGTGTGCGGGTACGCGTTGTATCCCGGGTACGCGTTGAACAGCAATGGACCGATCGGTGTGCACCCATTGGCTATGGCCTGGCCTGGCAACGGACGCGTTTTTAAATTTTGAACGAGTCTGATGCAGGAAATTCAGTTGGTCACCCACAACAATGTTGCAAATTCATGGGTGTCATGAAGTTGAACTTTTGAAGGATGCTGTGGGGGTGTGTAAGTGGTGCAATTCCATGGATTGGCCAGATTCAGAAGATGCTAACGACTTGGACCTATCACTTTGGACACATGGGACAGTAACTGCCTCTGCAGCACACATATAATGCTGGCTGTTCCCCTGAGAGCTCACTTGCCTGCACTACATGCTCCAGGACGACATCTGCCACCACCACTGCTGCTGTATCTGCACCCTCTGGACCCTGCAATGGCACGTACTGTGGAGAGAGCCCCAGCCTTCAGCACTGAGGAGAACCAGGCCCTGCTGGACAGCCTCCTTCCACAGTACAGCAAGCTGTATGGGAAAGCAGGGGAGCAGGTGAGTGTTCTGTCCACTGCCTTCCTAAATGTGCATGTTGTCTGACTAGCAAGGCTAACAGTCTGCACGCCACTGGCTATCAGGCTCACTGAGTAGTTGTCACCCCCATAGTGTGTAGTTACATGCACTGGACAGGTATAGTGCAGTGACAGTGCATTTAAACAAGGTTTTACTTCCCAGGCAATGATACCATCTAGTTACTGCTGGCATACTGTCCATGGCCATCGTTGCACTGCCTGTGTACATCATGTGCCCCTGTGAATGAGACATGTATACACAACTGTGTAATGCACGGATATGTTGCATGTGTAGTAATAGCATTCTCACTTTGTCATCCTCGCAGGTTGATGCCCACCAGAAGCAGAAGATATGGCTGACCATCGTCCGGGCAGTGAGATCCGTGGGGGACTACAAACGCCGGATCCACAACTGCCAGAAGAGGTGGCAGGACCTTCGGGGCTGGACCCGGAGGATCGCACAGGTCCAGCTGAAGCTGTCGCCTCCTCGCAGGAGGGGCGGACACCGGACCCTGACCCCCCACATGCTCAGGATCCTGGCGGTGGTCTTCCCTGATCTGGATGGGCAGCTGAAGGCCAGGGAGCAGCACGGAGGGGGTGAGTCCATGACTGCATTGTGTACTCTGTCTGCCATGCTATGTGCCCTCCTCTGGCCTGGTTAAACTTCCACAGCACATCAGTCATGTGGTCCAGGACCCATGTCCCTCGATTGTGCACTGCCCACTCCTCATCTGATACCCAGGTGTGGCCCTTGCAGTCAGGGAATTGTGTCACTTGGGTACTGTGTCCTTGCAGTTTGCTTGACTCAAGGTGGGGGACAGCATCTGTTCCCCTAACTGTGGTGGGCATCATGGGTGGGTCCATTGCTTACACAATGCCTGTGTTCTGCCATGTAATCTGCGTGTTACTTTGATCTGTGGTCCAATTGCTGAGCTGATCCACCACATGTGCCTGGGGTAACTGGCACACACCCAAGCTGCGGGTGGGAACAATGTTTGGGCCCCAGGAGTGTGTATATTACGTGTGTCACACATACTTAGCCAGCTGCCTACTGTCCAGGGTTCATCCCTCATTCATGTGGGGCAGGACAGTCATGCCTACTCCAGGCCATGCAATGCACTCAGTACTCCCACTCCCGTGTATCAGCTGACACGTTGTGCTCAGTGATATGTCCCCTCAGGTGTCAGCCTCTGTGTCAGTGTGCTGTGGCTTCGATGTCAGGACTGCTGGGGTGTTTATCAGTTGGGGCTCAGCATGCCACCGGAGATGTGACCATAGGAGACGATACTTGTGTGACACATAGGTGTTTGACCACCTGACCGTGCAGACTGGGGTATGCGAATGTGAGGTCCATGCAGCTGTTTCCCATTCACAGCAGATTGTGAGGTGCTCAGGTTCAGAGGCATGTGTTACAGGTCACCCATATGTCCAATCAGTATGACCTGGACAGATAAGGGTTCAGATGATGTGGTGTGTGGGGGATGTACATGTGCACTTGTTCAGCTCCAGGACTTGCATTCCCTATGACCTACTATTGTGACACAGTGCAGACTGTTGTTGTGTGGCTGCCCTGCCCATGTGACTGAAGACAGTGATGTATGACTTAGCAGGCATGCCTGTGCCATGGCATGTGACTTCCTATGTGTGATCGTGCAGGGGAGTGACATGTGCTACATGCACACCATAGTGGCAATGGCTATCAGCACATGGGTGCATCGTGGTGTCTGTCGCTGGTATGCATCACATGCATTTCATGTATCTGACTCTGGGCATCACTTTCATCCGGGCACCTGTACTGACTCAGTGGCAAGAGTTGTGATGTGTGCATGTTCACATGCTTCACCGTGTTCTCTGCACTGTCCAACTACTGTGTAGGTGGTGCATGTGTCCACACTGGGGTATTGCCAGCCAACGGACGCCAGACAGATGGGTGCAAGGCCAGGTGTGATGTGAGTGCCATGGTTGATGATCAGACTGACAATTGGCTTCTCCTATTCTGTTTGGGCAATTTTAGCAATGTTCAACTAAGGATGCCAGGCCTTGCTCTGTATTGTGCTGTACTTACTGTGGTGTGTGCGTTCGGTGCAGGTGACTGATGTCTGTCTGTCTCCCTATTGTTTGCAGATACATCCACGGCCAGAGGAGGGGACAGCTCCATGGACCAGGAGGAGCCGCAGAGCCAGACTGGGTCAACAGTCGAGGAGTGGTCAGAGGGACCCAGTGGCACGGAGGGCGAGGGGAGCCACACCGAGGAGTCCTCAGCACCATCCACCTCAGCTGAGGACCACAGCAGCTCGGAGGATGACTCCCTTATTGAGGCGGGTGTCAGCAGCCACCACACCCCAGCTAGTGTTGCTGTCCCCGCCACCACCACCACCACCGCCCTCCCATCGGCTCCCATTCCCGAGGTCCGTGGAGGCTCCCATGTTCGGGAGCGTGTCTCTTTCGGGCCAGGCACCGCACCCCCTGCCCCTGTGTCCCCTGCTGCCCTGAGTGAGGAGTCTGTGTACCTCCTTCGGCAGCTCCATGTAGGGCAGACAGCGATGCTGAGTGTCCTCCATGCACACACCACTCTGTTGACTCAGCTGGTGTCGTTCATGGAGGGCATCTCATCGGGCATGTCTGCCCTACAGAGGGGCAATAGGTCCATTGACTCCTCCCTGACGGCAGCAGTGTCCCTCCTCCGACAGTCCCTCACCCCTCCTGTCTCTGCCCCATCCACACTCCCCAGCACCTTACCTGTCCCAAGCACACAAACACCGGTACAGGCACACACCAGCACAGACACGAGCAGCACACACACACACACGCCACAGACAAGATGCACACGCACACGCACGCACAGTCAGGGGACTGAAACCACACTCACAGGGGATGGGGCCCAGTCACACACACACGCATCCACGAGCACTGCGCAGTCCACAGTTGCCTCTCCCTCCAAAGCCCCCTCCGTTGCCTCACCTGCAACCCCAAAGACCGAGCGGCTCTTCCTCAGTGACCTCGGCCTCTTCCCCTCCGATCCAGCTTATACAGCATTCAGGGGGAAGAGGAAGCCCACCCACACAGAGCGGAGTGCCCCTCACCACCGGACACCCTCTCCCAGGCGCAGACCGACTGATGCCCCCATCCGCAAGACCCCCCGGACCCGGAAGAGCAAGACCCCGCCGCCGCCCTGCAGCTCAGGCACCAAGTCTCCTTCCTCCATCCCTCAGGCCCCCACTCCACAGGTGCCCCCACCACACCCTGCCCCAGGTTCCCCACCCACAGATACACCATCCCCAAAAGGATCAGGCCTTCTCCCCCTGCCACTTGCTCTTCCGGCCCCACACCCCCGCTGCGCTTGTCTGTGCCACTGGTGTGGAGACGGTGTCCTCCCCTCTGTCCTGCCCACCTTACCTGATCCCCATTCTCCTCCCCTGGAGGTAGGCACTGCAATGGAGTCCACTACCACCCTGTCTGACTTGGGCACTGCAGTGGGGAACCTGTCCACTCCATCTGCACAGTCCCCTGCAGTCTTGCCGGCACCCACACCATCAGAGTCATGCCCCCCAGTTGTGCCGGCACACACCATGTCAGACACCTCCACTGCAGTTGTCAGTGGCTCTCCAGCACCCACCACCCCTTCCCTGCCTCCTTCTGGTGAGCCATGATCCTGTCCCTGGGGTGCCTGGCCTGCCCCCCCGTATGCCCCTCCGAGGGGATTGTCCCTGGCTTTCATCAGTGCAGGCATGCGTAGGGTGACATCTGCCACTGTCACCCTGTTTTGACTTTCAAGTTGGACTGGCCATTGGCCTTTGTTAAATTCTTTGCTGGACATCAACTGTTAGACCCACATATGCTGAATAAAGCACCTTTCTGTTCTCTAGTGCTTTTGCTTCTGATGTACATGTTGTTGATGATGCTAACCATGCCCTTGCTGCAGTGATGGTGATATTTGGTCTCATGATGATGAAGTGTTACTGTGCAGGAACACATGTGGTCCAGGGGAATGTGTCCTATCCTGTGGTGTATCCATGTCATCCTTAGCAGCATCTGAGGGTATCATGTGTTCATTATTTGGCAATGGGATTTCCTACTTACATTAGCAATTTCACATCTGTGGCTTCCACCCCTGCACATCTGTTGTGCCTGCCATTGTTCAATTTGTCTACTTCCCTGACCGTGTGGCCATCTCCACTGGACATGCAGGTTTGGGCCTCAATGGGGAAGGACTCATCTGTGTTGTCAGTGCAACATTGCTATACAAGTGTGTTGGATCTGTGCTGATGATTTCGTTGGCACTCCCATGACCAGGCTGATGTGACGGGAGCATTCATTTGGTGCTAATTGTTGACTGTGTGACCAAGTGCTCAGCTGACATGATGGAGCCCTACTGAGGCAACATATGGCACAGCTTTCCTCACACAGGAGTGGAGTCCCCTCATGGCAGTGTGTACTCCTATGACATTGCCTGCGCCCAAGGTGTGTGTTATATGAGCATGTCTGTGTGTTCACTTCCGTTTTGCTGTGCATGCTGGGATCCCTAGTGTTGTACCTGTTTGTGATGCTTGCTGAGTTGACCTATGTTCCCCCAAGTCTTCTCCCTGGATTCTCTGTGATGTGGGTGCATGGCACATTACTGGTCATCAGGGTGTCACCCATAGGTGTGTTTGCTGTCAGGGCTGAGTTTGTGTGCAGACGCAGATGGGTCACAGTCAGGATTCCCCTTGGCACTTGTTGTTTACACCTGTCATGTGATTTCCAGTTTGTGTTATCTTTCAGTGATTGTGACACGTTGTGTGTGTGACTGCTGGCACTCCTCAGGGTCTGGGCTGCAATGTTGGTAGTTGTCTATGTGTGTTCTTTGTGGGTGTCCTTGGCTTCTTCATTGGTGTGTGACTGTGGCTGGGATCCCATTGGTTGGTGTGGTATTGCCGTCATGTCCATGTACAGCGTAGTGTGCAGTGTGTCAGACATTCAGGAGTCTTGTTGAGTGGCCATGTGTGATGTGTTTCTGCACCTTGGTTCCCACCCACCAGCCTGGGATTATCATGGGTGCATGTGCAATGTCACCAGTGCATGTGAGCTTCACTGCTGCACATTGTTGGAGGTCGAGGTGTGTGGTGTTGAGTGTGTGCAGATGAGAGTTGTTGCCCGGCTAGACCCCTGCCTCCATGTTGGCCTTGGCTTACTGGCCGTGCTGATTGATTTGTGCTTGTGTAGGTGTGATGGTAGTTTGTTGCTCAGGACACATGACTGTGGTTCACAGTGTGAACGACATTTAGCTTTGTCATCACAGTGGGATTGTAATGCAGCCCAGGGTCACCACATTGTGGGGGCCCTGGGGGTAGTGCTGTGGTGTGTCTGTGTCTTGCTGTGTCAGTTGCTGTTCCTACATGCTTGTGTGACATGTGTGATTTGTGCTCCCTCTCATCTGACAATGCCTGATTGCCCACATAGGGGATTTGGATCCATGAGTTACCTTTGTGTGGCACTGTATGCACATCTGTGTAATTGGTATTCAGGCCTCCTCATGTGTTGTGTGGTTTCCTGATGACACTGGCACCCCCCCCTCACCTGTTTTGTTTGATGTGCAGTGTGGGTCTGCCTGTTTGTGTTTGTGCATCTGCACCACTGCATTGGCATATCTTTGGTGTGCCATTGGCTGTATGTTGTTTGGTGGGTTTCCCCTGCTGTCCCTGGGACTCCTAGGTCATCGGTCAGCACAATGATCATGGTTTGTGTGTCCCATTGCTGCCATGGTATGGTATCTGTTCACCTCACATCTACAGTCTCCACAGGGTATCTGCATTTGTGTGCCCATTGGTGCAAATATGTGGGTCTGCATTCTGATGGTCACTTCTGTCATTGTGTCATTGATGAATGTTGACAGTGTCAGCCCCCATGGGTGTTGTTTGTCTGCACATGGCCAAAGGTATGTCTTATTTGCACTGCAGTATTTGCCTCCCCCAATATATGTTGCAATGGGACACATGCACTACTTTGCCACTGATGTGTTTTATGTTCTGTGACCAGGAATCATCCTTGCAGTTTGGCAGTTGCATCTTTTTCTTTGTCAACACTTGCATTTTGGTCACTGTGATGATGGGGGTTTAGGCCCCATTGCCAAAATGTTCAAAATGTGCTTCAGCTATGGAACCCACACTTACCTTTTGGTCACTGTGATGATGGGGGTTTAGGCCCCATTGCCACAATGTTCAAAATGTGCTTCAGCTATGGACCCCACACTTACCTTTTGGTCACTGTGATGATGGGGGTTTAGGCCCCATTGCCACAATGTTCAAAATGTGCTTCAGCTATGGAACCCACACTTACCTTTTGGTCACTGTGATGATGGGGGTTTAGGCCCCATTGCCACAATGTTCAAAATGTGCTTCAGCTATGGACCCCACACTTACCTTTTGGTCACTGTGATGATGGGGGTTTAGACCCCATTGCCACAATGTTCTGAATGTGCTTCAGCTATGGACCCCACACTAACATTTTGGTCACTGTGATGATGGGGTTTTGGACCCCATTGCCACAATGGTCATGGCCTGCTTGCATTGTGGGGGCCACACACATATATGTGTGGCACATGTGATAGGGGGTCACATTGTATGTTCAAAGTCATGTTCAGTGTTGTAGGCATTTGACACAGTCTATACACGCTTGTCATGGTGTTGGGGGGATGTCTTTTTCTTGCATTCCCTAGGTTGTGGTGTGCTGGTTGTGTCATGCATTGTCCATCCTATGAGTGGGGGTGGTGTTGGTGGTAGGCATCTGGCACCCCCTGGGTAAGGGTGGTAGTAGTGACAGGCATCCAGCCCCCCATGGGTAGAGGTGGTAGTAGTGACAGGCATCTGGCACCCCCTGGGTAAGGGTGGTAGTAGTGACAGGCATCCAGCCCCCATGGGTAGAGGTGGTAGTAGTGACAGGCATCTGGCACCCCCTGGGTAAGGGTGGTAGTAGTGACAGGCATCCAGCCCCCCATGGGTAGAGGTGGTAGTAGTGGTAGGCATCTGGCACCCCCTGGGTAAGGGTGGTAGTAGTGGTAGGTATCTGGCAACCCCTGGGTAAGGGTGGTAGTAGTGGTAGGCATCTGGCACCCCATGGGTAAGGGTGGTAGTAGTGACAGGCATCCAGCCCCCATGGGTAGAGGTGGTAGTAGTGGTAGGCATCTGGCACCCCCTGGGTAAGGGTGGTAGTAGTGGTAGGCATCTGGCACCCCCTGGGTAAGGGAGGTAGTAGTGGTAGGCATCCAGCCCCCATGGGTAGAGGTGGTAGTAGTGACAGGCATCCAGCCCCCCATGGGTAGAGGTGGTAGTAGTGACAGGCATCTGGCACCCCCTGGGTAAGGGTGGTAGTAGTGGTAGGCATCTGGCATCCCCTGGGTAAGGGTGGTAGTAGTGGTAGGCATCTGGCACCCCCTGGGTAAGGGTGGTAGTAGTGGTAGGCATCCAGCCCCCCATGGGTAGAGGTGGTAGTAGTGGTAGGCATCTGGCACCCTCTGGGTAAGGGTGGTAGTAGTGCTAGGCATCTGGCACCCCCTGGGTAAGGGTGGTAGTAGTGACAGGCATCCAGCCCCCCATGGGTAGAGGTGGTAGTAGTGGTAGGCATCTGGCACCCCCTGGGTAAGGGTGGTAGTAGTGGTAGGCATCCAGCCCCCCATGGGTAGAGGTGGTAGTAGTGGTAGGCATCCAGCCCCCCATGGGTAGAGGTGGTAGTAGTGGTAGGCATCTGGCACCCTCTGGGTAAGGGTGGTAGTAGTGGTAGGCATCTGGCACCCCCTGGGTAAGGGTGGTAGTAGTGGTAGGCATCTGGCACCCCCTGGGTAAGGGTGGTAGTAGTGACAGGCATCCAGCACCCCATGGGTAGGGGTGGCAGTAGTGGTAGGCATCTGGCACCCCCTGGTAAGGGTGGTAGTAGTGACAGGCATCCAGCACCCCATGGGTAGGGGTGGCAGTAGTGGTAGGCATCTGTCACCCCCTGGGTAAGGGTGGTAGTAGTGGTAGGCATCTGGCACCCCCTGGGTAAGGGTGGTAGTAGTGACAGGCATCCAGCACCCCATGGGTAGGGGTGGCAGTAGTGGTAGGCATACAGGCCCCTATGTGTATGTGTGGCATTGGTGAGTGTCATCCCGCCCCTATGGTGCTGCTGTTGCTGGTGTAGGTATTTCTGCATCCCTCTGTGTGTGATGTGTCGGGTACGTGTAGTTTGTTTTTGTTGTTGGTGTCTGACTTACCTTCTGCGCCGTACGCGTTCGTGCCTGTTCCGGTAATAGAGATAGAATATTGGTAGGATCGGCACAAAGGGATTCATGGTTGATTGGTCTCGTTCGTCTTTCTCTTTCCTTCGCCTCGTCCTCGTCGCTGGCGTGTTCGTCTCGTAGCCGTGGATCGTGTTGTGGTGCGAATCGGAGCTTATGTGCGCCTCGCCCGGATGCTTTGACGTGCCGTGCGTAGCGACGGGTTCGGCGCGTACGGGAAGCGCATCGTACTTGTCCGGCCGGACGGGGCTGCATTTTTGCTTCCGTGCGGCTCGATTCTACGATTCCGGATCCGGCTCGGTCGGGGAACAGGACCTGGATTGGGTGAGTACGACTGGGTCGGAATCTATGCTGTTGTGCGCATCGTACTTGCTCGTTCGGAATAATGTGCGGCTCGGTCGGGAAACAGGCATTCGCATGGCTTTTTTCCCGACCGAATGGTGTTGGGTGCGCCTCCGACCGAGATCGGAATCGGCCCCTAAGCCTGAAGGCCGCTCTCCACAGCTACCACTTGGATAGCTTTCTAAGGCTGTCTGAGACCTCTTAAATCACCATAAGGGTAGTCTGGACTGGTGCAAGGCGCCCACTTACATTAGTGGACATCATATACCTGGCCAGCCTCTCACATTGGTGGCAGCGGTGGGATTCAAGCCTGCATTGTTTTACCAGATAAACCTTTGTATTGATTAACTGAAAAACCACTAGTACTAGGCACATATAATACAAGCTTAGAATAAGTAAGTTCTACTGAACTTGGGTTTAGGGAAGTTAAGGGTCTAGCACACCCTTTCTCCAACCTAAGAGAGTTTAGCTCCCACTAGGTTCGGTAGGTGCAACACCACACCAAACTTAGTATGTCTACTAAAGGAGATGCCGGTGGCTCTCTGACTGCTAGAGACAGTGAACTTTTGTTCCAAGAACTGAAAGCACTGTGTGCATCTAGGAAGCTGACGACAGGGAGGAGTGCCAACACTCAATGCCTGGTAGAGATATTACTGTTAGATGACCTAAGGAAGACTCCTGGGCCCGATGAACAGGACAGAGTGGGTGGGCCAGGTTATGAAGATAGGGCTGGAGGGGAACCCCTCTTTGACCTAGAATCTAACCTGGACCAGGGGGAACCTGATGGCTCCTAACTGGACAACTCATATCTTAAAGAGGAAAATGGAGTAGGCCTTGAGGGCCCCCTCTTTGTTCCTCCTGGAAGAGTGCAGAGTTTACCAAGGAGACCTAGATCTCCCTCTGCAGAGTCTAATCACTCAGGACAATCTGTAGGGACCTCTGTTTATAGCAAGAGGGACCACTCTTTTGATAGGGATTACCAACTTCTTGAACTTGAGAAAGCTAGGCTTAGGCTCAGGAAAGAGCAGTTGGCCCTTAACAAAGAGTCCCTAGAAGCCCAGAGAGCTAGAAAAAAGTTGGGACTAGAGTCCCATGGTAGCAGCAACAGTGTCCCTAGAGTTAAGGAACATCCCTTTGATCATAGGAAACTGAGCAAGATTGTTCCTCCCGACCATGTTGGGGATGACATCCATAAATGGATAATTGCTTTAGAGAGGGCCTGTAAAGTTCAAAAGGTCCCTCAAGAGCAGTGGCAGCTATCTTGTGGCTCTCCTTTGCTGACAAATGTAGAGATAAGCTCCTTAATGTTAGAGAAGAGGATGCTGACAATTACTGTTTTGAAGAGTGCTCTCATTGATGGGTTTGGCTTAACCACTGATTAGTACAGGATTAAGTTCAGAGACACCCAGAAGGCACAAAATCCGGACTGGGTAGACTTTGTGGATAGTGCTATAAGGGCTCTGGAAGGCTGGTTGCTTTGCAGCAAAGTACATGATTTTGATGGATTGTATAATTTGATTATGAGGGAGCAGGTCCTTAATAATTGCCAAAATAAGTTATTGCATCAGTACCTGGTGGATCCTGATCTGAATTTTCCCCAAGAATTGGGAAAGAAGGCAGATAAGTGGGTCAGGACCAGGGTGAAGCAGAATACCCAGAACACTGGTGGTGACCAGAAGAAGCAAGATTCTAAAACTCAAGATAACGGTGGGGACAAGGGTAAAGACAAAAAGGAGTCTTCATCAGGGCCCCAAAAACCTGCATCTGGAGGGGAGCCACAATCCAACAAAGGAAAAGGCAAAAAGAAACCTTGGTGTTACTTTTGTAAGGTGAAAACCCATTGGACAAAAAATGCTGATTGTCGAAAAGCCAAGGGAAATCCTCCTACCACCACTGCCCCTAAGGCAACTGCACCCCCTAGCACAAGTACAAGTGGTGGTACAGGAAACAAGGGATTAGTAGGGTTAACCTTGGGCTCTGAGATGGGTTCTGGCCTAGTCAGAACTCCATCTCAGGCTGTGCTTTTCTGTGGTGGTGGCATGGATTTTGCCACCTTATTTGTCAGTCCCAGTAACTTGGGCAAGTACAGACAACAGCCTTTGATAAATGGTAAGGAGGCCATGGCATACAGGGACACAGGTGCAAGTGTCACTATGGTGAAAGAGAACCTTGTGGCCCCTGACCAAATCATACAAGGAAAAATGTACCAAGTGATCAATGCAAACAATGTCAGGACTGACCTTTCCTTGGCAGTTGTTAATTTAAGCTGGGGAGGGGTAACTGGCCCTAAAAAGGTTGTGGTAAGTTCAGATCTACCAGTAGAGTGTTTGTTGGGCAATGATTTGGAGATTTCAGCCTGGGCTGAAGTGGAACTAAGCACTCATGCAGCATTGTTGGGCATCTCTGCAGATGTGTTTGCTGTGACTAGGTCATAAGCCAAACTGGCAACCACTGAACAGGACCTGGATCCTGGAACAATGGACCAGGGGCCTTCCAAGAGAAGGAGCAGGAGGGATAAGGCTATTTCTTCTCCCCAGACTCAGAGTGAGTATCAGTATCTTGAGGGAGATGATCTTAGTCCCTGTGAAGGAACTGTCCCAGATGAACATGAACCTGATCAAGTTGAGTTCTTGGGGACAGGGGGCCCTTCCAGGGCAGACTTGAGTTTGGAGCAGCGAACCCGCCCCTCTCTTGAACCCCTCAGATAGCAAGCTGCTGCTGAGGCTGCTGGGAGAGTCAGTGGATCCCACAGGATCTATTGGGATGAGGGACTCCTTTACACAGAGGGTATAGACCCCAAGCCTGGTGCCACCAGGAGGTTGGTCATACCTCTGAAGTTTCGGGGCTTCCTACTCACCTTGGCACATGACATTCCCTTAGCAGAACACCTAAGCCAAAGTAAGACTTGGGACAGGCTTGTCCCTCACTTTCACTGGCCTCTCATGTCTGAGGACACCAAGGAGTTTTGTCGCTCCTGTACCACCTGCCAAGCCTGTGATAAGTCAGGTGATACCACAAAGGCCTCCCTCATTCCACTACCAGTGGTAGGGGTTCCCTTTGAAAGGGTTGGGATTGACAAAATTGGTCCCATGAACCCACCAACAGCATATGGGCACAGTTATATTCTAGTGGTGGTAGACCATGCCACTAGGTACCCAGAAGCAATCCCCCTTAGAACCAGCACAGCCCCTGTGGTGGCCAGGACCCACCTGGGATTTTTTTCCAGAGTGGGTTTCCCTAATGAGGTCTTAACTGACAGAGGTACAAACTTTATGTCAATTTACATAACTGCAATGTGGAAGGAGTGTGGAGTGAACTACAAGTTTATCATACCCTATCACCCACAATGCAATGGGTTAGTTGAAAGGTTCAACACAACCTTCAAGGGCATGATCATGGGCCTCCCAGAAAAGCTTAGGCGAAAATGGGATGTTCTTTTGACCTGCCTTCTCTTTGCCTACAGAAAGGTCCCTCAGTAGGGGTTTGGCTACAGCCCTTTTGAACTTCTGTTTGGGCATCCAGTTAGGGGTCCCTTGTGTTTGGTGAAGGAGGGATGGGAGTTACCTCCCAAACCTCCCAAACCAAACATTGTGGACAATGTACTTGGTCTCTGCTCCAGGATGGCTGCGTACATGAAGAAGGCCAGCAAAAACCTTGAGGCAAGTCAAGAATTGCAAAAAGCTTGGCATGACCAAAAGGCTGTTCTGACTGTTTACCAGCCAGGACAGAAGGTGCGGGTGCCAGAGCCTGTGGCCCTAGCAGCTCTCCAAGACAAATGGAGTGGACCCCAAAGCATAATTGAGCAAAAAGGTGAGATCGCCTACCTGGTGGACCTTGGCACTCCCAGGAGCCCCCACAGGGTGCTCTATGTGAACAGGCTCAAACCTTTTATAGACAGGGCTGACATGGGCTTGCTCATGGCAGCTGATGAGGGACAGGAGGTAGAGAGCGACCCTCTCCCTGATCTTCTCTAACAAAACCCTGATGATGGGTCAGTTGATGGTGTAGCTTTGGTAGGCAGCCTCACTGACCAGCAGCAGATTGATTGCAGGAAGGTCCTCAATCAATATAGGCACATGTTCTCTTTGACAACCAGTCAAACCACCTGGTGTACCCATGAAGTGGACACAGGTGAGAGTCTCCCTGTTAAGAATAACATCTACAGACAGCCTGACCATGTCAGAGATTTCATCAGGACAGAGGTCCAAAAGATGCTGGAGTTGGGAGTGATTGAACCCTCACACCCAGGATGGTAGGAGAGAGATGAGGTTCTGTGTGGACTACAGGGGGCTCAATGCAGTCACTAGGACTGATGCTCATCCAATTCCAAGGGCAGATGAGCTTTTCGATACTTCGGCCTCAGCCAAGTTCTTGAGCACATTTGACATCACTGCTGGCTATTGGCAAATCAGACTAGCTGAGGATGCCAAACCAAAAACTGCATTTTCAATCCCTAGTAGGCATTATCAATTTATTGTAATGCCCTTTGGTTTGAAGAATGCACCTGCCACATTCCAAAGGCTGGTGAATAAAGTTCTCACAGGTCTGGAAGCCTAAAGTGCAGCACATCTTGATGATATAGCTGTCTTTAGCTCCAACTGGGAGGATCACCTGGTCCATCTGAAGAATGTTTTGGAGGCTCTGCAGAAAGCAGGCCTTACTCTCAAGGCTACAAAGTTCCAGATAGGGGCAGTGCAAGGTTGTCTACTTGGGCCACCTTGTGGGTGGAGGCCAAGTTCAACCACTACAGAGCAAAATCCAGACCACAATGGACTGGGTTGCTCCAACTACCCAGACTCAGGTAGGAGCTTTCTTGGGCCTGACTGGGTATTACAGGAGATTTTTAAAAGGATATGGGCCTATAGTGACTCCCTTGAATGATCTCACCTCTAAGAAAATGCCCAAGAAAGTTCAGTGGACAGTTAGCTGTCAGAAGGCATCTGATGATCTCAAGCAGGCCAGGTGCCCCGCTCCCATTCTGCAGAGTTCTGACTACTCCATGCAATTTATTGTCCAAACAGATGCATCTGAGTTGGGGGTAGGGGCTGTGTTGTCACAACTTAATGCAGAGGGTCGGGATCAACCAGTAGGTTGTATCAGCAGAAGTTTGACCCCCAGAGAAGAACATTGGTCAGCTACAGAGAGGGAAGCCTTTGCTGTGTTCTGGGCCCTGAAGAAATTGAGGCCATACCTGTTTGGCACTCACTTCATTGTTCAGACCGACCATAATCCTCTCTTATGGCTAAAACAGATGAAGGGTGAAAACCCCAAACTTTTGAGGTGGTCCATTTTCCTACAGGGGATGGACTATACAGTGGAACATAGACCTGAGAGTAACCATGCCAATGCAGGTGGACTCTCCAGATATTTCCACTTAGAAAATGAAGACTCAACTGGGCAAGGTTAGTCTCATCTTCTTACTTTTGGGGGGGTTGTGTAGGAAAGTAGGATCTGCTTCTTATGGTTACCCCCACTTTTTCTAGATGTAATGCAGGACACCAGGCTATCTGCTTTCTCCCTAAACTGTTATGTTATGTAATTAGGTATACCCCAGATTGGATACTGGGGTACCCTTGTCAGTCCTTAGTATATGGTACATAGGTACCCAGTTCATAGGTGCCCCAGAGGTCTCCCATGGGCTTCAGCATGTATTATGCCACCCATGAGAGACCATTCAAAATGGAACTACGGGCCTGCCATTGCAGCCTGTGTAAGTCAGTGCATGCACCACTTACTTAAGATATAGGCTTACTATATCTTAGGGTCACTGCACTTAAAAACTATAAGTCACCCCTATAGCAGGCCTTTACAATCCTGAGGGCAGGGTGCTTGGTTCTAAGTGAGAGGGTGCCCCTGCATGAGCAGGACACCCCTGCAGCCTACGGAGTCCATTCTCCCGGGGTGTCAGTGAAGCAGCCATAAATTATGTATAGAGGGGCATTACGCGACCGCGTGATGACCAACTCTAAAATGTCTGAAACAAACCCTATTGTGTTTGGTGCCAAACATGTTGGAATCATACTCCCACACCAGTAACCGGTGTGGGAGGTATGATTCCACCCCTCAGAAGCGTCTTTCGTGGGGCTCCTAGTGTTCCTGGCACCAGCCTTCTAGCTCCAGACAGCACAAAATGGTTGCTGCCGACCAGAGACACATTTCTGCCCTCCTGCTGCTGAGCCAAGCTCGAGCAGAGGAAGGCAGGACAATAGGCATCCTGTCACAAGGAGGTGTATCACCTCCCAGATAGGATTTAGTGTATTAGGACTGCGTGGGTGTGCTTGCCAGTGACTGAAAATCTGCATGAGGGGCACATATGGTATCCCTGTGTATAGTTCAGTTCACACCAGACCTGGGAGCCATTGGCTCCTGCACAGGCGCAAAACTGGACAAAGGACATGGGAGTAACCCCCCCCTGTCCAGACCCTCCCCTAAGAGGGTCCCCTGAATCTTTCCAACCCTCTCCCATGGGTACTTAAAGGCTTACCTGGCTGTAGGACCTTAGATTCATCATGGACAAGATTCAGAACTGAAACCACTGCACTTCGACAGTCTGGGCACTCTGGACTTCGCTGGACTTCGTTTGGGCCTAACTTCATCTCCCTCTCAGTCTGCTGCATTGTCTGTGCCTGTGCACCATACAGGATCTGTGTAGGACCTGAAGATAATCTCCCTTGGAGTGAAGGAGTCTCTCCCCTGCATTCGCAGGCACCGCAACACTGCTGACCGGTATGCTGATCCCGAGCTCCTATGGACCCCGAAAGGCTCAGCAACACCGGAGGTGAGTTTATATCTCTCTCGAGGTCCAAGCTGCCCTCTCACCAAGTTTGAGGTCAGAATCCCTTCTGGGGGCTGCAATACCCAAACCCCTGTGCACTGCACACTTTTGCAAGTGCATGTGCTTGTTTGGAATCCTGCAACAAGTGCATTAGGCTACAAGTAGCCCCAACCTCTGGCAATGTTTCCTACAAAGATATTCAACCACCTCGCACCGAGTGCTCCGTGGCCTATTGTTTTGTGAAGCTGCATGATGTCCTCTCGCGACTCCTGTGCCTCTGGCCTGTGGGTCCAATTGAGGGTCTTCTTTAATTTCCTTGGGCTCCCCTGATTGATGGCTCTTGGCCTGCCCTTACTCCCCTGTGTGTGATGAGTCTCCTGGACCTGGCTGGTCGAAACCATACACTTCCTTGACCTTCTGTGTGGGTTGATTTTGCCAAGGCTTTTTGGTGCTCCCGCTGGACACCGACCCCTCAGCATTCGACATCCTTTGTGGGACAGCTCGCATTTGGCTCCTGGTTGCCCTAAACGTAGCCTGGTCCCCGCAGCTGCAGAGTCAAGGTCACCGTCAACTATCCTGAAGCACCCGACATCGGTGAGCATTTGTCTACCAAGCCCCTGGTCACTCCCAAGTGACCCAGACTCTGTCCCCTCTGCTTTCAGGTACTCTTCGACAAAAATCCACTTTTGGATTCCAACGGACACTTTCTCCTCTTCCAGCAGCGGCTCTTCTTCAAAGTCCTCCATTGGGTTCGACAGTGGTTTCCGATGCCACCTCACACCTATGCACCCGGCTTCCCTGGGTTAGGTAACTTGGGTACTTCCGTATCCATGGGTGAGGTGGCTCAACGTCCTTCTGTCTTCCATGAGGTTTCCTCGAAGTCCACTGGGAAGGGTCCTTAATCTTTAAAAATACAACCGCAACTTTCACATAGACATGTACAAGCACGCGGTTGTGTTCTCACACTGCACACGCACTCCGTGGGGTCCCTATCTACTCACCTTGGGTGGTTCCTTGGGGTCCCAGCAATTCTACGTCCTCTCGACATTGTCCTGACTCGAGTCGTGGTTCATATACAACTTTTTTAGTATATGGTCCGGTCCCCCCTGGGACTCTCTGTGTATTAGTGCTATTTACTGTGATGTCTTTGCTATACTATTTTGTATTTTGTGTATATCTCCATGTAGGAGATACTGGAACGTACTAGAGAGGATTATATAATAATACATTTTTTTATAAATACCTTGTGTGGTTCTCTTTCATTTAATCTATACTACAAGATTGCATTCTGGTCAAACAAGCTGCTTTACACTCCTTCAAGATTAAGCCTGAAGGCTACTCTCCACAGCTACCACTTGGATAGCTTTCTAAGGTTGTCTGAGACCTCTTAAATCACCATAAGGGTAGTCTGGACTGGTGCAAGATGCCCACTTACATTAGTGAAAATTATGCTAATCACAGCTTGTGCGCACTCAGGTTAACCAGTACCCAAAATATACTCTATGTTCAATGCTTTTCTTACTTGGTGTGCACTACCTGAGGTGGTTCCACCCTGCCACCAATTCTAATAGAAAATACAGACTAGAGCGTAATGTTCTAGACAGGATGTGCACTACCTGGAAACACTCCCTTGCGAGTGTGCATAAACAATGTTTGCAAATCATTCAAAACATTTTTAACATGGAATAACAGTATTATTCAAATTAACATCGTTGCCAAAAACCATAATTATCCAAAAATTATATATAAGTTATGTATAAGTGAACCATCAGCTAGAACCATCTTAATGCCAAAGCTTCTTTCGTCCACTTATATGCTGAAAATCCAAAACAATATGAATTTCAAAAGTCCATTTATTCAGGTCATAAACAGTGAAATGCTGTATGCTCCAAGATCCCAATGCATTTCGGGTGTAACCAGCACCCTTCTTCAGGGGATATCTATAAGCAAATATATCAAGTTTACATCACTTTGTGCAACAAACATATCGATTTAAATAAAAACATAAGAAACAATTAGGGACAGACCCATACAATCCGGAAGGATCCTAAAAATACTTGCATCATAAGATATAAATCGTAGGATATGAATACAGTCTACATGTTCTTTCATAAATAATCACCAGATCTTAGCAATGAAGGTGACACTGAAGGTGACTAACCACACAGAAACAGTGAGGATACCAAACGTACCAATGCACCCTGTGTATAAAGTGAAACAAAAACGAAACGTAAAAAAACCCCTTTACTGTTAAAACCATATCTACCTAATTCCAATCCGCTAACGGTCGACGACCGGAACTACAACAAGTCTGTCAGAATATATCAAAAGCAGCCTGTAGACCCAAAGAGGACACGGTGTCAATGATCACCAGAGTATGAAGTACGCACGTAACATGTAAAAATTGCTGCTCTAAGGACAAACACACAAAAAACGCCCAAAAATCTGAACTCACCCGGCGTCCAAAAGCGCCGCAAGTAACCAAGCTTAGTAAATCAGCTGCACATAGAATAAATTCAGTACTGCTGAAACGATATACTGGAGACTGTAAATGAAAAATAATGAAAAACATTCAAGCATGTATTCTAAAACTAGACCTAGACAACTCTCAAAAGCAAAACAAACTCAAATGCACTTACGGAGTCTTTGGTGTTTATGACTCTTCCCAACGCCGCTGCGAGGGTGGTGGTATTTCTAAAGAATAAAGAGAACTGTTCTGAAAAAAGGTTCTCATCCTACTGTGCCTCAAGTGCACCGTAAAACAAAAACTGAATAAACACATAAACTTACTGGTGTGAAGCGTGTCTTCCCCTTCTACCTCGTGTCCGACATCCAAGTGACAAGCCCCGTGACTGTGTATTCCAGCATAAATGAACGTGAACGTGCTACGTGCGCATTTCATCAAGACTGAAAAGGGATGCTAGGCAAATGTGTACAGCTAAAACGCGGCCATGTTGAAAGAGTGCTATTCCTCTGTAAAAATGCCTTGCTTAACCAGTAAAACAATAAATAACCAAAAAACCACAAAAATAACTAAACTATAGTGACGCACTGATCATAACTACCTCCTTGTGGGAAGAATATAAGAAAATAAAATAAAATAAAAGAAATCTAAAAAGTGTGACCGTCAAAACTGTGCATCAGGAACCAACAAAAGCATACTACACTCCCATTATGAAAAGTGAAATACAAGTGAGAAAAATAATGAGAGAGAAGAAATCCTATCTGTCCACAGAAAAAATAATGACATGAGGTAAAGATCGCAAATGTGTATTCAAGCCAAAAGAGTGAGCCCACCACTAACTAATGTGGATAAAAACAAATATACTGCTTGAAAGATGAAAATAGGAAAAAGGTGCTCTCTGGCATAAAAAATATAACAAGCTCAACCTGAACTTTATGCATAAGTCAATACTGTAATGCAGTTACCTCATCATAAATGAAACCTGGTGTGGTTTATAAACAAATGTAAAACTTGAGAAGTGAAAAAAAGAAAAAATGAAAAAATGCGATCTGTCATGGGAAATATTACAAACTCAACATAAACGTTGTGCTTGTACTAATATTGTAATACAATAACCTCATCAGTAATAAAACGCATCTTAAAATGTGCAAATAATGAAACACAGTAATTTTTTTGTGGTGTAACATAGTATAACAAGATAAAACATGCCATAGTCCCAACGTACATATTATGTGTGAGCCTGCTCAATGATACTTTATCTTGTAATAATTAGAACGTACAATTAACAAGATGTGACATCTGCCTAATGCCGGCTACAACTTAAATCGCTATGATAAGAGTACTTATTTCTCGGCTTCAAGTATACATGATGTACCAGAGAATCGGTGTAAACGAAAACATAACCTCAACATATAGGTGCATGTCTCTCTGTGATTACAGAGATGTGATAAATGTGGTAAATGGTCAATGAGTTACCAGTTCCTGTATTACATCAGGCCGTCCTGTTCAAATGGTGAACCAAAATTAAAAAATTGTAATGAAAATAGAGATGAAAGTACTGTATGTCATCAATGTCATCTGGTCAACAATCAGAATTGAATACTAAGCATGATGTCTTCATAGAAAACATGCTAACTCCAATTTATCATTTAAACCCTTGGGACTCATTGTGTCCAAGAATCTGATCCAAAATGTCTCCCTCTGGGTGATATATTTCGTCATGTCCCTGTCGCTGTGTTCTCGCACTACCTCTATCACACTGAATCTCAATTGTGCTATAGTGTGATGTGCATTGACCCAATGACTTGCTAAAGGAGAACTCAATGTTTTTGTGCGAATCCTACTTTTGTGCTCTGTAATACGAGTGCGTAATAACCTCTCCGTCTTACCTACGTAATACATGCCACAAGGGCACCGTATTACGTAGATTACATTCTGTGTATTGCAATTAGCTGAAAACTGCAACCCAATTGATTTACCTGTCCAGGGATGTGAAATAGAAGTACCTGTGATAACATTATTACAGTGTGAGCAATTGTAACATTTTTGCATGCCCTTTCGTTGGTGTACTTCACGAGTATCCTGCCATTTCAGTAGTTCCCTGATGTTCTTAGAACGTTTATACGCAAAAATCGGCTGATCTTTGAAAAGATCCCCAAAGTCAGTTTCTGTTTGTAACAAGTCCCATCTGTTCAGAATAGTTTTTTAATAGCAGAAGATTGGGTAGAAAAAGTGGAAACGAATACCTCTCTTCTCTCTGCGGATTTCACTTTCTTCTCCAATAAAGTGGATCTGGAAAATTCTTCTAGTCTAGCTGCTGATTCTTCCACTATCTCCCTCGGGTAACCCCTCGACAGAAAATTCTGTTTGGCTGACTCTAAAGTCTCAGTCAATTGTGTGGGATCTGAAGTGATGCGTTTAATCCTTAAAAACTGAGAAAATGGAAGATGTTTTTTTAAAGAGCCAGGATGAAAGCTATCAAATAATAGGGTATTGTTGCGATCAGTCACTTTTTTGAAAACTTTGGTATGAATCTTGGAATCACGCAATTCAATGTCTACATCCAAGTATGATATAGCCCGCTTATCTAATGTGAATGTGAACTGGATCCTAGGGTTGATGTCGTTAAGAATTGTGAGCTTCCTTTCTAAGTCTAGTTTCTCGCCTTGCCACATGATGAAAATATCATCAATATACCGACGGTATATAATGAGATGATCAGTCCATGTAGAGTCATTGAGTATATTTTCCTGTTCAAACTTCATCTTGAAAATGTTGGCATAACTGGGTGCCTCCACAAAACCCATGGAAGTACCATTGGTTTGAAGAAAAAATGTATCTTGCCATTTAAAATAACTGTTAAAGAGACAAAATTGTAACAGTTCCAAGAGAAAAACTTTATTAGCTGGTATGTCCCCCTGCCGTAGTAGGGCCCACTCAATAGCTTCAATGCCTTCTGCATGAGGAATGGAAGTGTATAATGAAACTACATCAACTGTCCCTAACCAAATGTCTTCACCTGGCGTTAAAACAAGATCTCCTAATAGTTTCAAAAAATGAGTAGTGTCCTGAACGTAAGTTGGTCCTGCCTGCACAAAAGTCTGTAAAAATGTGTCTAAATAATGACCCAGTGGTTCATGGATAGAACTGCACCCAGACACAATGGGACGCAGTGGAGGATCTCTGAGAGTTTTGTGAATTTTAGGTAACATGTATATTGATGGCCTGCGTGGAAACTTAGAGTACAGGAAATCAAAAGTCTTGGAGCTAATCCACCCCATATCTTTGGCATGCATTAAAATTTTAAACAGTGACTCTTGGAATTCGGGAGTCGGATCCTGGCTCAACTGTAAATACGTTGATTCATCTGACAACATCTCATTGACTTTTGCTTCATAAAAATCACTGTCCATAACAACCAAAGCACCCCCTTTGTCTGCTGGAAAGTACACTAGTGACAAATTCATCCTCAAAGATTTTAGGGCTTTCCTATCTGCTGCTGTCAAATTATGATGTTTCCTGGAAGGAGTAGATAAATGGGATAAATCCATCTTCACCAGTGTCTCAAATGTCTCAAGAACCTTGTGTGAAGTGGGAGCAATGAAAGTGCTTTTGGGTTTGAATTCGGTATATTCTGTATCACTAGAAATAGTGTTCGTAAAACTAGGGTTAGAGAAAAAGTATCGCAACCTCAACTTGCGCATAAACTTGTAGAATTCTATTTCTGTGTTAAACGACGAAGTGTGGAATGTTGGCACAAAAGATGTACCCTTATTCAATACCGCCGTTTGTGCCTTTGTTAACGTGACTGAAGAAATATTCACCACTAATGTTTTTTCTGCCTCCGCCCTACATTGGGTTGCTTTGTGCCCTCCGCTACCTCTGCGGGTTTTAATGTGCCTGACTCTAGGCATTGTTAGTCCTAACGGTGGGTTGTTGGCGGCTGCACTGATCTCTAAAAAAGAAACTTTAGTGGTGGATGTAGATGGTGCTTCTAATGTATTGTCAACCAAAACTGGTACAGGTGGTCTTGTTAAACGAGTGTCACTGACAGAAACTACACTCTCTTCAGAAGACGAATTCCCGGGTTTCTGGTATGTGCGCTTCTGCGCATACACCTCTGCCCAGGAATATACCTCGTCAAGCTTGTAGTCGATAGTGTCACGTCTAAACTTACAAACCTTACGTTCGTGTATCTCTTTAGCGTAAAAATCTAGTTTTTTGTTAATCCCTTCTAGTGATGCTGTCCAATCTTCTCCTGTCATGCGTGTTTTTAGAGCATCTTGTAATTCATGAATTTCCTGCTCTAAACCTATTAAAACACTGGACAATTCTTCTACTATCAAAAGGATGAGATCTAATGAACACTTGTTTAGTATGGAATACCACTTATCCATGAATTTTTTGTTCATCTTGAACATCATCGGTTTAAGTGGTAGTCTCAACCCTCTCGGAATCCTGCTGGCTTTGTGATATTGCACTAAAGTTGTAGCATGCAAACGTTGATTTATTTCACGTCGCATCAAGTATTCTAATTGTCTCAGTTGCTGAACAACCGGACCCTGTGTTACATCAAAAGAACGGGCCTCCCGCATAAGGCCATATATATCTTGAGCATCTGATGCACTATAGGCTTTAGTTTCTGCCTTGTTTTCTGTGAGATGTAGTATGTCTTCAAATGACATGTTTAATGGTGCTGCTGGTAGCTGTGTCGGGTAGAAAAAAGGAAACAATCAAAATTATGCTAATCACAGCTTGTGCGCACTCAGGTTAACCAGTACCCAAAATATACTCTATGTTCAATGCTTTTCTTACTTGGTGTGCACTACCTGAGGTGGTTCCACCCTGCCACCAATTCTAATAGAAAATACAAACTAGAGCGTAATGTTCTAGACAGGATGTGCACTACCTGGAAACACTCCCTTGTGAGTGTGCATAAACAATGTTTGCAAATCATTCACTTACATTAGTGGACATCATATACCAGGCCAGCCTCTCACAGTCACATATAAAGGCCAAACGTTTTCATTTGTTTGTCCAGAAGACCTGAGGAAATATATTCTCCAACACAAGGGTGAAGCAATGGATCTTGGAAAAGTCTGAACTCTTTGTTTGGGGCCGCTTCACCTATTCATAGGCTTATGCCTTTGACCCCTGTCTCTGAATTGAATTGAATATATATTTTATTTCAAGCAATTAAATATGCTGTTATTAATGGCAGCATGTTCAACTGTTAATGGAGTTTGTCTTATGGTTGTTGCCTTTAGCTAATTGGTCTATTTATTTAACCTTGCTATCTATTTATTCCTCTTTGCAGTTGTCTGTTGTCTAATCTGGACTCCCTCCTTTGATGTGTTGTCTTTCAAGTACCTGCCTTCCCAGACCTACTGTTTCCATACTATCCTCGTGTTTTGTAAGTTGTTTTTATTCATCACTTATGTATTATGCACTTCCATTGTTGACTTATTTGTATTGTTGTCTTATTGATCATAGCCACATGATTTGTGCAATGCGCTTATTTCTCTTCATGCTCTCTGTTTCTTTTTCACCACAATGATTGTCTTCGTCACTGTTGTTATTCAATCTAAATAGATTTTTGCCTGTTGTCCGTCTTTGGTTTTGCGCTTTTCCACTCCTCCATCATACTCTTTTCACTTTGGATGTGTTTTACTTTTTCATGACTAAAGATTCTTGGCTTTTTGTCATCTCTATTGTCTCTATCAGAGTTACTGTTCCTTTCCATGCTTTCATTTCTTCTTCCTCTTTTTCTTTTCTTTCTTGTTTTTTTCTCTCCATCCTTTTCTTTGGTCTTAATATGTTTTATAGTTCTTCATCGATTATGATGATCAGATCATTTCATGTGTTATATGTATTCAGAAGGTTTGTGGTTCTGGTTTTCATTTCTGGATACATTGGTACAGTATATATCTTAAAGTATTACAATGGTAAACTCCCTTAAGGTTATTTCATGGAACGTCAAGGGCTTACGTAATCCTATCAAAAAACAGTGAGTTCTGACCCATTTAGCTGGACTTAAATGTAATATTGCTCTATTATAGGAAACGCACGTACTCAACAAAGATTTAAACTCATTGCATAAGAATTGGGTTGGTCACATTTTTTGTTCTCCATCCCTTGTTCATAAAATGGGGTCATTATTCTGATTCACAAATCTCTTCCCTTGGTAATTGAGAAAGAGGAAAGAGATGTGGAGGGTCGATGGGATCTAATACATGCCACCATTCATCACGCGCCTATTTCTGTACTGAATATTTATGGTCCCACCGGTATAGATGTACAATTTTGGGAACAAATGTCAGTTGTTTTACGCTCCTGTTCAAATGCAAATGTAATTGTTGATGGTGATCTTAAACAAATTATTGACCCTTTTCTAGATGGGAAGTCTCAAGATAAGTATGCTCCTAACAAAATGCAGAAAACATTTACATGTTTTATTCACTCCAGAGGATTAGTTGATGCCTGGAGGCAATACTCTCCAAACACATTGGAATATACCTTTTCCTCACCAACACATAAATCCCAATCCAGAATTGATTACCTACTTCTTTCATCCCCTCTAGTTGCTACACTTACACATGCTGAAATTGGGTCAATATTAATTTCAGATCATGCACCAGTTATAATAGATTTGGATTTATTACCTGAGATCTCTAAACCTAACAGATGACGCTTCAATAATAGCCTATTGGAGGATAAGGATTTTGTACAGAAATTTGGATGTTTTATACAAGACTTTTTTTTGCATAATATCACATCGGACGTTCCATTTCATATTGTTTGGGAAGCTTTCAAAGCTTCTGCCCGAGGACATATAATTAATTTCGTCCTGGCTAAAAAGAAAAAAGCTAATAAAGAATCCTCATTACTGCTTCAGTCCATCAAGCAATTGGAACATGAATTTTTCACTACCAAGAATGATAATGTATTACAACGTTTAATGAACACTAAATTTGAGTTTAATAAAAGGTCAACTGAGGAGACTGCCGGAACACTGTTAAAAATTAATTCCAAGTTTTTAGGTGGATGCAATAAGGAAGGCAAATTGCCAACTACCTGAAAGTTAAATCTCAAAAGTCTAAAATAGTAAAGATTATGGATGAAAACGGGTATCCTCATGTTAAAAACAATGCAATTTTGAAGTGCTTTGCTGATTTTTATACAAATCTTTACACACCAGACCACTTCCCCACAGATGAGGCACTAGATTCCTATTTTCATTCTCTACCACCAAGACAGCAACAGATGCAGGATCTTTTTTCTAGAAGAGCCAAGTTCAATTTCTGAACTAAAATTTGCTCTTAATGCACTACCCAAAGATAAAGCACCGGGTCCAGACGGTTTTTCTGTTGAATTTTACTCCTGATTTTATCAATTAGGATTTCTCCTCTAATTCCTGATATGGTTGGATTTGAGCAGATGGGATTTGTTAAGGGTAGACACATGACTGACAATTCTAGGTTGTTCCTGGATATTCTATATATGGCTTCTTCTGACAATACACCTATGGCTGCCGTATAGCTATATTATATTCTTCCCCGATGATGTCTGTTTTTTTAAATGGCTCCCAGTCTTCATATTGTCCCCTTTTACGGGGTACCAGACAGGGATGTCCTTCATCCCCTTTGCTTTTATTTTATCTCTAGAACCCTTTTTGCACACATTAAGAAATTCCTCATAATTTCATGGCTTTCAACACAAAGATACTGAGATTAAGTTCTCAACGTACGCCGATGATGTGATCCTTTATGTCTCTGAACCGGAAACATCAATCCCGGCTTTTACTAATCTTTCGTCATCGTATTCTAGATTATCTGGGTATAAATTGAACTTTTCAAAATCGGAAGTACTCCCTCTTAATAAGTATTGTCTTAGGGATATGTTTGATGGCACTGGGCTTAAATGGTCTCCACACTTTATCAAGTGTTTGGGAATTAAATATTCTACTTCCATGGCAAAGACAATTCAGATAAACTTAGAGGATGTTCATCATAAGATCCTTTAAATGATGGAGAAATGGTTCCCATTGTATTTGTCTTGGTGGGGAAGGTTGGCAACTATAAAATTATGTTTTTACCTATCATTAATTTTTACCTGTCCATGTTGCCTATTAAATTACCTTTAAAATTTTTTAAGTTACTGAATAAATCGATTGCTACGTTTTTATGGAATAGTAAAAAAGCGTGCATCTCTTTAGCATCTCTCTGTAGACTCCAAGAGTTGGAGGGGGGTCAGTTTTCCAAATTTTCAGCAGTACCATAATGCCTTTGTTTTAAAACAGGTTCTACCATGTATGGGGGACACTGATTCTCCACCTAATAGTATTTGGCCCAGACTGGAGGATTCAATTGTGTCACCTTTTCCTTTTTATTCTTTACCATATGTTTCTTAACCTCCTCAACCCTTTTCCGCTCCACCTAGTAAATATTCTAGTCTTTTATCTTCTCGTATTCTCACAAGGCCCTTATCCCCAGTACAAGAATTTCTGGAATCCTCTATATGGCATAATACATCTCTCAAAATTTCGAATCAAGCTATTTTTTGGAAACAATGGGTTCTGAAAGGTATAATTCAAATAAAACAATTGCTGTGAGATATGTCTCCTCTTCCTTTTTCCGCAATTCAAACCACATTTTTTCTTCCTTCTACTTATGCCATTAAGTATGAGTCTCTCAAAGATGCTCTTTTGTAAGCTATCTCCACACTCACTCAGTCTCAATCTCATATGAGTTCCTCATCTCCTGTTCCAATTGAACTTTCATCATCACTTAAAGCATCATATATATATAAATATTTGCATTACGTTACCCCTTCCCGTCCCAAGTCTAAAATTGAAGCATTGTGGGAATCTGATCTTCAACATTTCTTATCTTTAAGGGTTTAGGGTTCAATTTGGAGTAATTACACCACACTTCGCCTAATGCCAGCACTACACAAACCCTGTATTATTTTTATAATCAGCTATATATTACCCCACTTTCTTTGCAAAAAGATAACCCCAGTCTTTCAAATATGTGTTGGTCTTGTAAAACCCTTCCTGGCATATATTTAAATGTTTTTCCACTGTCCGCCAACCACTGCTTTTTGGGTTGCAGGTTTGTAAAACTATTTCCACTATTTGTTCTATTAATTTCCCCTTTTATCAAATGTATTTTTCTGGGAAGTTCCTCACGCTCTTTGCCAATGCGCTCTAAATTAGGTAAATTTCTGAATCTGTCACTTGCTATTGCTTTTCAAGTCCTTACATCAAATTGGAAGAATGCCAAGAATATCAATGTTACTAGTTAGTGGAATCTTCTTTGTTCCCATCACAGCCTTGATTCTGCATCAGCTACATCTACATTACAAATGATAAATAAAGACCTCTTTTGGTCTCCGCTTATTGGCTACTTAAACAAAAAGTCTAAACTCTCCAAGTATTCTACAATGGTTTTCCAGCCCCCATGATTGTTTTTTCCCCTCTTGTTTAATATCATATATAGTTATTTTGCCATTGTTATTGTATGAGATACGTTGTTATATGACATGACGTCACTATACGGAATAAGCTATTATACGATACAAGATTTATTATGTGATACATGTACAGATATGTAATGCATATTGTTTTATTCTTCCTTTTCTTTCTTCTCTTTTCCTCTCTTCTCTATCCTCTTCTGTTTTCTTCCATCTTCTTTCTTTTTTCTTAATATACAAAACACTAAAAAATTCGATATCATAAGTGTAGAATTGTGACATTATCTTAATAAGTTTATTGTACAATTTCTTCTTTTCTATTTAGGCATTATTTATTTTTGCCTTTCTTGTTAATATTCTATTTCATAACCTGGTTTTCCACTATAAGTAATAGATAATTCTGTACATTTGTATTTCACTTTAGTAAAGCTTTTATTAAACAAACAAAAAAAAAAGATTGTTTATGTGCAGGAAGGGACACCTTCCTACACATAAACAATCTTCCCCTGCACGCAGACACCCTTGCACTATGGTGCAAGGGTGGCTGCATTGGTGCTACACTGCTATGGGTAGCACCAGCGCAGGGGGAAACGCAAGGTGGCACCATATCCTTGTAAATATGGAGCAGCCTTGCGTTTCTGAAGTAGCGGAGTGAGGCATTAGGCCATGATGGCTAACGCCTCACTCCGCCACTTCTTTGTACATACCGCCCTTGGAGTTTTCTCACTGTACGCTGACAGAGATGTCAGCTGTCTGCATTTCCTCAAGCCATATTTGTCATTTGTTAATTCTTTTGGCAACATCGTTAATGTGGCGGACTGTTTCAACGTGCATATTTGCTTTACATCTCCACGTGGTTGGTGTTGCATAGCCACGCTTTTCCACAGAGTGATATATAGCTTGAAGGGAGTTGTCAGCGTGCCTCAGTCTATGACTTTGAACAGTTCCTTCACAGCATTAATCAGTTCCGACATACTTGACCTGTTGAGCTCAAGTCCCCAGACATGGTTTTCCTGCGCTCCTTTTGCCTCCTACTCTGTTCACATGAGGCCATATGCTGCTTGGGTTTAATCATGAGCATAGGTGTTTCCAAACTGTTCAACTGTGCTGCTCTAGCACGGCCTAGTTATGGCTCAAGAGACAGGTTACGGAAAACTTGCCTAGACGGCCTTCCCTCTCCGGGCAAAGACTGATGCCTAGCAGTGTCGCCAGATGTCTCTACCCCCAGAGTGAGTGGCTTTTGACCGTGTAACTGTGGTTTTGGGTCTTGAATTTACGTAACAGTTCTGAGCAATATATCTATTATTTGTAAAGCAGATTATTCTCCAATTGCTGCAATAATTTCCCTACAATTAGTCCAGGTGTATTTCTGCTCTGATTGTTCTCTCTGACTATGGGCCTGAGTTCTCTATGTAGGTTTGCAATGATTGTGCCGGTATGTCATTAATTTATACACGTTTTGTATCTTCATAAAAACCTGAATGTGCAATTGTTGCAAAGGTGACACCAACGCCTCAGCTGAAATCAGCTCAAGTTATAATAATACTGAACTTTTGTTTTCTTGTTCAGGAATATATATGATGAATACGTTTCCCAAGGTGATACTCCTCATTCTTCAAGGACTAAATTACCCATGCTGCATCGTGCGAGCTTTATATGACACCCCCATTGTTTGTGAAACAATTTACGATTGTTTATTTGCTGCCTATGCTTTTGTAATTATGTATATGGTCATTTTTTGCGTTTGTATAACCCCAATCCCAATGTTTATATTATAATTCTGGGCTCCCAAACATTGGTTCAAATACTTTTTTACATTTCTACATATTACATTTTACTGGCTTATGAATAGAGTATATCTCAAATAAAAAATAGAATTGGAGAAAACTCATCTGGTGTTGGTATTGGAGCTGATTTGTCTATTGCTGATAATCTAGTCACTGCCTCTGGTTGGAAAGTGGCTTCAATCAACTGTTCCATTGTTGCTAGTGGAGTTTATTTGCTGGGTCCCCTGCCTATTGCTCTTGCCGCCAGGGTGGAAATCTCTCCTTAGTATTGGATTTAGGTCATAGCAACATTTTTAGACTTCCTCCACATTCCCATTGGTAACCCTTACAGCACTGATGTGTTGTTAGATACGCCTCGAAATCTGTGTTTCGTAGCCTCTGGCTTTACAAAAAGATATGATTTCCAGTCACATACTCTTTAGTTGCTGGTCACTCCATTATGAATCTACACTTTTCCCCATTTTCTGCTGTGGGCCCTGGCTTGACGTTCTGTGGTCTTTTAAGTTTCAAATGCAGAGGTTGTAGTGCTGGGAGCTCCTCTCCCCTGCTCTGGCATAAAGCTTCTGGCTAACTTCCTGGGTCTCTGACGTCATCAGTCACCAGTCATTCAGAATTAATGACTCATGATTGGCAATTTGTGATGCATGCCAAATCCCAATTCGGAAATCAGATTTAACTATTGTGATCCTAAAACACCACTACTTGGTAAAAATGATGATTAATACATGCTGTTTTGTCGTTCAGAAATTGCAAAATCCTGGATTTGTCCATGAAATTCCTGATAGCATACACTGGAGAGAGAGAGAAGGTGAGGTTCAAAATTGTGAGTTAAATTGTATAATGGATTCTAAGAGCAGGATTGTAAAACATAACATCCTTTGGATATATTACACTTGAATATTGATTGACTGAAAACCAGGCCCCTTTATGGTAAGCTCTGTGAACATTGCAAAAAGCCTTATCATTTTACTCAACGATGCATTTCAAAGAGGCTGCAGATACAAATATATTTTCTCAATGTAAAGTTCATCAATATTTCTTCCACAACTTGGCCCACAATCAATGTTTCTGTTCACTTCTAGACGACGTGCATACCCAGTACATTTCTACATGCACATCATAGTAACAACTCGGTCCACCCTTTCTTCAAAGCAAGAATGCTTTAGACGAAGAATGTTAGGGTACAAGCACCTACATTTCACTAAAGAAGAGTAACTTTGAAAGGAGATCTGCACGTGTAATTTGCTCAAAAAATGTATTTTCATTTTACAAACATGAGAGGCTTTGTAGACATTTGCTTGTTTTTTAGGGACCCAGTGCACTATAGTGTTTGATGACATTCAGAATTTATGGATTCCATTCCAAGCTAGGCTGCCTCACAGGAGGACATTTATACTTGCAAAAATGAGAGGTGAACCTAGAGTCCGTGTTAATCCCCTGTACTTACGGTATTTCCAATATTTGAGAAGCTTGGCCCAGTTGCCTAAAATTGCTATGAAGTTATGTTTAATTTTTACAGAATGTAAACGCCATTAACCACATTTATAATTTCGCCATAATGCATTTGAAAATACGAATGATGTTGGCATGGAAGAATGAATGAGAGTGGTTAATTTGATAACGTAATTGTGGATGTGTAAATTAGATCATTCCTAACTATATAATCATCTAATCCCATTGTCACATTTAATTTGCTCAGCTGATTCCTGCATTTTATCATTCTTTGCCTCAGATTGAGGAATCTCTAATCCTCTGTTGTCCCAAGCCTCAAAAGAACTGCTGACATAGTGCTATTTAGGTTCACCCTTCAGATTCTCCTTGCCATGATTTCGTTTGCCATCTCACAATCTTGCTGGATTGTTCCTCCTAACCACTTTGCCCTCTTGTTGGTGGTATCAAAGGTTAGTTTTTGTGGTACAAATCGAACATCCTGGAATTATCTTTACTGGCTTCCACATGCAAATTATTTTCAGTGATCTGACAGAAAGGGGGCATTTTCCACGTTTAATGAATGAAGAAAAATACATTTTTCGTGCCTATGAATGAATGTGTTATGTGAATGACTGCATCCATTTTTTTCTTTTGCAAATGTAATTATTTATTCCTTAAAAAAAATTAAGTTGAGGACAATTGAAGACCACATGTACCACATCACCTTTAGTGCAAGTGGATGACCACCATCTTTAATGTTCTAATGATTTTGCCCTACAAAATGTGACTCGATTCAAGAACAATGTCATGGAAGAAAAATAACAACTAACTAGTACTCGCGCGACCAGAACGAATCCGTATTCAGATTTTGTCCCAAGTATGAGTTGACATCTTTTTTTTATTTTAATATTTTTTAAGTAAAGGTACACAAAAATATACAGGCAGAATAACATTGATAGCAGAGTATTCATCATTGCAATCAGTAACAATCATCAGTGGTGGAATAGAGTTTAACAACTGTCCCAAATCTCATTTCATAGCATGGCAACAGCATTGTGGTAAGGCGCATGACACCAGGGGGGATCTCCTTCACACAGCCCAACAGGGCCACCAGGGATATTCTACAGGGGTGGTAATCAGTGATGGTGGCGATGGCGTCGTAGACAGTGGTTCAAAAACGGGCCACCGCCAGGCAGCCAACTGCCAGTTGCAGAAAGTAGGCATTGTCTGCTCCACATATGCAACACTGCATGTCTTCAGAGAGGCCAATGGGTATAGCTGGGCGGGGGAATGGCCACATTCTTAAACGCATTACCGCTGCATTAATAATCATCAACATCAGATAGAAGATGGATTACATTTATGTTTGATGCACCATTTCAGTTAATATATTGAACTTTTTTGTTATAATATGGTGAGTGCTAGCTTGAAAATGGATTCTGCCTGCAGAGAAGAAGAAAATATAGCCCTGTCTCCTAAATTATAGTGGTAATAGAAATATAATTATGTACCCTATAGCTCAGATATCATTACAGAAAACCACATCACATGAACTTTGACCTCCAACTGTTGCCCTTTGTAAATATATTTAAAAATAAATGATCAATAACCAATACTACTGAACCATGACTTCTGAGGTGCACCACAACGGAGGTTTTAGGTTGCTTGGCTATGTAAACACTTATCTTAGTTTCAGGCTGCAATACTATGTCAATGCTTAATACTCGTTTACAAGATGAAATGCTATCTGATAGTTTTAACCAACATTGCAGGCTGCACTTCATTATCATAACTGAATATGAAACCTGCAGTATTAAGCATTAATGCCAGAGCAGGTACCTTGCTGTGGTCAGGCCAGGTCAACCTGACTGTCACTGTGGCACTGCTTTTCAGTATGTCTTATCCCTCGGTCCACGCTTGTAAGTCCCAGCCCAAAGCTCCATAGCTCTGCAAACAAGCCAGACTCCTGCAATGTCTTTGGTGTTGGGCATATATCACAAAGCACGCTTGTGTGTACATTTGGCAACAATCAGTGCCCAAAGGAGGTGGCAGGGTTAAACCTGGTGCATCAAAATTTACAAAACCCTTAATTGCCTGGCTGCTCCGAGGAAGGGGACTGTTGGAAATGGTTTATTAGTAGTGATAAGTATGAACCAACCACTAGTATTAAGGCCACAAACAAAATAAAAGGTTTAGTCAAGGTCTCAATAAATGATTCCCTTATCAACTCTTGGTAGCTGTCAACAAGCAGGCAGGCTTAACTTAGGAGACAGGTGTGTAAAGCATTTAAAACACCAATACAATAAATAAGTAAGACACAATACACAATAAAAATCCAACACTAATTTATAAACATAGGTTATATTTTTATAATTAAAATGACACCAAAATGACAAAAATCCAATGTAGGGAACCAGAGGCATGCATTTTTAAGAATTAAAAGTAAAACTAGCGCTCAGAAGCAAATAGCTCTCAAAGGGTTTAAAAAGGTCACACTGGACCTAAACAAAGCCCAGAGTTCATGCCACTCACAATGTAACACTTTTACACTTACTGCCAGAAGTGTTTCTTGATACAGGAAAGTGGTCCACAGCCCCAGCCATAGGGTTCAGATGCTCTGGTTTGCCTCTTGGAGTCTGGGACTACACCTCCCACAATGCACCTGGTCAACTTATGGAGTGTTTTGAAAAATGTTGCTCCAAATTTCTGAAACTTCTTCCTGAAGTTCTTCTTATGGGTTCAAAGTGTCCAAAAGACCAATCCAAGGGTCTAGAAGCTCTGAGTTGGTCCTTGGGATTTTATGTATGTTTCCCATAATGCGCCTGTCCAACTCCTTAAAAGTCCGCTGGACACACTACAGATGGTTTCTTCTTGGTGATAACGATGCAGGTGGAGTTCTTTTAACCTCTTGCTGTCAGGGAGTCCACTCCTTCCACTTTTGAAGCAAAGCAATGTCCTTAGGGCTGTAGTCCCAACTGTGAAGCAGGTGCAGTCTTTATGCGTGCAGTCCTCTTGGGGTGCAGACCAGGGGGTCCAGCAGGGCAGTCATCTTTCTTCTCCCGATTATTACAGGCAAGGATCTGAGTTGCTTGGCAACTCTCCCATATTTATTCAGTGTTCCTGGCCATCAAGCAGAGGGGCACCCCTGACCAATGGGATGCAGGGTGCGACTCAGGTGTATGACAACTTCCTCCAAAATGTGGCATATTCTTGTCTCAGAAAGCACTATTCTTCCAAAAATCATGGAGAAAGTCTCTCCTGAAAAGTAAGATGGTGCTAAGCCAACCTGCTGGTGTGGCTATAATTCCCTTACACCCCCCTTCCAGCCCCCACACTAATCTAATTACTTGGGCTCCTGTCTGGCTGTGGGGTGCAGGATGTGGGGGTGAGGCTGTGTCCTGTCCAAACTGGCATTCCCTCTTTGAAGACCAGTTTGGCCCCTCCACCCCCTTACTGCCTTCTGCAATTTCAGTTCTCCTCCCAACAGGAAATCCTTTGTCTCTCTAACAGGCCACTTCACACCTCATTAAGACAGCTTGGCTCAGCCTGGCAGAGTCTGGCCAATCAGAGAAGGGCTGCTGAAAGGGTGAATGGCAAATTGTTGCATTTATTCTAACTATTCTTTTAAGTGCCTGAATTATATTTTTAGCTCCTCCCCTTTCTATCAATAGTTATACTTTCTTAAAGTATTCCCATGTTAGCCTATGGAGCCAAAGCATTACAATGGGGAAAAACGAAATTGGCGGTTTTTCCCTCACCAGGGCATATAAAACATATTTTATAATGTCCCTGCTTATAGTTACAAGGCACCCTACCCAGGGGATCCTAGGGAAGATCTTAGGAGTGTATTATACATAAAAATAAGTTAATTTGCTACTTTGGAAGTACCTTTAATTCCAAAGTCGAATTTGCATATAATTCTACTTTAAAAGCAGCCTACAAGGCACCATCCCTCCCCTTTCATAGGTACAATTGGGCCCTTCAGTACTGTTCACTTCTCCTAAGTGCCATCTGCCATCCTCTACACTTTTTGGAGAGACACCGACTCAATAGCATAGAGACAACAACTCCATGTGGCAATGGTTATCACCTTGCTATTTAGTCCCTATCTCAAAAGCATGTGTCTTGTACGAAAATTAGGTTGGTATGGGTCAAACAATGAGAAAAAAGTAAGAAGTTCAGAATGCAGCAGCAATCTAGCACACACCTGGGATCTACCCCCTATAGAGTACATTTTCATGCCATTAGGTGCATCAATACCTTTCCACGGTGGCAAATACAATTTGGTATTAACAGCCCTGATGAGGTGCTAAAGCACATTAGAGGACAGGTAGAGCAATGCACCATTGGGGAATGCTTGACTGGAAGCTTGTTGAAATGCAGAGTGGCCTCGGTGGTGTTGCATGGATTCTGCTCAGGACCAGAACTATGCTTGGGACCATAGATGGTCAGTAGTTGGGGACTGATTCACCATACCACCTCAGTACCCATGAGCCAGAGTCCAACTAGCTAAGGTGTCTCTCTTACCCTCCTACCCATATCCAGGGAGACAAGTGAATTGATTACCCCAGAACACAACACTCCCGACCCTCTCAGGGATTGCGGTAACAGGACACCCCCTTTCGCTCTCACACTCATCCACAATAAGATATAACAGAGAGATGAAGGAAGTTTGAAATGTTATTTAAACTATCGTGCACTAGATTGCAGTATTCATGACACAATCAGAAAACAAATGCTTAACATAAATACCGTCAGCATAGTCAGTAAACCATATAGTATCAAAAGCCCTGTCATATTATAAGACAGATTAGCCTAACCCCCCTTCCCTTCTAGATAAGCGGAAAGATTATACAACAAAGATCTCTGGGATTAGTAGTGGGACCCCGTACCTTAGCACACACAGATGGACATTCTTCATCTCTCAGAAAGTCTCTCTCACTCTATGTGTTTTGTATTACTGTACATACCTAATGACAAGGTGCATATGCTCACAAACAACAGCTGCACTCATGTGTTGTGTATAGGTGCTAGTGCCTGACCAGACGAAATAACAAGGGACATTGTTGTTTGACCTTGTCTGCTGTGGTTAGACTAAATCCCAGGAAAAACAGAACCCAAAAACAGCTGCAAGTCCAGTGTGAAAATGCAATGTGGCACAAAGATAAACGTGTTTATGTAGTAATGTGTGCAAAGCAACTGTGGCCTGCATCTTGCACAGTTAAGCTAACATATGGAAAACTACAATGGGCCATGCACTGAACACATGACAGTGGGAAGTTTTTTTATTTTATATGGGATAGACCAAATTGGAATTTGTAACCTAACGTAGGTCATATCAGTTAATTGTGTAGTGGAGGGGATGTTGGAACGCATGCCCTTTACGTACATTTCCCTGCTGTTTATGTTTGAAAGTGTTTTTGCTGAGCAAGGCCTTTGTGGGGCTTCTTTTGGTGTTGTGTGTGATGAGGATTTTCATGAGTCGTGTTATTGCACTTCTGCATGAAGTGGAAAAATGTACTTTCAAGCATAGATGCATGTATGCGCTTGCCTGCCATCCTAGTCAGAGCAAAGGTTACTGTTTTTGGATGGGTTTATGAATCAGAATACCTTTTCTTTTGTAGTCCACCCTGAAGCAACTGAGGGTGATAAATGATCTGGATAGATGAACAACCCACATATGTGCTCTGGTTATAGGTAGCGGAGTAGCATAATTTTGGCTCCATCCTTTAAGGTTTGGCTAGACTTTATATATATATATATATATATATATATATATATATATATTCCACTAAAATGCCCCTGATCTCAAGGACGTCACTCCAACAAAGGATGATTCAGCTGAATCTTTATTTGCGGAACCGGAAAAACAACCCCAATTGATCGCTGTCCCTTACGCGTTTCGGTGCACTTGCACCTTAATCATAGGGAAAGGGGTGTTGACAAAATCTGTAAAGTCCTTCAACTGCTTTTCCCTAACTGGCATTCACTCTCCAGTGAGTGGTATGCCGGGAGTTGAAGTGCAAACTATTCCCTTTTAGTAGGGTCCATATCGTTGTCAAAATGTTTTATAACCCCAGTTCATTGGCAATATTCAAATCCCTCCGGTGGGCCTCAGGGCTGTTTTCACGATTCCAAAATGAAACTTTTCGTGCTGGCAGGCTGCAACGATTTACAGCCTCGCAGACCTGTTCCCAGTCCCAGGCGGTGCATCCTTCACGGCCGGAGCCGCCGTGCATCAACATTCCACCAAAATGCCCCAGATCTCAAGGACGCCACTCCAACAAAGGATGATTCAGCTGAATCTTTATTTGCGGAACCGGAAAAACAACCCCAATTGATTGCTGTCCCTTACGCGTTTCGGTGCACCTGCACCTTAATCATAGGGAAAGGGGTGTTGACAAAATCTGGAAAGTACTTCAACTGCTTTTCCCTAATGGCATTCACTCTCCAGTGAGTGGTATGCCGGGAGTTGAAGTGCAAATTATTCCCTTTCAGTAGGGTCCATATCGTTGTCAAAATGTTTTATAACCCCAGTTCATTTGTAATATTCAAAGCCCTCCGGTGGGCCTCAGGGCTGTTTTCATGATTCCAAAATGAAACCCTTCGTGCTGGCAGGCTGCAACGATTTACAGCCTCGCAGTCCTGTTTCAAGTCCCAGGCAGTGCATCCTTCTCGGCCGGAGCTGCCGTGCATCAACATTCCACCAAAATGCCCCAGATCTCAAGGACGCCACTCCAACAAAGGATGATTCAGCTGAATCTTTATTTGCGGAACTGGAAAAACAACCCCAATTGATTGCTGTCCCTTACGCGTTTCGGTGCACCTGCACCTTAATCATAGGGAAAGGGGTGTTGACAAAATCTGGAAAGTACTTCAACTGCTTTTCCCTAACTGGCATTCACTCTCCAGTGAGTGGTATGCCGGGAGTTGAAGTGCAAATTATTCCCTTTCAGTAGGGTCCATATCGTTGTCAAAATGTTTTATAACCCCAGTTCAGCTGAATCATCCTTTGTTGGAGTGGCGTCCTTGAGATCTGGGGCATTTTGGTGGAATATATATATATATATATATATATATATATATATATATATATATATATATATATATATATATATACATATCAACTGAAGATCCCGAGTGTTTACCAGCCAAGACAAATCACACGGACATGGGCTCCAAGATGCAGTAAGTTTAATCCAAAGTTACATGGTCCAAATGACGCGTTTCAACCACCGACCTGCGGCCTTGATCGTATGACACGCTACGTGCAAGTAGCCACATAAATAGGCAGGTAAGTTGCTTTACGGTTACTTTTCATGTTGATGTTGTTTTACGATTTATTCGCGTTTTTTACATGTTTTTGTATTATTTTACATTACTTATAAACGTATTCAGAACAGAGTGACTTGCGTGTAAGCCCCAAGCAGTCACATGTGGTATGAGAGACAGGTAGGTCGATTGAAAAAGAAGATAGACTGACCACAGAGGGGGTAAAGCAGCGTTATGTGAAATAAAGAAAAAAAGTAAGAGAAGCAGTGTCTCTATCAATTAGATTATTCATCACTAAGTCTGACAACGTATATCGGCATAGTGCGTATAGCCAGTGAAGAATTAAATGATTAGTAGTGCACAATTATCGCTGGATCGAAACCATCTTGTGTTCATCAGAACACGGGTAGAAAAAAGAGAGGACACTACGCCCTCCAATGGCTGATGGGAGAAATGATCCCAACAGATATGCTGCCTGCGCAGGAAGTAGAGAGAAAAGACGGACCATCCAAGTCGAAATGACACTCATAATCAGTGGAGTTCAGAGAAAACCCAGATGGTGAAACTAAGTGCCAATCTTTAGAGCTGGAAAATTATCCAGGCAGCGCTAGAGATCAATATCTGTCTATGTGAATGAACAAACTCGGGCCTAATGTGAGTATAAGTCTAAATATACCATTCGAAACTAGATGACACGAAGTGTAGTGCAAGTGCTATATATACAGGTGGTGCTCAAAGTGAAAGAAATGAAACATATATACAAAGATATAAACATGAAAACAAAATGTTGAGAAAATATAAAGAATCAACTAACTGTAGGACTCTGGTTTGAAATACCAGTGATCATACACAGGTGTCCAACTTACCTAGCTGGAACAAAGGCAACGGTGCACCAAATAGTGCCCAGTGAAACTCACAGTCAGAGGCATAGATAGTGGTATTGATCAGTATAAGGCAATATACAGAAAACGATGGGTGCTTGGTCATGCTTGCATCAATGTACACACCAAACTAGAATGGACATCAGGATAAGGTGATATATGGACACGGGAGAGAGAGGTGGTCACCCTAAACAATAGGTATTACAGGTGCATGGAAGTCGGAAGTATGTATCACAGATAGTTGTATAAATCTTCACTGATATGAAGACCTGAGGGCATCTTCGTGTAAAGCTCCAGGATGTAGCGTGTCTCCAACTGCCTAAGCTTCTTCTCATGATTCCCACCTCGTCTAAGTGTGGGCACACTATCAATGACAAAATATTTTAGGTGTTCAAGGTTGTTGTTGTGTACCTCTCTGAAGTGTCTAGCTACAGGGTATGTAGGGTCATTGTTGACTATTGCTCTCAGATGTTGTAGGATTCTCATGTGGACCTGGAGTTTGGTGCTGCCGACGTATTCCACAAATACACTGTGGTACGTAAACGGCAAATTCCGTCCTGCATGTGTATCTGCTGGTTAACTTAATAGGTTCAGTGCGGAACTTAGCTGTGGCCTGGGTGTTGTTGATACCGAACCGGCAAGCCCTACAGGTGTTGCATTTATGGAACCCCTTAATGTCAGTGAGCCAGTTGGTTTTGGTGATGACTTCAGGACTGCTCTTGACAAGAGCATCCCTCATCGAGAAAGCCCGACAGTAGGTAATGGCAGGTTGTTTAGCGACAAGAGGACCCAGGACATGGTCAGTCAGAATGATGCGCCATTGCCTGTTCACTATAGATCTATTAGCACGCTCTTCCTTGCTATAAGTAATGATGAGGTGAGTATCTACCATCCCAGTGGCAGCAGTGTCAGAGTTAGTAGGAATGTCATTGGGTTCATTACTGTGTGTGCCTGTCAACAATGTCTCCCTAGGTATAGCATTGGCTAGAGTTTTAGCTCTCATGATGGATTTGTCAGAGTACCCCCTTGCAGTGAATCTACGGTGTGCTTCATCCTGACATTCTTTCTAGTCAGAGCAAAGGTTAATTTTCTTGGATGGGTTTTTGAATCAGATTACCTTTCCTTTTGTAGTCCACCCTGAAGCAACTGAGGGTGGTTAATGATCTGGATAGATGAACAACCTACATATGTGCTCTGGTTATAGGTAGCGGAGTAGTATAATTTTGGCTCCATCCTTTAAGGTTTGGCAGGCTATATATATATATATATATATATTACCTACTGGCGGTCGCCAGTAGGTAGTTATAGTTAGGACCTTGTTTCTATTCAAAAAGCGTTTTTTCTTGTGCCAATATCTTTGGCGCCGTTTGACGAATCTTCGCAAAATTTTCAAAACTAATGGCCCACTCCGGTTAGCTCCTGTCTTGAAAGTTTCGGGGTGATTTGTCAAGCGGGGGTTGAGAAAAAAGGGGGGTCCCAAAACACGTTTTCCCCATGTTAATTTCCATAGGAATTTTAAAACAGGTTACTGCCCGAACTGCTGAACGGAATTACACCAAATTTGGCAAAAAGGTAGCCCTTGGTTCAGAAGAGACCTTTAAATGGTGTAAATCTGTTCAGTAGTTCCTGAGAAATTAAAAAAAGAAAAATATTGATATCTGCGCACTGAGGAGGGTTTGCGAACCCTCCCGAGCACGAGCTTCACTCTGATTGGCTGTCAACACTCCAAACCAGGAAGCGTTGGTAGCCATCTTGTGACTCTGTAACCGAGTCACAAGAAATCAGTAGAAAAAAGGTGAAAAACAAGAAAAGGGGGCAGGGTAGAAACACTCTGACCCCCTAGGCCTGCTCAGGGGGTCCCACAGGGACCCCCAGGGCCCAAAAAAGCATTTTTTTAAAACAAAATTGGCCAGAGTCGCGCTGGGTGCGCAAATCTGGCAGAAAAAAAAAAAATGAAGCGCAGGTTTCCGCGTTTCGTTTTCCTTAAGCCCCCGGGTGGGCCAGGTCCCGGGGGCAATCCAAATTTATGTAGCGGGGCAGCAGGGGCCCCTGCATCCCCTGGGACCGCCACCTCCCCAGGACTTTTTTTATTATAGCAGGCGGCAGAGGGCGGCAGGGAGCACGGGGCGTGCAGCTGGCTGCGAGGGATGAAACAGGCTTTGGCTCACTGGCAGTGGGGCGTCCTGTGTGAATTTGGAGCGCATTTCACGGTGTGCCTCTCACCCGAGGGCTTAGAGAAAGTCACTGCTCAATACTGGACACGTGCACCGACAGAGGGATTGGAGAGACCCCATGCAGGACACACAAATAGAGCCTTTACCAGTGGCTTTGGAAATGCCCTAAGGTCCGAAGCGAAAGGCCACACTCAATCCCTAGCGAGGGCTCGGTGCATAATGAGGAGCAGCATCCCGGCCACCGTGCCCCCCTTTCTACGGTCTGAGAAATATAAAGTAACACAGGGGGGCGCTCAGAAATGTGGAAGGGGAGATTTAAAGGAGCTGATGAAAACAGCGCCTCTTAAATTGTATAGTGCAGATCAGTGCAGCATTGTATTATTCCTGAGTGCAATATTAAATGTGTTTGTGCCCGAGCCTTCCGGCTCCCCTGAGCATCGTGGCTTTGACAGCAGCGCATGACTTGTGAAGTCGTTTTTCCAACAGGAGGCTGAACCCAAACTCGCATTAAAAAACAGTTGAAACTTTTCAGACAACGTGGACAGCCATTTCAAACCCAATGGCGCCGTGGTGCTCTAAAATATTGGTAGGACCTACTGAATCGAAAAAATTACACAAACTAAGGGCAGATGTTTGCTTCTCATTTGTGCAAAAATAAAGAATACCAACGCCTCAATTACTATCGTTCATTGATTTATCCTTCTGTTCATTTTCTCTTTTTTTTTAGATTTTTTATAATTTTCTCACTCTCCTTTCTTTCGTCCGTTCGTATTTTGTAGTTTCCTTGTTGTGTAGTTCTCTCTGTGTCTTTATGTGTTTCCTTCTTATTCCCTATCTTTATTGTCTCTTTTCTTACTTTTGTTCTTTTCTTTCTTTTTAATCATCTTCCTTTCTTCTTCTCTTCTTTCTTAAACACCTTTCCGTCTCTCATACAGGTTCTACTCTCTCTTTCTGTGCATCTCTTACTCGGAACCAGACTCTTTGTATTTGCATACTTAGTTTTTTTTTCGCTCTTGTGTTTTCTCCTCTGTTATTTGTTTCTGTCTGGCTTACTTTCGTCCCACTCTCTCTTTGTATTTCTTTCTTGGTTTCGTTGTTACTTTTCTCTACCTTTCTTTTTCTTTTACATATTGTCCCCTTCCATCATTTGTTAATTGAAAGTACGTTCATAATATTAACAAATTAGCACTTGCTATAGTGCTTAGTGTATCGAGTGTAGGCACATTAGTCCTTCTCACTGTCCTGTTCCATTTTTAAATTCTAAGGCAATCCAGATTACAATTCTTCCTTATATACCGATGCATAGGAATGATGATTGTAGAATTTAGCTATATTAGAAACCACAATATGAGAGCACAGTTTATTATTATTATTAATAATAATATTTAGTGGTGGTGGTTGCAAACGTAGTATTGCTGATGATATTATTGTCGTAGTTATTGCCGTTGGCACAGTAATAACAGCAGTAGGATTATTTGCTGTTTTTGTTTATTGATGTGCTGTAGGTTGCTCATAATGATAAGGTAAGTGTTTTAGTGTCCGAAGTCCTCGTTGGCTGAATTATCGGTATATGTAGTATTAGCCGGATGTGTCTATTGTTCATGCACCTATGTGCTGGTATCCGTTTCCACCCGTGAATAGCACGCTTGTGGGGGGGGCTTGGAGCTCCTTGTTGCTGTGCGTGTAGAGGGGGCTTTGAATGTTTATGGGTGTGGGTGTTTAAGCAGATTGCAAGATTCAGTGAGATTACATATGAGAAGGAAAATGTCTCTGGTGCAAACTGTAACGATGCTAGTTTTGTAGAAGCACAGAGACATGACGAATGGGGCTTTGCCTATTGAAGCCCACTCTGCAGAGGGACTCCCCTCCCTCCCCACCACCACCATCTTGGACCCTCAGCATAATGCGATAACTGCACATTTCCAACATCTTCCATGAAACGCTGGCAGCTAGAATGTGAGCCATCGGCCGGGGATTGCCTGGCTCCTGCCAAGTGTAGCGAGCTACCGCGCTCGCCCCGGGGCCTTAATCACGCTGGGTTGCGCGCCGCAGCTGAGCGCAATAACGGGAGACCACACAGTTTGCTAGTTGGGATCCGAGTGACCTTGAGCGGTCACGCCCCATTATTTTAATGCACTTCGCCCTCTCAGCATCAGCGCGTGGGTGCGACATATCCGACGCGGGGGCCCGAGCAGTCAGCTAGACTGCTGACTCATTACATCCCATCCCAACTCAGTTCTTTTGTCCTTCCCCAGGGCTCTGCCGATCACTTACTTGGCAGGCGAAGTCTCTCAGGCGTGTGCTCGGGCGAGGGTTCCCCTCAGTCCATACCTGTGGTAGCCACCTCGGGTGTTGAGAGGAGACGAGGGTTCTCGGGGTACTGAGGCCACCTCAGGGGACTCTCCTTCCGCCACCGCATGGGGTGTGATGGGTGGCAGTCTCGTCGGCGGACTTCCACAGGGATCTTCTTGCTGTGGCTCGCCTTGCTTCCATGCACCAGGGTCTTCATCGACTCTTTCCTCGGCGGGGGAAGCTGGAACCCTTTTGAACCATGAGATATTACGTGTCACGGTCTCTCCTCCTTTCTCTGCTGTTATCATCATTCCTTTCACGCTGACCACCGACCACTGCCCTGGTTCTAAACGGGTCTGGAATTTTCCCCCCAGCCTTCTGTCCTTCAGCATGACAGTGTCTCCTCTCTGCACTGTGCGGACTGTCGCTCTCCGTGTTTGGCTGGCAGTTAGATTTTGCTTCTCTCTCCGCCTTATTGTGCCTTCCTCGTCAAAGGGAGGGGCGACCACACAGGGCAGGTGGGAAGGGTGTCGCAGCGGGCACTGTTGAACATGAGCGACCACGGAGCTTGGTGGGTGGTACTGTGAAGGGTGCTCCGGTATTCTCGGAGGAACATTTGTAAGTGTCTTTCAGGGTCCACATTCTCGGCCACAGCGATGCGGAGGGCTTTGTTGAGAGTCCTCATAAATCTTTCAATCTCCCCATTGGCTTGGGGCCATTCTGGGGTGATGCGCCTGTGTCGGATCCCATGATGTTGCATGAACTCCCGGAACTCGTGGCCCTGGTACGGGGGCCCATTGTCACTTTTGATTTCTCCTGGGCATCCGAACATTGCGAAGACCTTCTCAAGCACTGGGCGACCTGGGAGAAGGCTGTGGAGCTGACGACTTCCACGATAGGATACTTGGAGTAGCTGTGGATGAGGGCCAGAGTTGTTCGGCCATCGGGGAAACTCCCGAAGTCAATACTCACTTTCTCCCAAGGGATTTTCCCACGCTCTTCTGTGTGGACAGGCGTGGGTCTCTCCGAAGCACTTGTCACCTGGCAGGCAGGACACCTTCTTACTGTCTATTCGACTCGGGTCTACAGCCCTGGAAACAAGACTTTCTTCTCATGCAGGCTTTCATCTTTTCCACACCTTGGTGACCTCTGTGAGCTAATTGTGTGGCCTGGTGTTGTAGTGCTGCTGGGATAACAATCCGGGCACCTCTCAACAGGATCCCGCTTTGGGTTACACTCAATTCCTCTCTGATCTGCCACATCTGCATGAGGCTTTCCTTCTCCGGGCCTGACCAGGTGTTGGCAGACTGCAGGAAGTTGTGCCAGTGCCCCCCTTGGATGGCTGCACGGACCTTGGTGATAACAGGATCTTCTTCTGCTGCTGCTGCTACCTCTTCCAGTGTCAGGGCCTTCGGGCAGGTGAGAGTGGAAATCATGTTTAGATGTGCCTCTAGTGCTTTGGCGTCCGGCTCTTCCTCCTCGCCCCTTTGCGGGCTGGGGTGCCTTGAGAGGAAGTCAGTGGGGTTCTTGGCGCCGGGTTGGTACGCCACACCCATCTCATACTGTTGGAGTCTGATGGCCCATCGCTCAATCCGTGGGGGCGGGTGTGGTGCCGACCCTTTGAACAGGGGCACCAATGGCTGGTGGTCTGTGATGACCCGGAATGGTTGGCTGCAGATGTATAGGTGGAAATGGCGGCATGCCCATCGGATTGCCAGAGCCTCTCTCTCGATTTGCGCATAGCGCCTTTCGGTGGGGGACAGCGCCTTGCTGGCGTAGACTAGGGCGGCCCATCTTCCTGGTTCCTGCTCTTGCGTAAGAACAGCCCTGAGGCCTACAGGACTGGCATCCACGAGTATCTCTGTTTGCTTGGCCGGGTCAAAGTACACCAGCGTGGTGTGGTCAAGGAGAGTACTCTCGATCTTCAGGAACGCCGTCTCTTCTGGAGTTCCCCACTGCCACATGGCATCAGCACGTGTGAGGTTCCGGAGGGGCTCCGCGATGGTGGCAAGGTCGGGAATGGACCTGCCACAGTATGTGGCCATCCCCAGGAAACTTCGCACTTCCGACACAGTCAGGGGGGCCGGGGCGTCCTTGATGGCCTGAGACTTCCACGGATCTGCTTGGATCCCTTCTTGATTAAAAGTGTATCCGAAGAATTCTATTTGCTATTGGAAGAGTAGGCACTTCTCTCTGTGGAGGGTGACTCCGTGTTCCTGGAGTCGCTTCAGGGTGGCCCTCAGGTGTTTGTAATGCTCCTCTGCGGTTCTTGAGTGGATGAGGATATCGTCACTTACATTCAGCACCCCTGGCAACCCAGTCAGGATCTCTTTTATGGTGTCTTGGAAAATCTCGGTCGCTGACGAGATGCCGAAATTGAGGCGCTTGTACCTCCGCAGGCCCAGGTGGGTACTAAAAGTAGTAATGTACCTACTTTCCTTCGCCAGCACCAGCTGGTGGTAGCCAGCATTCAGGTCCAACTTAGAAAATCACCGGGTGCCGTTGAGGTCGGCCACGATGTCATCCATCGTTGGCGTGATGTGGCGTTCGCGCAGGATGGCTTTGTTGGGAAGGCGCATGTCTATGCACAGCCTGATCTTTCCTGGCTGTCGGGGTTTTTCCGCGATCACCATGGGGGATACCCATGGTGTGGGTCCAGACACCTTCTCTATAACCCCTTGATATTCAAGCTTTTGTAGCTCCAATTCCACTAGCGGTCTGAGGTGGAAAGGGATCCTCCAGTGTCTCAGGGCTGCCGGGGAGACAGAGGGATCAATGTGCCGCTTGATTGGACTTTTCTTGATCCATCCTAGGCCTTCGAATAGACTTGCGAACTGGTTGAGTAGGTCCTTTGTTTGGTCCGCTTGTACACTCCTCGCGAACGTCACCAGTCTGAGGTCTTCTGCTGCATGGCTGCTTAGCAGGGTATCTTCCTCTTGATCTATTACGTGGACAACCGTGAGGATCTTGTTATCTTCGGACCATATGGGTATGGTCATCTTGCCCTTGAGGGGCAGTGGTGTGTCACTTCCGTACGCAAAGATCTTTGTTTTGGAGGGCCTGAGTTCTGGTTTGGGTCTCAATCGGTTATACTGCTGAACCCGCATGACATTAACCGATGCGCCGGTGTCGATTACCATGCTGACTTCAGATCCTGCGACTCGCACAATGCATGTGGGCTGAGGCCTTCTCCTCCTTTTGAGTGCCTGTGCAAAAGAGATTAGATACATCTCTCCTTCTTCCTCCTCCGAGGCTGTGTCGTCTACCTGGTAAGTGGTGCATCCGCTTTTTCTTCCCCCGTGTGAGGATGCGAAGGAGAGGTTCGAGAGTTGGCGTACCATCTTCCGCATGGGTGCTACTAATCATCCGTCTTTCTTTGGAGCCTTCCTCCTGCACACCGACGCAAAGTGGTTTAGTATGCCACAGTTGGTGCATGTCTTCCCCTGGGCCAGGCAGACTGGGGGGGTGTTCCTCGTGGCCCCAGTATCCACACTGGCCTCTCGGGTTTGGCGGCAGACGGTCTCTCAGTCTGTTGCTTCTGTCACGTGCCTTAACTGCATCAGCTCACTCCACTTTGATGGTGGCACTCTTTTCGGTCGTGCGTGTTAGGACTAAGTCCATTTCGTCAGCACGAGCTGCTGATAGGTCATGCGACCTGGCCATGACTAGTATGTCGTTCAGCGGTATGTTTGGTTGCCGTAGGATGAGTCCACACAGCACCTTGCTGCATATTCCTTGGATGAGCTGAGCTCTGATTTCTTCGGCCGCCCTTTCATCCACTAGGTGTGTGCTGGCTAACTCCCTCGGCCTCGCGTGGAAGGTGTCTATTGATTCCCCTTCCCTTTGCCTGGCTTACCTCAACTTGAACTGCTCAAAGTCTGGGTTCAGTTGAGGGTCAAAGTGCGCATTGAACGCTGCTACTGCTGCGTCATAGTCATTCGAGGGTCCGACATTTGGGAGGTGTTTGAAGAGCAGGTATACCTCCTCCCCTGCATAATGGAGCAGGAGTGATCTCCTGACGGCTCTGTCTGTTATCCTGGTTGCTATGAAGTAATTTTCAAGACGTCCGAGCCACGTCTTCCACCTTGGGGACGCAGTGGTGGGGTCAGCTGCCTCATTAAACTGTGGTAGTGTAGCTCCTATTTCCCTTATAGGCTCTGCGCATTGGAATAATATATCCTATAGGTTTGACATAGGACTAAGGTCGGTATGTCCCTATCGAGTATATTAAACTTAATTACTTGTGCCAGCTAGCTCAGAGGCCACTAGAAACTTCTTGACGACAAGAAGGGATTAGTTTCTGGCAGCCGCAAAACATGACCACTGTGTTTTCCTTACAGAATCAGGATGTGTCCCAGAGTCGTAGAAACAATAGATAACTATTTCACTCAGCTCAGTTGTGCATGTTTCGGTTACTCCTCAAGGTTACACAGAAATAACAGACGGGCGTTTCAATAAAAAGGTTTATTGAACAGTCTTGTTTCTGTTGTAAGTTAGATGAGCTGTTACGATCACAAGACAGTATGCGAGATAAATAATGTACAGAGTGAGCAGTAAAAATAAATAATACTGCGTTAGCATTATCTTTTCAGCATATATGCATTTACATAAAATGACACAGCCTAAAAATGCGAGTACTCATACGATGCGTTTCTATCCTAGTTCTACCCAGTGTGCCTAACCTGTCCTAGGTGTAGGAAGAAGTAGAAGTAGGTGCTGTATTCCTGACTAGAGTATACTAAGAGTAAGTTACGCCTAGAGTCTAGTATGCCAAGAGTCCCTCTAGGTTCTAGTCTGCTCCATACCTGAAGAATGAGAGAGGTAGGAATCTCTTTTCCAGGACTCGAACTCCAACACCCCGCAAGGGAAGTTAGATCACTGGAAGCTGGACTCTCTGCGTGCAGGAATGACAGCGTCTTCTCAGTGCGTCCGGCCGGGAATCGGGCTCCTCTGAAGTCGAGGTCTCCTCTGATTTACAGGGGTTTGGGAAGGTATATTTATACCTGAAAATGTTAGCATTGACGTGAGTTGGGTAGCGAAAGACGTCATGAATGAATCCCTTAAGGAATAGAGGTTCATGCATAATGTATGAGTCCTTGAAGAAATCAATAGTCCTGGGCAAGGGAAACTCCCGCAGCCTGAGGGTCTGTTTTTTCATGGACTCGTTGAGACGCTAGGGTGGACGGATGTCGGAATCCATGCCTGTATTTGGTATGCATGGCTTATGCCTAAATAAGGTCTGGGATTTGATGCCTATATAAGGGCAGGTTGGATTGTGCCTATATATGGTCATGATTCTAGAAAGCACGTTTATGGACACCCTATGAAGTATACAACACCCACTCCTCTTTTGTGTATACAACAATACTAAAATGCTAAACATTTAAAATGCTAAACATTAAAATGGAGTACCGCATATTAAAACATATCCTAAAAAGCCGTAAAAGATACATTAAAATGCAAAAGGTTGCTGTACATCACAAAGCAGTGCTTTTCATTTCCTGCATAAAGTGTGAAATAAATGCAATTTGGAACGTAATATAAAAGCAATATATATATATGACGAAAATGATCGATAAGTTTGTTACAAAATCAAAATCATGTCCTATCATGAAATTTAAATGAATAGTTTTAGACACACAAGATGACTAAATGTCCCTGGAAGTACTGCCAAGTCTGTATTATAAGGCCAGTTCTACTTTAAGCAGATTGGAGTGCCATTTTCGTTCAAAAAATGGGACAAAAGTTCAGATTTGGTGAAAGTGCCAAGGTCTTTGAAAAATGAAGGCCAAATTGTTGCTGTTGTACTGGAACAGAGTATGCCGAAGCAGAGTCAGTTCACGGGTCTGGTGTAAACATGAGATCATCTACCTCAATAGACAAAACATCATCCACTGTCGCTGGTGTAAGTTGGAACACCTCGTGTAAAAGATTGACCGCACAAAGATGGGAAACATCGCTCTCAGCAATGTTCGCGTTCGTCGTTACCTGTGTGCCTGGAGTTGTTTCTCGTACCTCAGCAGCAGCAGGAGGCGACTGTGAGATCTCAATGAATGCTGACATCAGGATTGGAAGCCTCTGGGGACAACACAAAGCATGGGCCGTTATCGGGTCCAGCAAAGCATCGACATCCTTAGGCGCAGCTGATGGATATGTTAGACAGGCGTCCAACACGCATTCTTCACCGCATAGCAGGCATCGTAGAACAGGTAAGATGCAATCTTGCCAGATTGGTCGGAATGACAGGAACCACGTGGTATTAAGGTCCCGTAGACGAGTCATGCCCAATAGCTGTACTATTTGCTCACGGCACTTTCTTTCAAGGAGAGCTTTCTCCATTTCGCTCGGAGTGATTTCGGCGAAGAGGCTGGCCATAGCGCAATAGCAGGCAGATGAATAAAATTCCAGCAACAAGTGCGAGAATTAATGGTATGCCACCAAACAGCGAATGTGCAAAGTTCGGAATGATTCCAAGTATTGCCTGGAACGGTGCTAAGAGACCGGTGCAAATGCTCTTAAATACATGTAAAACTCCCGTTGTATCTGACATGTTAAAGATACGTCCTATCATTTCCACGAAATGTATAGGGCAGTTTGTACGTATTAAAGTCTGTATCTCAGCCGAAGTCCTTGCGACTTGCAGATCATAGGTTTCTTTGGCCGAGGTCAAAGGCACTGTTTGTTGCAAAAGCATGGCTTTCATTCTGCTTAAAGTATCAAATCTTATAAAAGAGACGTTAAGTGAAGGCCACAAAGGCGACTCCCTGACTGTGTCTATTGGGGGAAACAATACTTGCATACAGCAAGTGACCCTGGAGTTGACCGTTACTAGATATGGGATGCCTGGCAACATTCCACAGCAGCTCTGATCATTCAACATGAGGTAACTCCCATTCGAAAGTTGTCCAAACGTTGGATTAATCACAGCAGCTGGAGAACCGTGCTGATGGCAAGACAGGTTTGCCACAGAACCATTACAAGCTCCGTTTAAAATAATGTCCTGACATATGAGTGAATGGGTCAGTGCATGTTTACAGTTAGTTCCGCTAAGAAACACTTCACGATCCCCACTCCAACATCTATGTGTATACGGTAAATCCCAAAATATCTTAATGTATTCCTTACCCAACCTTTCATATTTGCCTGCTTGCATCTGTCTGAGGCAATACTGAAACTGAAAAGTTGTCACAGGCAACGTTATTTTGCCATGAATAACCCATTCTGTAGCAGGTTTTACTGCCACTGTAAATGGTAATTTCTCCATTTTTTCAATGCTCAGCACTGTATACCTCGCTCCTCTTTGTGCCAATTCGATCTGTTTATCAGTTAGATTGTATTCTGCAAACAGAGACGACGTGTTGATGAAACGCCAAGGCACATAGCCCGCTCGCAATGATTGCAGAGTCCATGTCAATAACACTATAGAACGTAATTGCGATTGACCTTGTTGTAACATAGCCAAATCTTGTTCTAGAATGTCGATAGCAGAGGATACAATGCCATCCAATGAATAAATTCTGGAGGACAAAGTTGTTAACCCATTGTCGACTACAGAGAGTGTTTTCTCTAAATTAATACGATCAAGTTCACGCATTCGTTCTGCAGCCTCTATCTGTGACACTTTCCATGCTTCGTTTTGGACGCGGTTTTCTTGGTCCAAGCAAGAATTCCCTAAGATCTGCGTCATGTGCAAGTAAGGTTAAATGTTGCTTCACATCCTGTAGTGTAGATTTATGCAGCCAATCGAGGCATAATTTTACCTACACTGTATGTTGTAACTACCCCCGGATGTTGTCTTTGGACATATCTTGGGTCTGGCCTATGAATAGTTAAGCCCTGAGTTTTGTTCAAGAACCTTTCCTGACAGTTGTTTGTGTCTGTGGGCCAGATCAACCATTTTTTCCAATTAGGATGAGTTCTGTTGAGTTGTAGTATATTGTCAACTGTCACCACTGCCTCTGTATTATTATCACTGGCAGGTGTTGGCACAGAAGGTGTTTTCATCTCTTTGATCTTGGCTAATCCAAGACAAGATGTTTGTTGGACGGTGTCATTCAAAAACAGTATTTGTTCAGGGATGATACAGGCTCTAAATAAAGCTTCTATACCCTGTACTTGCCAATCTTTACTACCCCAGACAGTTTTTGTCTCTATTGTGTCTTTCCATAAGTCGAAACCCTGTGTAGACAGTTGGGCAATAAATGCTTCAGAGTAAATCTGTTTCGTATTTGTTAACATAATTTTCAGTCCTGTTTTGTTTACATTTCTGTAGTAAAATGTCTCTGGGTCAGATGTATTATAACCTGAAAAATATGGAAATTTACTAGCAAAAGTTTTCGAACTACCTTGTGGTGGTGTAGGACAATGTTCCCATTGATTAAACATAAACACATTTCTTGGATATGCAGTTTTGTGCAAATAATGATGACCATAGTGGTTATAACAATACAATTCTTCGTAATCAGATGAACCCTCTAAAAATTCATTTTTAGAAAATGCAGCAGATTTTTCTAGATCAAACATTATATCTTGAACAGTCTCTAAGTCCCAATCATCTGAATAGGTACTGGACGTAATCAAATCACTTAGTGAAATTTTAAATAAATGTGGAATGTTCAATTGTTCACTTGGACCGAAGATTTCATAATCTGTTTTGTCCCACACTATACCATCCTGTATAGGAACAGCTGTGATGTTCACTGATGACAAGTCTCTTGCTTCACGATGGGAAGATTTATGTGGTTTCAAAAGTACATTCACGTCTTTTCCTTCACTGTTCACATGGATGTATTTTCCACTTATAAGCATGCTTACTGTTGTTACCAAAGCTAGCCAGAGCAGGAAAACAAAAAGTCCAGATGTAATCCAGAGTTCAATCCATGGAGAAACCAGATAAGTCTTTTTCAGAAAGTGAATAAAGTCTTGTACTTGCTGCTTGAGTTTTGATGATGCTGGCGTCGTTTCAGGTTCGCTTGGATCCTCTGAAAACGTATCAAAGTCAATGAAATAGCCAGAAGCAGTTCTGTCAATTGTTGGAATTGCATCAGGATTCGTTGAAATCACAGGAACCAGTTCTTCACGAGTCACATTGGTGTAGACAGGTGTATTTGGACAAACTGTTATTTGGTTGTCAAGAGGGATGAGTTCCATAGCCTGGTTGCTTAGTCCTTCATTTGTTACAGCTGAATTCTCGATCGTGATCAGTCTTTCAGTCTGAACCTCTTGAATAGTAGCGAGAGGAGTGCGTCTGCTACTAGGTCGGAGTCCACGAGGCCTACTGCTTAGTATTGGCCACATACTGTGGTTTGATCAGGTCGATTGACACAAATCTTTTCTCCTTTCTTCCAGCAAGGGGCGACAGAAGTACTGTCCTTGTTCCTTGAACAGCTAGAACAGGTACCGGTTGTCTGTAAGAAGGTCCAAATTCCTTCTTGTCCGCGATTTTTTCTCTGACTAGATCCCCAACTTTTGGAATCCAGACAGGCCTTGCTGGGACCGCCGATTTTTCCCCAGTGGTGGTTGGCTGTAGGGATACGTTGCTTTGTTTCGTTCTTAATTTGTTAAGATCCTGTAAAACAGCCAAACGATCTTTGATATCAAATGGTTTCATGTCCACCACTGTGCCTACGTGTTCTAAGTCTGGAACCCACATTCTTGTCCCAAATAGGACCTCATATGGAGTGACCCCCCCTAGAGAACTTCTTGGCAAATTATTGATAGCGCGCTGAACGCTAATGAGGTGTTTGACCCACCCATCACCCGAGCCTAATACCCTCGCTGTTATAGACTGCTTTATGTCCCGGTTTTTCCTTTCCACAACAGAATTTCCCTCAGGATGGAATGGAGAGGAGTACCGCAATGCAACGCCCAGACTGGCCATGGCCTCTTTGTAAGCCCTAGAGCTAAACGCAGGACCCTGGTCAGAATGAAACGTGCCTATTGCGTATGTGCCGATAAAGACTCGCAAATCTTTTATAACAGTTCGAGCGTCAGCCGAGCGCTGAGGCCATAACCATAGGAACCTAGAGCATGAATCCACTGCAACCATGATGTATTTATAATTACCGTCCCTTTGCAAGGGACCGCAGTGGTCCAGGTAAACACAAGCTAATGGTTTATCTGAAATTAATAAGGGTGTCTGCGCAGGACGTTTCACTGTTGAGACTTTCATCTGTTGGCAAATATCACATTCTAAAACATAGTTCTTAGTTTGTTTCCGAATGCCAGGCCACCAATATCTTTGCTTGAGTAAAGATACTGTCGCAGAAACACCTGCATGGGCAGAAGCCATCCCTTCATGTGCTGCTAGGATAAGTCCTAATCTGCGTTCCTTGTTTGGAATCACCCTATCCCCCACTCCAGGGATTCGAGCAAAAGGAACGTTATTCGCATCAATTACATAAGAGTACTTGAGTGGAAACTTTTTTGGTAACGCTGCACTGCTGCCTTTGCTTGAAGCATTGACAGCTAACATTATCTCACCGTGTATTTTTGTTTTTGAACGAGTGATCGCAGCTACGGAAGCCGTCTGAACAGCCCCCTTCGCGGCTTCGTCAGCCAATGAATTCCCTGCAACGTGAACGCCATCACGCTGATGACTCATTGTGTGAATCACGTGAGCCTTCGGTAGTTCGTTTTTCAACTGAACTACTTGTTCCCAAAGCAATTTGTGCTTTATTGTGCCACCCTTCGCATCTTTGAAACCATTTTCAAGCCAGGTTCGTATATAGTCATTATACGACTGAACACAGTAATAGGATTCGCACACGATTAGTGTGAGGAATTCTCAATCCGTACTCTCGAGTGCCAGTTTGAATGCCTGTAGTTCAGCTCGCTGAGCTGTACAATCACCTAGTGACTGAGTTTTTGTGACCATAGGTCTGATGATGCCATTTCGCAAGCGACCTTTAACGATAGCACACGCTGCACTGTAAGCTTGCTTACTCCCTGTTGCGGGCTGTGCGGATCCGTCAGTGTAAATTATAAATTCATACTGATCGAGAGGCAGAATCTCAGAGGGCAGAGGACATTCTTGTTCATATTGGAGAAATGCCTGTGTTTTTAAATCTGGATCAAAAATATATTCAACATCAGTTGCAGCAAGAGAATTAACCCACTGTATCCATCTCGGATGTAAAGCTTTAGCATTCGGAATGCTCGCTTTTGTGACCGCTTCTAAAGCCGGTACTGGGGTAACGACAATTATGCGTTTCCCTTGGGCTAAGGCTCTTTCTTTTGCTACAGCTGTTTGAACTGCTGTCAGAATTTTTTCAGTTGACCTGAAGCGCATTTCCGCTTGTGTATACAAATGTGATTTGTATGCAATTGGTACTTTCTCACCCTCATTAAAGGTTAAGTAAGTGAATCCACATTGACCCGAAATTATTCGAATCACCAAATTTCTTTGACTTACGCGTGTTTGTAAGTGCTTTGTTGCTAACATGTTAGCTTGGAGTTAACGCAACATTTCTGTGTGTTCCTGTGTCCAGTTTTTGATTGTGTAATCAGGTTTGATTAGTGCGTAGAGAGGTTTAACCCTTTCTGCGTAATTTAGAATGTATGTTCTACCAAAATTTAGGAATCCCAGTATTGATTGTAAATTTTTTTGCGTTTTTGGAGGTTGGAGTAGCGCACATTTCTCTAGAAAGTTAGCTGCCAAGCTCTTGCCTTCACTTGAAAGCTCATATCCTAAAAATAGGACATTGAGATGGGCAATTCTGGACTTTTTAAAGTTGAACTTGTAGCCCTCAGAGGCGAATCCCAATATAATGGTGCTCACCCTGTTCAAGTGTTTTTCCAAGTCATCGTCTGTCAGATAGATGTCATCGACATAGGACAATGCCTCGTTGTCATAAATTTGTAGTAACTCCGTTACTCTTGCTGAGAATAACCCCGGGCTGTTCTTGAACCCTTGTGGGAATCGACAAAAGTGACGCTGGGTCCCCATTATGGAGAATGCCGTTAAGTACCTGCTTGCAGGTGCTATATTTTGACAAAAGAAACCGTTTGAGATGTCTAATGTGGTTTTGTATTTTTTACGCACAATGTTATTCATTAATGCTGTGCTGTGTGCATTTTGCACTGCAAAAGTTTTAGAACAAGTGTTTAAATGTCTGTAGTCCAAAACTAGACGATATGTATTGGCTGGTTTGGAGACAGGAAACAAAGGATTGTTCATGGATGAGGTGCATGTTTCAATCACCCCTTGGTATTCAAGTTGATTTAAAATCTCCCTGACCTGTTTTTTAGCTTCTTGCTTAATAGGATACTGCCTCTGAGCAGTAGGTTCATGTTTCAGATTTATTTTATGGTGAGGTGAGTCCTCATCCCATCCTACATGATTTTTATATAATGCTGGAGCCTGGGCCACTGCCCATTTTCTGGCATATGTATATTGTAAGTGAATTGGTATGTGATTGGAGAAGGCAGGCATAATCATGTCCTCGCCGTGTGGGCACTCCCTGACAAATTGTGGTGGCCAGTCTTTTTCTGCTAGAAGTATGTCATAACCCTTTGATAGTTTTTCCCCAAAAAGTGCTTTAACCTGTCTAGGTTTGACTCCCTCCATCCGGAGTGTTATTTCATATAACCTTTGTGGAGTACTAACCCTGGTATCTACAGTCTCTACTGTAATGTACTCATTCAAGTCCACTATCTCCAGAAGTGCCATCACGTTCTGGCGAGCTATTGTGACTTCTGCTGCACTGTCCAGCATTGTCTGAGCCCATTCTCCGTTCCTGAGCTGCGTTCTCAGAATTCTCGGCATGTCTAACTATTAGACCTGCTACTTTTTTTGGGGAGAATTGAGGTTTAGCTTTAGTTTTTGTTGCGTGCTTGTCGTCTTTCGATTTCACGCGTTCTTCTCTATGTTCTGTTCGTCCTCTTCTTTCCGAAGTCTGTGATGAGACCTGAAAGTGACGAGAGGAACGTGTATCATTATCTTGATACCTGTCAGGTTTTCTCAAATTATCCCTATTCCTGAGGTTGTACCTCCTTTCAGAGGGCTCCTTTTGAGGAGACCTACCTCGGGATTGAGATCTTTTCTCATTTGAATTTTGTTTAGTAGACTCCCACTTCTTTTTAGAAGATGTAGGAGTTTGTTTAATTGAGTCCTTCTCAGGACTTTCAGATAGTTTCGGTTTAACTGGTCTCCCACCCAAACTATCTCTGCCTAATTCTGCATAGGATTGCTCTATAATTCTGGGTAGCTCTGTTTGATGTTCTGTAACATCAAATTCCCTTAATTTTTGTCGGATCGCCACTGCTGCTGCCTCCCTTTAATATTTGACAATATTATTGTTGAGACCTGGTCGAAATTTTTCAGTAATTTCATACCTAAATTTAAAGCAGGCTCTGCCCCATATTCGTTTTGAATTTGTTTTAGGACATCTGGTATTACCGCAATTGACGGAATGCCGTGTGTTTTAGTGTAGATGGCAGCAAAGACTGAGCCCCAAGTGGTGCAGTCTTCCAGTTGTGGTGTGATCCCCATTGGTAAACTAATGGTTAGGATTCTGTGTTTCTCATGCGGGCTAGTATTTGGAAATACTGCTTCGATTTGAGTAATTTTTTGAGCTATCCAAAATGGAATTTGCTCCCGCTTAGTGGGCATTTTACCCATGACTGCGTATAGAGTCTGTGGTGTAATTTTTAGACTGTTCCCCTGTTGAGGGGTTTGATTTGGAAGTGTTAATGGTTGTTGGACTGTGAAAGTCCGCATGACATATTGAACCAATTGTCTGTAGATTTTTATTAACTCTGTGAGTTGATTAAGTATTTCCTCGTCTGACATTATTTCGATGTCTGGATGAGGTGTGTAGCCGGCTAGAATTGGCCATGTTGCTCCTGGTCTACCTAGTGGACCGAGCCTGGTTATATTTTTGTTATGTTTTAGGGCGCCTTTAAACCAGAGCTGATGCTCCTGGTAAGTTAATGGAATCTCTATATCCTCGAAAGGAATGTATTCCTCTGGTGGGTCATCTTCTTTGTAGAAGTGGAACAAGTGTGTTACTGGATTGGATTCAGGAAGAATTACCTATGAATAGAATACCTCTGTCTGAAAGGATTCATGTGCCTCAATCACGAAAACTGCTCTACCTCCTCTCGGTGGTAGGCCATGTTTTATAAGTTTTAGAGTAATGGCTCTTCTTAAGTTTGGAGTGATGTCTATGACACCCTCCTCGGTTTCATTTAAACCGGTGAAGTTAAAAAGTGCTGCTTGGGCTGGATCAGCCGCAGCTACACCGTTTCCGGCGTCATTGTCAGTGCCTGACATTTTTCTGCTTGAAAATATGTAAAACAAATTTCAAGGAAACAAAGATAAGGTGCACAATATTGTGGAACACTGTATCCTTCAACGTTGAACAAACCAAACAGCTAATATATAGGGGTCTTCCCTATGTAGCCGTGGCGGATACTATCCCTGCCCACTCCAGACGTCTTTTGGAGTATATGGGTAGGGGTCTCTGAGAGAAAAAGAATATATGCACAGCTGAGTTACTCAGTATCTAACATTGAATTACTGCCTTACCAAACATTGGGCGCCATGTAGTGTAGCTCCTATTTCCCTTATAGGCTCTGCGCATTGGAATAATATATCCTATAGGTTTGACATAGGACTAAGGTCGGTATGTCCCTATCGAGTATATTAAACTTAATTACTTGTGCCAGCTAGCTCAGAGGCCACTAGAAACTTCTTGACGACAAGAAGGGATTAGTTTCTGGCAGCCGCAAAACATGACCACTGTGTTTCCCTTACAGAATCAGGATGTGTCCCAGAGTCGTAGAAACAATAGATAACTATTTCACTCAGCTCAGTTGTGCATGTTTCGGTTACTCCTCAAAGTTACACAGAAATAACAGACGGGCGTTTCAATAAAAAGGTTTATTGAACAGTCTTGTTTCTGTTGTAAGTTAGATGTGCTGTTACGATCACAAGACAGTATGCGAGATAAATAATGTACAGAGTGAGCAGTAAAAATAAATAATACTGCGTTAGCATTATCTTTTCAGCATATATGCATTTACATAAAATGACACAGCCTAAAAATGCGAGTACTCATACGATGCGTTTCTATCCTAGTTCTACCCAGTGTGCCTAACCTGTCCTAGGTGTAGGAAGAAGTAGAAGTAGGTGCTGTATTCCTGACTAGAGTATACTAAGAGTAAGTTACGCCTAGAGTCTAGTATGCCAAGAGTCCCTCTAGGTTCTAGTCTGCTCCATACCTGAAGAATGAGAGAGGTAGGAATCTCTTTTCCGGACTCGAACTCCAACACCCCGCAAGGGAAGTTAGATCACTGGAAGCTGGACTCTCTGCGTGCAGGAATGACAGCGTCTTCTCAGTGCGTCCGGCCGGGAATCGGGCTCCTCTGAAGTCGAGTTCTCCTCTGATTTACAGGGGTTTGGGAAGGTATATTTATACCTGAAAATGTTAGCATTGACGTGAGTTGGGTAGCGAAAGACGTCATGAATGAATCCCTTAAGGAATAGAGGTTCATGCATAATGTATGAGTCCTTGAAGAAATCAATAGTCCTGGGCAAGGGAAACTCCCGCAGCCTGAGGGTCTGTTTTTACATGGACTCGTTGAGACGCTAGGGTGGACGGATGTTGGAATCCATGCCTGTATTTGGTATGCATGGCTTATGCCTAAATAAGGTCTGGGATTTGATGCCTATATAAGGGCAGGTTGGATTGTGCCTATATATGGTCATGATTCTAGAAAGCCCGTTTATGGACACCCTATGAAGTATACAACAGTAGGACACCTGTGGGGGGGTGTTGTGGAACCACACGGGCTGGCACCTGGTTCTAGTCTGGGTTGTCCCCCATTACGGTGATGGGGAGGCTGCTTCGCTCCACGTGGCGCAAGAGCTGCTGGGTACCTTGTGATTTCAGCATCGCTTCACGGGGCTAGTCAGGTGTGCCCTTCTTCGTGCGCACGGGCGTGGCTCCGGTTGCTGCCTGGTGCCGCTGAGTGCAGGCCTCATGCTCCGTGGCGCATGGGCAGCTGGTCACGTGGTTGTTCCCTGCTGGCGGTGGTTTCCGCTTGTGCAGGGGGGTCTGCTGGTGCATCCGCAGCAGCTGGCGCTCTGCTCCAGTGGATATGGGGCCTGGCGAACCAAACGTGCCCTCTGTCGGGCAGAGTGCGCCATCGGGATGGTTTCCACGGCCTTTCTGCCATCGAACAGGCTTTCCCTGGGCCGGCCCTCAGTCCGGTGATTTCACTGGGCGTTCCCCCCCCTCTCCCCCAGCAGTGCTGCTGCAGGAGTTGGAACGTGAATCCGGCTCCGCTCCTCGTCGCCAATGTAGCGAGCTACCGTGCTCGCCCCGAAGCCTTAATCGCGCTGGGTTGCGCACCGCAGCTGAGCGCAATAACGGGAGACCACACAGTTTGCTATTTGGGCTCCGAGTGACCTCGTGCGGTTACGCCCCTTTATTTTAACGCGCTCCGCCCTCTCAGCGTCAGCGCGTGGGTGCGACACATCCGGCGCGGGGGCCGGAGCAGTCAGCTAGACTGCTGACTCATTACACCAAGCACTGCGTCTTTTCCGCAAGAGGATCCCCGGGGCCCCACCTGCCGCTCACTGCTTCCCCTCACCAACTATCACTTTATTGATCGCTTTAATCCCCTCTCTTTGAAAGCCTGATGTTTAGTCACCAGGAAACAAAAAGAGTCCCTTCCAAACAATTTTCAGATAAGTAGACGTGTGGGCACCGCCACAGGTAGCAGCAAATCTGAAACCACCTTCCGGTTTCGCCACTGGCGGCGCTCCTCCTTGGATGGCTTCTGGTTTAAAACTGAGTGACAGTCAACACACCTAATTTCTGTATGTTAAGAACACTAATATAGCTACTCCGAGAGCACCAGCTCTTGAACCTTCAGGGCCACCGTACTGCAGAGAACTCCTTCCACTGTGTTTATAACTTAAATGTGTGTAAATAGAAAGTAACCATACAGAAACCATAAGTTTAGTAGAAATGTTAAACATTTTATTTGCACAAATTATTCGAGGTACGAAAAATTAAATTTTGATTACATGCATAATAATATAATATACTCTTTATGTACAAAAATTACATTTTGATCTGAATGGACCATCTTGAATAAATTAAGCAGTAATATCACGCTTATCCTTTGAATGCCCGAGTTTGCAGAGCCAAGTCTCCTCAAAATGCAAGGCAGCGGCCCTGGAGGTCAAAATGCATAATACCTGAAGCTGGCTTTTGTCTTTTTTTTCTTAAAGTCATTTCACTGTATTGTCGGGACGCTCAAACCTAATTTGTATGCTCGTTTTACTTCATTAGAGATCTACAAATTGTAAAATTGACTTTTCAGCTCTCCTGAAAGCACCAAATCAGCCCGTTTATCTTCTTCTTTCGCTCCATTGTACTTAAAGACACTTAAAAGACTCATGGGTCAGTTTCAGGAGAATCAACAAGGAAAGTTTTGTGCAGATTAGGAAGTGCAAGAAGGGAAATGTTGAGAACTAAAAAAGACTACTGTGAAGTCCCCTCAACCTCTGGACAGAATAAATCTGCTCTACATGGCACACAGTTGTACACAATGCACGCAAACTGAGGCACACACAGTCCTATCTGCATGTAGAGCGCGTCGGACTGGCAGTCTGGGACACAGGGAGAATCACCGGGAGGCCAACTAACATGTCAACAAATTTTCCCGGAGCCCCGGATCCCAGCAGTCCGCCCCACATCTTCACTTTTACATTTTGGAATCACATGCTCATTTGCACAAGCAGAATGTCCCGTTTGTAGTGGCAGGGACAGGTGTGTTGCACTGAGGTCACTGGGCGCACTAGGCGCTTAAGGCAGTGTCTGGATTGTCCTAACCCCGACTCACAGCTAGTGGTACTGGCTGAAGCAGGCGATGTTGTGCGCCAGCTCTGTGGGGAAGCTGTAGAGCGCCTCGCTGGCAGCCCCGTAGTAGTAGTCCTCGGAGGTGGCTGGGCTGCCAGGGCTGGAGGCGCACATAGACGGTGGCGACGAGGTCGAGAGTCAGGAGCCGTCGTCAGAGCCGGGGCTGGGCGAGACCACGGCGCCCAGGTAGGAGGAGGGCAGCAGCATCTCTTTCCCTGACTTTTCCTGGATCAGGTCGGCAAGCCGCAGGGTTTCGGTCAGCTCCCAGATGTAGTTATTGGGGAAGTGCAGCGTCTCGATCTTGGTGAGCTTAGTGTCGTCCGGGAACTCATAAATTATTTATTGCATTGGGAGCATGGGCAGTAATTCCCTCTTCATATTTTCGAGTTCTGTTGTCAGAAAGCATATGCACCAACTCGAAGATTTTTAGATATGAATAGATCCTCTGAAGACGGAAAAGTGCAGACCTCTCCTACATCAGCAGCACAAAGAATGGGATCATGATACAGCCCCAGGTGCACACAAAATCTACATCTCAGAGGAACAGGTGCACACGCGCTGTACATCTCAGATCTACAGGTCTACACAAGATCTACACCTGAGAGGTACAGATGCACAGGTGCCATGCATCCCGGAGGTACAAGTCCGCACAAGATCTACACACTTCAGAGGTACAGATCCACAGGCACTGTACATCTTGGAGCTACAGTTACACACAAGATATACACCTCAGAGGTACAGATGCACATGTGTTGGAGACCTCGGAGTGACAGGTCCGCACAATATCTACACCTAAGAGGTAGAAATGCACAGGTGCTGTGCATCTCGGAGATATATGCCCGCACACGATCTAGACACCTGAGAGGTACAGACGCGCAGGTGCCATGCATTTCAGAGGCAAAACACACAAGATGATGGACGGAATGCTGCACATTGGCAAACATTCACCCCCAGTCACAGATCTGGGTTTAATCCATCGTTATTTTGCTTCACCACGCCACCCCAGTTCAGACATAGCCATATGCAAATCAGTCTTGACCCTGTGCCTCATGGGAACAGTCCAGACCGAACTGCCAAGCCATGTCTTCCCTGGACCGGAATCAAGCATCCTAGGACCGGTTTCAGGCTATCAGCCTTCATCAGCCAGGATAGCTTGACTCCAGTGGCGTAGTGAGCACGGGACCCACGTCTGGGCATACCCTTCCCACATAGGGCGAAATGCAAAACACACAAGATGATGGACGGAATGCTGCACATTGGCAAACATTCACCCCCAGTCACATATCTGGGTTTAATCCATCGTTATTTTGCTTCACCACGCCACCCCAGTTCAGACATAGCCATATGCAAATCAGTCTTGACCCTGTGCCTCATGGGAACAGTCCAGACCGAACTGCCAAGCCATGTCTTCCCTGGACCGGAATCAAGCATCCTAGGACCGGTTTCAGGCTATCAGCCTTCATCAGCCAGGATAGCTTGACTCCAGTGGCGTAGTGAGCACGGGACCCACGTCTGGGCATACCCTTCCCACATAGGGCGAAATGCAAAACACACAAGATGATGGACGGAATGCTGCACATTGGCAAACATTCACCCCCAGTCACAGATCTGGGTTTAATCCATCGTTATTTTGCTTCACCACGCCACCCCAGTTCAGACATAGCCATATGCAAATCAGTCTTGACCCTGTGCCTCATGGGAACAGTCCAGACCGAACTGCCAAGCCATGTCTTCCCTGGACCGGAATCAAGCATCCTAGGACCGGTTTCAGGCTATCAGCCTTCATCAGCCAGGATAGCTTGACTCCAGTGGCGTAGTGAGCACGGGACCCACGTCTGGGCATACCCTTCCCACATAGGGCGAAATGCAAAACACACAAGATGATGGACTGAATGCTGCACATTGGCAAACATTCACCCCCAGTCACAGATCTGGGTTTAATCCATCGTTATTTTGCTTCACCACGCCACCCCAGTTCAGACATAGCCATATGCAAATCAGTCTTGACCCTGTGCCTCATGGGAACAGTCCAGACCGAACTGCCAAGCCATGTCTTCCCTGGACCGGAATCAAGCATCCTAGGACCGGTTTCAGGCTATCAGCCTTCATCAGCCAGGATAGCTTGACTCCAGTGGCGTAGTGAGCACGGGACCCACGTCTGGGCATACCCTTCCCACATAGGGCGAAATGCAAAACACACAAGATGATGGACGGAATGCTGCACATTGGCAAACATTCACCCCCAGTCACAGATCTGGGTTTAATCCATCGTTATTTTGCTTCACCACGCCACCCCAGTTCAGACATAGCCATATGCAAATCAGTCTTGACCCTGTGCCTCATGGGAACAGTCCAGACCGAACTGCCAAGCCATGTCTTCCCTGGACCGGAATCAAGCATCCTAGGACCGGTTTCAGGCTATCAGCCTTCATCAGCCAGGATAGCTTGACTCCAGTGGCGTAGTGAGCACGGGACCCACGTCTGGGCATACCCTTCCCACATAGGGCGAAATGCAAAACACACAAGATGATGGACGGAATGCTGCACATTGGCAAACATTCACCCCCAGTCACAGATCTGGGTTTAATCCATCGTTATTTTGCTTCACCACGCCACCCCAGTTCAGACATAGCCATATGCAAATCAGTCTTGACCCTGTGCCTCATGGGAACAGTCCAGACCGAACGTCCAAGCCATGTCTTCCCTGGACCGGAATCAAGCATCCTAGGACCGGTTTCAGGCTATCAGCCTTCATCAGCCAGGATAGCTTGACTCCAGTGGCGTAGTGAGCACGGGACCCACGTCTGGGCATACCCTTCCCACATAGGGCGAAATGCAAAACACACAAGATGATGGACTGAATGCTGCACATTGGCAAACATTCACCCCCAGTCACAGATCTGGGTTTAATCCATCGTTATTTTGCTTCACCACGCCACCCCAGTTCAGACATAGCCATATGCAAATCAGTCTTGACCCTGTGCCTCATGGGAACAGTCCAGACCGAACTGCCAAGCCATGTCTTCCCTGGACCGGAATCAAGCATCCTAGGACCGGTTTCAGGCTATCAGCCTTCATCAGCCAGGATAGCTTGACTCCAGTGGCGTAGTGAGCACGGGACCCACGTCTGGGCATACCCTTCCCACATAGGGCGAAATGCAAAACACACAAGATGATGGACGGAATGCTGCACATTGGCAAACATTCACCCCCAGTCACAGATCTGGGTTTAATCCATCGTTATTTTGCTTCACCACGCCACCCCAGTTCAGACATAGCCATATGCAAATCAGTCTTGACCCTGTGCCTCATGGGAACAGTCCAGACCGAACTGCCAAGCCATGTCTTCCCTGGACCGGAATCAAGCATCCTAGGACCGGTTTCAGGCTATCAGCCTTCATCAGCCAGGATAGCTTGACTCCAGTGGCGTAGTGAGCACGGGACCCACGTCTGGGCATACCCTTCCCACATAGGGAGAAATGCAAAACACACAAGATGATGGACGGAATGCTGCACATTGGCAAACATTCACCCCCAGTCACAGATCTGGGTTTAATCCATCGTTATTTTGCTTCACCACGCCACCCCAGTTCAGACATAGCCATATGCAAATCAGTCTTGACCCTGTGCCTCATGGGAACAGTCCAGACCGAACTGCCAAGCCATGTCTTCCCTGGACCGGAATCAAGCATCCTAGGACCGGTTTCAGGCTATCAGCCTTCATCAGCCAGGATAGCTTGACTCCAGTGGCGTAATGAGCACGGGACCCACGTCTGGGCATACCCTTCCCACATAGGGCGAAATGCAAAACACACAAGATGATGGACGGAATGCTGCACATTGGCAAACATTCACCCCCAGTCACAGATCTGGGTTTAATCCATCGTTATTTTGCTTCACCACGCCACCCCAGTTCAGACATAGCCATATGCAAATCAGTCTTGACCCTGTGCCTCATGGGAACAGTCCAGACCGAACTGCCAAGCCATGTCTTCCTGGACCGGAATCAAGCATCCTAGGACCGGTTTCAGGCTATCAGCCTTCATCAGCCAGGATAGCTTGACTCCAGTGGCGTAGTGAGCACGGGACCCACGTCTGGGCATACCCTTCCCACATAGGGCGAAATGCAAAACACACAAGATGATGGACGGAATGCTGCACATTGGAAAACATTCACCCCCAGTCACAGATCTGGGTTTAATCCATCGTTATTTTGCTTTACCACGCCACCCCAGTTCAGACATAGCCATATGCAAATCAGTCTTGACCCTGTGCCTCTTGGGAACAGTCCAGACCGAACTGCCAAGCCATGTCTTCCCTGGACCGGAATCAAGCATCCTAGGACCGGTTTCAGGCTATCAGCCTTCATCAGCCAGGATAGCTTGACTCCAGTGGTGTAGTGAGCATGGGACCCACGTCTGGGCATACCCTTCCCACATAGGGCGAAATGCAAAACACACAAGATGATGGACGGAATGCTGCACATAGGCAAACATTCACCCCCAGTCACAGATCTGGGTTTAATCCATCGTTATTTTGCTTCACCACGCCACCCCAGTTCAGACCTAGCCATATGCAAATCAGTCTTGACCCTGTGCCTCATGTCTGAACTGGGGTGGTGGAGTGAGCTAAAGAATGATGATGGATTAAACCCAGATCAGTTGACTGGGGGTGAGTGTTTGATTGGCTCAAACGTTCCGTCCATCATCCCCTTTTGTATCGCTTTGTTCGCCCTAAGTTGGCGGGGGTATGCCCAGACGTGGGTCCCTTGCTCACTTTGCCACTGGATTCAAGCAAGCCTGGCTGATGACGGCTGGAATGCCAGAAACCGGTCCTAGGATGCTTGTTTCCGGTCCAGGGAAGACATGGCTTGGCAGTTCGGGCTGGACTGTTCCCATGAGGCACAGGGTCAGACTGATTTGCATATGGCCATGTCTGAACTGGGGTGGTGGAGTGAGCTAAAGAATGATGATGGATTAAACCCAGATCAGTTGACTGGGGGTGAGTGTTTGATTGGCTCAAACGTTCCGTCCATCATCCCCTTTTGTATCGCTTGTTCGCCCTAAGTTGGCGGGGGTATGCCCAGACGTGGGTCCCTTGCTCACTTTGCCACTGGATTCAAGCAAGCCTGGCTGATGACGGCTGGAATGCCAGAAACCGGTCCTAGGATGCTTGTTTCCGGTCCAGGGAAGACATGGCTTGGCAGTTCGGGCTGGACTGTTCCCATGAGGCACAGGGTCAGACTGATTTGCATATGGCCATGTCTGAACTGGGGTGGTGGAGTGAGCTAAAGAATGATGATGGATTAAACCCAGATCAGTTGACTGGGGTGAGTGTTTGATTGGCTCAAACGTTCCGTCCATCATCCCCTTTGTATCGCTTTGTTCGCCCTAAGTTGGCGGGGGTATGCCCAGACGTGGGTCCCTTGCTCACTTTGCCACTGGATTCAAGCAAGCCTGGCTGATGACGGCTGGAATGCCAGAAACCGGTCCTAGGATGCTTGTTTCCGGTCCAGGGAAGACATGGCTTGGCAGTTCGGGCTGGACTGTTCCCATGAGGCACAGGGTCAGACTGATTTGCATATGGCCATGTCTGAACTGGGGTGGTGGAGTGAGCTAAAGAATGATGATGGATTAAACCCAGATCAGTTGACTGGGGGTGAGTGTTTGATTGGCTCAAACGTTCCGTCCATCATCCCCTTTTGTAATGCATTTCAGAGGAACAGATCTGCACAAGATCCACACACTTCAGAGGTATTGATGCACACACACTGTACATCTCAGACCTATGTATCTACACAAGATCTACACACCTCAGAGGTACAGTTGCGCAGGTGCCATGCATCTTGGAGGTACAGATCTGCACAAGATCTACACACCTCAGAGGTACAGATGAGCACGCACTGTACATCTCAGAGGTACAGATCTGCACAAGATGTACACACCTCAGAGGTACAGATGCGCACGCACTATACATCTCGGTCCTACTTGTCTACACAAGACCTACACCTGAGAGGTACAGATGCACTGGTGCCGTGCATCTCGGAGGTACAGATCTGCACAAGATCTACACACCTCAGAGGTTCAGATGCACACTCACTGTAAATCTTAGAGCTACAGTTCCACACAAGATCTACACACCTCAGAGGTACAGATGCGCAGGTGCCATGCATCTCGGAGGTACAGATCTGCACAAGATCTACACACCTCAGAGGTATAGATGCGCAGATGCCATGCATCTCTAAGGTAGAGATCCGCACAGGATCTACACACCTCAGAGGTACAGATGCACATTTGCTGGACAGCTCGGAGTTGCAGGTCAGCACAATATCTACACCTCCGATGTACAGATTACAGATGTACATGTGATGTACATCTTGGAGAAACAGGCCCTCACAAGATCTACACCTCAGAGGTACAGATGACAGATTCATAGGTGCTGTGCATCTCAGAGCTTTTCTTCCTCTTTCTGCACATATCCTACCTCTGTAGGCATAGTTAGAAAATCGCATTTAAAAAACCTTTGAAATTCATTGAAAAACCATAGGTTTCAAGGACGTTATAGTTAGAAATTAGCATTTAAAAAACCTTAGAAATTCACTGAAAAAACCACAGGTTTCGGGGATGTTATAGTTAGTTGGACATTTCACTCGTGCAAACCAGAGAAATTCAGCCGTTATAGTTAGTTGAGCTAACTATAACTCGCGCCCCCGCAATGGACTGCTGATGACGTCACATATTACATCACTCATGACATGGTCAGTGACATCACTGATGACATCACTGATGACATCTCAAATGACATCACTGATGACATCACTGATGACTTCATCCTCGTGATCATCTGATGCACCTCCTGACACCCTAATATAACCTTTGATACACCCCCTCTAAAATACAGACTACCATTCTGGAAACCATAGACACACCAATACCAGTTAGTACATACCCACTGACTGATTCCTAGGTCTACACACAGACACACATCCATTCACTCACCCATACAGTCACTCATACATGCAGGCACTCATCAATACAGCTACTATCATATGCACTCATACACCTATACAGACACTCACACACCGCCACTCACCCATAGAGTTACTCACACACCTAGTCAGTCATGCAAAGAATCAATCACACTCCCATTTACTCACCTATACAGTTATACACACACCACCTCACTTATTCATACACATACTAACACATTCTTACTCTCTTATACAATCACTGATACAAGCACACACTCATCCATACAGCCACTCTCACAATCACTCACTCTCACATATAGTCATTTATATAGTCCAACACTCACATATACTGCCTTTCACATATGTAGTTACTCACACATGTACCACTGAGACATCCATTCACTCACCAACACACCCATACACACATACCCTGTGGTTTTTTCAGTGAATTTCTAAGGTTTTTTAAATGCTAATTTCTAACTATAATGTCCCTGAAACCTATGGTTTTGTCAGTGAATTTATTTATATATATATAGACATATATTTGTGCATATGAAGGATATTCATTTTTAGAGACATCTGGATTGCTGGTATTCCTTTTCGATAGGTTCAGATTGTAAGGTGGTGTGCTAAAATGCATTTAATGCAGTGCACTTGCCAGGGGTTAGTGAGAATGAATCGCATGTGTATTCAATGTTTTCTTTATAAATTGTGACCAGTTGTTGTTTTTACATGCATTAGTTTACTGCGCCAAATTTAAGACTCAAGTATCATTTATTGGATTATATGTAGGTTGTAGAATTAATATGCATTCATAGTAGACTGTTCATTTAGCATGATGGTGGGCCTTAAGCATACAGTCGAGACATTTAATACTAACGTGAAAGTTGTTTTTGTGTATGCCTTCGCCTCTGCAGGTGCAGACCAAAGGCATTCATTAGCTAGCAAAAAGCACATTGTATTTCAGAGATAGTGAGGTAAGGATTAATTAGCACAGTAAAATAATTTTAATGAAGAACAGAGGGAGTGTTACCAGTTGGTACTATCAGACAAAGGAAGGAATCCAAGGACTCCTTGGAAGCAGATACTGGAATATGGGAGTAGTGTTCAAGGTGCCAAATTCTTTCTTGGGAACTGGAAGAAGTACTATGATGCATTTGAGGTCATATTTCGCAAATGGTATTTATGCATTTTAATTAGTGTACAAACCTTGGGTTTAGTCAGATTCCCTTTAAACTTAGTGCCTGATTATGAGCTTGGCGGACGGATGGACCGCCAAACCCTCCGTGGCGGTGTGGCTACTGCTGAACCGCCGGTCCGACCGCCTTTTTAAGACTTTGACGGTCAGATTGACATTGGACTGCAACATCCACTGCGGATCCCTGATTCCTCAGTGGTGGTGCGGCAGTCTGAGGCTGCAATATGCTGGTGGCGCCGCCAAGCATATTACGAGTTTCCAGTCCTCCACACTTTCCATGGCGGTGAGCCCATGAAAAGTGTGCTGGTGAGGAAACTAAGGGGGCCCTGCACGGCATCTGCTTAACAGTCCATGCCGCGCAGGAACTTCCTTTGGCGTTCCCATTGCAGTGCCTTTCTAAGGCTCACCGCCTGGATCCACCAAAGCACCGCTCTCCAGACCAGGAGAAAACTCCTAATCTGGCGACCAGTCGGTGGATGAGTTTGGCAGTGTGGGAGCGGGGCTCTGCCGTGGCAGCCCGCTCTCACACCACCAAGCTTGTAGTCAGGCCCTAAGAGATTACAAAACTTTCTTGTCATCTCTGAATGTGTGGCTTTATGCTATACATGACTCCCTACCTATAGTTCTACAGAGGTTCTTATGCTGACTCCTTTCTTACATCCTTGATTTCATGGGGTTTCCCCTATTCTTAGTTTAGTGTAGGGTTTAGTAGATGTTGTGATTCTTTTCCATGTATCGGGAGAAGGATGGAAACCATTCATCTAGTCATCAAATCCTATTCCTCATTTTCTGCATAGCTGCCACAGAAATTCTTAGATGTTCCTGGCTGTTGAGAACCAATATTGTACGCCGCTATTAATTTCCTTTGATAATTTTGTATTTTTATAGTATGCTCTTGAGATTGACTTTTATTAGTCTGGCTTTGAGTTTGTAATACACCTTTTAACTTCAAGTTACTAACTCAGACTTTTATTGTGTGATCCTAATGGTCACACTGCACCTTAAGATTTAAATTGTTGTTAACCCTTTTCCCTCTCAAGCTACTAAAAAGGTCTATTGACCAGAGTTGAATTGGAAGGAATGGCCCAGAGCATTCTCAGTGGCAATGCCCCTAGGTCACAGTCAGGAATATAGGCGAAGAAAGGAGAAAACCAAATATGGTAATTCACAAAACAAAAATGTGGACTATTGTTCAGCTCCCAGAAGTCAGGCACAGTTCTGTCATTGTCCTAAATGAACAGTGACATACATATATGAATATTTACCTGCTAGGAAAAGTACTCTATAAAATCCATAAAGGAGCAGCAGACAAGCACACCAATACTTGAGCATTGGATATCCGCAACCACAGTTATCTTTTAGATTCCACACAGGAATGCCAGTGGCACAATCCACAGAAGTTGACCAGATACAGGTCGCTGAGTGGATGCTCAATGGAGCCCACCAAGAAGCAACAGAAGAGCAACACAGTATGCACTGAATACAGACAGCCAAGGTATGAGCTCAAGGGAGTCAGTCATTGATTAACCAGGTGGCTACAAGAAAGTGGTTAGCAGGTGCTACCAGGGATAATAGTGTTGGTAATTAAACAGTTCAGTGTAAGCAATGTGATTAATCAGTTAGATACAGTGGAGGAGAACAAGCAGTTTAAGGAAGAAGGGAGAAGGGAGAATAAGAAGCCAGAGGTTTGAGCCTCAACCCTATTTGACCATACCTGGCCCTCAAAGAGCAGAGGTAATATCCTTAATGGGATATATTCATTTGCAGTAGCGTAGAAAGGAGTGCACGGGTCCAGAGGGGCTCAAGGCATAAGGAGCTTATTATATCTCTGTAGCTCACACAAGAGAACAGACAGCTAGCCCTTGGAGTCACTCTGATCATCTTGGGTACAAGGAGCAGGTCCATTTCTCCTTCTTCAGACAGCAGGGCAGAAAAAAGTCTCTCAGCAGCAGCGTAGCAGGACACCCCTTCTTCTGAATCTTCTACAGGTTTAAGAGTGTACTGGGGAGTTATGCTGGTTGTCCAATATTTATACCTAGTGCCAGCCTTTGTGAGTTGTAAGACATCCTTCCCTACCCCACTGCTGGTTCTGGAAAGTTGTCCCCTTCCCCAGTTAATGCTCCAGACTGTTTGGGGTGACAAAAGGCTGTTGTCAGGTTCCTTTGTGTGTGCTGAGGCAAGCCTTTGAAGTGTAAGAGGGGCAGCGGACAGCTCCGCCCCCAGCCATTTTGGCAGGGTGGCCCATCCTGCCCACCTCTAGTCCCCTTTATGTCACTGTTTGTGAGAAATACACAAACCCCAACAACAAAGCCATTTATAGTCATGTGACACAAGATACTGGCAGAAGGAACACATGGTTAGGACAAGAAATGCCAACCTTCCAAAAGTTGCATTTTCAGAATTGTGAGTTAAAATTTGACATTACCATTAAATTACAATTCATTTGAGTCTAACCAGCATAATCTAGCTGCTCCTAATCTAAAATTAGCTCTTATTAAATGTGATAAGGTAACCCAGTGTTAGTCAAAGAGAGAGATAGTCCTCACCACAGTGAAAAATGAATTTAGGTGTTTTTGACTGCCAGGACATGTAAATCATAAGAACACATGTATTTTGTATTTTTACAATACCATGCACCCTGCCCCACGAGCTGTTAGGGCTTAACTTAGGAGTTACTTATAGGCATTAAAAAAGAAAGTTTAGGCCCAGGGAAAGGTGTATTATGCCAGGAGGAAATGGCAGTTTAAAACAGCCCTACATGCTGCAGTAACAGGCCTAAGTTATGTTTTATAGGGCTACTGGAGTGGGTGGCACAATGAGTGTTGCAGGCCCCAGTTTCTCCCCAGCTGAAAGACTGGAAAACTGACCACCCTCTTGGGAGTTCCCAACTCTAACGCAGAAAAACCTGGAAAGACCATCACCATTGGAGTGTCAGTCCCTGGACAGTGTTCCACTATAAAATCCATTCCCTGGAGGGAGATGGACCACTTCAACAGTTTCAGATTCTCGCCTCTCACTTACATTAGCCACCTGAGGTGTCTATGGTCTGTCTGAACTCTGAAGTGAGCCCCAAAAAAGTAGGGTCTCAATTTCTTCATTGCCCAGACCATTGTAAAGGCTTCCCTGTCTAACACACTCTGCCTTAGTTCTGTGGTAAGAAATCTCTTGCTAATGAAGGCTATAGGTTGGTCTAGGCCCTCTTCATTTAGCTGTGACAGCGTATCACCAATGGCATGCTCTAAGGCATCTGTCTGAACAATGAATTCTTTGGGGAGTCAGAAGACTTGAACACGAGTGCTGTGCTCATGGCCTCCTTCAAGGTGTAAAATGCTTTCTGACAAGTCTCTGTCCAGATGACCTTCTTTTGCTACTTCTTGGAAGTCAACTCAGTCGAGAGAGCACAATGGTACCAAATCCTCTGACAAAGCTCCTGTAATATACCATGAGGCATAAGAATGCTCTCACTTCTCACTTCTGCCTGGAACAGGAAGGTCTGAATTTGGGTTTGGAAGGGCTGTACTTTGCTCCCACCTACCTGGTGACCCAAACATAACCCTGACTCCCCTGTCTGGCTCGTACTGGCCTTGATAGTCAGGCCTGCCTTCCAACCTAACCAATACCCTGCTGACCAACTGCTGGAAGTTTGCAGGGGCGTTTATAACCCAAAGGGCATCACCCTAAACTGGAAGTGTCCTTCTGGGGTGTAGAATGTAGACCACTCCTCAGCCACCTTGGTCGTTACCAAGCAGACAATCCACAGGCATGGCTGGACTCACAAATATACTTAAGAAACCTGAGACCCCACCCCATTCAAAGGGAGCCAGAGCCACAGGGTAGTGACTCTTGTGGTCATCAGCTACTACAACCTGGTGGAAGACGTTGAGGACTACTGGCTCCTGGGTTTCTCAGATCCTCCACCCACTGACCATTGATGGTGACCCACTGCTTATACATGTTAGTATTGCATCTTAGCCTTTGGCGCATTATCTCGGTCACCCAGGGACACTAGAAAAACCTCTGCACTCTCCCCCAATACCGACTGCGGCAACCTCCTCCCCAAACGATACACTGGCCATCCCTAGTGTCTGCCTCCCAGTGGGGGCTGCTGCCTTTTAGGACGTGTCTGTACATGTAGCTCTTATTGAATTTAGGGTCAAAATATCCTGATGATTTCTTCTCATGATAACCACCATTCTTCTGGTCAGGTTGGGACAGGGAATCCTTCCCTTGAGAACTACTTTGGGGGCCTTTGGAGAGCTCTTTGATTTTATTTTTGTTTCCGCCCTCTTTTGTCTGGTGTGGACCCTGTCCCCCTTTTGGTGATCACCTCCAGATGCCTTCTTGAACACTCTGGTGCTAACCCAGAGGTCTGTGTCTTTTGCAAGCTCTCTGGGTGAAGTGACCTTGCTGTCAATCAGGAGTTGTCACAGCTCTGTAAAGCAAATAGTGAGCATGTGTTCTCTCAAAATCAGATCATACAGCCCCTCTTAATCACTCATAATCACTCACGTTGCCCAAATGCGGTCACAAGATTGGCATTCATGGGAGCATACCTTATCTGGCCCTCTACTTCTATTGTCAGCAGGGTATCTCTCCCACTCTAGGCATGTGCTTCCAGAGTTTCACCCACCAGAGCCCCGCTGGGACCCTATGCATTCTTAGGGCTACCACATAGGCCTAAAATCACTTATCAATATAATTCACAACCACACAGTGAGGCACCAGGTCTTTAGTAATGTGAACTCTCTTATCCCCATTGGACACTGCAGTTTTGCTGCCACCATTGTTGTTGGACCCTGTGTGTTGTTTGGCTTTCAGGTCCAGTGCTCAGTGGCGGCTCCTCCACTATGGCGGAGGAGTGTTGCCCCACTGAATTTGAGCAGTGTAAAGGAAAGGAAACATAAAATGATAATAACTTTGAGTTATTATCATGTTATGTTTCCTTTGAGGGCGGGCGGGCGGGTAGGCAGGGCTGCTCTGCTCAGGGAGCAGGGGAGGAGTGGTTTTCTCACTCCTAAGGGCGCAATTACTGTTTGGTTGGCCCTCTCGGGCTGCCCAAACCAGTCATGCGCACTTTGCCCGTTCTCCATACAGCCTGCATTACAGCCTGCATGGAGAACGAGCCCTTTTTCTGCAATGTGATTGGTCAGGGGAACCTGGCTTTTCTTCCTGGCTTCCTGTACCACAAGGAGAGAAGGAAAAAGGAGCAGACCCGGCGGCAAGGTCAAGTGTATATTTTTTTTAAATTATTTTGTTTAAGCTTGCGCTACCTCACGCCCCCCTGTGCCCCTCCTTAACACCCCCTGCACCCGCCCCTCCACCCACCACTGCCAGTGCTTACAGACTCACTTCATGAGCCAAAAAGGATTTTGTTTTCTTACAAAGACACCTCAGCTTGCTTATCTTCGAGGGTACATTAGTTTTCCTCCAGTTACAATTTGGCCAGCTGAAGCTTGAACTCATTGACAGCACTCCTGTCCTCCAGCTCTTTAGGGGACAGGTTGTGGGAGGATACTCTGCTCCCTGCCTTAGCAGGAATACACACTCCTGTGGGCAGGTTGTTATTCTCCTCCTGCTGCTGCCTCTCTGAGCCTGTGGCCAGCCCATTTTCTACCTGACCCTCATCCTTCAAGTCCACCTCCTCATCCTCAGGGTTATCCTCCTCCTGCTCCAGTGTTGTAGCCTGAATCCTTCTGACTGCCTCAAAGGCTCCGAGGGCTATTTGAAAATTCACTTTGTTGCCCCTTTCCCAATTCAGCCCTCTCTTCTTGCAGAGCCTCTTCAGCATAACTTTCAATACAAAATCCTATGCCTATACGAATTACTAAACATTTCACACATTATATGTATAGTGCAGGACACATATCATGTTTGGAAAAATTAAAAAATGTCTTATTAGTTCCTGCTTGAGGAGGCTTTATGTTTTGATGCAAAGAGAGTTCTGACTATTTTAGTAGAACATACTTTGCATTAACCCTATGGGCAGTTGCTCTGATCTGCCAGTTACACCTAAGTAATTACCCTGACGTGTGTGGGCAGAATTATCAAGTCTTTTTGCCAGTGCAAAATCACAAAAACGTGAATTGGGACAAAGTCTTGATAAACTATTTACTTTCCAGTACAAAACTTTTTCAGGCTGGGAAATTCACTCTACTTCCCATTACTTTGCATCAAGGGGCATTCCATGGGTAGTACTTGGGCATTCCCATGAAACAACACATGGGTTTTGAGGCACAACCAGGGCCGGACTGGCTACCGGGCATTTTGGTGTGCTGCCAAGCTGGGGGATGATTTCGTTGATGGGGACCTGCGTGTGCTTAAAAACATTTGTTTTGCTTTGTTTATTTCGAAGCTCACGCAGGCCCCCATCAACAAAATCAGCCCCCACCGCAGTGAAATCAGCCCCCAGCTCGGCAGCACACCAAAACGCCCGTAGCCAGTCCGGCCCTGGGCACAACCCAATCTAGTAAGAATGGTAGACAAGGATTTGGCCAACAATAATACCTCCTAGAGGAGTTGAAAAAGAGAAACTAACTTTTCCAACATTGCATTGTGTTGTAGTGTTGCAATATACTGTCTAAGCATAGGGTTTTGAAATCACAGGATACCTTTCAGAACAAAACCTATGCTAAACAAATGCACACACCTTTCCAATATGATGCATCCCTGTCCCCATGAAGGAAATAAATTAGTAAGCCTGTAGGATTAAAGCATCTGGTCTGCCAGTGGACCCATATCCTGCATCCGACATGATAAAAGACTCCCTGGCCAGTAACATGCCCACATTGATTAATTTCTCTTGGTCAAGGATATAAACCCTAGCTCATTCGTATATGGAATTATAAGCCCACTATAGTCTGATCTTCAATTTTCCATATTGTAAAAAGAACTTGAACAAATTGCTACAGATGTAAAATTAGGTCATATCAAGATCAGATGCGGCTGGGATAAAAATGACTAACTATTTATGAGGACAAATAGGCTGCTTAGATCCTCCAGGACAACTCAGCAGCATATGACATGACAGTATTCCGCACCTAAGATTCAGGAAATGGAACCGCAGTAAAATGGACCAAAACATTCTTCTCTGATTAAAAGTAACAATCATGGAATTAAGTGTGGTGTCCACCAAGTTTCTGTTCTCTCCCCACTACTGTTGAACTATTTTTGAAACTTGTCACAGGTGCTATACCAGTATATGCTTCATTTTCAGATACACAAAGACACCACAATCTACATCTGTCAAGCAAATAACTCAGAGTATTTGTATAAAATCACCAAGTATCATGACTAAATCCAGCTCTATATGAGAGAAAGTTTCCTGTCGCTAATGGTTGAAAAAACATCATTTGGGTCCTGGGAGATCATTACAGCACATCTCTCTCCTTTAGTTAGCCTTCTATCCTAAGTCTCACTCCATCCACTAGTTGAAAGTCAGAAACATGGGAATCATCTTTGGAGAGGAGAGGTGTGGAGAGGACAGGTGTGGTGCGGCGGCCAGGGCAGCTGACTTCGGAGCACAGGGCTCATGGTTCGATCCCCGGCGGCAGCTCAGCTCAGCACCATGTGACTCTGGGCAATAGCTCACTTAATTTCCACGACGGCCCCCAGCGCCTTGAGACCCGTAATGGTGAGTAGTTTGCGCTTTACAAATACGGATTTATTTATTTATCTTTTCACGCTGTAACTCAATAATGTTATTATTACCTTCTAACTATCCATTCTTTCGAAATGCTCCCTCTCCTTCAAGCAGCCCATATATTTAAGCTATCAAGATGTCCGGTCTTGAGGTACAGACACTACTATAATTTAAAAAAATATATATTTATTTATTTACAATATAGAGATGCTGATAGAAGTTAATTAACAAAGACGCCCAAAATTTGCCTGAGCATGCAACTGTTTCACCGTGCATGCCAGCAAAGTAAAGTCTCCTCCAGAGACGACTACGACACTCTTTATTATACATATGGCCAACTCTAACAAATGCACAACATATCTTGAAAATCCCACCAGGAACTTTGATTCGTCATCACTACACTTGATCTCACAAGGCACATTCAAGCGGGTGACTAAAACATGACGATGGGTCTGGTTGAGTGTTGGATCCCAAATTGTAGAATGCTCTGGACTGCCAGGTAAGAACTGAATCAAACCACTAGCAACTCTACTGAAAACTAAATTTCTAAAGAAAGCATTTGCCTGAGCAATTTGGGTTGACAGTTTTCATCTCGTCCTGTTGAACGCTAATAAGTCCTTAACTACAACCTAATATTGTTATTATTTGACATCTGTACACAATGCTACTGAGTTATCAAACAATAACAATCAACACTTTACAAAACAACGCAATAATTAAATACATTACATGCCTTTCTTCTTTCCGTAAGAAAACAGGCCATATTATTTTGTTACCACTAGAGATGGATGGAATTGGAGGAATTTGATTCTGTGAAATTACATTAAAATTCTGCTAAGTTCCGTGGAATTCTGCAACGGGGTGGATTGGGAATTTGTCACTATTTTCTTAGAGCAAATTGCATCCTTGTGTCCGAAATAGGATCCAAGGATGTATTGTGCGCTAAGAAAATAGTGCAGCCAAGTGCTCCTTGGTGCCCATACATACTCTGCACTAATACATAAGGGCGCTGAGGATTATGCACTGCTGTGCAGTAATTTTTAAACAGGGCTGAAAATTCACAGTAAATTAAAGTTTAATCTGTAGTTATTTTTAAACATAGAGGGACTGTGTAGTAAAGAGGTCCACGCAGTAAGGATGAAATTCAGGAAGCTTTATTGAAGATAGTTACATGAAGGAAAAATCCAGAACAGCAGGAAGTCTAGTACTGTGGAGCATGTATGTAATGATCTGTGAAGCAGCCAAACCAGGAGCAGCCTGCATGCTGCTCAGCCGATTCTCAACTGTCACTTCCAACCTCTCAAGCACCCAACATTCCAATCGCATCATCACTCCAACATTCCATGCAGCACACACACAGACACACTGGCTGAGCAGGGGATGTAAAGGGCATAACAAGAACATAATTAGGATACTACATATCCCCCTTTCTTATAAAACAGAAGCAATAGTCATATACTTAAAAGGGATGTAACAATAAGAACCCAGTAAGGAAAGAGCTGAAAGCTGAAATGAATGCAAATGCAACCAAGGAAGTAAGGTCAAGAAAAGGACAGAAAGGTACGAGCGTAGAGATAGTTGTGGGAAAACAAAGAGGAAGCAAAGGGTGAGAGGCACAAATAGAAATAAGACATCCTCTCCAACAAGGAGAACTGTAATAAGTGGAGGGAAATAACAAGTAAGTAAATGGACATAGTCGCACCAAAGACTACCCCCAAACACACCCACTGGCCAGGCAGGCAAGGAAGGAAGGACCAGGCACGACGCATACTGAACAAAAGACTTACACCCAAACGAGAAAAGAAGGAAAGATTTCCTCCGGAACAAGGAAGAAGGAGAAAAAAACTGAAGATAAGGAAAGACAGAGACAAAGGAAGAATAACAACAATGTGTATAGTTCAGGTTCCAAGGATGAGAAAGAAATGTAACATCACGTGGATTACTGAACCAGTTTGAAAACAGAGGAGAAGAATAAAAATACAAACAAGTATAGTTCATCCTCCCATAATTTCAAATAGATAATATAAATATAAGATTAACGATGCGTTTTACATCGACAATGTAACATAGTAAGAATAACATTGCGAGAAAATAACAGCAAATGGGAATGAGACCCATGTAAATGGGACTGGCATTCATAAGGGACTGAACACCCAAAAACGTGTGGATGGGACTGGACCCATGGCCTATCTCTGAGAGAAAGGCGTAAATGTAGTGTGACCAAATGGGGCTAGAACCCAATGCCATCCCAATGAGGGAAGAATCACAATGTAAAGTGAACAATGGACCCCTGAGAGTGTGTACCAAGAATCCATGTATGAGAAATGATGAGCCCTGGGTAGGTACCCTGAGAGAAGGGTAGAATAGTAAGTGTAAATGGGACTGTGACCCATACTAAAATGCCCTATGTGAGGTTATAGACCGTAAGAGAAAATGTAGGCAAGTGTGTTGTGAGCAAATGGGGCTAGCACCCAATGCCATCCCAATGAGGGAAGAAAGAAGCGTTAAACGTACACATGTAAAATGAACAATGAGCCCAAGAAGGTGTGAACCCAGGGTCCATAAACGTAAGGCGTGGCCTCTGTTGGCAAGTGTAATGCAAGCACAAGGGACTAAAACCCTTGGCCCTCCCTAAGTAGGGAAGAATAAAGTGTAAATAAACACAGGGGATGAACACAGAGAAGCCATGAAAGTGTATGGCATGTCAGAAAGTAGCAAAGTGTTTGAACGAATCCCACCATACAATGGCATGAAGTATGGCTGGAGAACAAACAAGTTCCTTGATGTAGTGTTCCGAAAACGACAACATGAGCGATAATGACTGTGAAATTAAATGCTGCGGAACACTGTAGTGAAAGAGCGTTCAATTGAGTGGCGGCGATGAACAATTGACAGTACTCTTTAAAGTTGCACACGAAGTGCATACATCCGGTGTGAAGCATGGAGAAAAACATTAATTGCGCAGGCCGCCTGACATCTACATGCACCACGCGGTGCATAGTAAGCAAATGAAGAGGAGGGAGGAAAGTGGTGGCTGAATCAGGAGTATGGCTGAAGACGAGCCGCACAGCCGATGGATGCGTGTGCCGACTTAGGAAAATCAGCCTCTTCTGCATCTTCCATCCAGGGCACTCCACTCTGGTTCTGTAGGTGGCCAGGGCCCACTCCCACCATGCCAGGCAGATCACAAGAAAGTTAGTACCACAGGAAGCAACCCCTGCAGCAGGCCTCAATCATGCAGACCCGACAGCACAGATCTCTCAGCACCAGACCTGTCCACCAGTGGCTCTTTTCTTCTTTCATGGCTTGTTTGTTCCCCTGAACAGCCAACACCTTCTTCAAAATGCATCGATCCGGATTGGCCACTGATTGTCATATCCAGGAGAGCTTCGGACCAGGAGCCCAAATAATTTGTATCCATCATGTTGGCCCTTATGGCCACGCCCTGCCGTTCCTATCTTTTCTATTCAGATGTCTCCGCCTCATGTGCAGAAATCTCTGCACACATAGGTATACATTTTTGTAGTAAATGTGGATGAAACCTGGGGCAGTGTCTGGAAAATGAGGAATACTTACTTCTAAATGAAAGGTATTAGAGGGGGGAAAGGAGGGGCATGTGGCCCCCCTCACCAAGCCATTATAGGCCCTGGGGAGCCCACCCAGGGGCTGCATTCAATATTGGGAGGGGGCAAGCGGTTCACCTTCCTGAGATATTATAGACCCCAGGTAACCCACCCCTGGTGCCGAAATGTCCACAAAAGTGGAGGGGGACCACATGGCTCCCCTCCCACAGCCTTTAAATACCCCAGAAAACCCATACCTGCAGCTGATAAACTTTTTTAAAGGGAGGGGGCTGCATGCCCCCCAGCAGTGCCTTAAATGGCCCCGGGAACTGCATCGGCCAGGGATGGCTCATTTGCTGTGTCCTGGGGAGCCCATCCCAGGGACACTGTAGTTTCCCCACCCGCACAGGAGTGGACAGTGAAACTTGTGTTTATTTCTGTCTGGTGGGAGCATTTTTTAATCTCCCGCCAAACAGGAGCAAACACAAAGTCTGCTCCAAGTGAGCAGGAGCTTCAAGCAGTTCAGGAAGGACCTCAAGACCTGGATGTTCAACCAATAGGAACAGGCAGCGCAATCCCACAGCATGATCCCACAGCGCCTCGAGACCCTCACGGGTGAAGCAGTCACACACTACAAATCCTAATTGATTGATTGAAAAATGCTCCCGCCAGCTGGGAGCAGACTTGTGGTCTGTTTCCCTACCTGCACTGATGTGGGCAGGGAAACAGATCAACAGATTGCTCCCGTTCGGCTCCTGCAGCATGTGAGGAGCCGGCTGAGGTCATGGCAGCCCATGGGCTCCCCTGTGGCCCCCAACATTGTCCATGGTGGGTACCCTGGGTGGGCACCGAGGCACCCATCTTTAAAAGAAACATAATGGGCTCAGGGAGGGGGCTACATGGCCCCCCTCCCCTTTAAAGATTTATATATGGTCCTGGGAGATGGGGTCCCCAAGGCCTAATGAGGCTCTATGGGGGGGTGCTGTGAGGCCCTGTCCCCTTTCAATATAGATACGGCCCTGGGGTATGGGGTACCCAGGGCCTAATGAAGAGGGAGACCACATAGCCCCCCTCCCCTTTTAAAGAGCCAGAGCGCTGGTGTATGGGGTACCCGGGGGCTTATACCGCCCAGGGAGGGAGCCATGCAGTCACCCCTTCCATTTTAAACAAAAACTGGCTCTGAGCGATGGGGTCACTGTTGCCTATGAAGGCTTGTGGAGGGGGGTACACGTCCCCCTCCCCTTTTTTATTCTTTTTGGCCCTGTGATGCTCAATAAGAGTGGTCATCAGTGAAGTCATAATGATGTCATAGAATATGTCATAAGTGATGTAATATGTGAGGTCATAAGCAGTGCATGGTGGGGCACAAGTTATATTAGCTCTGGTGATACATATATATATATAAATATGTGGACTTTGATCAGGATATATATATATATATATATATATATATATATATATATATATATATATATATATATATATATATATATATTTATATATATTACCTATTGGCATTCGCCAGTAGGTAGTTATAGTTAGGACCTAGTTTCCATAGGAAAAGCGTTTTCTGATTAGCCAATATCTTTGGCGCCGGTTGACGAATCTTCGTGAAATTTTCAAAACTAATGGGGCGCTCCGGTCAGCTCCTGTCTTGAAAGTTTCGGGGTGATTCGTCAAGCAGGGGCCGAGAAAAAAGGGGGGTCCCAAAACGCATTTTCCCATCTTAATTTCAATAGGAACTTTAGACAAGGCTACAGCCCGAACTGCTGAACGGAATTACACCACATTTGGCAAACAGGTAGCTCTTGGATCAGAAAGCACCCTTGTTTTGAAATGGTGTAAATCCGTTCAGTAGTTCCTGAGAAATTCAAAACATAAAAATATTGATATCTGAGCACCGAGGAGGATTCGCGAACCCTCCCGGGCACGAGCTTTGCTCTGATTGGCTGTCAACACCCCAAGCCAGGAAGTGTTGGCAGCCATCTTGTGACTCGGTAACCGAGTCACAAGAAAAAGGTAAAACAAAGATAAAAAACAAGAAAAGGGGGCAGGGTAGAAACACCCTGACCCCCTAGGCCTGCTCAGGGGGTCCCACAAGGACCCCCAGGCCCAAAAAAAGCATTTTTTTTTAAAACAGCCAAATTCGCGCTGGGTGCGCAAATCCGGCCGAAAATGTTTTTTAAAAATGAAGCGCGGGCTCTCGCGCTTCGTTTTCTATAATCCCCGGGTGGGCCAGGTACCGGGGGCAATGCCTAATTAATTAGCGGGGGCCTGCGGGGGCCCCCGCAGCCCTGGGGACCGCCAGCTCCCCGGGGCTTAGTTAATTGTATGCGGGGGCACGTGGCCCCCCCACAGCCCCGGGGACAGCCACCTCTTGAACAATAAATGCGTGGGGGGGTTCCAACTCCCCCCACGCTACCCCGGGGACCTCCACCTCTCCGGGGCTTTATTATAATGGAGGTGGGGTGGCCTCGCGGGCCCTCCCAAGCCCCGGTGACCACCACCTCCCCGGGGCTTCCTTGATTAATGAGGGGGCCCTTGTGGGCCCCCCAAGCCCTGGGGACCACCACCTCCCCGGGGCTTCTTTTATTAATGAGGGGGGCCTCAGAGGCCCCCCAAGCCCCGGGTACCGCCACTTCTCCGGGGCTTTATTATAATGGAGGTGGGGTGGCCTCGCGGGCCCTCCTAAGCCCCGGGGACCACCACCTCCCCGGGGCTTCCTTGATTCATGAGGGGAGGGCCTCGCAGGCCCCCCCAAGCCCCGGGGACCACCACCTTCCCGGGGATTTGCACTCGAAGGGAGGCGGGCCGCGCGGCCCCCCTCCTGGAGCCCTAGATGGCCCTGGGGACCGCCTAATTCATTAGTGGGGGCCTGCGGGGGCCCCCGCAGCCCTGGGGACCGCCACCTACCCGGAGCTTAGTTAATTGTATGCGGGGGCACATGGCCCCCACAGCCCCGGGGACAGCCACCTCCCTGGGCTGAAACAATAAATGCGTGGGGGGGTCCAACTCCCCCCACACTGCCCCGGGGACCGCCACCTCTCTGGGGCTTTATTATAATGGAGGCGGGGTGGCCTCGTGGGCCCTCCCAAGCCCCCGGGACCACCACCTCCCCGGGGCTTCCGTTATTAAAGAGGGGGGCCTCGTGGGCCCCTCCAAGCCCCGGGGACCACCACCTCCCCGGGGCTTCTTTCATTAATGAGGGGAGGGCCTCGCGGGCCCCCCCAAGCCCCGGGGACCACCACTTTCCCGGGGCTTTGCACTCAAAGGGAGGCGGGCCGCGCGGCCCCCCTCCTGGAGCCCTAGATGGCCCACAGGGCCAGCTCCTGCAATGTCCCGGGGTGCCCACCCCGGGACATTGCCATTTGCAAACACTGCTTTGCTTCAGGAATCCTGCTCTCGCTTCCAAGAAGCAAAGCAGTATTGCTTTTGGGCATGGGGAGCTGCATGTTAGCAGCTCCCCTTGTCCAAAAGCTATGCCGGCTACCGCAGTAGGCGGGAGCTGGCAGGGACCATGGGGGCATTGGGGTTCCCCCCACGGTCCCCAACTTGAGGGCTGGCCCCGGGGGATGGGGTCCCCGGGGCCAGAAGTGGCCTGGGAGGGGGGCCACTCGGCCCCCTCCCTTTTTTTAATTTAAAAATAAATAAATAAATAAGGCCGGCCCTGGGGGATGAGGTCCCCGGGGCCATAATTGGCTTGAGGAGGGAGGCCACGCGGCCCCCCTCTAAAATAACAAATAAAGGATGGCCAGGCCCCGGGGGATGGGGTCCCAGGGGCCAATTGTGGCCCCCTTCCCTGTTCATAATTAAAACACATTTTTTTTAAAACGAGGCCATGCCCCGGGGATGGGCTCCCCGGAGCCAAAATCAGCCTTGGGAGGGGGCCCGCGCAGCCCCCTTCCCGTTTTTTTTTTTTTAAATGGGTCAGGCCCTGGGGGATGGGGTCCCCAGGGCCCACAAAACATTAAGAGAAGGGGGGCCACACAGCCCCCTTCCAACAAAAAAAAGAAAAAAGGCATCTCCCAGAGGCCCCACCCCCTCCATGTACCACTATGCAAACGCATCTCCAGGCACGTTCTAAGTTGGGGGATTAAGTCCCCTTGAATCCTGAGGGTCCCTGGGGGCCAACTAGCCACCAGGTTCCGCCAGTAAGCCCCACACAGTGGGATTGCTGAGAGGTGGTCCGAGGCCACGCCCCTTTTTAAATCACTCTGCAAACGCACCTCTTGGCGTATTGCTGGTGGAGCGAAGAGGTCCTCTTGTGTCCTGAGGACCTGAGGACTAAAGTGGACTTCATCCACTGGGCAGCAGTGCGCCAGGAGGCACGTTTGCAGAGTGGTGTAAAAAGGGGGCGTGGCCTCCGACCACTGTCAGCAATCCAGCTGTGTGGGGCTTACTGGAGGTACCTGGTGGGCTAGTTGGTCCCCAGGGACCCTCAGGAGGCAAGGGGACTTAATCCCGCAACCCAGAATGCACCAGGAGGCACGTTTGCAGAGTGGTGGAGAAAGGAGGCATGGCCTGTGTCCACCTCTCAGCAATCCCACTGTGTGGGGCTTACTGGAGGTAAGAGGTAGGCTTGTTGGCCCCCAAGGACCCCCAGCAGCGAAGGGGACTTCAATTCCCATCCAAGAGCACACCAGGGAGCGCGTTTGCAGAGTGGTGGGCAAAGGGGGCATGGCCTGCTATGAGAACTTAGCAATCCTGCTGTGTGGGGTTTATTGGAGGTAATAGGAGGGGTAGTTCTTTTCGCATCTCTTTTGCTTGTTTATGCACTTCTTTTGCCTCTTTCTGTACTCCTCTTGCCTCCTTCTGTACCTCTGTTGTTTCTAACTGCACTGCTCTTGCTTCTTTCTGTACCTCTCTTGCAAATTTCTGCACCCCTCTTCTGTCTTTCTGTACCCCTCTTGCCTCTTTCTCCACCTCTGTTCCTTCTTTCTGTACTTGTTTTGTTTCTTTCTGCACCTCTCTTGCTTCTTTCTGCACCCTCTTGCCTGCTTCTGAACCCCTCTTTCAGCAACGCTCTTGCCTCTTTCTGTACCCCTCTTGCCTCTTTCTGTACCCCTCTTGCCTCTTTCTGTACCTCTGCTCCTTCTTTCTGCACTTCTTTTGTTTTTTTCTGCACCTCTCGCTTCTTTCTGCACCCCATTCCCTCTTTCATGAAACTACAGGTTTCAGGGACGTTATAGTTAGAAATTTTCATTTAAAAAACGTTTAGAAATTCACTGAAAAAACCCATAGGTTTCAGGGACGTTATAGTTAGTAATTAGCATTTAAAAAACTTTTGAAATTCACTGAATAAACCATAGGTTTCAGGAACATTATAGTTAGAAATCAGCATTTAAAAAACCTTAGAAATTCAAAGGTTTCAGGGACGTTATAGTTAGTTGGGCATTTCACTCATACAAAACCAGAGAAATTCGGCCGTTATAGTTAGTTGAGCTAACTATAACTCGCGCCCCCGCAATGCATTGCTGATGACGTCACATATTACATCATTCATGACATGGTCAGTGACATCATTGATGACACCACTGATGACATCTCAAATAACATCACTGATGACATCACTGATGACATCATCCACGTGATAATCTGATGCACCTCCTCATACCCTAATAAAGCCTTTGATATACCCACTCTAAAATACAGACTACCATTTTCGAAACCATAGACACACCAATACCAGTTACTACATACCCACTCACTGAGTCCTAGGTCTACACACACATCCACTCATTCGCCCATACAGTCACTCATACATGCAGTCACTCATCAATACAACACCATCATATGCACTCATACACCTATACAGACACTCACACACCACCACTCATCCATAGAGTTACTCACACGCCTAGTCAGTCATGCAAAGAATCAATCACACTCCCATTTACTCACCTATACAGTTATGCACATACCACCTCACTTATTCATACAGATACTAACACATACTTACTCTCTTATACAATCACTGATACAAGCACACACTCATCCATACAGCCACTCTTACAATCACTCACTCTCACATATAGTCATTTATTTCTCCAACACTCACATATACTGCCTTTCACATATGTAGTTACTCACACATGTACCACTTAGACACCTATTCTTTCACCAACACACCCATACACACACTCACTCACCCATACAGCCCTTCACACATGCAGTCTTGAACCCATATACCCAGTGAATCACCCACTCACACATCTATGCACAGAGTCACACACTCCCCACCCACCCACACAGACACTCAGGCACCTATACAGATACTCAGACAACCAATCAATAACCCATATAGACACTCATGTAGCTACTCACCAACCCATGCTGCCGCTTATACACCAACTAACATACTGATACAGACATTCACACAGTTTAGTCACTAACCCATGCATTCAGTAAGACATGTTTAATCTCTCACTTATACAGTCAGTCACGCACCTACTAAATCATCCATTCAGACACTCATACACCCACTCATTCTTCAATACACCTTGGCATTTATATATATAAAACATATTTAAACTTTACAGAAAAACACAGTCACTGGATGATGTCATCAGTGATGTCATTTGAGATGTCATCAGTGATGTCATCAGTGATGTCACTGACCATGTCATGAATGATGTAATATGTGACGTCATCAGCAGTGCATTGCGGGGGCGCGAGTTATAGTTAGCTCAACTAACTATAACGGCCAAATTTCTCTGGTTTTGTACGAGTGAAATGTCCAACTAACTATAACGTTCCTTGGACAAATTGTTTGCTGACACGGCCTCTGATGAGAAGCAAAGACACTTCGAAACGCGTAAGGCCAGGGACTTTATGCGGGGATGGGAAGCCGCATGCCTTTCACAAATAAAGGGTTTTGAACTTACCTGCTGCAGAGTGCGGTCTTGTATCTGGGAAACCTGTGATGTATATTTAAATGCGGCGGTTCCAGGCCGCGGGGACGACGCACCGCCCATAATCAATTAAGGACTCGCAGAAGTGAACTCTTCAAATCTGCATGAGCACAGCAGGCAAAATAATTTAGGCATACGGAATCCTATCCTGGAGCCCACTGGAGGGCTGTAGAAAATGATGTCCCAGATTGCGTGCAGCAAACAAACCCACTGGAGGGTTTAAATCGGCTGAAAAATACTACAAATCCCAGCGTGCATCTTTCAATGATGTTCTATTCAGAAGGCACACCGGAAGCCAAGAGAAATGGAGAAAGCACGCATGGAAATGTGGGAGCCTTGGACAAATTGTTTGCTGACACGGCCTCTGATGAGAAGCAAAGACGCTTCGAAACGCGTAAGGCCAGGGACTTTATGCGGGGATGGGAAGCTGCATGCCTTTCACAAATAAAGGGTTTTGAACTTACCTGCTGCAGAGTGCGGTCTTGTATCTGGGAAACCTGTGATGTATATATATATATATATATATATATATATATATTTTCCTCCAAGATGCCCAAATGATCGAGGACGCACTCGACTGTGAATGATACCCTTCGGTGTTTATTGCAATGGAAAACCAGCATTAGCATTCCGTGTCATAGTTCCAGCCTGATGCGTTTCGAGGCTCCAGCCTCTTGTTCACAGGCAACTTGTGTATGATACGCAGATGGCTCTCATTTACTCATTAATTGCACGCTTAAATTTAGATACTCGCCCCCAATTGGCTGCGCAAGTGCGTCAAACTTGTAGTGCACGCTGGGACTTGTGGTCCCAATTAGAGCAATTATCACCCTCTAGTAGGTTCTGCGTCATCATACAAGTCTTTCAAGTGTTTTATTCACCCTTCAGTGGGCCCCAGGATGCCGTGCAGGTTTGTATTATCCTCATTTACAGTGCTGTTCCGCAGGTAGGCACAGTTCCAACCCATCCAGCCTCTCACAAATTTTTAGATGGTGCAGTCCTCCACGGCAGGGCTGCCGTGTTATTTAATTTCCTCCAAGATGCCCAAACGATTGAGGATGCACTCGACTGTGAATGATACCCTTCGGTGTTTATTGCAATGGAAAACCAGCATTAGCATTCCGTGTCATAGCTACAGCCTGGCACGTTTCGAGGTTCCAGCCTCTTGTTCACAGTCAACTTGTGTATGATACGCAGATGGCGCTCATTTACTCATTAATTGCATGCTTAAATTTAGATACTCGCCCTGCCGTGGAGGACTGCACCATCTCAAAATTTGTGAGAGGCTGGATGGGTTGGAACTGTTGGCAAGGAGCACACTATAATGCACTTTGTGGGCTAATCTACATATTATTTCTTGCTTTGTGGTTCCCCAGTCTAGGCAAGGCACCACCAACATGTTACAAAGGTGCTGTGTGGAACTGCAGGGAGTGCATAAATCATTTATTAAAAGTAAGCTTATTTTTATTGGATGGTGTTATGGTATGTCTAAGCACTCGGAGGGCCTGAGCTTTTATTCCTCATCTAAAGATTGCAATGAGCTCTTGTGGTTGGTCATATGGTAGCATTAAGTGGCCTGAGGAGTGTAAAAGTAAGACTCTAACAGTGTTTATTGTTGTTGACAAAACCAATAGGCTTGCCTCCATATATGGATGTGCCGATTCCTGGACATAGCCAAAAGGCTTGCCTTGTATATTAATGTGGTCATCCTCTGAAAAAATCAATCATTTTGCCTTCATATAATGATGTGTGATTCTTTAACTAAGCTTGTAGGCTTACCTTCATATAATGATATGGTGACCCCATGACAAAGCCAATAGGCTTGCATTGTATATTGGTGTTGTCCCCCTTGACCAAGCTAACAGGCCTGCCTTTTATATGTTGATGTTTTGAACCTTTGTCAAAGCCAGTAGATCTGACTTATTTAAAATAACAACCCATTATATTGTGATGAGGTCTCTCATTGGCATGCCGTGCACAGAGGGGGAGAGGGGTTGGCCATCTCTGCTGGTGTTGGATGCAAGGCATATCTGCCGTAGGTGAATTACGAATTATTTATGGTAGTAAGATCAAACTTTGGGCCCGATTCACAAAAGTAATCTGAGTCAAAATCCTAACTTTATGACTTTCGGTATTCACAAAGGCATTTAGGAGTAGTGAAGTTAGTATTCCTAACTTTACTTCTCCTAAACTGAGATAAAATCCAAACTTTATGACTTTCGATATTCACAAAAGGCATTTAGGAGTAGTAAAGTTAGGATTCCTAACTTTACTACTCCTAAACTGAGACAAAATCCTAACTTTACGACTTTCGATATTCACTAAGGGCATTTAGGCGTAGTAAAGTTAGGAATCCTAACTTTACTACTCCTAAATGCCTTTTGTGAATACTGAAAGTCGTAAAGTTAGGATTTTGTCTCAGATTACTTTTGTGAATCGGGCACTTTATGTTAAAAAAAAACAAGAAATATATTGAAAAAAACAAAGGTTAAAGTGGTGTTATAATTAGGAGTGGCAAAAAGCTTTAGGAGAATCCGCCAGGATGGCTGAGACGTAAGTCTTACCCCTAAGAGTAACTTTGAGCTCAGAATTGGGGAATAGCAAAAAGTAGTAAAGCTAACCTAGGTGTAGTAGTAAATGTATACATGGGAAAATCTATACATGTAATTCCCTTTGTGATCAGCCTGTAGATTTCTAGTCTTATTGAATTGCCCAATGTGTGCTAACAGTCCCACGCGAGCATGTTTTAATGCAAATACAAATTGCACATGAATACCCCTTTTAAACTGTTTTTTTTTTTAATCAATAAAATGCTCCTGATATGAAAATTGTTTTCTTCTGTCATAGGTTAGTAATATCTATTTTTGTAAAACTTCAGTCTTCAGATACGTTAACAGGCAAGGACAATTGAAATGTATATTTCTCTAAAAATGTTATAGTTTGCTCATGAATGCAGTTAGTGTTATTCATTAGCAGTGCATTTTATCAATGAGATTACATTATGCTGATTGTCTATCAATGTAATTGAATGCTAATTAATATTAGAAACCTTTCTAATACAGAATTGTATTGAATTCCAAAGCAGCGATAAATGGTATTGTGCTGGACCGTAAAAACTATGAAATTACTAGCTTCAGTTGCATGTCATTAATAAAATGAAACATTCTACCTCTATTGTAAAGTGCGTTTTTCAAAACATGGTACTTAAGTGGAAATCCAATTTCTCTTTCAAACAGATGGCGTAATCATAATATGGAATTGCTGTTTATATACAGCAAAAAAGTATGCACAATTTAATTTCCGCTTTAATTCCCCGGGGGATATAAACCCCTGAATTCTGCCGTACCAGTTTGTTGAGCGTCTATTGATTTCCATTGTGGTTTAACATAAGTAAAAATCAATATCGTACATACACTTTAAAAAATGAGCATGTGCTTATTTAAATTACCACCTAGTCATAAAATATTCGTCTAAAATGGCCATAGATGAAACTCAGCTTGGTTGCTGGAGACCACCATTATCACAGCAAGGCCTTCCTTGCTAAGGGGAAATTGGGAGCGTGCTGTGCTCCCCTGGAATCCAATGTAGGCAAGGAGCAAATGCAGTATAGGATTTTTCAGATGAAATGCTTAGGTTACCTGTACATCTTCTACATACATGTTTCTTTCTTTTGTTGTATGCTTCTTCAAATATTAATTGGTAAATGCTATCTTTGGAGGCCATTCTTATCTTTCTCTTTACTTATAAAGCTAAGAACATTTTTATTCTAGACTGTGACAGTCTAGCTAGCGACAGACTGCAGACATTTTGAATTAAATTCATCAATTTTGAACAATAATTATTATTATGCAGTAATAGATGCCAGGCGGTCAAGCAAAAATGAAAGAGTTTTGCACAAACATGTATCAGAGGAGGTGGGACTGAGGGTGAAATAGGGACAGCCCTCTGTGTGATAGTGGTATGCAGAAATAGGAGAGCGAAACAAAATATTCCTCTCCAGTAACATTTACACATTTTTTTTGTCTTTAGTTTCCACAGAGAGTGAGACGCTTTGATTTATATTTACAACAATATAATTTTCTTCTAGCAGGTCTTTGAGGACCTGATAAAAATGTAAGCTCTTGAGTTTTTAAGCTTTAAACCAGGGGAGAAGCGTGTTAGGTGTTTAGGTTTATATATCTTCAGTACGTCATTAGATAGTCAGAGATATGTTATTCAACATTAGGAGGTCATTTCTCATTCTTCAGTCGCTGACTGGCATATTTTTAATGCATGCTTTAAATAATGGGAATTTTTGGGTCAATATTGGAAATCTGCCACACACTGCTAAACAAAAAAGCATATTTTTGGATCAGGAAGAGTGGCCTTGTACATTGACTTCTTCAGGAATTTTGTTGTGAGTGTTTTCAGCTTTTGAAAGTGAATGTAGATGCGGGGTAGTACGTCGGAGGTGTTAAATGGATCCCAATGGTAAACTGCTTTGCTTTCCAATTTTGTCCTGGCCTTTAAATCAATTTCGTTTATTCGCTTGGCTGAACAAAGTTTTTTTGGATTGGCGGCTTTGCTAAACGGCTGTCGACCTACGTGCAAGAGGACATTTTTTCCAGAAAACCTTGGCCACAGCATTAAACCTTGGCCACAGCATTAAACCTTGGTCACAGCATTCAGCTTTTATTTTAATATGAAGATTATTTGATAGCAGTATGGCTTTTTGAGGTAATGCTTGTCTTTCCACGTTTTGGCTAATGACTATGGATTCATGTGTGTGTTAGTGGAAACTCCTGCATTCAGCACATATGACAGACAAGGACATTTCTACTTGTCACCTTCCCAGCAGGCGTCTATAAAATGATTTCCCTCTCCTCAGTGGATGAAATGAAAAACAATCATAGCTGATTTGTAGTACTGCCAAAATGCTCCTGTTGGGACGGAAAATTCCTCTGTATGGTAAAAGACGTGCACCCCTGCCCTGAGTGCCGCACTGTACTTTTGTATGGATTCCTAATGCTGATTATTTGTCATAGGTGTACACAGATCATGCATGTGTGCCATGAAATAGGTTTGTCTCACAGGTTGTGGTCTTTTTCAATTGGAAGGGGCTCCCAAAGCACTACCCTCAGAGTGGTGGAAGGCTACTGCCTTCATTGGGAGTTAAGCACCACAAGCGTGGTGGTGGCAGCATACCATGTACTGATCAGTAGTAATAAATAAGACCTTTTTACCATGTGTCACTGGACTGAGGTCTACAAGCTCATTCAACTTTTTTAAAATTCTGCTGCTGTGTGCTTAATTCACACTTTGCCAACATCATTAGATGTGGAGAGCCGCATAACGCCAGAGTGGTGACTCTGCATTGGTTGTATGTGGGCCTGGGAAGGGTAAAGAACAAGGATGGTGCAGTCCTGTGAAGTACATGTGTGGTTAGTGCATGCGTGGGGTGTATGAGAGATGTAGTGCTGTGCAGAGTGCGCGCAGGGACCATATGTGCTGGGTGTATGCGTGGTTGCATGAAGTACAATGCCTGAAGGGTGAAGAGTTTTACAACACGCACATAGTGAGTGTGTGTTCTGGCAGTGTGTGTGTTTTAAAATAAGAACACCCTGGTTGAATATATGGATGCTTCAGTACTGAACACCGCACACAGATTGAGTGTGTATGCTAAATGTATGTGTACAGGTAAATTTACAAGGCATAGAGATATTAGTGCTGGATAGTAAGTGAGCTGAGAGTGTACACTGAGTAAATATGCCTGTAATGGTACATTGTATGGAGGGATTGGGTTCCATTTTGGGGAGCCCAGGCCTGTCTTGTGAAGAAATGAGGAGGAGAGGAATCCCCCCAGACAGATATGTGTACCTCTGCATTCCTGTGAGTTGGGTGTGGATACACTGGAGGGAAAAAGACAAGGCTCCCTTTACATTTCAAAAGACTGCTCTTTGATTCCATTATAGATCTAAAGGAATGGTCCTGGGCTCATCTCAGGAAGGGAGGTGGGGCTGATAAGAGAATCATAAAGAGTAGGGCTGGGAGTATTGTATTAACCTTGTGATGCACATATCCTGTGGGTGACATACAGCTGTGAACTCTGGTCACTCCCATGAATTGTGTTGTGAACAATCAGCTTCAGTGTAGTGCCTGCTGTGGCAGACCTCTTTCATGAAGGAAGATGAAAAGGAGAAGTGTCCTCTTTTGAAGTGCTTAACCCCAGCATAAAACTTCAAAGACCCAGACCCTAAATCACATTTGGTGTCTGAAAATGGACGATAAGAACTGGAGGTTGAATCCCCAAAAATGTGTCATCTGTCAAGCAGCCAGATGGGCTGTGTGAGGAGTGGAAGCTCTGCAAGACTTCTGGATGTGACCAGGACTGTGGGCTGAGGCCATCTAGTCTCCCTTCTGGGTGATGGGACATCACCCAGGGAAACCAAGATCACCCTTCCTGGAGCCTGGAGCACCATCGCCTGCCTGCGTGCCAATACCAGTGTGCCCTGTGAGGAAGAGGAGAGCATTGGAGCTAACAAGGTCCAGGGGTGAGAAAGGAATCCCTGAGTGAGGTGTGAGGTGAGTGGCTTTGCACCGATCGGGTCATTGCCTGTGTGCTGGAAAAGTCTGATGACCCCTGCATGCCAGAAGGGGGCTGCCATGAGCTCAGTCATGTGAAGTGCCCCATGCAAGACGCACCAGGGACTCACCACTGTGCCGCGGTGACTCTCCATGCCAAAAAGGGCCAACGATGAACTTAATTGGACTGGAGCATGAAACTTTTGTCCCCCGTGTTTAGGGCGATCGCATTGAAGAGTCTGCACCTGATAGTGAGCAACACTGCAACCCCGTATGCCAGAAGGAGCTGCCAGGATCGCTGTGGCCACCAGTTCAGTTCGTGGCTCGGACAAAAGGTTTACTGCTGTGATCAGCGGGTCTAGCCAGCTAACTGCAGCTGAATGTTTCCCTGAGGATTGAAGAACGCTGTTGAGGATGTCACACCCTCACCGGAGCTTCAGTTGCGAGCCACAGAACCCCCCCCCCCTTGTTGCAGGGAATAAAAACTAACCTTTTGTCTCTGCCGAGCGAGAGTAGCCCTGATCACTGGAAACCAACTGGCAGCACTGCTCAACAGGTAGAGCCTGCGCTGCTGGGTGATTCTGCGTTCATTACAAGTGGCCTGACTTCATAGTACAGGATCGGGACTTAGGAGCTCCAAAGGAGAAGGCACTCGCTGCACCATTGAACACTGCCGATCTGGTAAGATGGAAACTAGGCCTTAGGGGTCGCGAGGAACTCACTGATGAAGGTCCGGTTGCACCATAGACATTTTTGATTAAAACCCTGAAGAGTCACAAGCAAACTTTTGAGTATGGCTTGATAGTTTGCATTCCCTTACAGGGTCACCAGTGAATGGGGAATAACCCTGAACATGTTACACAAAGGAGGAAGGGACAGGGATATGCCTGACAAGTACTAGAGCCCCAACCTCATGGGGGATTGTGTTGTAGTTTCTGAATATCATATTCCTTTGCATGAGTAGAGAAATTTATAAAATACTACTTTTCCTTATAAAAGCAAGTATTTGGTTGGACTTTGATGTTTGTACTGTAGGCACTGTGAGTTATGAGTCATGTTCAATGACCTCTATTTACATCCTTCCTCAAGGGAGCCTTAACTGCTCGACCACAGTTATCACTGAGAGTCAAGTGCAGAAGGGGTCCCTGGCCCAGATGAGCAGGATTCATAGTAGGTCAGCCCTCAGGATATCAGGAGTGAAACGCTTCAACCACCACGGTTGTGCCCAGTAGCCTCTGCATGCCCGTGGCCCTCTGAAAGGGGCTCCAACAGCTCCTCACTGAATAAACTGTTGAACTCTTCTGACAGCACTTTGAGGAGCTGCATTGCAAATATCTGCACAGAATTGAATTCTTGTTCATGGAAATTGGAGCTGCATGATGCAGAATATTTAATCTGAGACCAAGCTTGAAAACTTCCTGACTGCACCCTGATCTGAACTGCATGCCCGTCTGCCCTTGTGAAGTAGAATTTGTAGACAGCAGGTATGACTCCCTTTGAGGAGGAACTGATGCCACCTAGGATCTGAATGAGAGCCTCCTTTGATGTTGACCACACATGTTTGCTGCAAGAGTATCCCATAACATTTGTTGTGACCCTTATGACTTCTGTCTGGCAAGTTGATGCCCATATCATGGGTTCATAAACACTTTCTTACACCCATTGATGTGTAAAGTCCCCTAGCCAATAAAATCTCTTAGTCAAATTGCATCTGATGACATTTGGGGCAAACAATAAATTTATAGTGGTTTGTAATTTCCAAAATAACGGGCCTTAAAGCTTCCCAGTGGTTTCCACGAGGGTTCAGAAACTAAAGGCACCCAATGGCATCAGAAAAAGCTGTGGAGATACCAATCTATTAAGGGCCTAATTATGCATCATGCAGAGCAGAACCGTTTTTACTAAATCATGCAAAGCCACAGAAAATGACTTAGTCAATGCCAAAAAGGTTTTTGCGTTGGGGCTGCACAATAAAAGTGATGGGACCCCATGGCAAAACCTTAGTAAATCTGGGCCCAAGTGTTAAATGGTAAGTGACTGCATCACTTACCATTGTGTGTGGTTTCTCACTGTGGGCCAATTGACTATCTTCCATTATTAAACAGCAGTAGGTATTTATCCAAAACCTGATGCCTGAGAGTTTTGAGAACTAAGTGACTCCAAGACCCAGTCATGTAATTTGTGGCAGCCACCATCTTCATTTTGTTTTGTTAAAAATGTTAAACGATCTGAACCCACAAACCAAAATGGATGGACACATTTCAGCAGTGATTACAATTTTCACTATTGTACTCAAATATGAGTAAAGCAAAACCTCTAAGTAATAATTGACCATTGATTACTGTGATAATAAGTGCAGCACGGTATTTCTTACCAACCTTTCCACCTTCTCTTTTGGCCAGGGCTTGATTGTGTAAACACAGATGCCTCTGAAAATTAAAGGCTACTAAGTGAGTGTTTGTTAATAGTTTTAGTCCTGGTGTCTAGTATTCTGTGCCACTGAAGAAAACAAGCGATGTTACATTTAATACCCCTCCGCACTCTGCAAACTATAGCATCAGAGAATGAAGTCTGATTCTAATCATCCATCATAATTTTCTTTGATTGCAAAAGTGTATTGAGAGATGTCTATGGTTGTTTAAAGACCTTTAAAATAAAAGCAATAAGACACATTTGAAGCACAACACATTAAAATGTGAGCCTTAAGCAGAAAAAGTATTAATAGATAGTGTAAAAAGGTGTAATATCAGCTACAAAAATGTTGACCTACCAAAATATAGAGGTAATAATAATGACTACCAAAATATTGTAATTAAATAATAGAATTAGAGATTCCAAGATGTCGCCTGTCAAAAATATCTAAAATTTGAAAACATCAACCATAAAAATAATATTGAATTTTAAAATTAAACTTAGAATTAACAAAAATATTACAAACAAAATATAGTGTAAAAACATTGATGAGCTAAATTTAAATATTACATTTATTTAAATAAAATCTCAATTTTTTCTTTATGTAATTAAAATTAATTTATATTGTATATATTCTTCAAAAATAAATTTAATATAGCGTGGGTTGAGCTACACTGTTATGGTAATTGTGGCTTGTTAGTACAGCTCTGTAGCTCCTCACCTGCTACAGATCTCATATGGTGTAATTGTTCCTTGCCTCCCCACTGCTAATACCCTTGGGGAAGGAGATATTTGGCGGGGCAGAAGAGAGGTTGACCGGAACGGGCCTGGGATTCAGCTGCTCTGCTCATGCACTGCCTGCAGCCTTTATCCCGAAACAGCACACCTGGGCTGTGGAGCAACGGGTGGCACAGATGGAGGACTCTGTATTTGGGGAGTCTCCTCCACCATGGCTCGTAGCCCCCACCTGGTTTTCAGGAGGTGCTGTCACCTGTATCAATGGTGGCAAGAATCCTTCTGCCACTCGGTCCTCCCGGCTATGTATGCTTACTTTACTTCCAGCATTACCGCACGGCATCTGGCTGCCGTAAAATACCTTGGGGAGTATTTATTAAGATTTTGTGCCGTGTTTGCATCACAAAAGTGACACAAATTAACCCAAAATCTAGAGGCATATTTATGAGAGGGTTGCATCATGTTTGCACCACACAATGTGGTAGATATGTGACGCAAACCTCTAAGTCAGATTTTTGAAGCCATGCAAAGCCACTTTGCGTGGCTTTGAGTGGCTCCAAAAATCTAGAGTAACTCAACTCAGAGCAAAATGCTGGGGTTTGTTAATCTGCTCTGAGAAGCCGTTCCCACACAACTCCATTGTTCTTTGAGGGATTCACAGATTTGCAATACCTTGTAAACCTGGGAATGCACAACAAAAAGATATGCCTCCCCGTGGGGAGGCGTAACGAGGATAAATATTTCCATTTCTCCTCGTTAATTTCTCTTTCTATGTGTGCTGCATTCTGCTTTTTTTCACTGGGAAATCCCTTGAAAGTAATGCAAAGCAGTGTTTACCACTGCTTTGCATTACTTAGCGTCAAGGGGGCATTGCATAGGTGGTGCATGGGCGTTCCCATTGTGCACTAGTGCAGGGGAAAAAGTCAGGAATGTGCCATATGCCTTAAATAAGTGCATTCTTGCATTTCCCAGTGACGTGGTGCAGTGCAGCAAGGTTACTTACTGCGGTGCACAACTTTTTCATAAATTTGCCCCGAACTTTTCAGCACAAAACTTGTTTTTCGGTGGAAAATCACTTGAAAGTAATGCAAAGCAGTGCATAGCGCTGCTTTAGATAACTTAGCATCACGAGGGCAGTCCCTGGGTGGTGCATGGGCATTCCAATGAAACCACCCAAGGTTTTTGATGCAAAACCCCATTTACTAAAAAAATTAGACAGGGGTTTGCAGTGAAAAACAGCGCCCATTTCAAATGGGTGCTATCACAGAGAAATTCTTTCATTTCTCCTTTTGTTCCAACTTTGCATGTGTGCTGCACTGTATAGCACACTTACAAAGTGGAAGAAGTCTTAAATTGAGTCTAATCATAGTATTTTGTACTGGAAGGGTATTCTTCTAGTAAAAAACCTATGCTAGACTCATGCAGGCACCTTGCACTATCGTGCAAATGGATGTGCGTGGAGCACGGCATCAAATTTCAGAGCCGGCAGAAGGGAGAGGGGAGGAAAGGGCTATATTTCTGAGAATATGGCATTCACCTTCTTTCTCCTTCACGCGCAATGCAGCGCAGCATTTATGGCAGTAGTGCAGCATTGCGTGAGATTTTAGTAAATATTGGCAATGGTGTACAGTAGATTGCACATCTAGCCTACTTTTTTGCAGTGCCTGGCAGTGACTTGTGAGTTGTGACATATCGCCCCCTGAATTGAACTGTTGACCATGCTATCTTGGATCTGGTGGGCTTCTGGTTCTCTTTCCTCATGCTTCCGGCTCACAAGGCCTTCAAGAGGACATCTGCTGCCTTTTACCTCCTGCCACTGTGCTAACGGGTATTCCTGCTGCTGCTTAACTGGACGCAATCTGCCCTACCTTATGGCATGCCTAAGGGGGCTGAGACATTTACAGTAACCAGTTTCTTGTGCTGATAGAGGACCGCCTGAGAGCTTCAGTGCCTGACAACTTACTTTTGCAGAGACCACCCAGCGCAAGTCAGACCCGCCAACTGTCTCTGCCATGGTAGCACCTCGTGTGACTTTAGACTCTGTCATGGCAGAACTAAAAAATATTCAAACCACAATAGCTACAGTGGAGCAGTCTACTATGGAGATGAACAGATACCTCAAGGTGCTTAAGGATGAACTGACTAGGGGTGGGCAGAATGTTTCATTCTGTCCACGGAATTGGCATAATTTGGTGACTCCGTGTTACTCTTATAATGCCAAGTTCCAGCCAAATTCAGCCAATCGCCACTTGGAGGCTTTTTTTCACAGAGAGCTCCAGTAATGCAAGTGAGATTTGGCATCCACCTAGCACCATTTTCTAATGCAGGCGGTTGCAGGTGGTCATGAGTGGTCACAGTTAGGGGGCTGCTTCTTGAGTAGATTTGATGCCTTGCGAGTAGTTTTTGTACCCGAGTGGCAGCAAAATCAACTTGAATGGCCGTGCACTTTTGCACACTACATGGTGCTGTTCGTGTTGATTTTTCAGTGCTGCTCACGTTATTGGCACTAAATTGCAGTGTGAGCAGCATGACATGCATATTTTCTGCCCATTGGCATTACTCCGTGGAATCTCACAAAGATCTTATGTATCTATGCGAATTCCGTGGAGTGAAATTCTGTGAGTTCTGCCCACTCCTAAAAGTGACCCAAATGAGATGCAGGCTGTATTCTACAGACCACAGAGTAGATGACCATAACTACAAGGTAAAAGAAACTATGATCTGGAGCGTTGAATTGTGGAACACCAAAAGTGGCTTTCAGAATTGGAAGATTGCTGGCATAGAAATAATATGTGGATTTTTTGTGTTCCTGAGGTGGAGGAGACACGAGACGTTTCAAGTTTCTGGCAAACTTTCATAAAAAGTTAATGGGTCTGTCGTTCACCTTGCCCTTGGAGTTACAGCATGCCTACAGGACCATGGCAAGCTCCACTTCATCTAAAACTATGCCATGTTAGATCATTTCCTGCCTTTATTTTGTTTTCCGCAGGTGAGAGACATCCTTTCTGAAGTTAAGAAACACTGCCCCCAACAGGACAGTAGGATTTCCTTTTCAGCTAATTTCTCTCATGAAACTTATGTTCTTCGAAGGAAGTTTCTGGCACTATAGCCCATGCTTAGGAAATTGGATGTGAGATTTGGTCTATTGGAACCAGTGTTTATGCTCATTACCATCACGGACAAGACTAAAGAATTGTTTTGTTATCGGGCTGACCTGGAGCTCTGGGTAGAAGGCATAGAAGCCCACTACCCAGCTATGGATGTCTCCCAATCTTCGGCTGACCCGGAATCGAACACCACTTCTGAGGCATTTGGGCACAGAAGAGACACCGCCAGAGACAGGCAACTGGACCCCTGCTCTACGGATCAGGAAAAATCACACTCTCCCTACAAACACTAAATTGCTCCTGGGTGACCTGTCTTGCTTGTTCTAATACGCCGACAGTGGATAGCTTTCAATTTGACCCTTATATGACTACATTGGATTCTTGGGATACAGTTCTTCTGTTAAGTGGAAACTCTTTGGCAATTAAAGTTTACTGGCTTGCCCTACCCTGGGCTTGGAGTGATTATTACACAGTATTCTTTGTATAGTTTATTTCCTCTTTGGATTTCCACCTTTGTCCTTTCTGAGACCTGCGCACAGACACATGGCCCAACATTACCCCACTGACCTGCAGATCTGGTCTTTTTTATTAAACGTAAAAAGGCTTTGACTTTTCTGGGTTTTGAAAAACCTTTTTGATACAGGAGAGCCACATTAATGCTGCTGAATCTGCCAAACTCAAATGCAACTGAGGGGACAGGTTTATCTTCTCCTCTGGCTGAGATGACTCCCAGGCCCGGATGATGTCCCCTGCGTGTGCACCCAGAATAAATGGTGTAGTTATACTGGTGTAGCAAATGCAAAATACATGGTTTGATAGTGTGGACCTCTTTATCTTTGCTCATGTCAAAATATTGGACCAGATGTTAATTCTTGGTTCTAGCTATGCCCCCGTGGGATGCAAAAGAGATTGGTTCTCTATCCTCAACCATCTCCTGCAGTGCTTAATTTGTGCCAGTGTTTGCCGACGCTCAGCACCTATTTTTAAACACCAGCACTTGGTTACAAGTGTACACCACATGGGGGCATTCTCAGCCTAATTTTTGTTAACACAACATGAGTGTTTAGCAATTCAGGGTATCAAAAAACATTACAATTTTCACTTCCAGGCCATGCCTACCACTTGGGGTGACCTGCAGTAGTCCAAAATAACACACTTCTTTAAGTGTGATGTTTAGAAGGTAATGCTGAAACTGCCATTCGGCAGCAGTGTCATCAGCTGTAGGTGGTGCTAGTGGCCCTAGAATATATTGCGCCCTGGCACTTATATTTTTACGAATTGAGCACTGGTCTGCTGATTGACTTTGAATCTGGAGACTGGAACATAGACACTGACCCTGTCCTGGACAAAACAGGCTACCCGACACTAGACGGGATAGTGACGGAGTAATCCTACATGATATTATGCTGGACCACTCCCTTCTCTACATCTGGCATCTGTTACAGCCTACTGAACAAGACTATATTCATTTGTGCCCAGCTCAGAATCCAAAATCGACTTTTTCTTAATGAGTGAGACAGCCCTTGCTAAGTTGCAGAGAAGTGAAATTGGGATTTGACTGTCTCTGATCATGCACCAGTTCTATTCACTGTAGACCTTCAGATGGTGGCCTTAAGGGCTCGTATTGTTGTCTACTGAGATGTATCTGTTGTCTTTGCGACCAGGTAAAGGCGGAAAAATGACTTTTCGAGTACCCTTCAATCCAAGTACCGGAACCGGTGCACAATAAGAGGGACCAAATTCTTTCTTGTTCTCCAACTTTTCCCGTACCAAATGTCTAACTCTTGGAAGCCAGCCGGCAACTGGAATCAGCAGTTCTGCATCATCGGAAGAGGGTAAATGTTCAGTTGCCTAGCTGTCATGGGTCCTTTGTAGATCCTATAACACAGTAGAATGATTATCTACGTCAAATGTTGCGGCAGCCCCACAATGTCTAGACCATCAAGATCTGGCACAAACATTTTGATGCCAAAGAGCATTTTGTATGGGGTCTGCCCACCCAGAGATCTTCTAGGGAGATTATTGAGTGCACGTTGAACACCATACAAATGGGCCAGCCAGTTCCTGCCAGTACCTAAGACTCTAGGTGTCAAGGATTGCTTTAAGTCATGGTTCATTCGCTCCACAATTGAATTGCCCTCAGGCCTGTATGGAGATGAAAATTGCACCAGCACCCCCATGGACTTCATCGCGTCCTTGTAAGCCTTAGAGGCGAACGCTGGACCTTGGTCCGAATGGAAGGTGCCACAGGCAAACATCCCGACAAAGACACACAAATCCCTGATGACATTTCGAGTGTCAGCACTGCGTTGTGGCCAAACCTGTGCGCAAAAGCAGCATCATGACAGCAAAGCTCATGCTAACTTAGCAATGTCGACAATGACCCCAAGAGCCATATAACAGTACGTGGTGGTTAAATACACTGAGATTCAAATTGCCAAAGGAAAAGAAGAGACTCCTGTCCCTCTTTAATGACTACCTAACGCTCAATGGTCCTACAGCTGACTCCAAACAATTGCTATGGGCAGCAAGAAAGGCCAATTTGAGGGGGGTGCTTATTAAGGAATCCTGCACGGCAAGATCTGCAGCTGAGAATAAGAAACATGCTCCGGAAGCAGAAGTAAAGACCCTACAGGCCTAATATCGGGAGTCTCCCTCCCGGGAAAGCTTGTCATCCTTGAAGGTGAAAAAATGTGAACTTAGTTGTCTTTACACCTTAGTAGCTGTGAAGGCTCTCTCACATATCAAGCAGACGACTTATAAACATGGCGAGAAAGTTTGTATTCTGCTGGCGTTCCAATTAAAGTAGAGGCAAGCCGATCCACAGTACCGGCTGTCCGCACAGCCTCAGGAGAGATCCTCATGTGTCACTCACTGTCATAGTACGTGAATTTGTGTCATTCTACTCTGCACTGTACACCTCCGAGTACCCTGTGGATACGATTTTCAAGGACCTCGGTATGTCAGGGATCTATTTACCTATCCTCCCTGAACACATTCTGGATGAGCTGGAGGTCAACATCTGAAGGAGAGAGAGACCATTAAGTCCATGGTGTCGGGGAAGGCTCCAGGGGAAGACCACCTTCCTCTTGAATTCTACAAAGCCGTGCAGCCCTCAGTAGGCCAGCTTCTTACTTTAATGTTCAGGGAAGTTATGTCCTCTGGACATTTACGTCCAGAATTCAACAGAGCACATATCTGTCTATTCCTCAAGCTTGATAAAGAAGCCCTCACTTGTGCCAGTTACCAGTTACCCTCTGAATTACAACATGAAGATATTGGTGATAATACTTGACTGGGCAGTGTGATCCATTTTTTAATGCACAATAATCAAGTGGGCTTTGTGCCGCATTGATCTTCCTGGAACCACATGTGTACATTGGCACACCTTTGGCAGACCAGATTTGACGGAGACAAAAAGTTACTTCCCTACATGAATGCTAAAAATAGGATCGATTGGGTCGAATGGCCTTATATTTTTTGCAAGCTGGACCTATTTGATTTTGACTGCAAAGAATAGAGAGGGCCCCCCCACAACCAAAGGGGCAGGGCACCAAATCTCCCTTTGGAAACTTAATTAAAATTGCATAAATTCAACAAATCATTCATGGCTTTTAACAACTTTCCACACTCAGTTGTACCCCAAGTTTAACCAAAGTTCAGTACCATGAATTTTAAAATTTGTCAGATCTTTAATGTTGCATGTGTCAACCACACATCACAATTAAAAATCATGTAGCAGTAAAAATGTCACAGAATAATTGCCTACTCAATATTTATATCAATTTAAAATCCACAATGTGCAAAACATTTAAAAACCATCACAATTAGAGGAAGAAATACAACTTTTTTTTTTTTTAAACAGAAATCAAAAAAGGAGAAGAGACAAGATACACCAACATCAGACTTTACACTGTACTAATCTATTCAAATCAATATTCTGGATGCCTGATTCTTCACATAATCATCATTTGATGCATCCAGATATTAATCAGATTTAGTGCAAAGTTATACGTCAACACGTTTCGGTGGTAAGCACAGAATTTGCCCACCTTCTTCAGTACTCAGTAATCTCTCCCACAACAATACATAAAAACAGGTATCATCTATTTTGGAAGTCTTTACCCTGGGTCAATTATGTTCCTTTTTTGATGGATCCTGAATATACGTCATAGGACCAGTCTGCTAGGGTTCTATGCTATGTCAGAGGTAGGACTTGTTGGGATTGTGTTAGGATAAACATTTCTTTTTTGTGTTGTTTATATACTGTTCTGCATAAGTTAGCATTTGCGGCACCATTTTATGTTTGGCCGCCATTTTGAGCCATGATCGAAACTAATCTGTCTCTGTGAGAAGCAGCTTTGGTAGTTTTTGTTTTCTTCAAGGTTGGGCCTTGCTGTACTAATGAATACACTGTTCTTATTAGCGCATACCTTTCCCACTAGATAGAGGCATGCTCCCACTAGCAGCGGTGGGCATGGCCAGAATGGCCTTGGCATAGAGATAGTGTGTGCCCTGTCTCTGGATCGAAACTTATCCTTCTGTACCTCCTTTGTGTAGCTGACTACATCTGGAAATTTCCAGTCTGGGCGTGCCTTCATTGGTTCTGAATCGTGCATAATGTTTCACCATGTTTTCTGATGTCAGTCCCTCTGCAGCAATCCACAGAGACTGGGCAGACTGGGCTCCGCTCGAGTGAATCTGAATAAATATACTTGGTTTGTATTCTTTACTGTTTGACCGACTCTTCATTTGTATGGAAGGCTGAGAGGTGGTCGCGGGTGGCCCGGGTGACCCTAATCGGGCCACTTCCTTCAATTGCACTGCGCCTGATTGTGTGTGTAAAATCTGGGCAGAGATTACACTGAGATAAGTACTGCTGACAGGGGCGGAAGAGCGCTTTACATTCCAGTAGACACGCTCGTCTTCAACCCTAACTTCGGTATTCACCCGCTTCGGAGTCACTCGTCTTCACTTTGGGAACTCCTGCCGAGTTGAACTCGCCGGCTCCTATGCTCCTGCTTATTTGCCAGTTCCCACACCTGAACACGCCAGTTCCTACACAACTGTTGACTTGCAAGCCCTCTACTCCTGACTCTGCCGGCTCCCTGCTTCTGACTCTCACCAGCTCCCCGCTCCTGACTCTCGTCGGTTCCCTGCACCTGGCTCTCACCGGCTCCCCGCACCAAGCTCTCCCCAGCTCCCTGCTCCTGGCTCTCGCTGGCTCCCCACACCAGACTCTCCATGGCTCCCTGCTCCGGACTCTCACCGGCTTCAGCTCCAATTACCACGCTGGCCCCATTTCCTGGGAAACGGCGGCTATGTTACTCTTTGCGGTCCTAACTTGAAAGAGAGAAGAAACAACCATTTATGAGTAAGAGACAAGAAACATTGCTGTAGAGATATTGCGGTAATCATATATATATATATAAGAAGAAGCTTATGGATATACTTATCTGAACAAATGGTTTTCCATATGACGTGCAGATCTTGTTGTCTTTTGCATCTGCCTGAAAAACATAAAATACTACAAAGAATTTAGTGCATTTCTGAAGTTAAGGAATCCATATTTCCTATTTAGCTCCACACCTTTTTGTGTTATCTTTAATTAGAAACATTTCTAAACCAGATTGTTTATGGTTGATTTATTTTCATTAGTGATTTATTTGGGGCCATTTTTTGATTCTTATTTTTTTTTTACACCAGAGGTTAGTAGTCTATACAGTGCCATAACATATAATTCTACAGCACATAAATACATAACTGACTACCTTATTTTGTTTGCTTAGGTAATCCTCTGATCAGCAGCCATCTTCCATTTAATTCCTACCTAGCGGAAGAGGAGAAATGTACAGGTAGCTCATTATACTACAACTATATATATATTGATTTAACTGTACGCTAAAAAACACCAATTGCTAGCTACTACTGATACACATTTTCTCTTTATATTATCATTATAGGCACTCATAGGAAGTCTCCGAATTCTACTGACGCTATCACTGAAAGGAATATTGTCTCCCCTTGTCTTCCTCTCTTCCCCCATTACACCTTCCTGCTGTGACTGTGTTGGGCATTGAGGTGGGTGTGGGAAGTTGGGACTTAGCATTGTCCTCTTGCATCTCTACAAAAAAAAACAAGCTCCTACCCTTAGAGTCGACACATTGCTCTCCATCCTCATAACCATTAGTCCCCCCTGGACGATTTTTTGGGGATCCTGCAAAATTTGCCACTTTTTTAAACCAGTGTCAATTGCATTTGATGTGTAAAGCTGCTTGTTTCCCCACCGAGCAAGCTAGAGTAGCCTTTGCTTTATCCTATTTGGGTGGAACAGCAGCTACATGGTCCATTCCATTGGTGGAGTGGAACAATCCTTTATTGTATAGTTACGCTGATTTCAAAGAGGAATTGCGAAGGTTGTTCGATAGACATTCGTTTATGCAGTCAGTGGATACTGAATTGTTGAATTCAAAACAAGGCTCTAAAAAACTTAATGACCTACATCTCTAGCTTTAATAGATTTGTAGCAGAAGATGGGTGGCCCGAAGGCAAGCGTAGTGCACTGTTCTATAAAGGACTCGGAGATGAGTTAAAGGACCTATTGGCTCAAGTAGTAGACCCGCCTGATTCTTTAACTGCTCTGATTGACTTGGCGGTCAAGTTAGACCATGGGTTAAATGAAAGATGTAGCAAAAAAAGGATGTTTTGACACGTGCATGGTGATGTATAAAGAAAAGAAAAACGAACCAGCGACAATAGACAAGCTGGAGGCAATGCAAATTGGTAGCAAGCGAGGGCCACTTAGTGAGGAAGAAAGACAAAGGTGCAGAAATTACAAATTGTGCCTATATTTTGGAAAGACCGTCCAATTTCTGTGAGAATGCCCTGTGAATACCAAGAAACGTGGTGAGTCGGGAAACTAATGAGCCTGAAGACCAAGGAGACACACACTAGGTAGGTCAGGTCTTATTGTCTCCCAAATAGTAGCTCATACTTCTATGTTTCCTGCTTATCTTCATTTCTTTGTAACAGCAGGTCTATTGTGAAAGGATCAGTCCATTGAAGTCCAGATCATGATCGATTCTGGTGCCATGGGTAACTTTATGGACATTCGTTGGGCTGAACACATAAAGATTCCGTTAGTGGCCAAGGAAGTGATAGATGAGGTTAAAACTGTTGATGGGAGTAACCTAAAATCCGGTCCCATCACTCATATCACTGATAAAATGGGTCTTCATATGCTAGAAAACCATAAGGAAGTGGTACAGTTCGACCTCATTCAATCACCACAATTGGGTGTGTGGGTGCATTGTTGGGTTGGGTGCACGAGACCGGGAGAGGTCTTGTGCATCCAACCACAAGGCAGCTGCCCATGATTACTCGGAGGGGCAGCTGCTGCAGGGCAACATGGCAACAGCCGGTGAAGAGACCTCACTGGGTCTCCCCTGGTGTATCCGCAATCAGACTCACCTGCAGCCCAGTGAGTTGGAGTCCTTGGACCCTCCCTCGGGGTCAAACAGCATGGCCTCTGCTATTTCCTTCCTTCATGAGGTGAGGAGTTTGGGAATCTACAATGGATTTAACCAAAGCCAGCAACTGATGAAACTTTAACCCTCTCTGGCCAAACCAAGTAATCTGCACATTTGGTGAACCCAAATCCCTGTCAATACCTATTTTTTTCAGCCTCTGTAGCCCAATAGATATAGCTGTGGCCCACAATCCATAATCTAAGCATTTTGAAGTGAATGAGCAATAGTAGTCAGGAGAAGGCTGGAGCCGAATGAGATAGTTTTCCAAAATGGAGCTGTTTAAAAAAAAAAAAAAAAAAAAAATATATATATATATATATATATATATATATATATATATATATATATAATCTACTGGCGGTCGCCAGTAGATAGTTATAGTTAGGACCTATTATCCATAGGAAATCCGCGACATTCTATTTGAAATAACTCTTGCGCCGGTTGACGAATCTTCGCGAAAGCTTCCAACTTGTTGGGGCGCTCCCTCGCTCCGCTCCTACCCTGAAAGTCTCGGGTTGATTCGTCAAGCGGGGGCCGAGAAAAAGGGGGTCCCAAAACGCGTTTTCCCCATTCATTTTTCCATAGGAACCTTTAGTCGCAGCTACAGCCCGAACTGCTGAACGGAATTACACCAAATTTGGCAAAGAGGTAGCCCTTGGTTCAGTGTCGTGCCTTTTGCTTAAATGGTGTAAATCCGTTCAGTAGTTTTTGAGAAAATAAAAAGTAAAGTCACATATATATCTATGGCCGAGTAGGGTCCGCGTACCCTCCCGATCACGAGCTGTATGCTAATTGGCTGTCAAGTGGCTGTCAACACTCCAAATCAGGAAGTGTTGGCAGCCATTTTGTCCCTCGGTAGAACCGAGGGACAGAAACAAGTGCGCAAAGCGCAAAAAGGGGGCAGGGTAGAAACACCCTGACCCCCTAGGTCTGCTCACGGGGTCCCACAAGGACCCCCTGGGCAGAAAAAAGCATTTTTTTCCCCAAAATCGGCGGATGCGCTTAGGGTGCGCGGATCCCACTGATTAAAAAAAAAAAACACAAGAAACAAGTGCGCAAAATGCACAAAGGGGGGTGGGTAGAAACACCCTGACCCCCTAGGTCTGCTCAGGGGGTCCCACAAGGACCCCCTGGGCAGAAAAAAGCACAAAAAAAAAAAAAAAAGACCGGCATCCTGCCAAGGCCCCGCCCCCTCCCTGCAGAAGTCTGCAAACGCGCCCCCTGGCGCGTTTTAAGAAGGGGAAGTAATTCCCCTTGAGTACTGGGGGTCCCTGGGGGCCAACTAGCCCACCAGGAACCTCCGGTATGCGCCAGGGGGCTGCGTTGCAGAGAGGTGTACAGAGGCCACGCCCCTTTTTACACCTCTCTGCAACGCAGCTCTGTGGCGCTTTTTGGAGGTACATGGTGGGCTAGTTGGACTCCAGGGACCCTAAGTATTCAAGGGGACTTAATCCCCCAACTTAAAACGCGCCACGGGGCACGTTTGCACAGTGGTGAAGGAAGGGGGCAGGGCTTCAGGTGACATGTGTGCAAACAGGCCCGTGGCGCATTTTACGATGGGGAATGAAATCCCCTTCAATCCTGAGGATCCCTGGGGGCGGACTAGCCCACCAGGTACGTCCAGAAAGTGCCACAGAGCTGTGTTGCAGAGAGGTGCAAAAAGGGGCGTGGCCTCTGAACACCTCTCTGCAACGCAGCTCCCTGGCGCATACAGGAGGTACAGGGTGGGCTAGTGGACCCCAGGGACCCTCATGATTCAAGGGGACTTAATCCCCCAACTTAAAACGCGCCACGGGGCGCGTTTGCACAGATGTCACCTCAGGCCCCGCCCCCTCCCTTCACCATTGTGCAAATATTCCTCTAAAATCAGCCGAACTACGAATTCCGATTTACTCACCTGTTATCAGGAGAGACCTCAGTGCTGCATCTTTCAGCCCTGTACTGATCCTGAAAAGTAATTTTAACCGTACTTACCAGTAACTTGAATTTCCTTCCATAGGATATCATTGACTGGTTTCACTTGGAAATTCTTCTAAGTGTGGAGTTTTGGAACTTTATAATATTCCTCTAAAATCAGCCGAAATACGAATTCCGATTTACTCACCTGTTATCAGGAGAGACCTCAGTGCTGCATCTTTCAGCCCAGTACTGATCCTGAAAAGTAATTTTAACCGTACTTACCAGTAACTTATATTTCCTTCCATAGGAATCCATTGTCTGGTTTTCAGCAGAAAAGTTTCAAGTGTTGATTTTCACAAACTACAAATATTCCTTAAAAATCGCCTGTATGACTTAAACGCATTCTTTCAACTGTTTACAGGAGATGCACCAGTGCTGGATCTAGGATCCACCACTGAGTAAGAAAAAGTAACGATAACACTACTTACCTGCTAAGTGAATTTCCTCCCATAGGATAACATTGGTGATTCTATGTGAAAAAGTTTCTAGGTCAACTTTTAAAATACAATAATATTCCTTAAAAATCACTACTGTAACCAAAACGCTTTTACTCAACTGTTTACAGGAGATGTCCCAGGACTGAATCTAGGATCCAGTCCTGTGGTTAGAAAAGTAATCCATAAAGTAACTAATTGCATTTAGCTAGAAATTCACATTGAGCTCAATGTTGCATTGTGTTTGAAATTGTGTTGCCCATTGCAACAACTGTAACTACTGTACTTAAAAGTCTATTGCCTATTTGCAAAGTATTTAAACTAAAGTAATTCATTCTGAGAAAGTATATTTTGTAATGTAATGTATAATGTAATTACAATGTAATTTAAAAAATAAAATATCTAAAAATAAATAGTTTAAAAAAATATAGTAAATCAGTATAAAAAAAAATAAATATAACAATTAATACATTTAAAAATTGTCATTTACAAAACCTTTGAAATTCACTGAAAAAAACCATAGGTTTCAGACATGTTATAGTTAGGAATTAGCATTTAAAAAACCTTTGAAATTCACTGAAAAAACCATAGGTTTCAGGCTTGTTATAGTTAGGAATTAGCATTTTAAAAACCTTTGAAATTCACTGAAAAAACCATAGGTTTCAGGCCTGTTATAGTTAGGGTTTAGCATTTAAAAAACCTTTGAAATTCACTGAAAAAACCATAGGTTTTAGGGAAAGTTATAGTTAGTTGGACATTGCACTCGTACAAAACCCGTGAAATTCCCCCGTTATAATTAGTTCAGCTAACTATAACTCGCGCCCCGCAATGCACTGCTGATGACGTCACATATTACATCACTCATGACATGGTCAGTGACATCACTGATGACATCTCAAATGACATCACTGATGACATCATCCATGTGAGAATTTAATGCATCTTCTCACACCCTAATATAAGGTTTGATACACCCACTCTAAATTACAGACTGCCATTCTCAAAACCATACACACTCCAATACCAATAAGTACATACCCAATCACTGATTCTTAGGTCTACACACACACATCTACTCACTCACCCGTACAGTCACTCATACTTACAGTCACTCAGTACAGGACTATCATATGCACTCATACACCTATATAAACACTCACACAACGCAACTCATCCATAGAGGTACTCACACACCTAGTCAGTCATGCAAATAATTAATCACACTCCAATTTACTCACCTATACAGTTATACACACCAGCTCACTTATTCATAAAAATACTGGCACATTCTTACGCTCCTATGCAATCACTGATGAAAGCACACACTCATCCATATAGCCACTCTCACAATCACACACTCTCACTTATAGCCATCTAAATACTCCAACACACATATATACTGCCTTTCACATATGTAGTTACTCACACATGTACCACTGAGATATACATTCAATCACTAACACACCCATACACACACTCATCCACCCATACAGTCCATCACAGACGCACTCTTGAAACCATGCACTCAGTGAATCACCCACTCACACATCTATGCACAGAGTCACACACAACCCACCCACACAAACACTGAGGCACCCATATAGATACTCAGAGAACCAATCCATAACCCACATAGACACTCATTTAGCTAGTCAGAAACCCATGCAGCTGCTTACACAACAACAGACAGACGGATACCGACATTCACACAGTTTAGTCACTCACCCATGCATCCAGTAAGATACGTTTAATCACTCACTTATAGACTCAGTCACGCACCTACTAAATCATCCATTCAGACGCTTATACACCCACTCATTCTTCAATACGCCTTTCCCTATATATATTAAACATATTTAAACTTTACAGAAACACACTGGATGATGTCAGTGATGTCATCAGTGATGTCACTGACCATGTCATGAGTGATGTAATATGTGACGTCATCAGCAGTGCATTGCGGGGTGCAAGTTATAGTTAGCTGAACTAACTATAACGGGGAATTTCACGGGTTTTGTACGAGTGCAATGTCCAACTAACTATAACTTTCCCTAAAACCTATGGTTTTTTCAGTGAATATATATATATATACTTCCAACCCTCTTTCCAGAAGAAATGGAGTGCACTCATGAGTGACGTTCACAATGTCTTTTTTAATGCACAATCCAATATCAACGGGCAAATCCTCGCTACCAACCAACGCGTTTCGGTCTCTCCTCGACCTTGATCACGGTTGATCGTTTGCGTTTGGAGGGGCCTGTAGAAACCTGTGCTCAGCAACCCTCCATCAATACGACCCGGAAGATGCGGTCTGCCTTGGGACTGAATAGGTCGTATTGACGGAGGGTTGCTGAGCACAGGTTTCTACAGGCCCCTCCACCCAGACAGACCATGAGGCGCACTTTTGCCCAAAAATAATTACTACGTGTTCAGAAGCAACCGTATGTATATATTTTTCCCAATGCTCACACAATAGGTGTGCATTAATAATTTTTCACTTCACTTTATTATAGGTCCAGCACGGAGTGGTACACAAAGGGCTGGTCCCTTTGTTGTCTTGAAGAAAAGGTTTAGGGGATACCTTGAAACATGTTGACATAATACAAGGGATTATAATTACATAACAGTTACATTTCCCTTTTATTTACCCCCTTTTATCCCTACCAACTAGGAGCAGGAATAAAACAATAGCTCACTAGTTAGGTAATTTTTTAAAACATCACTTACACCACTCCCCCTACACTGCACGACACATAGCCTCACAAGGTAAGTGCTCCTACGTAAATCTGCAAGTCGCAGCACGCCCCAATCAGTAGATGTTTGGGATGGCCCCAATGATGAAGCATGTCACCTAGGGGCAACCCTGGGTGAGTGAGGGGACACAAGAAAAGACATTTTCTTTTCTACCAGTAGAGGTGGCCTTCACCCCAATTGGTGAACCCGCCCTTGTTTCTTGGCTAGGTTCTTTTGATCCGTCACCTACGGATTCTTTTTGATGTATTCTGATCACACAGGAGGGTGAACCTAGCCCAATCCTCCTCCTCCCCCTTTTTCTGATTAATTATTAATTAGACAAATATTTAGCAACAAAACAGAATACAAGCAGTGAGTGAGCAGAACGTGTAGGGGTATTGGGAAATCAGCCGATTTCCTTACCGCAGGCAGGTGACTTAAAAGTGACATACAAGTAGAAATGCAAATAGGTAGTAGTCACAATAACTATAACATCTAGTACTCAACAAATTCATTCATTTATGGTTTTGAGTTTAAGATGTGAGTGTCGACGGCGTTTCGATTCCCAACCAGATTATGGGATCATCATCAGGACTTAAGTATAAAGCAATTGCCTGCGAAGTTGCCTGGGTAAGCATGGGGGGAGCAAGGGGAGAGGTTAAAATATGTTCGAGGTATGAACAACCACTGTAACATACACTTTCAATAACTTATTCAGGTAATCACATAAGGAGCTGCATGCAATGTGGCACCCCACTGTGGCATTGATACAGTACGAGTATGAGACTGAAATGGTGGTCATATACTCCTATTACAACTGTGAGAACAACACATGACTTACAGTGAAAAACGTCGTACACCGATCATACTCAGAAGTTGGAGCACATTATCAATCAATCAATCAATCAGGGGGTTTATAAAGCACACTACTTACCCGTGAGGGTCTCAAGGCACTGGTGGGGGGGGGTAGGCAGCTCCGGCTCAGTCGAAGAGCAAGGTCTTGAGGTCCTTCCTGAAGATGTGCAGGTTAAGGGAGCGTCTGATGCTGACCGGGAGTTTGTTCCATGTTTTGGCTGCGAAGTAGGAGAAGACAAGAAAGGGCAGTAAGCTTACGCCTAGAAGACCGCGAGATTGTCAGCCAAGTAAGATAATAGTGCCGGGAAACTGTTTCTGAATTCCATAGAATTAAACAAAACAAAAAAACAACTAAAGTCAGGAGAGACGTTAAAAACTACAAGGTTGAGAGAACCTACCCCTATTTAGTGGAAGATTTTTACACAAATAGACTGTACTCAGGACCCCGGACACAACGGCCGTGGGGCAGGTTTAACAAGCAGCAGAACATTGTGGGTTTTTCTGACACTCCCCTGAGTCTTCCGATAATTCGGACGCTGGAGAAGGCCCTAGTACATCTAGGAATAGGAATAATAACCCCAATTTTTTAGGCCAGGACCAGGGACACCAGGCCAACCGGGGCACTACGCGCCCCCCTTGATGGTACAGCGCACCAGGAGACAGACAGACACGACAGAGATATTACCAGTGGTAAGACGCACCAGAGATAATACTGATACAACCATGACCGTCAATAACCATAATATGCTCAGCCCTGAATCTATTCCAATCTTCAATCTTTCCAATTATCAATTGTCAGAAAAAGAGGTTGCAGTACTTAGCAAGGGATTATCCTTCGTCCCTACTATCAAACCCAACTTTCTTGAGCTACAGATTGAACTCCTCCGGTTCTTCAGAAAGATACGTCTACAAGCATTTTTCATGAATAATCTATATATACTGACCCCAGCCTATACACCATTTCGCCCACCATCTACCTTCTCTCCACCACATAACAGCGTACCCACTGAGATTCAGACTTTTGAAAAATTAGTCCTTAAAGATATCATGCACCTAGAACAGGAACACCGATACATTCCTTACAATCTCCCTTTGGCCGAGAAGGATGCTCTCCTTGGGCTAAAACTGGTTGACACTGTAATCATCAAACCAGCTGACAAGGGTGGGGGGATAGTATTGCAAGACCTTGACACCTATACACAGGAAATTCAGAGACAACTTTCCAGGCAAGACCACTACCTGAGACTCCCAACAGATCCTACCAGGGAAATCCAAATGCTTATTCATGACATCACAGAAGAAGGGAGGGAACAAGGCTTTTTGAGCAAAAATGAATGTTTATATTTAAACACTAAATCGCCGAGAACACCGGTGATATACACCCTGCCTAAGGTGCATAAAAATGCTGTCTCTCCCCCGGGCCGTCCAATTGTATCTGGATGCAGCTCTATTTTGGAGCCACTGGGGCGGTACGTCGACTATTTCATTAAGGCCTTTGTGCCCAAGACACTTTGCTATATTAAGGACACCATGGCTATGGTTAATTTGGTTGAGGGACTCCCATTTGACCCGGAGCATTGCTTTTTGTGTACACTTGACGTTAAGTCACTTTACACTAACATCCCCCAGGAGGAAGGCATTGATGTTATTGGTATTACCCTAGACCTCAACCCTATTCAGTCCCCACTTCTTTTATTCTTCACTTATTGAAAATATGTCTTACCCGGAATTTTTTCCTGTTCAACGGCAATTTTACCAACAGGTGAAAGGGACGTCCATGGGCGCAGTTTTCGCGCCCAATTTTGCGATACTTTACATGGACTGGCTGGAAACACAGAGGATACTGTCCCCCCTCAACCCATTTATTACCAACATTCTTGAATGGAAAAGGTACATAGATGAAATTTTTCTAATTTGGGAAGGGACAGAGGAAACACTTCTCCAATTTCAAGACTGGCTGAACACCCATAGCAACGGCCTCAATTTCACTCTCACAAAAAGCAAAAAAGAAGTGGCCTTCCTTGACCTTACTATTATAGCTGACGATGGTACACTTTACACTACACTTTACCGCAAGCCTACAGAGAAAAACACCCTGTTAGCATACAATAGCCACCACCCCCGAGCCTTACGGGACTCCCTACCGTACTCTGAAATTCTCCGGAACTGTTACCGTAAGGAGGACTACTTCAGTGAGGCTAAAATCCTATCGACGAAATTAACTAGTAGAGGCTACCCACGTAAGTTGGTTAGGAACTCTCTCAAACGAGCATGGTATTGTCCACGTGATACACTTCTGAGCCCCAAATTACGAAGCGATGGGGATAAGACGGTTTGTATCACCACATTTTCCCCTGTTTCTAATGCAGTCAAAAAATGTATTCTGAAGCATTGGCCCATACTTAATGCCGCTGAACGCAAGCTGGAACGCCCTCTCTTTGCTTTTAAGAAAAGCAAGAGTATCAAAGACCACCTGGTAAGGGCAGCCCTTGCAAACAAAAAAAGTACGCAAACATTAACAGAGATGTGGGGTCTCCCGCCAACCAAGGGGCACCATAAATGCGGAAGTTGTAGTGTCTGTCATTTAACATCTGACACTAAAAAGTTTGTGCATGCAAATATAGATGTGACTCTGATTAACTTTTCCAATTGCAATACTCAAAATGTTATATATGCAATCACTTGCCCGTGCAACCTGATCTATATTGGGCAACCAACGCAGAAAATCAGAATCAGGATCTGCCAACACAGGAGCCGAGTGTGTTGCAGAACTCCGAATGCACCCTTGGTAGAACATTTCACAGATCAAAACCACACTGAAGATGACCTACGTTGGCAAGTCATTCATGTGATCCATCAGCCCGCCAGGAACACCAACATCACCGGCATCCTCAACAAAGAGGAGCTAAAATGGATTATACACACGGACAGCCTGCACACAGGCCTAAATCGCACTGAAGACTGGACTAACCTTCTGTAAAATGGCTTACGTTTTTCTTTATGCGATTACTGCCCTTACTATCATCACTAATGACCCTGGACACCCTCGTGGTTCCAATTGTCCAATTGATGTATTTGTTGTAATTTTTCACGTATTATCCAGACAGGTTTCTGTTACTTGCCTTTAAGTCATTGTTTTCAAATTTGCACTTGTTTTTGACTCTGAACTTCATTATGCAATGTTAGTCCACATTCCGTAGTAATTATTACAATATATGTTGTTTTTATGCTACTTACGCCCACGCTTTCCCCTAATGGGCCCTCTCTCTGTCTCACTCGATCCCTGTAATTCTACCGGACTGAACTCTACCGTTCCACTGCCCGTTTTGCGCGTGACTCCGTACGCATGTGCACTGCCACCTCACTGTAGACTCCAGGCCTCACTGGCAGTTCTAGTTGTTTTCACACGTAGGCACAGCAGGCCCGCCACGTCATACATATGAGCCCCCACTAGTTTACGCTCATTAGCTACATCGGCTCATGCCACAGAACCAGGATTCAACCTGCTACAGAGCGGACACAATGCCCTCACAGCTTCTTCCCTGCTGATCCCGAGTAAGTACATATTCCTACGGACTCCGGTCATACTCCTCTCCGCCACCATGTCCCATCCTTGTTTCCCTCCCTTACAGGCACGGAATTCCAACTAACCGACATCGCCCTAGACATCTTCGATTATTCCTCCCTTCTGACCTTGTCATCCCTGGCCTGCTTGCCAGCCCTCCCTTCTGGTTACTGCGCCAGTGACCACCCTTGGTCCAACTACTGCGTCCTCCCTTCATAGGACCCCTGTATCCAGGCAGCACGCCCGAAGACTACTATTCATTCACACTCGCGGTCACCGGTAAGCATCTGCTCGTGACAGCGCTCTTCGCAATAATTTCACCAGAAATTCTGGTCTCCTCACCCACCATCCTTTTCACCCCTTCAGGCCGGTTGACTAAAACCAACCCCTCCCCCTCCCGCGATCGAACTACGTGATCCTGCCACCTCCTGTGACATCACACCCTAAGTCTCTCTGGTAATTCGGCCCTTAGACGCCAGCACTTTTTACCCATATGGGCTGGCCCTCACGCACGCTTCTAGGCGTAAGTAACCCACCCGGGTTTCTGTCAATTCTGACTTCGCATTATGATCATACCACGGTGTTTTTTCACGTTATAACCCCGCGGGTTCCTCACTTTTGCCGGCACTATTATCTTACTTAGCTGACAATCACGCGGTCTTCTAGGCGTAAGCTTACTGCCCTTTCTTGTCTGATAACGTGCTCCAACTTCTGAGTATGATCGGTGTACAACGTTTTTCACTGTAAGTTCTGTGTTGTCCTCACAGTTTTAATAGGAGTATATGACCACCATTTCAGTCTCATACTTGTACTGTATCAATGCCACAGTGGGGCGCCACATTGCATGCAGCTCCTTATGTGATTACCTGAATAAGTTATTGAAAGTGTTTGTTACAGTGGTTGTTCATACCTCGAACATATTTTAACCTCTCCCCTTGCTCCCCCCACCTCCTCCCCTTACTTTCTCCCCCATGCTTACCCAGGCAACTTCGCAGGCAATTGCTTTATGCTTAAGTCCTGATGATGATCCCATAATCTGGTTGGGGATCGAAACGCCGTCGATACTCACATCTTAAACTCAGAACCATAAATGAATGAATTTGTTGAGTACTAGATGTTATAGTTATTGTGACTACTACCTATTTGCATTTCTACTTGTATGTCACTTTTAAGTCACCTGCCTGCGGTCAGGAAATCGGCTGATTTCCCAATACCCCTTCACGTTCTGCTCACTCACTGCTTGTATTCTGTTTTGTTGCTAATTTTTTGTCTAATTAATAATGAAACCTTGTCTATTCAGACAGTGATATACCCATTCTTGATTGTAAATTTGTGGTTATCTACATTATCTTTTTCTACAAGGGACCGTTGTCTCTTAAAAAATGGCCTACTGAGTGAGGCATGTTAAGACACGGGAAGACAAAGACTCCGCGCTGAAAGTCAGCAGACTTCCTCGCGTCAAGACCAACTCCTCCCACAATGTCTGCATCCTCCATTACTCGTCCCGGCGAATACTCTGGGGGCAGTCAGTAAAAGCACTTGCCATGCTACTCCATCCAAATTGCGGCCGAATCTGACATATATATATATATTTCGTTGGATGCTGTCAGCATGAAAGTGAATAAAATTGGGTAGTGTGATAGATGCCTTAGGAAGAAGTCTTATTATTGGCTGTTGTTTTAAATAAGAAATATAATACAGACCTGGATATGGTTTTGAATCTGTGGAGGAACCCACACCTGCTGTATCTCATTTGGAAGTAGCATGTTCATTCTAGAATGTGCTGTGAACTTGTGACCTACTGGTTCCACTGGGTTGCTGGGTACACTGTGCTAAGAGTGTATTGGGGGAAGGGTGTTAAAGAGACAGAACATTTTTTTTAAGTTGAGGAGTGATGACTCAATTTAAGTAATGGCAAGCTTCAATTTTCAACTCAGGAATATGTAATAAACTGTTGTGTATTATTTAAATGTAAAACAAAATTAAGCTAGATATATGTTTGAACTCCAGTTGTTTTCATGATTACTCTGCGATGATCGTGAAAAAATCATGAAAACGTGCTGACAGGAACCTCATTTTGAAAGAGAGGGAAAGGGTTAACAGAAGCTAACCAGTCACAAGTGGAGATACAGTAGTCTAAAATGAAAGACATGATTTCATTTGCTGCCTTTCTCATGATCATAGAGTGGAAAGTTGAAGAGGTTGCCATTTTATAGTTGCTTTCTATGTGAGTGGTTTACCGTTCTTGTGCTTAGTTTTTACAAGTCTTAACAGTGTCAAAATATCCAGAAAGACCTAAACGAACAATATAATCTGTGAGCTCAATTCATTGGTATGTATATAACCTTTTCATTATATAAATAATGTACATTAGAAATAAAGATGTATATGGGAGTTTGATTAAAAAGATGATCACACTGATGTGGAAAAAAAATGTGGTCAGCTGTATCTGGCAGAGGGTATGTGTTTAAGATGTTAGTACTGTTGAAATATACCATGACCAAAGCCTTTAACAATGACACTGTTTTAAATATCTGAGCATTATGTCCAGAATAGATACATCTATATTATTTGCATTCTGGGAGTTGTGGTAGTTTTAGTCACATAATCAAACAGGAGTACTGTAGTCATGAATAAAACATAAGAAAATGTGCTGTGTCTGTATATAAATTATAAAGTAGCAATACTTGTTAGGTATGTATTAAGCAGTGTTTGTCAATGAGTTTTTATCTTATATGAGTGGTTTGCATATGTTTAGATGGTGAGATGTGGTTTTTCTGGATGCAGATATTTATATGTACTATGAGACTGTTGAGTTTACTTAAAGATGCAGAGAACTGTATATTTTTGGAAAGATGGCCTGAAGGTGTATATCTTTTATATGCAGCTGTGTTGTACACGAGGGTGCTATAATGTTAAAAGGTAAGTAATAAATCTCGCTCTCAGCCCTCCCTCCGACCCATCCAACACCGACGACGCTGCCTGCAACCTCAGACGATGGATAGACGACTGTGCCAACACCCTCGCCCCGCTGAAAATACTTACCTACAGTGACACCACCAAAAGAGCCAGCTGGTTCACCTCGGAACTCCTAGCTTCCAAGCGTACCTGCCGGAAACTAGAGAAGAAATGGCACAGTGATAAGACACCGGACAGCCACGCAGCCCACAAAGATGCCATCCGTAACCACCACCACCTCATCAAGTCCGCCAAGAGAATCTCCTTCAAAGACCGCCTCGACAACAACGCACACAACAGCAAGGAGCTCTTCAACATCGTGAAGGAACTCTCCAACCCCAGCTCCAACACCAATGACATCCCGCCGTCGCAAGCCCTGTGCGATTCCCTCGCCACCTTCTTCCACCGCAAGATTGCCGACATCCACGACAGCTTCAACACCCAGACAGCCCCAACTAAGATCGATGCACCAGACCCGCCGCACACCATCGACCATGACCCCCTGCCAGCCTGGGCCAGCGTGAACATCGATGACACCATCAAGACCATGAGCACAATACACTCCGGCTCCCCGTCAGACCCTTTCCCGCACCACATCTTCAACAAAGCCAGCAGCTCCATCGCACCCCACCTGTGCAACGTTATCAATCTCTCCTTCGAGACCACGACCTTCCCAGAGAGCCCTACTCAAAAAACCCAAGGCGGACCCGAGAGACCTCAAGAACTTCCGGCCCATCTCCCTGCTTCCGTTCCCAGCCAAGGTCATCGAGAAGATCGTCAACAAACAGCTAACCCGATACCTCGAAGAAAACAGCATCCTGGACCCATCCCAATCAGGGTTCCGCAGCAACCACAGCACTGAGACTGCCCTCATCGCCGCCACCGACGACATCAGGATCCTGCTGGACAACGGTGAGACCGCAGCCCTCATCCTGCTGGACCTCTCCGCCGCCTTCGACACTGTCTGCAACCGCACTCTACGCGCACGCCTCCACGACGCAGGGATCCGAGACAAGGCCCTGGAATGGGCCACCTCCTTCCTCGCCGGCAGAACCCAGAGAGTCCGCCTCCCACCATTCCGATCCGAAGCCTCCGAGATCATCTGCGGCGTACCCCAGGGATCATCCCTCAGCCCAACACTGTTCAACATCTACATGGCCCCACTCGCACGCATCGCCAGACAGCACGACCTCAACATAATCTCCTACGACGACGACACTCAACTGATCCTCTCCCTCACCAAGGACCCCCTCGCTGCCAAATCCAACCCCCATGAAGGAATGAAGGCCATCGCCGATTGGATGAAGATCAGCTGACTAAAACTGAACACGGACAAGACAGAGGTCCTCATCTTCGGCTCCAACCCCTCAGCCTGGGACGACTCCTGGTGGCCAACGACACTGGGAGCAGCCCCGACACCCACCGACCACGCACGCAACCTGCAAGTCATCCTCGACTCAACGCTCTCCATGGCCAAGCAAGTCAACGCAGTCTCCTCCTCCTGCTTCCACACCCTCCGCATGCTTCGCAAGATCTACAGGTGGATCCCGACAGATACAAGAAGAACAGTCACCCAGGCCCTCGTCAGTAGCAGACTTGACTATGGGAACGCCCTCTACGCGGGAGCCCCAGCCAAGCTCATCAAGCGACTGCAATGCATACAAAACGCCTCCGCACGCCTGATCCTCGATGTACAACGCCACAGCCACATCACCCCCCACCTGAGGAACCTGCACTGGCTCCCCGTCGACAGGAGAATCTCCTTCAAACTCCTTATCCACGCACACAAGGCACTCCACAAGACTGGCCCAGCCTACCTCAACAGACGACTCTTCTTCTACGTCCCCAACCGCCAGCTCCGCTCCGCCGACCTCTCCCTCGCCACCGTCCCTCGCATTCGAAGAACAACCACCGGCGGCAGATCCTTCTCACACCTCGCCGCCAAGACCTGGAACACCCTTCCACTAAGCCTACGACAGACCCAAGACCTGCTGACCTTCAGGAGGCTACTCAAGACCTGGTTGTTCGACCAGTAGCAGCACCCACCCCCCCTTTTTTCTCCCCAGCGCCTTGAGACCCTCGCGGGTAAGTAGTGCGCTCTACAAATTCTGTGATTGATTGATTTGATTGATAAATCAGGTTTTGTGTTTTGGTTTGTGATTGGTACATTGAAGTATGTGCTTGTAGTTATGTAGGTAGGTTAATTTGTATATTTAAAACTGCAACATAACATAAAAACTATTTTTGTATTATGTGTAAGCCAGTAGTAAAGAAGCTTGTACATTGGCTAGAAAAAATATTCACATATAGTTTTTTTTTACAGAACAATATCTGCATAATTACAGACAGATTACATACAAAAGCTCAAAGGGAAAAGGAACAGAAGCAAGTACAGTATCTATGCAGAACTGAGACTAAAAAGGGGCAAAATGAAGAAAAAGTGTTGAACGAAAAAAGAGCTATTGGTAAGAGGACAAACTATATATGGACATTTCCAAAGATTATGAAATAATGAAAATAAAATTTAAACTATGAAAAATAATAATAATGGACAAAATGTATATAACAAGAACAGGAAAGAATGTAACTAAGATGTATATACCTTAACCAGGAGGCAGAAGCAGCTTAAGGAAACGAGAGCTAGGTTGTCTCATAGTAGAGTAGTTATAAATCTACTGAGAAATATTAGGAAGTATAGCAGAAGGAGACATGCAGTGAAACAGAAGGAATGAGTTGAGAGAGTAGTTGATAAGGCATTTGCTTTGAAGGTGAAGGTTTTGATTATAAGTAGAATGAAGACTCTTGACAAAATGGTGTTGTACTTGAGGGGACAAAACCAGAAAAAAGAGTAGTGAATAGAAGTAACTTTTGTACAGTTTTTAGTAGAGAATGCATACATATTTCTAGTACAGAATCTTTCTTTGATGAAGAAAGCTATCTCCAGGATAATAGATAAGTTCATGCAATTGATTACAGAGGACGATGTTATGAAATGTAGAATGGCATACCTATTGTGAAAGAGGTGATTTTACCTACAAATGTAGAACAAGTTATTGGAGAACAGGTACAAGGAGGGCGGAGTCAGGCGTCTGGATAGAAATGGATTTGTAGTAGTGTTTGTAGTATTCAACAGCAATTCATTGATATATTTAGGACATTTCTACATATCTTTCCAGGGCGAAGTTTAAAACAGAAAATAAGTACTTTACAAGGATTGCATCCTTGCAAGATTAGAAAGCATACAAATTTACAGGGACACTCACTAGCTTGTTTATCTAACAAAGTGTGCCAAAGCACTTTTCATCATTTCAGGATGTTAGTTGTACACCACTCAACAATGCAAACTTTAGTTTGGAGGCTGTACTATGTGAAAACTACTGCTTTATGTTTAGGAGAAATTATTTGAGCACTTTTGTATGGTACTGTGGCAGATGTAGAAAAGGTTTGTGATGATGTGCAGTTTTGTTTCTTTGGTCCTTAGCAGGATTCTAGGGAAAATGAAGAGTTGTTAAGAGGAGGAGTTGTAGAACAGGACACAGATATTACAGTTGATAGTTTTGAAGAAGAGATTACAAAACTTTACACAGTGTGGTCTAAAAAACCAGAGTATGTTTGTATATGTTGTCGACGCACTCACTAGAAGATTTAAACACAGACTGAATTTAAAAAGTGCAAAAGTAAATAATGAAAACTGGCAAAAGTTAGCTGTGTATTTATTTGTAGAGAAACACTTTGACTTGTCCATACAGCAAGTTATGTGTATCTGGTGTTACAATAAATTAGAAGATAATAAAATGAACAACACATAGCTGTTAGATACCCATTTTTTAAGATAATAAAATGCCTGCGAATGTAGAAAAACTATGAAGGGCCAAAAATAAAATAAACAATTACATTTATGATTCTCTGCAGCATTGCGAAGGGTTCTTATGGACTGCTCTCCAGCACTCACTACAACTCCACAATCCATGCAGTATGATGCCATCTGGGTAAATTGTGGAGCCCAATCTGGAAGTTAAGATTAGACCTGTGAAGGGACTCTCTGCCCCAGTGTTATTGTGGCTGGTATTGAAGTTCAGGGTCCTTCAGCCTTGCACTGCCTTCTTGCTGCTCTTTGAATATTGCTTTGGTATGTTTTTAGCATGGACGTAGTCCCACAAAAATATTGTACCCCTTGACAATGTCTTGTGATATATTGTGCATTGTGCAAATTTGCTCACTATGAACTACTCTTAAAGAATGTTCAAGATAGATAATGTTCAAGATAGGGCGTGTTCTTTTTATTTTTTTTGTTGAAAAGTGTATTATCCAATGATGTTCCTTTATTTCTCCGAGACATGATTTTCTGTTTTGTTTTTGATTTTGTGGTTTTGTACGTGGCCATTCTTGAAAACTCTGGAGTGATGTCACTGACTATGTCATGAGTGATGTAATATGTGAGGTCAGAACCAGTGCATTGCGGGTGCCTGAGTTATAGTTAGCTCAGCTAACTATAACTAATGAATTTCTCTGGTTTTGTGCGTGTGAAATCTGAGCCTCACTATAATGTCCCTGTAACCTTTGGTTTTTTCAGTGAATATATATGTATATATATGTAGATAGATATATATATAGAGAGAGAGAGATAGAGAGAGAGATATAGAGATATATAGATATATATTTTTGGTACAATGTATCTCGCCCACTGCGTGGTTGGACACTGATGCATCACTTCAGCTGCACCTCGCATCTTCTCCGATGTCAACACAAGCCCAGATCAAGGTGCTTTGGTTTAGCAGGCCCTAGTGGGTCCCTGTATCCACCCACGCTCCTTTGCGGTTGGCCTGAACTTTTAACTTTGCCCTGGTCTAGCATGATCAGATAAATCACTTTAACTCTAATTACTTCTATCTCATATCTCGTCTTCTACTTGTTGGATTTTTGTCATTTTGGTCTTGTTTTATTAACAAAATTAAGCTCTATTTATCTAACCTGGTATAGAGTCATTTAGTGGTGTTTTCACTGCGTGACAGTTTGAAGTGCTGCACAAATATTTTACACATTGCCTCTTGAGTTCTGCCTAACTGCTCTGTACCAAGCTACTAGAGAATGAGTACATGATCATGTTGTACAGGGCACAGGGTGTTGTAACTCACCCTGACTAGGATTGTGTTTCCTGCTTGCGAGAGGTTGGCCTGGTATATGCTGTCCACAAGTTATAGTGGGCACCTTGCACCAGTCCAAACAACCCCTTATCGATGATAGGTTTAAGACAACCTTATTTGAAAGCTATCCTAGTGGTAGCTATGGAGAGCAGCCTTCAGGCTAAGTCTTGAAGGAGTGTAAAGCAGTTTGTTTTACCAGTCTATAATCTCTTGAATGGCTAAATGAAAGGAGACCACACCAGGTATATATATAAAATATATGTATTTATTTCTAAACACACCCTACTAGTCTCTTTATGAGGCTAGAGGTCAAAGCACATATGTTACACTTCAAATATCACAGTAAATTAGCACAATATACGATAGGCCCAAGGGGCGAACCTAACCATATATTAAGAAAGTGGTATAAGAACCACGACTTGACTAGACACAAGGCCTAGAGCCAGTAGAATCGCTGGGACCCCAAGGAACCACCCAAGGTAGTGACACAGGGGACCCACGGGGGACGTGTGCAGTGTTTGAACACAGCCGCGAGCTCCGTTAGCTTCTATGGGGAAAGTAGCGGTTAGAGTTTTAAAGTTGAGGGACACTTAGGAGTGGACTAGGAACTAACCCTTTTGGACTTAGAAGGTTCTAGGGCCAACACCCACGGGAGCACCGGAGTACTCGTGTTATCTCACCCAGGGAAGCCGGGTGCATAAGTGTCAAATGGTGTCGGGTCGCGTCGTCGTTTTCAATGGCAGCTTGCTGAAAAGTGCTGCTGCCGGGAAGAGGAGAAGTGTCCGAAGAGATCCAAGCCTGGATCGAAGATGTGAAGAACCTGAAAGCAGAGGGGACAGAGTCTGGGTCACTTGCCAGTGACCAGGGGCACGATAGTCGAATGCCCACCGATGTCGGGTGCATCAGGTGCTAGGAGGGGAAGCTTGACTCTTCAGCCACGAGGACCAGCAGGTGTCGAAGACAACCAGGAGCTGGATTCGAGCTGTCCCACAAAGGATGTCGAGTGCTGCAGCGTCGGTGCCCGGATTGGACACAACAAGCCTTGGCAACAGCAACCCATGCAGGAAGAGGAAAGGTGCTTCGGTGCAGACCTGCAAGGTCCTGGGGACTCCCCAAGCAATGGAGAGTCAGGACCATTCTGGAGCAACCAGAAAAGCCCAATTGAAGTACAGTTGTCCTTCTCAGGGACCCACAAGTCGACGGACAAGGGATCGCAAAGGGACCTTGAGAGGAATCACAAAATGGTGGCCCACGGGTCACTCGGAGTGGGTAGGCCAGGAATCTTCAGTGGATTCACTGCTTGGGGTCAGGGCTACAAGTATCCCAAAGCACAGCCTCTAGGATCGACAAGAAGCATATGCACTTGCAAATGTGCAAGGTGTCCAGGGGTTCCAGTTCCACGGTACCCACGAGGGCAACGGGTCTCAGCATTACTGGAGACTCGGGTCAGCCTCTGGGAAGTCTGGAAACCCACCTCCTGGGTTGCAAAGTTGTCGGCGTCCGGCAGGAGCTTCGGAGATGCAGACCGGGCAGATGCGTCTTTGGTGCCTGCCAAGCAGGGGAGTAACTCCTTTACTCCAAGGGAGATTCTTCAGTCATCTGGCGTTGAACAGATTGTCAAAGGTCCAGGATTAACCCTGGGCGTAGTACTACGCTACGGAGCGTGCGTAGTTTGCGCTACTACGCGCTACGCGAATTGCACGTAGCACAGTGCAAAAACGCGTAGCGTAGCGGGCATTTTTTGCTTGCTCGCGGTCCTCAACGTCGAGTTGGCGACCGCGAGCGAGCAAAATCAATATCCCGGCGAGACTTTTTCCTCGTTTGCGATCAGCAACATCAAGTTGCCGATCGCGAGCGTGGAAAATAAACCTCTTGGCGAGATTCTCAACACGGGGAGGTCAGGGTTCTCATTGCAAGTGGTCGCATATGCTCGCGACCGCTCGCGATGAGAAACTACCAGTCCGCGCTGAGAAAGCCGCCGCTCGAGTACAAATCTACTCGAGCGGCAGAAAACGACTGCTTGCACTGTGCAAGATGCCGTTTGCAATGATTGCACAGTGCGGACAAGCATCCGGCACTGTGCAATCAGTGCGACCAGCATTTCCCTACCGCTCTACGCAGTTCACGTAGCTACGCGTAGCTTGCGTAGTGCGAAGTGCACTTTGCGTAGCTACGCGTAGCGCTACTACGCGAACTACGCTCAGGGTTATCCAGGATTCAGTATCAGAGTTTCGTCCAGGGAAATCTAAAGTCCTGTAGCCAGGGGTTCCTTTCTTATACCCAAGGAAGGGGTTGGACATACTCTGGGGACCCACCTATGGGAGGGTTTGGAAACAGGGGTGGCTACACCCATTTCCTTTGTCCAGTTTCGCACCAGAGCAGAGGCTGGTAGCCCCTGCAACCGGTTTGAACTGGACTATGCACAGGGACACCAAATGTGCCCCCAGTGCAGGACTTCAAAGCACTCTGAGAGTGCACCCACCCAGCCCCAATACACTAAAGCCTGTCTGGGAGGTGGTAACACCTCCCTGTGACAGGAAACCTATTGTCCAGGCCTCCCCTGCCGGAGTTTCGGTCAGCAGCAGGAGGCCAGACTCGTGTCTGTGGCTGCAGCATCCATTTTGTGATGCCAGGGCTCTGTTAGCTGGTACCGGGTATACCGGTGCTGTCATGTCTCTCCCTCTAGAAGGGTGGGATCATACTCCCACACCAGTTACTGGTGTGGGGGTATGATTCCAAGGTGTTTGACACCAAACACGACATGTTTCCATGCAGCCATCCCAAAGTTAGCAATTACCGCTAGGTTATAATGCACTTAAGAGTATATGGTCAGGCTGCCTCACAGACAACCTCGGAGGATAGATTCCGAAGGCTGCAGAGGGGCTCTGCTCATGCATGGGCACCCTCTCACACAACACCAAGCACCCTGCCTTCAGGATTGACAAGGCCTGCCATAGGGGTGACTGATAGGTTTATATGTGCAGTGATTGGGTGAGATATAGTGAACCTATATCTCAGTAAGGGGTGCAGGCACCACCTCACTCAGGCTGCTGTAGCAGTCCTGTGGTGTCATTTTGGAAGGCTGCCCAGGGGTGGCATAATACATGCTTCAGCCCCTGGTAGGCCTCTGGGGTACCTATGCCCTGGGTACATAGGATACCATATACTAGGGACTCATAAGGGCACCCCAGAATCCAATCTGTGGTGTACCTAAGGTACAGGGAATCAATTTAGAGAGGAAGCAGCTAGGCTGGGGTCCTGGATAGCAGGGCCCCAGCCAGACTAAAGTCAAGAAACATCAGCAAAAAGTGGGGGTAACCATAAGAAGCAGATCCTACTCTCCTACACAACCCCCCCCCCAAACACAGGGACATTAAACTAACCATGACCAGTTGAGTCTTCATGGTCTAAGTGGAAATATCTGGAGAGTCCATCTGCATTGGCATGGCTACTCCCAGGTCTATGTTCCACTGTATAGTCCATCCCCTGCAAGGAAATGGACCACCTCAAATGTTTGGGGTTTTCACCCTTCATCTGTTTTAGCCATAAGAGGGGCTTATGGTCTGTCTGAACAATGAAGTGAGTGCCAAACAAGTATGGCCTCAACTTCTTCAGAGCCCAAACCACAGCAAAGGCCTCCCTCTCTATGGCTGACCAACGTTTCTCTCTGGGGGTCAGCCTTCTGCTAATAAAAGCTACTGGCTGATCCTGACCTTCATCATTCAACTGTGACAGTACAGCCCCTACCCCCAACTCAGATGCATCTGTTTGTACAATGAACTTTTTGGAGTAATCAGGACTCTGCAGAATGGGAGCAGTGCACATGGCCTGCTTCAGGTCATCAAATGCCTTTTGAAAGCTAACTGTCCACTGAACCTTTTTGGGCATTTTCTTAGAGGTAAGGTCATTCAATGGGGTCACTATGGATCCATAACCTTTTACAAATCTTCTGTAGTACCCAGTCAGGCCCAAGAAGGCTCTCACCTGAGTCTGGGTAGTGGGAGCAACCTTGTCCATTATGGTCTGGATTTTGCTCTGCAATGGTTGAACCTGGCCTCCACCTACAAGGTGGCCCAGGTACACAACCTGACTCTGCCCTATCTGGCACTTAGTAGCCTTGATAGTTAGGCCTGATTTTTGCAGGGCCTCCAAAACATTCCTTAGGTGGACCAGGTGATCCTCCCAGGTGGAGCTAAAGACAGCAATATCATCCAGATATGCTGCACTTTAGTCTTCCAGGCCTGTAAGGACTGTATTCACCAACCTTTGGAAAGTGGCAGGTGCATTCTTCAAACCAAAGGACATCACCACAAATTGATAATGCCCACTAGGGGTAGAAAATGCTGTCTTTGGCTTTGCATCATCAGCTAGTCTGATCTGCCAGTAGCCAGCTGTCAAGTCAAATGTGCTCAGAAACTTGGCTGAGGCCAAAGTATCTTTAAGCTCATCTGCCCTTGGGATGGGATGGCATCAGTCCTAGTGACTGCATTGAGACCCCTGTAGTCCACACAAACCCTCATTTCTCTCTTGCCATCTTTGGTGTGTGGTTTAGGCACAAGGACTACTGGACTAGCCCAAGGGCTATCTGAGGGTTCAATGACTCCCAAATCCAACATCTTTTGGACCTCTGTCCTTATACAATCCCTGACATGATCAGGCTGCCTGTAGATTTTATTTTTGACAGGCAGACTGTCCCCAGTGTCCACTTCATGAGTGCACCAGGTAGTCTGACTAGGTGTCAGGGAGAACATATGCCTGAACTAGCTGAGAACATTTCTGCAGTCAGTTTGTTGCTGGACAGTGAGGCTGCCTGCCAAGGCTACACCATCTACAGATCCATCATCAGGGTTCTGAGAGAGCAGGTCAGGGAGTGGATCACTCTCTTCCTCCTGTCCCTCATCAGTAGCCATGAGCAAGCCCATGTCTGCCCTGTCAACATATGGTTTCAGCCTGTTGACATGGAGTACCCTATGGGGACTCCTGGGAGTTCCAAGGTCTACCAAGTAGGTAACCTCTCCCTTCTGTTCAACAATTGTACGGGGGTCACTCTACTTATCTTGGAGAGCTGCTGGGGCCACAGGCTCCAACACCCACACTTTCTGCCCTGGCTGGTAAACAGTCAGCACAGCCTTTTGGTCATGCCAGGCCTTTTGCAATTCCTGGCTAGCCTCAAGGTTTTTAGTTGCCTTTTTCATATACTCTGCCATCCTGGAGCGGAGACCAAGTACATAGTCCACTATGTCCTGTTTAGGGGGTTTGTGAGGCAACTCCCATCCCTCCTTCACCAGACACAAAGGACCCCTAACAGGATGGCCAAACAAAAGTTCAAACGGGCTGTAACCAACCCCCTTTTGAGGCACCTCCCTGTAGGCAAATAAAAGGCAGGGCAAAAGGATGTCCCATCTGCGCCTAAGCTTTTCTGGGAGACCTTTGATCATGCCCTTTAAGGTTTTGTTGAACCTTTCAACTAAACCATTGCATTGTGGGTGATAGGTTGTGATGAATTTATAATTCACTCCACACTCCTTCCACATTGCAGTCAAGTAACTAGACATGAACTTTGCACCCCTGTCTGATACTACCTCCTTAGAAAAACGCACCCTTGAGAATACTCCCAAGAGGGCCCTTGCCACCACAGGAGCTGTGGTGGTCCTAAATGGAATAGCTTCTGGGTACCTAGTGGCATGGTCCACCACCACCAGGATACATCTGTGCCCAGAGGCTGTCTGAGGATCCATGGGACCGACTATATCAATGCCCACCCTATCAAAGGGAACCTGCACCACAGGTAGTGGTATCAGGGGGGCCTTTGTGGTTCCACCTGCCTTCCCACTGGCTTGGCAGGTGACACAGGAGCGACAAAACTCCTTGGTGTCTTCAGACATGTGGGGCCAATGAAAGTGAGGAACAATTCTGTCCCAAGTCTTGTTTTGGCCCAGGTAACCTGCTAGAGGAATATCATGGGCTAGTGTCAATAGGAAGCCCCTACATTTCAGAGGTATTACCAACCTCCTGGAAGCACCAGGCTTGGGGTCTCTACTCTCTGAATATAGGAGTCCATCATCCCAATATATTTTATGGGTGCCACTAGCATTCGCAGCCGCCTCATCAGCAGCTTGCTTTCTAAGGGTTTCAAGAGAGGGGCAGCTTTGCTGCTCCTGGCTCAGATCTGCCCTGTAAGGGCCCCCTGTCCCCAAGAACTCAACCTGATCAGGTTCAAGCTCCTCTGGGACAGTTCCTTCTTCAGGACTAAGATCAACTCCCTCAGGAGGCTGATCTGTATTCTGAGTCAGGGGGGCAGGCACTGCCTTAACCCTACTGCTCCTCCTCTTGGGAGGCACCTGGTCCATTCTTCCAGAATCCAGGGCCTGTTCAGTGTTAGACTTTTTGGCCTGTGACCTGGTCACAGCAAATACATGTGCAGGGATCCCTAATATTTCTGCAAGTGTCCTGAGCTCCACTTCTGCCCAAGCTGAAGTTTCTAGATCATTGCCAAGCAAGCATTCAACAGGGAGGTCTGCACTTACCACAACTTTCTTTAGGCCAGTTACCCCTCCACAGGAGAAATTAATAACTGCCAAGGAATGGTCTGTCCTGACATTGCTAGCATTGGTCACTTGGTACATCTCACCAAGTATAATCTGCCCAGGAGCCACAAGATCTTTTGTCACCATTGTGACACTTGCTCCTGTGTCCCTGAATGCCAAAGCCTATTTTCCATTTATCAAAGGCTGCTGTCTGTATTTGCCCAAGTTACTGGGACTCACAAAGGAGGACATGTCCATGCCTCCATCCCAGACCAGGACAGCCTGAGTTGGAACTCTGACTAGGCCAGAGCCCATCTCAGAACCCAGGGTTAACCCTGCTACACCCTTATTCTGAGTACCACCAATTGTAGCTGCACTAGGGGGAACAGTTGCCTTAGGGGCAATGGTGGCTGGAGTTGAGTCTTTGGACTTTGTACAGTCACTTGTCCAATGGGTTTTCTGCTTACAGATTTTACACCATGGTTTCTTTTGGCCTTTACTTTTGTTAGATTGGGACCCCCCCCAGATGAAGATTTTTGGGGACCTTGAGAAGACTTCTGGTCTTTACCCTTTTCCCCACCCTTGTCAGAGTTCTTAGAATCTTGCTTCTTTGGGTCACCACCTTGGTTCTGAACCTTCTACCTCACCCTGGTTCTGACCCATTTGTCTGCCTTCTTTCCCAATTCTTAGGGAGAGGTCAGATCAGAGTCCACCAGGTACTGATGCAACAGCTGATTTTGACAATTATTAAGGATCTGCTCCCTCATTATTAAGTTGTACAATCCTTTGAAATCACACACCTTACTGCCAAGTAACCAGCCCTCCAGAGCCTTAGTAGCACAATCTACAAAGTCCACCCAGTCTTCATTCTGTGCCTTTTGGGTATCTCTGAACTTTATCCTATACTGTTCAGTGGTTAGGCCAAACCCCTCAATCAGTGCACTTTTCAAGATTTGGTAATCATCAGCATCCTCTTCTCTTACAGTGAGGAGCTTATCTCTACCTTTGTCTGCAAAGGGGAGCCACAAGATTGCTGCCCACTGCTCCTGGTGGACCCTCTGAACTTTACAGGCCCTTTCAAGTGCAGTAACCCATTTGTGGATGTCATCCCCACTCTGGTAGGGTGGGACAATCTTGCTTAGGTTTCTCTGGTCATGAGACCTTTCCCTAACACTAGGGAAGTTGCTGCCACCATGGGACTCTAGTCCCAATGTTCTTCTAGTTTTCTGAAGCTCTAGGGACTCCCTGTCTAAAGCCAACTGCTCTCTTCTGATTCTAAGCTGAGCTTCTTCATACTTGAGCAGTCTCTCTTTCCTTTCATGAGAGGATTGCCTCCTATGAGAGGAAACAGAGGTCCCTATTGAGGTGTCAGAATGGTTAGACTCCTGAGAACGAGATCTTGACCTTCTAGGCACACTCTCAACTCTCCCTGGTGGGATAAAGAGGGGGCCATTGTGGCCATCCTCCTCATCTGCAGGGGGAGCTGGATTTCCCAGGTTAAGATCAGTGTCATCTTCCTGGTCAGCTTCAGAGGTCAGGTCATGGGTATCTTCACCCCTTGGCCTTTCCTCATCTGCTGCCCCACCCTCTCTGCCTACCCCTTCAGACCCTGAGGGCCTTCTGAGATCATCCAACAGCAGTACCTCTATGAGGCGTTGGGTGTTTGCACTTTTTCCTGTCTTCAATTTCCTAGTACTACACAATGCTCTCAATTCCAAGAATGGGAGGTTGTCATACTTGGATGGTAGAAGCCCATTGGCTTCTGGCAGGGACCCACTGGTTCCTGGCCTTGAAGACATCACTAGTGAGGTGTGGTGTATGTACTACCTACTCTAGAGTGGCCTACTAAAGTCTCTTGAGTTGTAGAAAGGGTGTGCTAAGCCCTTGGCACACAACTCTAAGTTCAGTAGAACTTACTGTAATTTTAAGCTTGAATTATATGTACCTCAGGTACCATTAGTGGTTTTCAGTTAGTCACTCACTTGAGATTATCTGGTAAAACAAAGGCAAGCTTGAATCCAACCGCTGCACACCAATGTGAGAAGTTGGCCTGGTATATGCTGTCCACTAGTTATAGTGGGCACCTTGCACCAGTCCAAACAACCCCTTCTCGATGATAGGTTTAAGACGACCTTATTTGAAAGCTATCCTAGTGGTAGCTATGGAGAGCAGCCTTCAGGCTAAGTCTTGAAGGAGTGTAAAGCAGTTTGTTTTACCAGTCTATAATCTCTTGAATGGCTAAATGAAAGGAGACCACACCAGGTATATATATAAAATATATGTATTTATTTCTAAACACACCCTACTAGTCTCTTTATGAGGCTAGAGGTCAAAGCACATATGTTACACTTCAAATATCACAGTAAATTAGCACAATATACGATAGGCCCTAGGGGCGAACCAAACCATATATTAAGAAAGTGGTATAAGAACCACGACTTGACTAGAAACAAGGCCTAGAGCCTGTAGAATCGCTGGGACCCCAAGGAACCACCCAAGGTAGTGACACAGGGGATCCACGGGGGACGTGTGCAGTGTTTGAACACAACCGCGAGCTCTGTTAGCTTCTATGGGGAAAGTCACGGTTAGAGTTTTAAAGTTGAGGGACACTTAGGAGTGGACTAGGAACAAACCCTTTTGGACTTAGAAGGTTCTAGGGCCAACAACCACGGGAGCACCAGAGTACTCGTGTTACCTCACCCAGGGAAGCCGGGTGCATAGGTGTCAAATGGTGTCGGGTCGCGTCGTCGTTTTCAATTGCAGCTTGCTGAAAAGTGCTGCTGCCGGGAAGAGGAGAAGTGTCCGAAGAGATACAAGCATGGATCGAAGATGTGAAGAACCTGAAAGCAGAGGGGACAGAGTCTGGGTCACTTGCCAGTGACCAGGGGCACGATAGTCGAATGCCCTCCGATGTCGGGTGCTTCAGGTGCTAGGAGGGGAAGTTTGACTCTTCAGCCACGAGGACCAGGAGGCGTTGAAGACAACCAGGAGCTGTTTTCGAGCTGTCCCACAAAGGATGTCGAGTGCTGCAGTGTCGGTGCCCATATTGGACACAACAAGCATTGGCAACAGCAACCCACGCAGGAAGAGGAAAGGTGCTTCGGTGCAGACCAGCAAGGTCCTGGGGACTCTCCAAGCAATGGAGAGTCAGGGCACTTCTGGAGCTACCAGGAAAGCCCAGTTGAAGTACAGTTGTCCTTCTCAGGGACCCACAAGTTGATGGACAAGGGATCGCAAAGGGACCTCAAGAGGAATCACAAATTAGCGGCCCACGGGTCACTCGGAGTGGGTAGGCCAGCAATCTTCAGTGGATTCACTGCTCGGGGTCAGGGCTACAAGTATCCCAAAGCACAGCCTCTAGGATTGACAAGAAGCATATGCACTTGCAAATGTACACGGTGTCCAGGGGTTCCAGTTCCATGTTACCCACGAGATGCTACGGGTCTCAGCTTTGCTGGGGACTCGGGTCAGCCTCTGGGAAGTCTGGAAACCCAACTCCTGGGTTGCAAAGTCGACGGCGTCCGGCAGGAGCTTCAGAGATGCAGACCGGGCAGATGCGTCTTTGGTGCCTGCCAAGCAGGGGAGTAACTCCTTTACTCCAAGGGAGATTCTTCAGTCATCTGGCATTGAACAGATCATCGAAGGTCCAGGATTCAGTATCAGCGTTTTGTCCAGGGAAATCTAAACTCCTGTAGCCAGGGGTTCCTTTCTTATACCCAAGGAAGTGGTTGGACATACTCTGGGGACCCACCTATGGGAGGGTTTGGAAACAGGGGTGGCTACACCCATTTCCTTTGTCCAGTTTTGTGCCAGAGCAGGGGCTGGTAGCCCCTGCAACCGGTTTGAACTGGACTATGCACAGGGACACCAAATGTGCCCCCAGTGCAGGACTTCAAAGCACTCTGAGAGTGCACCCACCCAGCCCCAATACACTAAAGCCTGTCTTGGAGGTGGTAACACCTCCCTGTGACAGGAAACCTATTGTCCAGGCCTCCCCTGCCGGAGTTTCGGTCAGCAGCAGGAGGCCAGACTTGTGTCTGTGGCTGCAGCATCCATTTTGTGATGCCAGGGCTCTGTTAGCTGGTACCGGGTATACCGGTGCTGTCATGTCTCTCCCTCTAGAAGGGTGGGATCATACTCCCACACCAGTTACTGGACATTAGTTTGCTCAACCGTACCCCTCTGCAGCTTCCCATTGCTCACGGGTGTCCTCTGTGCCTGCTTTCTTGTCCTGGTGGGACCAGAGTCCCAGGACATCGTCGGACGCAATTCTTCTTTCCCCCGCAGCACCAGCCAGCAGACAGGGGGACTACAGGTCCCAGTGTGCAGTGCGTGCACACACAGCTGCTGCTAGTGAGAGGGAGGCGCCTGACATCGCTCTTAAAGCGCTGCCTCTCCCCCCGCGGCGCGGGACATTAGTTTGCTCAACTCTACCCCTCTGCAGCTGCCCATTGCTCACGGGCGTCCTCTGTGCCTGCTTTCTTGTCCTGGTGGGACCGGAGTCCCAGGACATCATCGGACGCAATTCTTCTTTCCCCCGCAGCACCAGCCAGCAGACAGGGGGACTACAGGTCCCAGTGTGCAGTGCGTGCACACACAGCTGCCGCTAGTGAGGGGGAGGTGCCTGAAATCGCGCTTAAAGCGCTGCCTCTCCCCCCGCGGTGCAGGACATTAGTTTGCTCAACTCTACCCCTCTGCAGCTTCCCATTGCTCACGGGCGTCCTCTGTGCCTGCTTTCTTGTCCTGGTGGGACCGGAGTCCCAGGACATCGTCGGACGCAATTCTTATTTCCCCCGCAGCACCAGCCAGCAGACAGGGGGACTACAGGTCCCAGTGTGCAGTGCGTGCACACACAGCTGCCGCTAGTGAGGGGGAGGCACCTGACATCGCGCTTAAAGCGCTGCCTCTCCCCCCGCTGCACAGGCCGCGCCCGGGCAAAGCCCGGGCCAAGGGCGGGCCCGTCCTTGCCCGTCATCGCCAGGAAGAGGCAGGGCAGGGCCACTCCCTTGTCGTTTTCCATCAGGAACGTTATGAAAGCCTAACCATGAACTGAGAGGTACTGTGTGTCCACTCCTCCTACCTGTACTTACTTACAATCCAAACCTGGCCACTGATTAAACTATTGCTGGGAAAGTTTGAAGAGCTAAACTAAGTAATTGTAATTATCCTCTCTGATATGGGGAAGAGAAAGTCGATGGAAGGTGGAGGGGGGGAGGGTTGTACCGTGGGTAGAACTAATAAAGGGAAAAAGGCAAAGAAGGCAATTAGGCATTCTGGTAACAATTGTGTACTGGACCGTATAGACGTGTTAATTGATGAATGTGAGGATATTTTAGAATCGGGTCCAAATTTGATCACACACGGAAATAGGTCTCCCCCCGGGTTAGCCCAATCTTCGTGTGTAGGCCCTGAAAAGCGTCCCGCTATCCCTGCTATGTTTACAACGTGCAAAAAAGGTGCCAAAGCTAACAAAGGAAGGTGTCGATCAAATCTAGTTAGGGATGATGATTCCCCCGACAGGGCTACAAGCCCCGCAGAACTAGATGATAGTCACCCCCAAATGTATGAGCCCCTAGTAACTTGTACAAACAGGTATGCTATATTGTCAAATACCCAAGGGGAGGGAAGTATGCAGCCCCCCGCACCATCTTTGGATGATAACATTGAGCCAGTTGTAAACCAAACACAGGATTTGCAGGTTATACTTCATGAGGTACACTCACTCCGAGAAGAAATTGGGACTATGAGGGCATTGCTAGAGAATCTGTCTGTAGCTGTTGGGGTCCTGTCTGAAGGAGGGTCCTTAGGATCAAATTGTGCAATCTGTGGAGCTACTAATCCCCCTCCATCAAGCCAACAAATTGTTCAGGTATCACCAACTGCCGAGCAAAACACTGGTGGTCTGAATAAAGCTACGCCACTGTTTAGCGAAGTGGCCAAGCAGAAAAAGTCCCTACCATCCTTCCCACTGTGCCCTACAGCCATCAATGCACCCTCCATTACTTGTAATATTCTAAGGTTGAGTAATACAGATACCCCAACAGGGCACTTACTGCATGATAGGAGTATCAATATTAACACTCCAACACTTATAAACAATCAGCATAGTACTCGAGGAGGGAGGTGGGACCAGGATATTGATAAAACATCCAATAGTCATAGAATATACATGGTGAACGTGCCAAAGTGGGATCCTAGCAAAAGAAGAGAAAGTGCAGATTCACTGACCAATAAGGCTATCCATTGGATACGCCATGTAAGGGGATGTCGTTCAGTGATTAGAGAAGACATCATTAAGGCACGTTGACTCACTTCCCCTACCAATGGTCTGGACTGTATAGAACTAACCCTTCAGAGGGAGGAGATGGCCGAAAATCTATTTGCCCTCGAATTTAGGACTTGTACTCCTGACTTTTCATCCATTCAGCTAAGGAGGTTACCGCCTGTAATTCAGACTAGTTATCAGCTTGGGCAGCCACAAATAGCCAGGATGGGTAGCTCCACACTAGAAAGTAATGACTGACTGGCAGGCGAGCCCGGAATACACAATGGTTGTGCTGGCAATTCAACAGTCCCTAATGGTAGCCATAGAGACATGAACTTGAACTGCAGTAATAGTACCACTAAGTCCATCAAAATGGTACTACCACTCACAACCCACTTAGCGTTACAGTATGAGCCTAGTCTAATTGCCTCCGGAGAGCCAATTGGTATAGGGAGTATATGTTACGTTGCTGAAAGAACTGGCAATTTGTCAGTCTCCAAAGGTAGCCACGCTGATACGAGTCCCAATTGCACTAATAGATCTGCTATGCCCATTCAAACGGTAACTCCACGCCAACCTTGAGTAGTGTATCAGAGTGAGTTAAGTCAAATTCCCATAATGGAGCAACACGCCTTACAGAGCAGTTATCCCACTACTAGGAGAGGCACATTGATATCATGGAACATTGCGGGGATGAGCTCTAAATTCTCATCCCCGGAATGGCATGCTTTTATCAATTGTTTTGACATCTGTCTCTTCCAGGAGACATGGCTCCTGGCACCACAACACTGTGTAGGTTTTTTAAATTATCATATCCCAGCAATAAAAGGAGAAAAATGCCGGCCCTCAGGAGGCCTGACCATTTGGGTCCGCCAAGGAGTAGATATTAGTATAAAAGAGCTCCCCTCTAGGAGTAATGACATACAGGTATTAAGGTTAAAATTGGACCCGCACAGGAGCATCGACATCTATAACATTTACGTGAGGGGAACCAGAGGAGGTAAATCCCAAGTTTTAGTGGCTTTGGACGTACTCCTCGAATTGTACTCCATGGAAGCCAATGGTATTATAATTGCGGGTGATTTTAATTCAACCTTCGAGCCACTGGAGAATGGCAACTTTTTGACGATGAAGACGCTCAATGGGAAATCCCGAAACTGGAACTTGATCCAGTAAAAAAGTGGACGGAAGTAGTTATTCAGATAAATTCCATCTGCTTTGAGAAGGGGCTTAGGGCATTAAATGGCAGGACTCCCCATGACAGTCTGGGGGCGAACACATTTAACAATGGTTACAGTAAGAGCAGGATAGATTACATCCTTATGAATCTAAAATTCTGGCACACAATCATTGACATGATGGTTAGAGACCGTCCCGAAAGCGATCATAATCCCCTTTGTGCAACCTTTAGATGGTGGAAGCGGGAGCCATTACCGGGGGAGTTGTTGAATTGTATTCCCAGGACGTTGTTCCCACCAACGACATGAGACGCCTTAAATGGGAACGAATATTTGAAAGTACTGAGACGGTGGATAGTATTTCCAAAGATGTTGATAATATTCTTGCAGAATTAGAAACTATTTTGTCCACCAGCAGCCCACTGGAACTTGTCACCCAGTCTCATGAAAACTTTTTTAAGCATATGAGAACCTATTTTGTTAAGCAATGCAAATCAAAGAAAACATTAGGCCAGAAGTCTTGCCGCTGGTATAACAAGGAATGTAGGCAGGCAAGAGCGCTCCTTGGGAACACGATTAAAGATGGAAATCCTGTCCTGGTACGTGCAGCTAGGCAGGCATACAAGAGTTCCATGTTTAAAGCTAAACGTTCCTGGGATGAGCAACGATGGCAGGACCTTAAAGAGGCTAGCACCCAGAATAATAGCAAACTGTTCTGGAATATTATAAAATGGGGTCGTGGGGGCCAACCTGAACAACCGCAGAATCATGTCATGAAGGAAGATTGGGTCAAATATTTTAAACCACAATATGCAAGAAGTACAATTGTGAATAATATGGGTGACCCAAGTTATGTATTTTATGCAGAAGAGGTTTTTAACACTAATGATGTTGTGTTAGCCCTTGAAGCAGTAGCAAGCGGAAGAGCGCCTGGTCCTGATGGTGTCCCCGCCGATGTGTTCTTACATGACAAAACAAGATGGGGAAGATACATTGCTTTAGTGGCTAACGCAGTTGCACAAGGTGCCCCTGTACCGGACTCCTGGAAAGGAGCCGAAATAATCCCAGTGTATAAAAAAGGTGACAAATCATTACCGGGGAATTACCGTCCTATCAGTTTGATAAACTCACTACAAAAAATAGTGGGTAGGATGATCCTCAACAAGATTAATAAATGGATAGATGAACATAGTATACTGACCCCCCTGCAGGCTGGGTTTCGGGCATACACCAGCACCATTGATCAGGTGTTCCGGTTTACTCTAATACTATGGAAAACGGTCGCCCTGGGGAAGACCTAAAGTCCGCATTTGATCTTGTTCCCCGTTCCATCTTGTGGGTGACGTTGCTGGAACTGGGGTTGCCCAAAGAACTACTTACATTTATAATGAGGCTGCACGAGGACAATTATTCTAAAATTCGCTGGGGATCTCAGGGCATGGTATTAGTTTGTTTCCGGTAGAACGAGGAGTGCGCCAGGGCTGTGCCATGGCACCCACCCTATTCTCCCTGTACATTAATGGAATAGTCGACTGTCTGTCAACCGTGAATACTGATGCCCCGATTTTAGCTGGTGTTAAAATACCAATTTTAATGTTCGCAGACGACACATTGATTATTTCGAAGACCCCGAGTGGGCTCCAGCGAGCGCTGTCAATTTTTGAAAAGTTTTGTTCTGATCGTGGTCTCGAAGTCAATGTGTCGAAAACGAAATTTATGGCTTTTAACCCACATAGAGTTTTTAAAGGTGGCATCACAATGAACAACCGACCATTGGAACAAGTTAGAGCATTTACATATCTGGGGATAAACATACAGAGTGACTTAAAGTGGAATCAGCAAATTGACCTGGCAACACTGAAGCACCGGCAAATGTCGGGAGTAATACAACTGGAGCACAAAAAGGCATTTACTAAACCGATTAGACCTGTACTCCAAGTTTATGATATGAAAGTGGTAAGCTCAGCCCTCTATGGTGTAGAACTATGGGGGTTTAAGAATGTATCCAAACTTAGGTGTCCATTACGATGTCAGACGGTAAAAAATCCCCCATCTACCATAGCGGTAAAATTCCGCCCGCCTACACCGTCTGAATACCGACCGAGCAATCACGATGCCGCGAGCCGAAAACAGCAGGCGGCGGAAAATAAACAAAATATAGCGCCCGCCCATGTCCGAGTCCAAGTCCATCCGCCCTCCACGGACGGAAAGACGCACAACAACCCAAAACCGCCCGCACTGACGACCGAGACACCGGCCGTGAAATTAGGATCGCACAGACATGAGTGCGGAAAATACACAAAAATACCGCCCGCCAGCGTAAACAACAGTGACGAAAATGTACACGCCGGAAGCACTGGCGGCCACGGCCCTGCACAGAAATCATCCGCGGACAAAAACAAACACACACAACATGGCCAACAAGTCCACACAGCAACCCACGCACAAATACCCAAACACAGTACACATCTAGGAAACACCCCCCTCTGGACAAACAAATCAACTACAAATCCCAGAACACCAGCCACAACACACCTGAAAACAACAGACCACCATGACACACCCACATATGTAAGTACAAAACCAGCCCCTTCACAGACCACAACCCCTTGCAACATTACAAACTGAGGACGAGAGCACACAACACAGCGAGACAGAAAGGACAGCAGCACACCACAGACACGCACCTATCACACCCATCACCACCACCACCAAACACCTGACCCACAAACCCCCTGCACATCACACACCACACACCGCACCAGCACCACAAACACCAAAACACACACCATGACATCACACAGAATGCCCAAGTTCACTTCCACTGAGCTGACGGTCATGGTCGACGAGATCGTCAAGGTGCACCCACAAATCTATGGCAACCAGGTCCAACAGACACCACTATCCACTAGAAACCGGTTGTGGAGCAGGATCGTAGACCAGGTCAATGCAGTCGGGAACGTGCCACGCAACAGAGGCGAAATCAACAAAATGTGGAACGACCTGAAAAGCGTGGTCAAGAAGAAGGAGACCAAGAATCGTGAGCTGGCTGCCAGGACTGGCGGAGGTAATCCCGCGCTATTCAAGACCTTCAAGGCGTGGGAGGAGAAGGTGCGAGTCATCATACATCCGGAGATCCTCACCGGATTACCAGGGGAGTGGAGGCTGGTAAGTACAAACAAACGTATACCAGCAAACCGCTATGTACTCACATGCACTACCACAATGCCATAGCTCCTAGGGACAAACACCCCCATGTCCAGTACACAATACACAAGACAACACTCACACATGCAACAGACACAACCACACACTCAGCCCAAACCAACCAACTAACAAAACCATGGGGGCATGTGTACAGTTAGCCAGCACTGCAACTCCCACCAGGTCCCCTTGTACTCCAGAAGCGCCAGAAGGAGCACTCCCCACACCCATGTGTCAGCCATAGCTGCACTAACCGACAAGTAACAGGTAAGTAGCCGCAACACAAAGGCAGTGGGTCGGTGGGGGGACAGCTGAAGTACAACACCTACCAGGCCCCCAGTCCCACAGCGCAGCAAGGTGGAGCACCCCCACACCCATGTGACAGCCACTGCAGTGCACACCTGCAGCCGACAGGTAGACATCTCACCCCACATGCAGGGGTGTCAGTGGGTGTCAAGCCATCACCACAACTCACAACACCGCCCCCACTCCCACAGACCAGCAACATGGAGCACCCCTCCCGCCCATAACCATGTGGCATCCATTGCATTGCGCACTCAAAAACAACCTGTAGGTGGGAAACTGTATAGGGCGGGGTGTCTGTAGGCATGAGGACTGTACTACGACTGACACATGGGACATGTCACGTAGCAGAGGAACACGCAGCACTGCTCCCTGTCACAATCATGTGACCAATGTGCACACGGACATGTATTACAGAGTCATACCGCACATTACCCATCACAGATACAGCAACACCTAAGGAGCCACGTCTGCATGCACAAGTCCCACTGGAGTACAGACCCACACGGCAAGCACTGTGCCACCCATCACACACATCAGCAACACCATCTAAGTCTTGTCCATGTAGTCCTCACTGCCTGTCACTCACACATCGTACAACAACGCCCATGTAAGACAAACCTTACTAGAAGTAACAGCGTGGAACCACAATATTGCACACAAAAACAACTGGACCCATGAAACACACAGGTACACAATGCACATTCAACATATCATCCATCGCATCTGTCAGCCCCAGTGTCATGAGAGGTATGTCATCCGAACAGCTGTCCCTCATACAGTAGTCATGCAAAGATACCTGCCCATGACAAATCATGTGCCTGCAGTGACTGAAGCGCACGTCACACTGCGAGTAACAACACACATAATATAGTCAACACCCCAAGAGCACTGCATTGATGCACATGTACGAGTGCAGCACGCACACCAAGGAATTGGCCCATCTGCAATACGTCGTGTGGCACACAACAAGCACGAACTCACAACAATGCTACCAATGTAATGTCCATGAATGATAACAGGCAGCAGATATGCCGGGCATGTTAGACAGACACACACCTTAGTCTATGTACTGTCATGTTGCCAGAACACATGTCACGTTCTGCACCCATCACCCACAGTACGTACCCCAAAAGCATATTCCAAGCCAAAAGCGTCCAGGGGCTGTACCCTCTTGTGCCATCTGCGTTTCTAAGCGTTCCATCTGTACCCCAAAACCATAGTTCAACCCAACATCGTCGATGGTTCTGGAGCCCGCATACACCCGAGCCACAAAATGTAGGAGCATAGCAACACACACCCATCGGCATTGCTAATCCGTCCCATGCCACATGTCCACATCACAGTCCCATTGCCTAGCCCACGCATACACACATCGTACATCCACACACGCCTCTGGGAAACCTGTGCACGACAGTGCATGAACTGTGAATGTCAGACAACCAATACATACTTTGCTAGGTGCAACACAATGACCCATCTCATTCTCCCCACAGGTGGCGAACTGCTGGATGCCGGAGAGGGAGACAGCAGCCAGCACAGCCAGTCCGCAAGCCCCCAACCCGGACTCACGGATGTAGAGGAGCTGGACACCTCTCCGGACACGGACCACCCAGCAGGCCCATCTGGAGTGGCAGGGCACACCCGCTCCCCAGGGCCCCTCCTACCCACCAACCCATCATCCAGGGATGCTGACCAGTCACAGACCCCTGCTGCCACGGTCATTGCGGCCACCACCACCGCCGCAACCACCACCACCACACCATCCCTGACCACTCAACCAGCGCAAGGGGTGGCCCGGCCATCTGGGTCCACCCTGGGAGCCAGAGCGAGGACCGTGGTGAGCAATGTGGCTAGTGGGCAGGTCGGTGGCAGCAGTACTGGTAGGAGGAGCAGGGTCAGGCCAACGCCATCTGTGCCTGGGAGCCAAGCCCTGCTGCAAATCGACAGAGTCCTTGGGGCCTATGAAGAGGCCCAGGGAGAATGGGCCAGGTCGGCTACCGACACGCGGGACGTCCTTGGGGTGTTGAGGTCCATGGACGCCCATATGGGCCAAATCGTGGCCCTCATGGGCCAGCTGGTGGTGGGGGGGAGGGAACAAGCAAGGCCAGCAACACCACCTCCGCCACCACCTGCTGTGGCGCTGGGTCGTGCAGCCTCGCGTTCCCCTGCGTCCACAGCGAGTGAGCACTCCTCAGCCACCACCAGCAGCCCACCAACACAACCCCCCCCTCCCAAACGTGGAAGGGGCCGTCCGAAGAGGAAACAGGTGTCCAGAGAGGACTTCGCACCCGACAAACGCCAGTGAGTCAGCCAGCCACCTTGACCACCTACTGCATTGACTTGGAATATGATCCTACCCCACACTGCCATGTGAATGGCATGTGTCTGTTGGACTGTGGACATAGAACTTTATGGGTACACCTTGACCATCACGCAGCCATGACCGTCTACTCGTTGTCACAGCATGCACCACATTTGACATCACCTTGCACACAATCACATGTCACCGCTGTAAATAAATACACCTTGATCACAATCTGCTTAATGTGTCCTGGGTTTATTCAACGATGTGCAATCGCCACCATGAGCAGAAATGCATCTTCTGTGTGGGATGTCGATGGGACAGGAGAGGCTGTAGGGACCTAGGGGTGAAAAACCGAACAAGAGTACATTCAATGAGTGTGTCACACACTCATCACACAGTACTTGTCACCAACTACAAGCAATGTACACACATCTCACAGAGCAACAGGGCACAATGCAACAGCCACTGTCAGTGGCATACCAACCTGGACATGGACCATTGACACACAGCACTCAGTGAACAAAGGCCCCCGTGACAGAGCACACATACACCTGCACAACTACAGCTACATCAGCCGTCGTATATGGACACTCACCGTCAAGTGAAGTAGCGGGCGATGAGCTGCTGACGCACATTCACAGCTTCCTCCTCTCCACTGTCCTCTTCACTTGACCCGTCCTGGTCTGCAGGCTGGGGCCCTGGTTGATCTCCGTCATCCACAATTAGGGGGATCTGCTTGCGAATAGCCAGATTGTGCAGCATGCAACAAGCCACTACTATCTGGCACACCTTCTGTGGGGAGTACGCCAGTGCGCCCCGGTGCGGTCCAGGCATCTGAACCTGGACTTCAGGAGGCCAAAGGTCCGCTCAACCACACGTCTGGTCCTCCCATGTGCCTCATTGTAATGGACATCAGCTGGGCTCAGAGGATGTCGTAATGGGCTGAGCAGCCAGGGCCCATTCGGGTAAGCAGAGTCACCTGGGTGTGAGGGACACAGAGAATCGTTGCTATTCCAACTGGACACAAGACAGCATCGCACAGCCAGCACGCTACACTACTCCACATACTCACCAACAATCCAGCCACGGTCATGTTGCAGATTGGTCATCAGTCGTGGTAGGATGCTGTTGCGCATGATGTGCGCGTCATGTGCCGATCCTGGAAATTTCGCACACACGTGTGATATTACCATGTCCGCAAGGCACACCACTTGCACATTCAGGGAGTGTGTGTGCTTCCGGTTGCGGTAGAGGTGCTCAGTGGCCTGTGGTGCAACAAGGCCAACATGGGTGCAATCTATTGCACCAACGACGTGGGGGATCCGTCCAAGGGCATAGAAATCACCCTTCACTGCCGCCAATTCACGAGCCCTGGGGAATATGATGTACCTGTTTCTGTACAGCATCGTGGCTGACAGTACATCCCTCAGCACCATGCTGAACATGGGCTGGGACATCCCACCTCCACTGCCCACTGTGTGTTGGAATGACCCAGTGGCGAAGAAATGCAGTGCAGCCATCACCTTAGCCGTGGGGGTGAATGCTGTTGGATACACCCTGCGAGGACGGAGGTGGGGTTCCAACAAGGCACATAGGCGATGCAGGGTGGGTCGGTCCAGACGATATTTACGGATGACCTCCACATCCTCCATGGCTGACAGCAATTGGTAGGGGCGATGTATGTTTGGTCTCCGCCTAGGAAAGATGGAAGTGGACACATGTCAAAGCAACACGCCACATGGCAGTTTCACATACACATGACAAAAATGACTGACCAAGCAATTGAATCACAGAACAGCTGACAAGTAGGGACAGCACAGCCACAATACACTTACACAGGTCCCCTACCAATAGCAATGGGCAGTGACACACACCATTGCTATGAGCATGCACATGGGGAGTTAGGCCTTAACAACTTGTAAGGCATGCTGATGGTAACAGACTGCATATTCGGTAAGCTGCAACACCACGGCAACATGACTAGCTGCTGTGCATCACACTGCTTCCGGGGCTGGGTGTGTAGGGCACACACCGACAACACTATGGACACATGCTGAGCGGCTAAAACAAGTGGGACCTGTGGCACGAGGGGATATGAGACAGTCATTGATGTCCCTACTGCACCCTATGTACAGCACTGTACGGATCACACCTCCAGAAACATTGACAGGTGTACACATTGACAGCTCCATGCCAACACGGCTGTGTGATTGCACATACACATCACAAATGACACGTAACGTTGCATGTGCCACTTGGCAGATGTACATAGTGAAAGATGGCATGTGTGTGCATATGCATATCCCATGCTCCCATGCCAATGTGTACATGATGATATGCCAACAGACATGTGGAGGCTGCCCACTGGCCGTCCCTGCCTCTGCACACAGCATGTTCTGGCCCCGTCCATTGTGGACCTGCACCCACACACAATTCATGGCCACACCTGCAGATGCATTGCGCACATTAAACTGTGTGGTGCACATGGCATCAGCGGACTGTACCCGCCATGGGCCTGGCCCTTACGGCCAACTCCAATGACCCTCGCGGTTGCACCCTGCGTGTTCCACTATGGAGGTAAGCGTCCCGGGCCAGCTGGGTGCAGGCCATCGTCTGCAATTGAAGCTGGCAGACATGGTACACAAATTGCAGCAGCTTGGACCCACTGAAGCTGCCCCAGGGGGCTATGTGAGTGTGTGAGTGAGACCGGCATTACCACAACTACCTGGGACTGCAGCCTGGCACCCCTCAACAACACCTGCTGCTGCCACCCCTCCACCTACACGTGGATGACTCGGAGGATATGTCCAGGTCCACTCACCAGCAAGGAGCTGGAGATCCTGGATTCTGAGCTCCACGCACACTGCACATGGCTATTCCTTGCGTAAGTTGTGTGTGAGAGACAGCTGCAGTGTGTGTGTGGGTGCATGTGGGTGACACACATGTCGTTGATCCACAGCACTATGAGTCAGAGCCTGTGGTGATCAGTCATGCACTGCTCACCATGCTGACTGCAGGTGGCAGTGGTATGTGAGCTCTCGGGCGCTTTGACATGTCTGTCCCTCCCGAGTGGTGGTACATGGCAACTACATGTCAGACATCCAGTGACACAGACAATTGGCAATGCAGGTCTCAGTGCACTTGTTGCTCGTGTGAATGTCAGGCTGGGGCCATGCTGCCCTTCTCAGTCCCAGCAGGCCTGGCCTGCACATTGACTGCACAATGCCAGTAGGTGACAACACAGAATGACTAGTGGGTTACATGTGTCACCTGTTCAGCACTCTCCGGATGAGCGCAAACTCAGCCCTGTACATTGGTCACACCATGCCTCGTGAAAGGGATGTGTGTGTGAGATAGTGCCACTGAATGTGACCACCGTTGCGGGGTGGCCCATGCGCAGGCCGAGTACGTTGGTTGTTGCGCAGTGTTGGTCACAGTGGGTACACCAACACAGATGTGTTGCCTTGTGATCTGTTGCTAGGTCCGCCTGACAATGGACAGTAGTTGTGGGCAGACTACATATTGGTCGATGTGCTGTCTATATGCATGTGCCTTCACACCAGGCACAGCTGCCCCTGCACATATGACCCCTGCTGCCGTCAGTGCTGGGTCTGTTGAGCTGATGCGCCATCTGTGCGTGGGGCAGACAGCTCTCCTCACTTCCGTCAATGCCCATGACATCACTTTGCCGCAGGTGACATGGATCATGGAGGGCCCACATGTACGTGTGGGTGGACTACACAAGACTGTCCAATGGTTATCACCCCCAGTCAGTGCTTCGAATGGGAAGGATGTGGTGCTGGTACTCATTTTAATGTGTAGAGTGGGCGGGGCTAGGTGCGGGGCTACATGCAAGACATGGAAAGTTCATCGGCTTAACTACTAGTTGCAATACACACGAGACACGTCTTTTCATGTCCACATCAGGGTCATTCCTTGAACTGACTGGAAGTCAGACAGTCATATTTTACCCTGTCCTCATGGCCTCCCCTCGCTCACATAAATATGCGTTTGCACCTGGGAAGCCAGCGCATGCACAAGCAGCTCCAAGCTCGCCCCAGGGAGGCCAAGGAGTGTATGTGTGGGTCCAGTTGAACAAGTGGTCTGTCTCGCGGCATAATAAGTGGCGGGACGCCGTCCACCTGCTTGGTGCCCCAACTCGACACCCGGGCAACATTGACAATGCATGACAGGCTCCGCAGTCCGGATACACCACCTGCAACACACAGAGGCTGTAGCTGCCCTAGCGGCCCAGGCCACGTCCAACTGGAGCTCATGGACCCACACATTCACTCTTTGGCCTCTCTGGGGCGAGCTTGGAGCTGCTCATGCACGCGCCTGCTTCTCTGTTGCAATGGCATGTAACGTGTGTGGGGATATAGGCAATGAGTGAGATGGTGCGAGCCACCTTCCGTGACGTCACTCCTGCTCGTGATGTGTGCGTCCCCCACTACTTCCATTAGACTTGTGCCATACTACTAATTGAGGATGTGTTGCCTGCGTGATGTGTCCAGGAGGAGCGCGCCATGACATCTCACCCACCATGCTCCACTGCCATCCCGTGCCCTGGATTGCCTGTGCAGGTGGACAATGTTGGGGATACACCTGGTCGAAAGGGGATGTGAGTGCCTTGGCAAGGGCCTGGCGGACGCACAGCAGTATCCAGCATGTCCACGGAGGGTGGGCTGACATCTACACCTGATGCAGCATTGATCGTGTGCCCGCCTGTTGTGCACACACAAGTTCACATTCATCCCCAGACAGGTGGTCTTTACAAATTCCCAGGAGAGCAGCAATGTACTGTTCCGGAATCCTCCCAACACAGCGTGTTTCAACATTGCATGTGCGCACCTACCCGTCACACCCACCCACCTGAGCCAAGCGTAACTCCCGCTTCACATGACACATGTGTGTCATCCACAGTTGTGCTACTCTCTCAGGGCCGGACCTACAACTGTCCCGTAGCACACACACAGCACCGATTCATAGTGGCATCCTGTTAGATTGGTGGGCACACTAACCCATCCCCTTCTGAGACAGTGGTGGCTGTGATGGATATTGTGACTGGGCACATGGCTTACTTTCAATGTGTGCATTTGGGAGGTGGTGGTGTGTGGTGTGTGATTGTGGTAGCGTTGGTGTGTATGTGTGTGTCGTGTCCCTGTCGACTGCACACATATGTCACCCCGGGACATGGTGGATGTTTGTTACCGTGCTGAGGTCTTTGGATATGATGTGATGGGTGTGTTGTATGTTGCACAGTATGCGGTGTGTGGGTGTGTCCTTGCAGTTCAGGCTGACTCCTACTTGTTATGGTTCAGACGTTGTGTGTGTGCAGGGTGTGTGACTGTCAAGATTGTGTCTAGTCCAATTGTGCAAGTCAGCATTTCAGCAGTTCTTGCTCACTGTGCAGTGCTGCCCACCCACTCTGATGTCGTGTGTGTGTTCTGTCAGGCATTGCTGTGGCATGCTTTAACGTGGCTCCCACTTTTTGTTGCTGAGTGTGTGGTCAGACTGTGTGGGTCATTGTCAACATGTGTAGGACTGTGCTTTGTAGTGAGCAGGCCGTCAGTGTTAATGTGATGATCTTTCGGGCGACTTCAGAGTGTGACAAGTCCTGCTCCACGAGCTGTGGTATTTCCCTGTGGCCACTGTTGCGGCTACTCATTTGCGTTGACATCCAATGACAGTGGACTACATGGTCATCTCACGACTGACGTGTACTTCACACACTCTCATCCTCTCTCATTCATACTTGTGAAATGAATCTGCAGAGACACATTTTTGCTTCAAGCCATGTATTGGGACTTATGTCCTCTGTGATGCAGTATAGTGGACACTACTGGCAGCGAAATGCATGTGGAGGATATACTCAGCATGATTACACATAGCATAGGGTGTAGGGGTACATGTCATTAGTTGTTGACTGTGGGATGTGTGCTTCAGAGTTACAACTGCTTAGCCGTTGCTGTCCTAATGTACATTTGCTAATCACTGTGGAGCTGCTAACTTTGACACAGACAGTATACATTTCGCCTACCAGACCGCTTGACATCATGGGCACAGTACATCTCAGTTCCATGTTACAGGTTTGCTGCTATGGTTACTCATACACACGTGCGTGGAGGTGACATCAGGGCATGGGCTTACGTGCATGCAACGGCGTCCCACTTGTTGTTGCAATGTGGTGGCTACTGGACATGACATAGTCACTGGGGTCATGTTATTGGGGGATGCACTTGTTGTCCATGCAAAGGTGCTGGCACGGAAGTTCAGAGGGAGGTGAGGTGACAGCTCTCACATACTACAGCCGAACGATTACTGTCCACTGACCGGTGCATATGTTGATGGGCGCAGGATACATATTATGGCATAGTTGTACATGCAGTTATGTCCATGTGGTTGCCATGCACATTTCCCATGCCTCTGCCTCCCCCTGTTCATGCAGAGTTACTGGATGTGATGAGGTAAAGAGTTCATGTCCCGAAAATATCAGATGTCATGGCACTGTAGTTGATGGTGTGGTGTTAGTTGCAGGTTGTGTGGTATAGTTGTTGTACTGGTAACTGCTCAGTCCGTGCGGATGCCAAGCATGGGTACGGTGTGGGACATCATTGTTCAATTGGGGGTGTTGCGTCGGGGCCCGACGAATTGATAGGTTGTCAGGTATGCGATACCTTCCAGCAGGGCTTCCATGGCATTGGTGGTGAACATGGATGCCATCCAATGTAGCGGATGGTGGCTGTCAAGGTGTTGGTCGTAAGTTGTCCCTTGTAGGAGCATGATGGGACATGTTGGATGACATTCGATGAAACTGTGATCCAGAATACGTCATGTGGAGGCACAGTGGTCCCATTGCAGTGTGGGTCCGATTGCAGCCACATACGCCATGCCCCCATAGGCTGAACAGACCCTGTCGTGGATGTCCAGGGGGTTGAACAGTTGTACCAGGTCCGCCATTGGACATGCAGGGTTGGAGAGACATAAATCCACAGGATAGTGGAAAGGACACCTCCGACAGTAGAAGACGGGGATGACGCAGCTGAACAATGCGATGCGGTAAGTTAGTCGGTAACTTACGTTCAGCAAGGCCAGATTTTCACATCCCAATATCTGTATCAGGTAATGTTTGTACAGCTTCATCTGTCCGGCGTAGTTGGGTAGGTGTGGTGCAAGTGCCATTTTGCTGGAGGGCGATGTGATGGCGTGCTCCGGCTGTCTGTGCAGTCTGCAGTGTGCAACCTCCGACGTTGCTGGGAATTCTGTTGTGGTCGTAGGGAGGCAGGGCTTGGGTTATAGTGGCTTGTGCGAAGGACACGGGCCCTCATCCCACATGCTTCTATGAATGGTCAAGGTCAGTGGTGTCTGACTCCTTCCCGATAACTTGCATGTGAACCACATGGGGGAGTGGTATCATTTCTTTTTCCCTTCGGAATGTTCTTTCGTGTTATGCGCTATCTGCCCAGTGGACGGTTCCCTCTGCATGCCTGTGTTGGGCTTTTTTGGTATCATGAATGTGTTGTCCTGCTTGGATAGTTGAGCTGTGGTTTCGGTGTGGGTATGGAAGGCCATTCAGTGCTATCTCCTCTCCCGTGTGTGGGCGGCACGCTGCGTTTCCGCTATACGTTGGGCCTTGTGTGTGGGTGTTGTAATTAGAACCACCTGTTGTCGGTCCCCGGGATCTTTGATGTTACGTATTGCATGTCTTGGTATTGGGTGCAGGGTGGTATCGGTGTTTCTGTGTGGTACTGGCGTACCTTTTTCCGACGGGGTCCATATTCTGCTGGCTGATGTTGCCGCCGCTGTGTGCTTCGCCATGTTTTGCACACAGGGGTGTGTCCTAATTTGGCGTAACATCACTGACATGTTCGGGTCAGTTGTGTGACGTCAGGTTGGCAACAGTGAATTGACGGTTGGCGACATGGCTGTGGCAGGACTGTCACGTGACATGTGCGTTCTGGGTGGGGCTGGTGTGTGTGTGGTGTTTGGTTGTGACCCTGTGTTGTTTGTGTGCGGCGCATACTTGGCGCTGCCATTGGCCTATGCGTTGTGCGCATGTGTGGCTGCGTCGTCGCCGCTGCGCTGCGGGCCGTGACGGGGACGTTGGTTCCTGGTCCCAGGTGGTGTGTCCCCGGTTGTTGCGAGTTGTTACAATTTGCCCGGTGTGACATTTGTGGGTGCAGTGGTGGATGTGTTGCGTCCACGCAGGGGTGTCTGGGGGGGCCATGTACAGTTTTACTGCACTTGCACTGCGTGAGGTGTTTGCGTGCCCTTGTTGTGTGTCTGCCTACCTGCGTCTCCGCGGTGCATTGACTCCTAGGTTCTGCATCGGGTAGAGCATGGGGAGGGCCTGCAGTGCTGGATTCATGCTTGGGGGGTCCGCCTCTTTGGTATCCGTACTGTGCGCTCGGGTTTCCGCCTTGCTTTCACGTGCGGTGTCTCTTAGCCGGGGGAGCTGTTTGGTTGTGGCATCGTAATTTGTACGCCGGGCGGTACGTGATTTAGTCGGGCGGTGTGTCTCCATTGGGCGGCGCCGCTACGTGAACGGGCGCACTTTGATGGCGGACGGCGTCGCTGGCTTACGGGCGGTGTTTGGCTGTCTTTTCACATCCTAATTGGGCGGGCGTGTGGGCTGCGGCGGGCGGACGGCAACTCTTGTTTTTTGCATCCGCCAGCACGGCGGTGGTGCTTCCGCCCGCCATCCTAATGGGCCCCTTAGTGTGGCTGAGAATAGGTTTTTATGTGGTATTACTAATCTCCCCCTAAGTACGCCATTGTGTCCGTTACATTATGATCTAGGAAGAAAGTTTATATCAGATATTGTAAAACTACGCCCAGTGCTATATTGGCGTAGGTTGTGGACAACACCAGAATTAAAGCCATATGCCGCAGGTTTCTTGGACATAATCAATTCTGATAGTTTCCATAAAATTAGATGGCTCAGGGGAATTAGAGATACCCTAGTTGACATTGGCTTGAAAATGCTCTGGGAAGATCCGACAACGGCGAGATTTCCTTCAAAAAAGTACTTAAAGGAAAAATATTGGGAGGTGATTACTCATAACACTATGAGATATAGCGAACCATCCACACTGACAGGAACCTTCCTAGAATTTAGGCATACCTCTTACCTTGAAACATACTGGGACATTATAACAAAACCACTAGATAGGAAACTGTATTTTCAGTTGAGGGTGGGTTCGCTACCATTAAGATCTTTTACGTCTAGGTGGTCAAAATCAAGTGATAATAAGTGTCCCACTTGCCCGGCCCACAAAGAATCAGTTGCACACAAGCTATTTGCCTGTCCAGCTTATGCAACTCCTCGTCGAGTTTGGCTGAGACCCTTATGTAAGTTGTTAGGCACAAGTAGGAGTGCGGAAGCCGAAAGAATTCTATGCACTAGCACCTCACCCACTATTTTTATTGCAATTGCAAAATATCTTGGGTGGACATGGGCAACAGGGTCAAAGTCAATGTAATAAGGACATTTTTATGTTTAACTGTAAATATTGATTAAGTCCTGTAAATATTTTTATCAACCTAGTGTATCTGGTCTCTCCCATGTCCAATGGTTTATATGAAGAAGCTACCCTTGTTGTGAGCCCCCGACAGTGAACTCTGTGTGAATTTTATCCTTTTATAATAATGAGTCTTTTTAAATTAATGTTCAGTTTTATTGAAAATCGACATGTATTTATCGCACCTTCCGATAATGTTTTCTATTGTAATTGATGGAATATTGTTTGTAAAATGCTTTTATGATGATATGTCGAATAAAGCTTAACTGAACTGAACTGATTCCAAGGTGTTTGACACCAAACACGACATGTTTCCGTGCAGCCATCCCAAAGTTAGCATTTACCACAGGTTATAATTAGGGCTCCCGGTTTTCCGTTTTTACGGATTTTTACATATAAATACAGACGGAAAACTATATTTCCTTTGTCTGTATTTATATTTAGAAACGGCAAAATACTAGCAAATTTTGCCGCGCTACCGTCGGTATTTTGCTGCAGAATCTCATGACTTCAGTGGCCCGGTCTGCTCCATCGACAATACCTGCCGCTGCCTGCTACTTGGACCCCGCTGTGAGCAGCTGGTCTGTGGAGGAGTCTCTGTGTGATGTAAATTCAGTGTAATTCACTGACTCATGTAAACAGGTGGTGGTGATAGTCTAATCGGTGTCTAGACCCGTTGTACGCAGCTGCTACGTGGAGTTAGACCCAGTGTAAGGTGTATTACATGGTTACAATGCCTGCAAGAGCGTTTATGGTATTAATACTCCGGCACGCGCTGTCTTTACATGGTGAGGGTGTACATGGGATATACACCCCGGTTTCATTTTCTTCTCCACACTGGGGGGAGTGAGGGTTTATCGTTGTTTATAAACTCGGTATGAGCTGCTTGTACCTAGTGGAGAGGGGGTCTATATGCTGTTTCGACCCTGGCGTGAAGCTGTGAATGCGGAGTTGCTTCCCTTTGTCAGTGCGCGTTCTTTGGTCCAAACAATTCTGCTGTCCCGTGTAAAAGGCAGCTCTTTACGGTTCGGTGTTTAAGCCACTGAGCACAGGGGGGTCCTGTAGACACTGCCCGCAGTCTGGTAAGAAGGGGTGGAAAAAACAACAAAGCCTCGTTAACAAGTGAATGGTCTTTTTAAAGACCTGTGAAGTACTCGGGTGCGGCTGGCAGCTCAAAAACTGTGTGTGTGTGCCTGAGGATCTGTCTCAGCCCGGGCTGACACACAGGACGGGGGGGAGGGTGGCAGTGCCCTCACATAACAACCGAGCGCATGTGTGCATTGTCAATTGTCGCAGGGGTCTGAAAACCTCACTAGCTGCTGGTACTTCCATTAGGATTTGGCACCTCCAGAGCAGGCCAGTCAATAGACATGCTGTGGTGATTGGACGAGGCTCGAGGATTGTATCGACTGAGAAGGCTGATGTCAGGATACTCTCAGCATGAAGATGCAAGCGAAGAGGTGAGAACGACCAAGCCCTTCAGGAGAGATTATTCGCCCTGCCCCAGTACCTTTGTCCACTGCAGTGAAGGTAGCTGGCTGCTTCACTAGTACTTTGAGGGTGAATGGATGGACATTGCTCAGTGCCGCACAGCTCTTTCGATACATTGTACATAGCGACTTCCTTAATACGATGTCAGTGATGGACAGATATCTTAGTACATTGCTGAGTGCTGGGCAGCTCGCTCACTACATTCAGTGCTGAGCAGTGTCCTCAGTACCTTGTCAGAGCTAGGCAGTGTTGTCAGAACCTTATCAAAGCTGAGCAGCTCTTCAAGTACATTGCTCAGAGCTGGTCAGCGTTCTCAGTACCCTATATAAGTACTGGGGAGTTCTGTTGGGACTCTGGGTGTAGGTGGATACCCCTCCCACTAAAGCTCTGCGCGATCCTCCGTCGTTCTCTTGATGTGAGAATTTCCCAACACAGAATTAGTAGTTATTTCTTCCTCTCTTACAACAAGTACATTCACAAAGGTGCGTGGGTCCCGCTCTGCAGCAGCAGCGACCTGCTGGTTCCGAGTGAGGCGCGTTGGCGGGTCTGTGTCTGGGTTCTGGTGCTTTAATGGCAGTAGTGAGGCAGAGCAGACGGGGTGCACCGACAGCTGAATGGGGTACGAGTGCTGGACTAGCAGAGGCACTGTAGGCCAGGAAGCAGGAGCACTGGCAAGGCTTTTACTTGGTCCCAGAACTGGGGTTTCAGGGGTGGGGAAAGCCAGCAATCCAGTGCATTTGCAGAGACCTATGTGGTGCATGAAATGGAATAGCAAGGGCTGTTGCAGCGCGGGTAAGGGTTGTTGCAGCGCGGGTAAGGGTTGTTGCAGCCCGGGGTAAGGGTCGCATTATATAGGCCCAGAGTTTTTTGTTAGAAGCCCCCGGGTTACCAAACACCAAAGGCTCTATAGTTATGCTTCCACCTCGCGCTTCTCTCTCCACCCTACACTTCCTGCCCTTTTTTTTTAACCAATTTTTTATTCGTTTTCTAGTACAATATAGCCTATATTGTACTAGGAAACAAATAAAATTGTCAATTTAAATAAATGTGGAAAAATACTAGCTGTAGCGTCATCTTTTGCGTGTGGCAAAAATAATTGTGGATAAATACAGAAAAAATGCCCAAAAAATAAATATGGATAAATACAGACGGAAATGGCAAAAAAATAAATACCATAAAACCGGGAGCCCTAGTTATAATGCACTTAAGAGTAAATGGTCAGGCTGCCTCACAGACAACCCCGGAGGATAGATTCTGAAGGCTGCAGAGGGGCTCTGCTCATGCATGGGCACCCTCTCACACAAAACCAAGCACCCTGCCTTCAGGATTGATAAGGCCTGCCATAGGGGTGACTGATAGGTTTATATGTGCACTGATTGGGTGAGATATAGTGAACCTATATCTCAGTAAGGGGTGCAGGCACCACCTCACTCAGGCTGCTGTAGCAGTCCTGTGGTGTCATTTTGGAAGGCTGCCCAGGGGTGGCATAATACATTCTTCAGCCCCTGGTAGGCCTCTGGGGTACTTATGCCCTGGGTACATAGTATACCATATACTAGGGACTCATAAGGGCACCCCAGAATCCAATCTGTGGTGTACCTAAGGTAGAGGGAATCAATTTAGAGAGGAAGCAGCTAGGCTGGGGTCCTGGATAGCAGGGCCCCAGCCAGACTAAAGTCGAAAAACAGTGAAACATCAGCAAAAAGTGGGGGTAACCATAAGAAGCAGATCCTACTCTCCTACACAGCTTGGACAGGGTGCATACCTCTGCCAACCGGAAACCCAATTTCTAACATATATTGTTTTTAAACATTTTACGATCTAGCGCAACTCTCACGGGATGTTGAATAGTAAATAGGAGTAGATGAGTTCTCAATACAATGTACTAGTAGTAATGCATATTATGTTCCTTATTAGTCAGAGGAAGTGTGTAACAAATAAGTACTGTGATGTGTAGAAGTCAGGTGCGGCCCGTGCAGGTATGAGCAGTGGGACAGGGGGCAGGGTGGTGGGGAGTCTACAGAAGATGATGAAGGAAACATACATTTAAAAAATGAAAACCACTTACCTTCAGCTCGCCGCATCATCGAGTCAGCGATGCGGCAAGTGCAAGGTAAGTGGTTTTGTTTTTTTTATTTAAGTTTCCTTCCTTATCGTCTGTCGACTCCCCACCAACCCGCCTCACCGCTCTTACCTGCACGGGCCGCGCCTGGTAGAAGGTAAATTCTTTTTTTTAAAAATGTTTATGATCTCATGAGACTCGGGGGATTGTGATAAATAGGAATGAATAAGTGATCTTTGTATGCACACTTGTTACTATAACAAGCAGTCTTAGTGGAGATGGTGTTAACAGTGTCAACTATTTGCACCCATTAGCTTGAAAGAGTTGTGAGTAGAGTTAAGGCTTTTCCAACACTCTACTATGCTCACCCATTATCCAATAGAGGGGTCTCAGCAGAGAGGCCAGTCCCACTACACACCACACAATGCACACTTGTTATCCAAAAAAGAGGTCTCAGCAGAGAGGCTAGTACCTTCTCACACACTACTATGCTCACTGGTAATCTGAGAGAGGGGACTGAAGGGAGAGTCTAGTCCCTCTCTGCTTCCTACTATGCATACCCACCATCTGAATGAGAGGTCTCACAGGAGAGGACAGTCTATCCACACACCCTACTATTCACACCCATCATCCGAATGAGAGGTCTGAAAGGAGAGGCCAATCACCCCCATACAGCCTACTACTCATACCCGTCATGTAAGAGAGAGGTCTCAAAGGAGAGGCCAGTTAATCCCCATACACCCTACTACTCACACCCATCATCTGAGAGAGAAGTCTCCAAGGAGAGGCCAGTGCATGCACACACCATACTATGCACACCCGTCATCTGAGAGAGAAGTCTTGAAAGGAAAGGCCAGTCCCTCCCCACTCACTACTATGCTCACCTGTCTTTTGAGAGAGAGGTCTCAAAGGAGAGGTCTGTCACTTTCTATATACCCTACTAGGCACACCTGTCATTTGAGATAGAGGTCTCAAAGGAGAGGCCAGTCCCTCCCAACTTACCACTGCAAACACACATCATCTGAAAGTACAGTGTCAAAGGAGAGGTCAGTCACTCCCCAAACATATAACTACACACACATGTCATCTGAGAGAGAGGTGTCAAAGGAGAGGCCAGTCCATCCACACACCATACAACACAAACCTGTCATTTGAGAGAGAAGTGTGAAAGGAGAGGAAAGTCCCTCCCCACTCACTACTGCACACACACGTCATTTGAGAGAGAGTTCTCAAAAGAGAGGTCAGTCCATCCACACACCCATCATCTTAGAGAGAGGTCTCAAAGGAGAGGCCAGTTACTATGCAGATACCTTCCTATGCAGAACCGTCATATAGATGTCTCAAAGGAGAGGACAATACCTCCCAACACTCTACTATGCACACCTGTCATCTGAGAGAGAGGTCTAAGAAGGAGAGGGAAATCCCTCCTCCCACATTAGTATGCACACCCATTAGGCAAGAAAGGCTTGTCATTGGGGAGGCTAGTCCTTTCCATATATTACTATTTCCCTACAATACTTTTGCGATATCGCAAGAGTAGAACACCAAGTTTCGAGGAGTGAAGACTGCTGCCTGATGCTCATTCGATCTCGCAAGACCCTCACGAGATTCACATGGAAAAGTACTTACCTGCCACAAGGTGTTTTTCAATCCCTCAAGAGTATCGAAAAATCATATGAGTAAAAGTAGAAAAAAGGAACAAGATCAATCAATAGTTAACACTCTTATTACATGGTTGAAGAAATGCTGTGATGTGATTGGCTGCAGAGCCAGAGATAGCGTAGATTGTCCTTGGTGCTTTGGAGGTGTAGGAAGTCTCTTTGAGCTGTGCTCAGCAGATGTTACTTAATTTGGAACTGAAAGGGACTGATGTCTTCAGCTGCATTTAAAAAACAGCTCCAAATTCAGGTATTTTATAATATATTTTATGAACTTTTTTGAGAAGTGTCAGTAAGTGCACAAATGGTGGTTAACTTATTGTACGAAAGGTTTACTGAGTAAACAGTTGTTTATAGAGGTGTAGATTTCTACACATAGCTTTTAAGAAGTAGAGATTAGAATGTAGTGAAATATCAGCAAGTATTGCACGTTGTGTTAAAAATTAACTATTCAATCTGTATGTAGTTGTAAGTAAAAGAGGCAGGGTTTCTCAAATTATAAAACAAATTCTCTGCACTCTGCTTATACATGCTCTATTGTTTTTAAGAACCTCCTTGTACACATGTTTACCCCTAAGAGTAGAGATATTACTATTTCTAGAGTAAAACAAAAGACTCATTGTTAGGAAAGGTGTGTCAAGAGGAATGTGTTACTTTATAAACCTTTATAGAACCAGGGTTGATGGCATATTATAATTTAATTGTGAAAAAAGAATGCACAGCTTGAGGGTGTTTACTTTTTCAGGAGAAAGGAATAACAAGTTAGTGGCAGACTATATATAAATATGTGATTGTGGGTGAAAGATGTAGAAAGGTTTAACCCCTTGACCGCGATCGGAATTCCGCTCGTATGCTGGACATTCCGATCGCGGGTGGGGTCGTGATGAGCTCAGCTCGTCATGCGCACAGCGCTACCGCGAAGCATGACGAGCTGAGCTCGTCATGAGCACGGAAAGGGTTAAAGACTATAGTGATGAATAGCTGTTATCAATTATTGACCAGTATGTAATTTTTAATTTTTTTCTGGTTATTTTGTCTTTTTATAGGAGTAACATGGAAAACACAGATAGTTAAAAAGAAAACTACCATGTCAAAAAATATGTGGAGGAGATAAAGAAACGTCCACTTTTCAAGAAACAAGAAAGAATAACTGTGAGGAAAATCAGGAAAAAAAACAATTAATTGGAGAAGTGATTATATTCTTATTAGCCACGGGGTCGTTTATGGTCTTGCAAAACCTTGTCCTGTGGCAGCCTACTTGTCTCTAATGAAAATATTACCTGCTTACAAAAGCAGTACAAAATAGCCTTATTAGGTAAAGCAGGATTAGTGTGCTGTTCATCAGTAAGTACCTTAGCAGCCACAGTGCATCCAGGTTGAAAATATGTGGAAGCACATGAGGATCTCTTCAGTTCAACAGCACGAGCTAAATCTATCAAAGCTATCCTTTGTGAACTGCTTTTAAAAAGCTGTACACATGAAAAGCTTTGCTGAAACTTTTTTACCACCTGGTCTCATATCAAAATCTGCTATACCGAAGATTCCTTGGCAGGCTGGGTTGGCTGAGGTGCTGCAACTACACCAGGCTGCTTATCATATTCTGATAAAAATATTATAAATGATTAAACTTTTTGCTAAGTTTATTTTACAGTTGTAGTAATAGTTTATTAATATAGTTGTTGTAGTTTTGTTAAATTGTTATATTATGTTGCTGTAATAAAGAAAGTTGAAAGTTACTACTCATTTTCTTGCTGAATAGTTGTTATAGAGTTGAATATTATGATTGCAATATTGACTAAAACTACCAGTTCCATCTTAAGTGAAGTGTTCCTGCATGTATATGTATCTATGCGGTACTATGCACATCTTTCATTCTACAGTGAGTTGGTAACAGAGAAGCCATTTATTTGAATACTCAACTATGGTCACTGGTCATGCAACAGTGAGGTCTCAGTAAAGAGTCAGTTCTTTTTCACACTATGGTATACAGACCTCTCATACAAGAGAGAGATGTCTTGGCACAGAGGCCAGTGCATCTTCATACTCTACAACGCACTGCTATCAGTTGTTGCAGATGTGATAGTGAAGAGAGGAGTTCTTTTGCTCATGTTACTATATCTGCTTGTGACTCTGGAGAGACGTTTCAGTGGAGAAGTTTATTGCTGTCTACACCCTACCACACATGCCTGACCTCATAGGAAGATTTTGAGAGAGAGCTGAGTGTGTCCTCAAATTCGAATATGCACAGCAGTTGTACAAGTTCTCAACAGAGAGGCTACTCCATTTTTTACACTAATATGGACATTCATCTCAATAAAGAAAGGTATGAGCAGAGAGAGCAGTCTCTACCCATAGCCTACTTTGAACAGGGGTTAGTCTGGGGAGATGTCTGACTTGACAGGGCAGTGTGTCTACATACCCCAGTCTCTATAGGTGTTATGCAAGACAAACTTCTCAGCATAGAGGTAATTTCTTCCTAACATCTGTCGTCTTGGGGAGAGCCATGACCAGAGAGATAAGCCCCTTTTCACACCCTAATTTGCACACCCATCATCTAAGAGACAGGTCACAGGAGAGGGGCTAGTGCCTCTGTACATTCTACTACATAGACTTGTCATCCAAGAGAGATGTGTCAGCAAAAAAGTAGTTAGTCCCATAAGCCTACTATGTATACATGACAGCATGGGAAGAGGTATGAGCAGAGAGGCACGTTTTTCTCATTGACTACTACAGACACCTCTTACCCTGGGGAAATGTGTTATCAGACAGGCCACTCCCTTTACAGACAGTACTCTGTATCCCTGTTGTTCTAGGGATGAATGTCAGCAGAGAGGCCACTTGTTGACCACACCATACTGCACATCCATTTTGTAAAGGAGAGAGGTGTTAGCAGAGAGGACAATGTTTCCATACACACTACTGTGTATGTGTGTCATTCTGGGGAAAGGTGTCATTGGACAAGCACATCTATTCCCACACTCTAATATAGATGGTTGTTTCCCTGGGGAGAGTTTCAGTGGAGGGGTCAGTATCTCTAATACTTGCTATGCAATACAGAGGTCTTACATGTGAGATGAGTACCTTCTACACCCTACTATGCACACTGCGGAGCCTGGGGAAAGATATGAGTGGAGAGGCAGTGTATCTTTACACCCTACTCTACACACTAGTCATCTTGATGGCGCTACTATACACTCCTCTTATACTCTGGAAAGCTCTCAGTGGAGAGGCCACCTTCTACCTATACCCTAGTAGTGGGAACCTACCCATACCCAAGAATAAAGGACTGTTATCCATGAGATATATGCTAAGTGTTTGAGCTCACAATACTGTCTCGAGAGTCGTACAAATATATGGGTGAAGGCAGGTGTTTGGGTGATGCCACAAGAGCCTTGCATGTGTCAGTATCCCAAAACAAAAATTGAACTATATAATGAAATAATAATATAATGTGCAATAGGGTGGCTCTGACAAGAGCCATTGGGTCATTTTTAGGAGCAGAGTTGCGTTGCTCTTTCACTATGCAAGGTGATGTAAGGGCAGCGCAAGTCCTAAATGAGAGTTATGAAGCCAAGGAAGACCACTTTACGCGGCCCACAGTGGTTCCATAAATCTGGAGTAAAGCAATGCAGCACAAATTGCTGCATTGATTACTCTGCACTAGGAAGGCATTCCATTGGCGTTGTATGGGTGTTCCGACACAACTCCCATGGATTTTGATGTATTGGCATATTAACCAGAACTAGCAAACCTGGGAATGTGCCAAAAAGATACACCTTCCAGGAGAGGCGTAATGAGCAGAAATATGTTTATTTCTCCTCGTTTTTTCCTCTTTGCGTGTGTGATGCATACATAGAAAGAGGAAAATGCCTTGTATGATTGTTCTTGTTCAGGAAGGTGCCTCTCCATGCACAAAAACAATCCTGCATGCAAAGGAGTCACCCAAGCACCATGATGCAAAAATGCCTATGTTGGCACTAGGCTGCCAATATGGCACCAACGCAGGCAGAAAGGACAGGAACATACCGCATTGCTTAATTACGGTACATTCCTGCCCTTTCACTTTGGCATAGGGCAGCGCAGAAAGGTGCCTTGCTGTGCTGTCCTACACCAAAATTCATAAATTAGACCCTTTGTTTCTACTACCCTGGCTGATCTCCTTGCAAAGTTTACAGATGACGTATTTTGCAGAGATGTTTTTGCTGCCTGGTCTCATGTCAAAAAATTGTCATACCAAAGACTCTTTGGCAGCCTGAGCTGGCTGAGCTGGTGCCACAGCACCAGGCTGCCCATCAGAATCTGAGGAAGACATTCTTCCATTCCAAAACAAAAAGGCACAGAGATCACAGTAACAAGGTCTACCCACAGCAAACTCCAATAGCCAAATAAAGAAAAAGGAGAGATTCTACCTTCTGCAAATAAAGACATTCATATCAACCAATCACAACTCTTGTTTGGGATGTGTTTCCTCTCCCGGACGTCTTGCGAGACTATTGTGAGCAACTCACACGATCATAAAAAAGTATTGTTTTATATATTAAATTAAACAATTCATAATTAATTTTTCGAACTTGATCAACACCTCTAATGTCTTCCTTTGTTCAGAATGACAAGCAAACACTTTTATTAACTTAGTTCCAAATCTCACAGGTGCTTCACGAGAGCCTCCTCAGAGTGCACGCAGGGGATTGTGTCTTCGACTCCTGCAAGCGTCTTGCAAGAGTTATCAGTTTCCAAAAATGTAAGTAAATATAACAAACATATCTAACCGACTCCCTTATTATAGATAACCATTAAAATGTAAGTAAATACATGAAAAAGAATTATATACAATGCTTTAGAATGAAATGCAAACCTCTACGATCTCCTCAGTGTCCCGCGAACGGATCGCAAGCCTCTCGCAAGAGTAATGAAACACCTTAAAAATAGATTACATAGTAAAGCGTATGCTATAGATTATTGCACAAACTGATTACTCTCTTTTCAATTATAATTACAATTCTAATGTAAAAACAGATACAAAGGTTATGAAAAGTATGGTAGTAGAATATTAATATATTTGCTATATGAAATGAGATTTATAAAGCGCACAGCTGCTATTTGCAATGTGTCACAGCGCTAGAATACTGACTCAGGTAAAATAATGTTGCCTTTCCTGCAGGATAGGCCTCAACCAAATGTGAAGAGCCAGGTTTTCAGTTTTTCCTGAAAGGAGTTTCCGATGGAGCTTCTCGAATAAAAACAGGAAGAGAGTTTCAAATATTTTAACACAAGATGGCTAAAGAAACTGCCTCCTTTTCTGGCTCTTTAAATTTTAGGACAACAGCCCATTTTGCTTCAGCCAATCTTAACTTTCAAGGTGGAACATAAGGTTTCACCATCAACTGCAGATAGGATGTTCCTTGATAAGAAAGAGCCTTGTAGCAGTAGCAGAGAGCTTTAAAAGTAACTCTTCGCCTCATAGGCAGCCAGTGCAGTTTTCTCAGCGCCGTACTAATAGAGGCATGCTTAGGTAGTCTGAGCAGCACTCTGGCAGCAGCCTTCTGTATCCATTGATACCTGCTCAGATGGGACTGGGATCTACCAAAATAGAGAACATTGCAGTTGTCCAGCCTGGTTATAAACAGGGCCTGGACTACAGTTATTTGGGCAGATTCAGGTAAGTGATGGAGAATTTCCTCCAAGAATCTCAGCATCCCAAACCCTTTCTCTGTGAGGGCAGTAATCTGGGAATTGAAGGAGAGTTTTTAATTGAACCACATGCCCACATTTTTTACCTTAGGCTTGGGGGGGAGTAGAGGACTGATGCTACCAGGCCTTCAGGCAATGGACCAGACATTTAGGTGCTTGTCCAGAACCAATGCCTCTATCTTCCCGGCATTCAGCTTTAAGCAGTTTAAGTCAATCCATGCAGCGACCTCTGATAAGCATGAACAGAGGGAAGAGGTCATAAGTTTGCTGTTCTGAGACAGAGAGATGACAACTTGCATGTCATCAGTGTATGAGATAATAGTAATGTCTCAATTACCTCTGCCAGAGGACTGACATCAATATTTAAAAAGGTTAGGCTTAGTGAAGAGCCCTGTGGCACTCCCTGCTGCAAGAAATGTACCATTGAGTACAATGTTTTTGGGAGACCTGAAAGGTGTGTCACTGAAGAAATGTGATTAACCGCAGTAGCGCATTGCCACCGATGCCGCATTTTCAGAGCCACTGGATTAGGTTAATATGAGATATGGTATCAAACGCGGCCCTGAGGTCCAACATAAGGATTGCGGCAGTGTCGCCCTTGTCCATAATCTGATGTGCAGACTCGGATGCTAGCAGCAAGGCAGACTCAGTGCTTAGAAGGGTGGAAGCCTGATTCAGTCCCATGCAGGAGGTCGTTGTCCTCCAGAATGCTAACTGAGAGCTGCCTATTTGCATGCTTCTCTACAATCTTAGAGAAGAGATGTAGCAGAGATATAGGTAGAATGTTTTCAGGCTGATAGGGGTCAACTAGAGGGACCACCATGGCATGATTCCATTGCTGTGGAACACAGCCAGAGGACAGAGAGAGATGAATTAGTTCACAGAGAACAGGTTGAATTATCTCGCATCCTTGCTCCAAGGAGGAATGAGAAATTAAGCCTGCTGGAGAGCCAGATTTAATGGCGAAGCATAGGGATGTTGGTTCCTCAAGTTAGATAGGACATAATTGCTGGAGCGTGACACTGTCAGCTGAGGAATCAAACCATGTCTTCAGCTATGAGCAGTTTCTAGCTTCCCCTGGGAAGAAGACATACATGTTTTCCACTTTTTTTTAGAAAAAGAGGCCAGAGCATTACAGCTCTCTTCAGATGGAAGAGATGACGATGAGACCTAAGATAGCGAAGTGAGAGATTTAACAATCTGGAAGATTTCACGAGAAGAGTTACTGGTGGCTTGAATTTTCTAAGAATAATAGCCTCGGCAGGACTGATTAATGGGCTGATAATATATTTTTAGTGCCACCTTCAGCTCGACAGCCTAGATTGTAGGCTCTGCGCCAAAGGTACCCGAGCCTCTTGCATTTCTTCTTAAGGGCAGAAATTTCATCATTCAAGCATCCTGTTGAGGCTTTTTGTCTCAGTGCAACTTGTTTTACAAGAGGGGCAAAATGATCTAGTGCTCCTCTGAGCCAGTCTTCAAGTTGTGTACTAGCTTTATCAACACAGTTGCCCAGAGTCGGACAGTGATTCTCGAGAGCTTGATTATAGTCTCTCAGTTGCCACTTTGGACCATTGCCGTGCCCACTTTTGTGCAGGAGTGTGGTTCACTGGCATTTTATCATGGAATATATTTATGAGCATGGCCAAATGATCTGACCAGGCCAGTGGAAGAGGTGGCTGACTTTTAATATGCGCTGTATTAGTGAACACAGGGTCAAGAATATGCCCTAATCTGTTTATAGGGGTAAGAACTAGTAGGAGAATTTGAAGTCTCTCCATATCATCAACTAACGCTTTGACTGCTGGGCAGTTAGTGTCATCAAAATCGACGTTAAAATTGCCTCACACCAACAGATTAGATTAAGGCATAGCTAGAGGGGAAAACATGTCAACTAGTAGGGAGGAACATTTTGACAGGGCCCTGGGGGTCAAATGATAAGTGCTTTTGACAACACAAAGTTTTTAGAAGGAACCAGGGAGAAGAAGTAATCTATGCAGCCCTCAAAAGAGAGTTCAGGGAAGAAGCATTGAAGATCTTTTTAACAAATTATAGCAATCCCACCCCTCTCTGTAGCTGCGTGTCCTTCCTAACAATGATGAGGCCTATCAAGGGAGGAGTCCTGGTTGAGCCTTGTCTCTGTCAAAAAGCATGCATCAGGCATATGCTCCTCAAGAAAGGCATGCATTCTGACTTTGTGCTTTGCCAGCGATCTGCAGTAAAAGGAGAAAAGTTTAAAAGAGTGGTAAGGTTGTGATACAGGGCTTGTTCTAACTGCCAACGATATGGGGTCGGGTCACGAAACCATAGTAATCACAGCGGGACTTCCTATTTTCAAGGTTCAAAGATTCACAGCAAGCTTTAGGCAGGGTGGGGCGTAGACCCAGTAGTTCGTGTTTGGTGTATGGGATGACATGAAATGACCTGGGGTTCTGGCTGAGAAGATGTCTCAGTATGAGCATTACAAGAACTAAGGAGATGGCGATCTCCACACAAATATTGTTGTATTACTCTGTTTTATACTCAGACAATATGTTTTAGAAACATTTAGCAAACTGTGCACCCTTTCCTGTTATATTACAATACAAAAGTCATTCCCTTTCAAAACAATGTATGCACTCAGGATATATTATTCAGCTATTCTACAATAGATATAATAAAAAAAATAATCAATTTTAATTTTTTTTAAAACCTAGAAATTCACTAAAAAAACAAAGGTTAAAGCAGTGTTATAGTTAGGTGTTATAAAAAGACGTTTTTGGTTTTTAAAAAAACTTAGAAATTCAGTGAAAAAAAACAAAGGTTAAAGTAACAAAATATTATGAATTTCTCAGAGACAATGTTAAAGTTTAATTTAAAAAAACACAGAAATGTACCAGTTATAGTTAGCAGCACTGGCTAGATATAAGCGCAGTAGTATATATTGATGATATTCTAACCTTTTCTAATTCCTTGGAAGAACATGTTGAGCACATTAAAAATATTTTGAGTAGGCTGAGAGAACATCAGCTTTTTACGAAATTGGGAACATACACATTCCATGTTAAGGAGATTGGATTTCTGGGCTTTACCATCTCTTCAAAAGGAATTCAAATGGATATGTAGAAGGATGAGCCTATCAAGGTCTGACAGTCTTCTCAAACGGTGAAGGAGGTGCTAGTTTCCTGGGCTTTGCTAACTTCTATCGGTGTTTCATAGATCATTTTTCTGCTTTGGTCTGTCATAATTCAAGACTATTAAAAAAGGTGGTGCAATTTCAGTGGGATGTTGCAGAAGAAAATACTTTTCATGCCTAAATTGAATGATTTGTTTCAGCCCCTATTTGCAGGCATCTAGATTTGATGCAATCTTTTGTTTTGGAGGCAGATGCACCACAAATTGTGGTGGGCGGTGTTTGGTCACAACGCCATCAGGTCACGGGCAATTGCATCCAGTCTCTTACTATTCATGTAATCCCAGCCCAGTGAAATTGAATTATACAGTGGAAAATAAAGAGCATTTGGATATCAAATTTGCATTTGGAGAGCAGTGTCATTATTTGCTAGGGGTCCATCACACGGTAACAATACTTGCTGATAGCTGCAACCAACAGCTCCTAAAATCTGCTCAGGCCATGACTACTCAACAGTTGAGATGGACATGATTTTTTCCGATTATGATTTTGTTATCATTTTCCAATGCAGGAAGAAAAACAGTAAAGCGGAGTCTCTCGCCAGATATAGTTATGAACCCTGTAAATGTCTGGTGAATCCTTCACGTATAAATACCTGACTTTTTTACCTTAGCTCAACAAGAACAAAACACTAAAGAAAGTAAAATGGTTCTAGAGCAACATGACAGCATAGAGAAGGATCAATTACACTACATAAATGTAGGTTTATACTTGCCTACATTTGGTCTACAAGAACATGGTCTTGCTTGAAGTCATTTGAGTAAGTTAGCTGGTCATTCAGGAGAAAATTGTGTTAGACCTTTGACAAAGACATTTTTGGTGGCCCACCATGGTAAAGGATTTGTTGAAACCTGTGCTGTATGTGCTGAGGAAAACAATTGCGCATACAGCCCCTATAGAGCTTCTTATGCCTATACCTGTTACTCCTAGACCTTGCATACTGAATCATTGGATTTTATTCTGGAATTACCACACACACCTGAAAGGTTCATTACAGTTCTGGTAACTGTGGATCATTTTATTAAGATGGCACATTTTACTCCACTGAAGGGTCTTTCTGAAGCTAAAAGATTGGCAGAGGTATTTACTCAGGCTATAATCTGGTTACATGGGTACCTTCTAGGCTTATTTTGGATCATCATTTTTAGTTCATCTCTCATTTTTATAGAGCCTTGTGTGATCTGATTGGCATCCAGGTACAGCTTTCATCAAGCCATCCTCCACAAATGGATGGTGAAACCGAGGGAGTGAACCAGTGTCTGGGACAGTATATCAAATGCTAAACCTTACAAAACAGGCCCAATAGGGAGGGAATTCTTGGGGACTTCTGAATTCGCATATGATAGTTCCACAAATGAATCGCTGTGTTTCCCTTTTTTTCTCTACATATGACTTTCACACAAAGGTGATGAATAGTGAAATACAAACACCTCAAGCAGTACCTGCTGCACACGATTTGCGGAAAACATGGTTAAAATACACCAGACAGCTCAGGAAATCTCACAACAAGCAAAACAAAGGTTTAAGAATTATGTTGACAGACACAGAACACCAGGAAAGGTATATACTTTGTTGGGGGTGAGGTGTGGTTATCAACGTAACGTTTATGTCTTAAGGGCAAAATAAATTCCAAACCAAATGTATGGGGCCTTTTAAGGCCTGCAAAATAATCAATCCCATAGCCCATATACTAGGTCTGCCTTCTACTTTACCTGCACACCCAGTTTTCATGTGTCCTTGGTCAAACCAGCTACAGATGACACACACCTGGACAAAGAGCCACCGCCTGTGGAGTTGGGGGCAAACAAGAATTTTAGGTGAATAGCCTGACAAACAAAAGTCGATGGGAAGGGTCTTAGGAGGGGTGTACTGTCACAGCTGTGACTCCGCTTTCCCCCTGACAGGGCAACATGGTGCAGGCAACAATCAGGAAGTGAGGAGGTGGGCTGAGGTGGGAAATGCAGTCTATTCTTTTACATTCTCCTGCATTGGCTTGGCCTGTGGAAGCCACGTTAGTCCCGGTATGCATTCTTGGGTGCAATATTATAAAGACTGCACTCAAGAAGCCCACCTTGCCCACAATTAAAGGAAAGAAACCAATGTATGCTTACCTTATCTTCATGGCGTTATTTGCTTCTGATTTCCTGATGCTACCATGGATCTGGAGCCTGCAGTGTTTGGTGGTGGTTGCTCCTCTTGCTGGTGGCTTCTTGGTGTTTGGACTACTGCAACATCTCATACCTGTGATCTAATAAGGCTGTGATCAGAAGACTCCAGATGGCCCAAAAAGCCACAGCAAGTTTGTTGTTCACTCTCCCAAAGTATTGGATGGCTGCTGGCCTAATTCGCAGATAGCATTGGCTCCATTTGGACAAGCATGTTCACTTTAAGGCTCTGTGCATGGCCCATAAGATATTTTTCTCCCAGGGTGCCCCCATTTTGTTCAATCTGCTGTCTCCATACCGACCCCAACAACCTCTGCACTCAGCTGATCATAGTCTGGCCTGTGTTCCATGTGTTAAAAGAGTAAGAGCTAGTGGCCATTCCTTCCATGCTAAAATTTCTGCCCTTTAAAATGCACTACCTTTATCTCTTAGGAGTTTTCAGCTCCATGGGTCCTTCAGGAAATCCCCGAAGACCTCATTGTTTTCCATCTAAGTGATCCTTGGGGTACCTTTCCATTTGGTCATCATCTGCAGTTGGTCTCTTTGAGATTAGTATTGGGACGCCCCGTTGCTGGGGCAGCCATGTGCTTAACAAACCCTATAACATATTATAACATATAGTCACCGTCGAGTGCTGTGACTTCATGACCCTCATGGATGGTGATATAAATTCTTTGCAAAAGAAAGAAAAGAAAATGATGAGTGGCTATTTCCACAAAAGTACAGTGATTGAGAAATATATATCAATAATTTCTAAAGACTTTCTCTAGTGCTCTTTGGAACATTACTCATCACTTCTCATATACATTTTGGCTTTTGCGAGACATTGAAGGAATGATTTAATTCCATTCATTGTTTGGCCTACCTTTGAATTTTTTTATTTGTTAGGTAAATAATGGGAGCTGTATTGTTGTTCTAGTTGTGGTATGATTCTGAGTCCTTCCTTACTCTATGTTTTGTGTTTATTTCAATTTCCAGTATTTACATTGCATTGTTAGGGGTCCAGCTTCTAGGTTCAGTGGGAAAGTGGAAGGTACTAGTTAAGAACATACCCTCCCAATTTATGTATGTTCATGCACATGCCTTAGAGTTAAGGGTACTTAAACTTATTACATTATTATTATAGGCACCCAACAACAACAGAACATTGAAGGGACCTGTAGTGCGGTGCAGAGAACAAATGCAGTCACTTTGACGGAACCCAAGGGCGTCATCTTGTGTTTTTTTTTCTCCAGTTCCACTTTCCCGTGGGTACTGTTATCACCTGGAGTTATATCAATTCTCTGGTGATTGCAGGGCTCTAGTGGTTTAAGAAATCTGCTTTTGACATGTGTGTCTCACTCCCACAAGATTGCACAGCCAAAAACAGACCTGGCTGTGCCCAGTCATTAGATGTAGTGGCGTACAGTGGAGTAGCATAGAGTGGAGTAGTGTACAGTGGAGTAGCGTAAGTGGAGAGATGCACAATGGAGTGGCATATACTTGAGTGGAGTGCAGTGGAGCAGGGTAGAGTGGAATAGCATAGAGTGGAGCGGAATAGAGTGGAGTTGCATATAGTGGAAGAGCATTGAGTGGATTGACATACAGTGTATTAGTGCACAGTGGAGTGGGGTAGAGAGGAATAGCATAGAGTGGAGTGGCGTACAGTGTAGTTGCATATAGTCTAGTAGAATAGAATGGAGTGATGTGCAGTGGAGTGGCGGACAGTGAATAGTCACAGAGTGGACTGGTGTAGAGTGGAGAGGCCTACAGTGGAATAGCATAGAGTGGATTAGCATACAGTGTATTAGTGCACAGTGGAGTGGGGTAAAGAGAAATAGCATAGAGTGGCATGGCATACAGTGTAGTTGCATACAATTGAATAGCGCAGAGTGGAGTGGCGTTAAGTGGATTGGCGTACAGTGGATTGTCATAGAGTTGAGTGGCTTACATTGGAATAGTGTAGAATGGAGTGGTGTACAGTGGAATAGAGTAGAGTGGATTGGCGTACAGTGTTTTATTATACAGTGGAGTGTGGTAGAGTGGAATAGCATATAGTGGAGTGGCATAAAATCTATTGCGTACAGTCGAATAGCGTAGAGTAGATTGGCGTACAGCGGAGTGGCATACAGTGGAGTGCCATAGAGGGGACTGGTGTAGAGGGGAGTAGCATAGCATAAAGTGCTGTACAGAGGAATAGCGTAGACTGGAGAGGCATTGAGTGGAGTGTCATAGAGTGGAGTGGCATAAAGTGGAGTAATATAGTGAAATACCTACAGGGGAGTGGCGTAGAATGGAGTGGCATCCAGTGGAGTTGAGTAATGTGGAGTAACATACATTGGAGTGGCATACAATGGAATAGTGAAGAGTGGAGTCGTGTAGTATGGAGTGCAAACAGTGGAATAATGTAGAGTTGAGTATTGGAGACTGGAGTAGCATAGAGTGGAGAGGTGTAGAGTAGAACGGCATAGAGTGGAGTGGCAATATGGTGTGCAGATTAACACAAGACAATGATTTGTGCTGCTTTGCATTTCTTCAGATGTACCAAGCAACAGGGCCAAGCATGGTGGCTTTTTCCTGCTTTGTAAATGTGACTTAAGTATTGCATTGCCCATGAGAGACCATGCCAGATGCAAGGGCAATGCAATACAATAATACATCTGGCCCTTACCTATATATTGTGCCATGGTATACAGCATTACATTTGCTTTTTACATCGATACCTGCAGATGATAAGGCAGTATATAATTGGCCAATGGCTGCCTTTACAAAATTAAAAGGCAGACATCATTATTTTCAACACACTTTATCTGTGTTGTGAATTAGGGCCTTAAGTATAGGTACGTAGTAATTTTTAGTATTATTCCCTACCTATTACCACTTAATTACATTTTTAAAAGGTAGAGAAATTAATTAATATTTTTCTATATATTTTTATAAAAGCTTATGGGGTACCACGCTAGTACCTAGGAAGTACCATCTTATTAAGAAATGTACCTTCTCTGTATTTCCACGGTACTCCATGCACATTTGCATAAGGAATTAAATATGTATAAAATAAAAAATACACCATAGTGCACTATATTTGTGAAATGCAATGTACTATAGTGTTTTTTGTTTTTGTTTACATATAATATTATTTTGTTTAAGTACCACTGTACTTCTTTGGAAGGACCATGGTACTCCATGACATTTTTTACAAAACATATATAGAAACTATATATACTTTTTCCCTACCTATTACAACTTTACATAAGTGGTAGCAACAGGTAGGGGAAAATGATCAAACCTAATACCTATATCTAAGCCCTAGCCCAGAACACAGGGAAAGTGGCCTTACAAGGATAGGTTCCTTTGTTGTATGTATTTAGTGATTTTTTTCCTAATGAAAAGTGCTCTTTTGCCATAAATTGCTTTGTGGTTGATTTTAAGCAGCTTGAACGAGGATCTTCTGGTAACAAGTGCAGGGCCCTCAAAGCAGTGGAAATGTGTGATTGTACCTTTACATGTAGTAGCAGCCATGCAGCAGAGTGAAATCTCTGAAATTGTATCAGTATGGACCCACCAGTAGAAGGTTTGTTCAGAATATATTGTGACCAGATATGTGCTGCGGGTAAGCAGATTTTCTAGTTACAAATTCAGCTTGTTCCAAAGTTTATATGTAGTTGTTGGTAAGATGAGCTTATCTTGTGTGAGACTTGGGTGTTGTGTTGGAGGTCAACCTGGTAGTGGTCTGGCCATTTGGCTGGAGTAATCCTTTGGAATGTGACTAGCTCTGGGTTGCTGAAAATAACATCCTAGATGTGTCCTGCAATGTGTGTGCGATTGGGAATGAGGTTGTGTGTGTCTTGGCTAGTGAGGATACTTCTGGGGCGTGGCATATTAGGTTTCTCAAACCATATGTTCAGGTCACCCGGAATGCATGGGGTTGAATATATTGTAGGTAGATTAGAGATTGTTTTCCAGTGTGTTCCATTGCTAGATGGTGGTCTGTAAAGAAGGTGAAAGCTACTCAGAACACTGGGGTATGGTTATGTCTGACAATGAGGACCTAACAACCTTGTAAAGAAACATCCTCAGCTTTGGTGAGATTTATTTTTTGCATAAACATGATGATTAAGCTGACACCTATTTTGCCTATGTGATTTTGTATCCCGGTTTGATAGTCTGGTGGAACTTCTTCATTCAATACTGGTGCCATGTCCTCCCCCAGCCATGATTCAGTTATGAAAAGTAAGTCAGGTTCTGTGTCTGGCACTAGTCAGAAACGTGGTATTTGTGTTTTTTAATGGAGTGAGCATTTATTAGAAGTCAGTCTAATGAATGTTTTTGGAGATAGTGTGAGTTTGTGCTGCTGGAGAGTGAGTATTGTCCTTTGAAAACTGCTAGTAGTGTGCTATTGATCATGGTGTTAACTGCTGAAGGGCAGAGAAAGTGTTGTTTTTGTTTGTCATTATCTTCCTCCAAAACGTCTAGAAGACATTTTTTTTTGGGGGGGGGGGGGGTCTGTGTGTCAGGGTGGTTGTGAGACTGGTTCTAATTAAGGGGATGGCCTATACAATTGTGTCTGAAAGGTAGGCTTGCTGTCCGATATGCATGGGGAAATGAGGTTATGAAGATTATTTTGACTTGCTTTTTTTGCCTGTTGTAGGTTGATGGTGTATTGGTTAGGGGGTGGTTGTGGAGCAGGAGAGTCATGTTTTATGGTTCTAAATTCTGCAATGGAGGACAGTCTGTGGAGTGTGAGGGTATGTAAACTAGGATTTGGAGTGATAGTTCTGGACAGACTAGGGGGAAGATTTAGCCTTATTAGTGGATGGAAGTGTTAAGAGATTGTTGTCATTGGTTTTGTGTGACAAGAAGAGTAGGGTGGTGTGGTGAAGCGGTATGACATAAGGTTTAAGAAAGGTTTGAGAGGGGTGGTAAGAACAATATTAGGAGTAGCCTTATGGTAGTGGCAGGGTTCTCTTTGGAAATGGTGGCTGTTTGTGAGATTGAGGGTATGTGCATTGTGAAATAGAAACAGAGGGGTGAAAAATATGGCAACGTTATGGATTTGGAAAAGGTGTACACTAATCAATGTCTTTAACAAGATTATAACACAGCCTCCCTCCAATATCAATTTCTCCCTTAGTCCTGGTATGTATGTCTGCATACGGCATTTTTATAGCACAAACGTAGCAAAAGCCAGCAGTGCGCTGTACAGAGTTAAAAAGTAGCATAAAGTCAACAAGTGGTAAGAGAAATGGCTGGTTTGTGGACGGCTAATTACATTTGTTGTACTGGAACAGCATTGGGGATGTGCTGATGTATACTTGGATGTTGTTCCAGATCCTGGGTGCCAAAATGGAAAAAGCGTGCTGCATTTCTTTTGTTTTATACACTTCTTAGTCTTTAGTGTGATGGTGTCCTGGCTGCAGATGTGACAAAAACCACCAGAAATGGTGAGCTTGTCTGCAAAATAAGCAGTTGTGATGACTTTGTAAATGATTCAGCTGGTTTTGAAGATGCTGTGGGCCAGCAAGGGGAGCTAATGTATTTTATGCAGAATAGGGGTGATGTGATCATATTTCTTCAGATAATTGATTAGATATGCTGTGGCATGTAGAATAGCCTTAATGTGTGCTAATGTGGACTCTGCATCATCCACATTCAAGAGTACAGAGACTTAAACAGCAGTTCTGAAGTCACTATCTGCAAGAAATGGTTTTAATTTCTTTAGAAGAGAAAAGTGCTGGCACCAGGCCATCTTTCTTTTTTTACAATGTGTTCCTTGAAGGGTAAGGTTGTTGTCCAAGGGGAATCCAAGTTTCTTGGCCTTATGTGAAAGTTGGCATTCGAAGAGTTCAAAGTTCATGTAATTGAGCCAGGTTTGTACTGTTTTTTGTTAGCTTTTTTGTCAAATAACCACAATTCTGTCTTGGTTCAGTTGAGTTTCAGGTAGGAGGTGGATTTTCAGGTCTGAATGATATGCAGGTAGTGTTTAAGGCATTGTATTGTGGAAGCAAAGTAGACATTTAAGTAGAGTTGTGTATTATCAGCATATTAGTGAATTCTGATGCTATTATTTTACAGTAGACCACCAAATGGCTCCATGTACAGGTTGAAGATTACAGGAGACAGTATAGAACCCCTGGGGACTCCTCGGGTGATAAGGATCTTTTGATACCTGGAAGTGCCCCTGTGGGCAAACTAGTGTTGTTTGAAAAGATAGGAGGAGGACCGGTGAAGGACATTGCTGGTGAATTCCATTTTAGACTCCAGGGTGTGTATGAGGGTGTGATGGTCAACTCTGCAGAAGGCAGAGAGTGGTCCAGCAATATGAGGAGGCAGAGGTCATATTAATTTATATAATCAAGAGGAATTGTGTGTAAGGTAGCCTTCTCCTTGCTGCAGAGTGATGTGAAGCCATACTGATAGTCTTGCAGGTGAGAGTTAGTACTTGGATCTTGGATTTTAACTTAGACTGATGTTTCTAATAAGAGGTAGGCAAGTGATGGACCAGTAATTGGCAAGGTTATCGGGGCTTGATGTAGGATTTTTAAGGAGTGGAATCTTGGTTATCTTGAGAGCTTCTGGGAAGATGCCGTAGGTGAGGGAGGCATTGCCTATGGTGAGTAGGGTTGAGAGCGCATCCCCAGAGAGAGCTTTGAAGAAGGACGAGGGTGAGGCTTCATCTTCATAACAAGTGGCTTTGAGGAACTTTAGTATTTCAGTGACATCCTGGTGACTACTTTGCTGATTTAAAAGTGTTAAAGTGTCCATGGTTTTATCACAATAATCACTGCTACTCACACAGCAGGCCAGTGACATCCTTGGCTATCATTTACTTATGAAGCAACAGACAACATATCAACCTGGCCCAATTGACATGACATTTAAAATATTAGGTTATAAACAGGTGTACATACAGAACATAGAACTCACTGTGAGATGAAATTATGGCACAGAGAAGTTTTATGATTACAAGGGGAGAATGAAGGACGAAAGGACAAGAACTTGTTGCTCCCATTACAAAACTCCTTACATTTCACAGGTAACCTCAATCTTTCTTGTAATTAACCCTGGGCGTAGTTCGCGAAGTAACGCTTCGCGAAGCTACGCAAAGTGCAGTTCGCACTACGCGAGCTACGCGTAGCACTACGCGAACTGCGTAGTGCGTGTTCGCAATGATTGCACAGTGCCGGATGCTTGTCCGCACTGTGCAATCATTGAAAACGGCATCTTGCACAGTGCGAGCTGTCTTTTACTGCCGCTCGAGTAGATTTTTACTCGAGCGGCAGCTTTCTCAACGCGGACTGGTAGTTTCTCATCGCGAGCGGTCGCGAGCATACGCGACCACTCGCAATGAGAAACCTGACCTCCCCGCGTTGAGAATCTCGCCGGGAGGTTTATTTTCCACGCTCGCGATCGGCAACTTGATGTTGCTGATCGCGAACGAGGAAAAAGTCTCGCCGGGATGTCATTTTGCTTGCTCGCGGTCGCCAACTTGACGTTGAGGACCGCGAGCAAGCAAAAAATGACCGCTGCACTACGCTACGCGTGTTTGCACTGTGCTACGTGCAATTCACGTAGTGCGAAGTAGCGCAAACTTCGCAAACTACGCGAGCGTAGCGTAGTTTTCCGCCCAGGCCTACTTGTAATGCTGTGAGAAGAGGGCAAAGATTCAGAAGGTGAAAACTGCAAAAGATGTAGAATCCATATCGCACCTTGATGAAGATCGTCATTAACATAACAATTTTTACATTTGCCCAAAAATTCAAAGTTCAGATCAAACACTCTTCAATTTGCATCATCTAATCATAGTCCTCATTTTGAGCATCCTCTTTAAGTTTTGTAAGAAACAATGCTCTCCACCATTTATCATTTTTTAAGAGATCTGAAGATTTACCCATGTCACAATTTTGAACCCTTTGAAAATTTTGATTCTCGTTTTTTTCGCAAAGTTAGGATTGCACAGTTTCCAAAATTCCCCTGAGTTCAATTTTAGGTCTTTGGAAGTTAACAAATATTTACGTTTGCCGTGTTTCAGATAAAGATTCTCCCTTGCCAGCATGTCATACCTTCCAAAGAAATAATACACTTTGGTCAAGTAGGTCATTCAAGAGTCAAAGTAGTTTGCTGTCTTCCACCCTCAAGTAGTGTAAATATTGTGGTGTTGAGGGGAGTACAACCAGTCTTCAGAGCCAAATGAACTCCTTACACTACAACACAATTGAACTATACCAATCCTGGTTGGGAAATACAATCAGTGTGCTTATGCTCTACAATTTCTAGAATAATGACAAAATAATTAGAGTAACATTTCCAAAAACTACAATGAATGACAGTCAATAAGGAAATGTGTCAATGTCTCAACCCCTAAAAATATTTTGTAGGGTCTTCATCAGGAAACTTTCACTGTTGTGCCCTTACATCAATACCTGTGTTCTAACGTCCGGGGCACCTATTGACAAAATCCTTTATGGTATACCTAATTCATGTTAAGACATTGAAATATATACTTCTAAATCATTCATGTTGGGTTGACATGTGCATCAGGTTAATTCTCTCCTTGATTGTTTTTGCACATTTAACTATTTAGTGTCATTCATTGTAGTTCTTGGAAATTGTACTCTATATGTTGAGTCATTCTTCAAGAAATTGTATTGCCTATCAATCTAGATTATTGGTCTTTGTCTCTTGTTAATACCACTAGCCCACCTTTAATAACCTTGGCACTATTTACAATGATTGCATCGTTTTTAGCAGCACCTTAGTACTGAATGTCTATGTATGAACAAACAATGTATAACTAATAAATATAACTGTGTGTATCTTTATTTATGTTGATGCAATTTCTGAGGCCAAGGAAGCACAGGCTTATAGCTTTCTCTAAGGAAACCACTAGTGTTGAAGGTGATCTATTACCCAGTTTGCCAGAAAAACAGGGTTGCCCCTTAATTTTGTTGTCAGAAAGAAATGTGACACCTTTATTGAAAGAAATATGCAGCAACAGCAATCAGAACATTGCTAATATGTATTGTCCTATGCTGGAGAAACAGACTGAGACAGCAAGCAGGTCTTACAACAAAACACCCAACGCACCAGTTCATAAGTTGAGTCATTGTCTGCAGGCTTGTATACCTAGCAGATCTAGGATCACAATACACATGCATACCTTCCAAATCATGTGATGTGGTATCATGTGCCATAAGCTTGCATGGAGTTATATTACACAGGGGTAGCCCACTGAAAGGTATAGCGTGCAATGGTGGTATAGTTCTATTGGGTCTCAGCAGAGTGCTTGGTGGTAACATCTTTATTAGCATGCATTGTATTGCTTGTTAGCAATCTCACAGTTCCAAAAACCTTTTTGAAACAAATCACATTGAGCACTAAGTGCCCATCTGGTGCATCAAATCACAGAAACTGTGTACTGCTTAAAGCATGCTACCCCATGAAAAAATACAGTGTGCCATTGTAAACAGTAGAAACAACAGAGGGCCAAACTAAACTGTAGGAAAGAAAACCTGATTGCTAGTCAACACTATAAAAAAAAATGAAATGCATTGAAGGAATAGCAACTGGTTTGCCAGGGTTAAACCATGCTAACATTTACCATAATTAAACCAAAACAGAAAACAATATGCTCATTAAAATGTATCATGCTGTTTAATAAATATATCCAAGCAAGCATAAAGCAAAGGATTACAGACTGAATTAAACTTAATTACAGAATGTGTGCATGTGCCATATATTTTAGAAAGTTGACAATGAGAGCTATTTTAAAGAGAATTGGTTCTCTCAATGCTATACACCAAGCTCCTTAAAAGTGCATTCCCAAAAATTACATTGTTGAAATGATGATGATTATATCTTGAGGTACTTTGTATAATCTCATCAATTTTGACATTAAATTAAATTGTGCAATTACACTCAGTGATTTCATACCAGAAAAGGCTTTTGCTTGATTAATGTGTTTAATTCCTTTGGCTGCAGCACCCATTTCTTAAAGTAAAATGAGCATGCACAATACTTGCTAAGATAAACTATTTATCATGTGTTTAAATAAAGTAAGAGGTCATCGCATAATTAAATTTCCTTTGACATATTATTAATAATTTTGAATTCTATTTAGAGATTGTGCTGCTTCTTGTTCCCATTAATTGCTATCTGGCAAGTTGTTCCAGGTGAAATCTGTCTCCATCTCTTTATTATATATCCCTGGCTTCTCTTTAATGAGGATGATTTTCTGGTGGATAGAGAAAGTGTGTCTCTTTTTCATATTTAGATGTCTCTATTAGTGCTTTGACTAGTAAGTCAAGGTCATTCAAAACAACAGGTGATGCAGGTGATGCTCTGAAACACTTGATAATAAAACATTTGAGTAAAAAGGTATGATGCACAAATTATGACTGTGTGCAGACAATTTTAAATGCAACTTTTGACCATTGAATAACTCTATAGGAAGTGAAAATCATGCAGTAAATAGAGTCTAAAATTAGAATGGAAAAATTCATAAATATAGTATGCTAAATGCTCTGAAAAGGGTATGAATCTAATGTTAAAACTGACACACATTTGAAATGTGCTAAATCGCAGTAGGCAGTTATTTTTATTCATGTAGGCAGCAGAAAAACCATGACAATAGTGTTTGCTACCTAAAAAAGAAACTCAATATTGCTGAAATGTGCACAAAGTAATTTAGAATTTAGAACTTAGAATGATGCTTAGAGATGCTTTCATAACTGTAGAGTTTTACGTTTAACAGAATTGTTAGAAAGGGGGATCTCTAGTTGGCAGTGGCCTGTACCCTGTCCAACTAGGGACCCTTTCTTCTAGTCAGGGTAAGGGGATTACACATCTAAGATAACCCCTGTAGTAGCTTGGCATGAACAGTCAGGTGTATATCAGAGGTAATGTGTAAAGCAGTTGTACATAAGTGGTTCTTCCAGCCACGAATAGTCACTGCGGTGTTCTTTTCAGCCGCACCACAGCGATGCAGTGGTTTTTTAACCGCACTGCAAGCTTCCAGTGGGAAAAACTGTACTGAAGGGGAGATGCATGAATTTTGATATCTTGAAGCAGTGAAACCTTCCTTCAAGGACCTAGAACTGGAATTGGCCCAACTTGGCAAGTCAGAACTCCCAGCATCTTTGATGACCCTGAGACTTCTTAACAGAAGGCAAGCACACACAAGCCCTTGGAGAATCTTCTCAAGCAGAATAGCAAAACAAAGTGCAGTCATTGTCCTTTCCAAGACAGAAGCAGCAACTGCAGACCAACCCAGCAAAGCAACACAGCAAAGGGACAGTACTTCTCCTGACAGCTCTCCAGCTCTTCCTCTTCGCAGAGTCTCTTCTTGATCCAGAAATGTTCTAAAAGTCTGGGGTTTTAGGTCCAACACCCCTTTTGGCCTTTGGAGTAGGCATTCTTCAAATGATTGACTTTGTAGTGCAGAAGTTCTTGCCTTGCCCTGTCTTGGCTCCAGGCACACTCCAAGTGGGTGGAGACTCCTTGTGAGAGGCCAGGCACAGCCCTATTCAGGTGTATTTGACAACTCCTCCCAGCACTCTACCTCTGGAAGGCCCATCAGCCTGGTGATGGCCCTTCAGGATATGCAGGGCGCAACTCAACTCCCTTTGTGTGACTTTCTGGAGTGAATGCACAAACAAACCCCTATCAGTCTAAATCAGACATGGATTTCACAGGCAGTCAGAGGTACAGGATGGTCAAGCAAGAAAATGCCCACTTTCTAAAAGTGGCATTTTCAAACACACAATTTAAAAACCATCTTCACTAAAAGATGTGTTTTTGAAATCCGGAGCTCAGGGAGCCCAAACTCCAAATCTCTATCTCTACCCAATTGAAAGTTACACCTGCAAGATGTTGCACAGCAGCTCCAATGATAACCTATGGGAGAGATAGTCCTTGCAATAGTGAAAAAACTAAATTGGCAGTATTTCACTATCAGGACATGTAAAACACACCAGCACATGGCCTATCTTTCACTTATACTGCCTAGCTTGGGGTGCCTTACATGTAATAAAAGGGAAGGTTTGGGCCTAGTAAGTGGATTCACTTCCTAGGTTGACATGGCAGTTTAAAACTGCACACAGAGACACTGCAGTGGCAGGTCTGAGACATGATTGCAGTGCTACTCATGTGGGTGGGAAAATCAATGCTGCAGGCCCACTAGTAGCATTTGAGTTACAGGCCCTGGGCACACACAATGCACTTTACTGGGGACTTACCAGTAAATCAAATAGGCCACCCATGGATTACTAATCACAACCAGTTTTCTAAAACCAGCAAAAACGTAATGCAGCACACAGTCAAAAACCAGGAAGGCAGAAGCAAAAAGACAAGGAAAAAACACTCCAAAGATGCCAGGTCTAACAGTGTCCCCCACAGCTGAAAGTATGGAAAACTACCCAACCTCATGGGAGTTCTCTTCACTAAGGTGGAAGAACCTGGACAGACCATCAGCATTGGGGTGTTCAGTGCCAGGGCGGGGTTCCACCATAAAGTCCATTCCCTGTCGGGAGGTGGACCACCTCAAGAGTTTAGAGTTCTCACCCCTCATCTGCTTTAACCATCGGAGGGGCCTGTGGTCCGTCTGAACTTGGAAGTGAGTCCCAAACAAGTAGGGTCTTAGATACTTTTCAGCCCAGACCACAGCAAAATCTTCCCTTTCAATTGCACTGCACCTCTGTTCCCGGGGAAGTGACCTCCTACAAATGAAAGCTACAGGTTGATCTAGCCCCTCCTTGTTTAGCTGTGAAAGCATGGCTCCCACACCATGCTCATAGGCATCAGTCTGAACCACAAACTCCTTGGAGAAATCAGGAGCCTTGAGCATGGGCGCTGTGCACATGGCCTCCTTCAGGGCATCATAAGCGGTCTGACATGCCTCAGTCCAGATCACCTGATGTGGCTGCTTCCTTGAAGTCAGCTCAGTCAAGGAGGTAACAATGGTGCCATACCCCTTGACAAACCTACGGTAGTACCCGATGTGACCTAAGAAGGCTCTCGCCTCAATCTGGGTCTTGGGGGGGTGCCCAAGCCAGAATGGTGTCAATCTTGGGTTGTAGGGGTGCCACCTGGCCGCTTCCTACCTGGGGCCCCAAGTACACCACAGACCCCAGCCCTATCTGGTACTTACTGGCCTTCAGAGCAAGGCCTGCCTTCTTCAGGGCCTTCAACACTTCCCAGAGGTGGTGAAAGTGATCTTCCCAATTGGAACTGTACACTTCCCAGAGGTGGTGAAAGTGATCTTCCCAATTGGAACTGTACACTGCAATGTCATCCAGGTAGGGAGCACTAAAATCCAGCCCAGCCATGTACTAGTTGACCAACGTCTCAAAGGTGGCAGGGGCGTTCTTCAACCCAAAGGGCATAACCCGAAACTGGTAGTGCCCCTCTGGTGGATCGTCACGGACAACGGACGTGAGTTGCAAATAACGGACAGTCTGGGAAATTTCCGGAAATGTACAAAAACGGCGATGCTGCTATGTGGCAGTTCGTGAAAAGAAGCTGGCGAAAGAAGTTAAAATGAAGAGGTTATAATTCTTGTACAGTCTCATCATTTCAGAGCTAAAACATTTTTCAATATTCTATACAACAAAGCCACAGTTGCTGCTTTTTTATTTTATCCAACTAACAGCCATTGACAAAACCAATAAGTCATTTCTTGTTGTAGGTGTAATGTTACTGGCTGCAATGACAGAAACAGCAAATTACCAGTTGGGGGCACAGTATGCCAAGCACAGATTTTTAGCTTAGGTGTTTCAAGGCATGTCCTTAATTACATCGCACAAGCCCTTTGAAGAGACCCTGCCAGTTTTTTTTATCCCAGTTAAAGCCCTGGAAACAACACCATGTCATAGTCACCTCACGTCCTGGCACTGTCCATCATGCATGACTCATGACTTCCATGTTTTCATATTGCCTATGTGCAGGAAGTGGCCCCACACACAAAACCAGTCAAGGGCTGGGTTTATTGTTTACCCTCATCATCAAAGTATCAAATCTAAGTGCCAGACCACTTATGGTCCAATTTATCTTCCTAACATTAAACATGGCCCCAGGGCATTGCAACAAATGCTGGGATGCTCCAATTCCAACCAAACAGATCAATAAAGTTTATAAAGTTCCAAAAGGACAGTGTAAACAGCATCATGAGATGCATCTAGAGCAAAAGCTCTCCACTGCCCCATAACCAACACACTCAGTAGAGCTTCTCCAAAATCAAAGTCCTAGGATAAAGAGGCATCTTAAACACATGCAGCAACCCATACTATAGGTCCTCAATCAAGAGACAATATATGCCAACAAAGTAATATCGTACAGATCATTTTATTTCTTAGCAAAAAATATTTTGAAGTGAAGTACAAAATCACATCAGAGTGTTGTCATTTATGTACTCCAAAAGAACCCTAAGACCATTACTCACAAACATACCTCAATACAATTGGAACTTCTGGTTGAACTCAGTAGTTCTATATGCAGTCAGTCTCATAATTGCTATCTTATGATATTCCAATGATCAAAACTAAATTAGTTATTCAAATCTTCCATTTAGGAACGCCCCCACCTAACCCCACCCCTTGCTTTACGAACTACAGCGAGGGTGGAGTTCTTGATGGGTCTCTTCTGTCTGCAACTCTACAGACAAAGGCTCAGCTCACAATTAATGTGAAAATGTGGGTGAGTGAGTAAGTGAAGGGATGATGGCTGGGTGGATTAGTGAATGGATGAATGGATGAGTGAAAGGGTCAATGGATAGATGATGAGAGAAAGGATGGATGGATGAGTGAGTGGAAGGATGTATGAGAGAAAGGGTGGATAATGGGTGAGTGAATGGGTGGATGGATGAGTGAAATGATGGATCAATTGATGAATTGCTAAGTGAAAGGGTGAATGGATGGATGGATTAGTGAAAGGGTGGATGTAAGAATGGATACCTGAGTGAAAGGGAAGGTAGATGGACAAAAGGATGGATAGATGAATGACAGGGTGGATGGATGAGAAGATGGATGGATGAGTGATAGGGTCAATGGATGGATTCATGAGTGGATGAGTAGATGGGTGGGTGGGTGGATGAATGAATGGTAGATAGCAGGATAGATGGCTACGTGAAGGGGGATGGAGAAAGAAAGGGAGGATGGATGGATGAGTGAAAGTATGGAGGGTGATTGACAGGATGGATAGGTGAAAGGGTGCATGGATGAGTGGAAAGAAGGATGGAAAGATGGATGAGTGAAAGAATGCATAGATGACTGAAAGGGAGGGTGGAGAGCTGGAAGAAAGGATGGATGGATGGATGGATGGATAGATGAGTGAATGGGTGGATGGGTGGATGGATGAGTGACAGGGTGTATGGATGAGCAAGTGAAAGGATGGCTGGATGGGTGAAAGAGTAAATGGTTGGATGAATGAGTGAAAGGATGGATTGGGTGAAAGTGTGGATGGATGGATGATGGATGAGGGAACGGGTGGATGGATGGATGGATGAGTGAAATGATGGATGGAAGGATAGACGATGGATAGGTTCACAAATGATGGGTGAAAGAATGAATGGATGACATAATGCAAATGTGAAAGGGCGGATATCAGCAGTTTGCTGGAAGGATGAATGGCTAGATCCTTGGACAAGAGAGCTCTTCTGGGGAGGGTTGTGATGACTTACTTTGCTTTCTTGGTGCCATAAGAGGTTTAGTTCAAAGTGTGGAGGGATTTTAATTTATTGGCTACTCCCTTGCCTATGTGTCACTTTTCTGTATTTGCTGTGTGCTTATGTGTGGGATCTATACATCATGCATATGACATTTTGTGTGACACCCAACTGCTACTTGAATGTTACACTAGTACTTGTAAATGTTTGAATGTTTTGTTTTAGGTGTAAGGTTTTAGGGAGAGCCTCATAGTGCCATGAGCTGTGCTTGAGATGTATATTGTGTTTGTAGCAATACACAAGGCATCAAAAATAAACTATATAATATTGTATCGACAGTGCCTTCTTTAAGGAAGCTGTGGGGAAAAGCCCCTTTGTGACTTCTGTCTGCCAGTGCTACTCTCTGCGAAGCCCCCATAAACAATATCTGATTCCATATTTTAAGTTCCACTTGCTGAAGCACCCACAATGCGTTCCCTATAGTGGGTTCATCACAGCAATCCTCCCTTTAGTTTGCCTATGTTTGCTGGTTCACATCTCACAATGGCACTCAGATATGAGATGCTAGTAACAAAGTCTATCCAAGCAGATCCGACCACTTCTCTCACCAACCATGCCTGCTAAGGACCATGAATTGTAAACAAAATATCAGACTGGACAACCCAATTATAAATAGATTATTATCATGAGAAATACCACAAAAAGACCTCCACAGTTGCACAAAGCTTTGTGCATTCTGAAAAACCGCGAAGTGCACGATTGTCTCAACCTAATTCCTGAATGGGTGGGGGGCCATCCATAGATTGGAGGTGTCACTTCAACCAGCCTTCTTCCCAGTGACCTATGCAGTCCAAGCAGATCAACCTCTTCTTACCAAACAACAAAGAACTTCTGCAACGCATTTTCAGGCTGCCAGCAATTCACTATACAGGTACCAGAACCAGAAATGTCATCTGATGCCCAGGAATCGAGCTTATCGGAACTGAGAGCCGTAAAATTATCCATTACCCATATGGAACAATGGTACGTTGGAAACAACCAAGGAAATATCTCTGAACATATCTAAGCCCCTTTCAGACACAGTCTGCGGAGGGTAGGCTGACTGCTATGGAGCAGCGAGTGAATCAGATGCTTGGACAGATACATTTGGAATATCCAATGTAAAGAGATCACAGCAAGCAATAATGTCCATTTATGTGGAGTTCTGAAGGAAGAACAAGGGTCTGAACTTAAGCATAATCTGATAAGCTGGTTACCAGAGTATCCACAAGCTTTATTTGATCACCCCCACCCTCCTCTCCAGTTTCAAAGGGCGCATAGATTACGTGCATGCTGGGAGGCTTCTTTAGAAACCTCTAGACCCATTGTGGCATGCTTTTAAAGTCACAGCCAAGTTCGAACAATCATCTGACTTTCCCATCAAAATGGCTCATATCAGTATAATGGAAAACGAATTACTAAAACTATAGGTTTTCCCCAGACAATAAATCTCATCGGGAAAGCGTTCCTTGCTTTTAAGCTGATACTGAAGCAGCGAGACATATGTTATGGCCTTTTGGATCTAGCCACAATGACTATTATGTTATACAGCAAGACGTGAATTCACTGAGTCTCTGGAATCCTGCCTGAAAATATACACAGAACAGGGAATGAATATCACATCAGTGGTAGCGCACAAATGCAAAGACTTTTGAGGCGGTCAACAAACTATGGGGTCATGAACGCATAAAGCTGCAAAAGGCAAGAGACGTCTACCCCAAAGACTCCCAAAAGATCAACACGAGCAACATGGGCACCCATTTCAATTTCCAAGGGGTAGAGATGAATCTAGATCACCTTTAAAACCCTAAAAGACAGATAAGTGACATCTGAACTATGCTTCAGCTTGACGTCAGATATTGGGCGGCTCCCTGGGTCAGAAGATGCCATGAGGCCTTGACTACAGGCCACAACTCACTGACTTGCTCTGATTGCATCTGCTTGTAATTTCAACACATGCAGAAACCTCTGCCTTTATTTTCTGAGACAAACAGCTAGTTTTTGAGAATATATCTATGTGATTCACTCGAGCAGTTCTTCTACGAACAATGGCCCCCCAAAGGTCTAAAATTGTACAATTGATTGTGAACGGGCTTAACAGCTATATAAAATGAAAAAACAATGCGTACTTAGGGGTCGATTACGATGTCGGGCGGATCGCACTCGCCCGCATCACGGTGGCGATCCGGCCGCCATTTTCGTCCGTCCGCCACCAAATTCCCCCCCGCCATATTACCATGGTGGAGGGGACCCCAGCGGACGGAAAGACCGTCCGCATGTTTTCCGCCCGGCCGATCAGTCGACCGGGCGGAAAAGGGATTAGTATGGTGGTGGTGTCTGCAAGACACCGCCATCCACATTATGATGCCAGCGGTGATGAGCCTTTCCATGGCGGCGTCGCCGCCATGGAAAGGCTCGCGGTTTCTGACATTGGGGGCCCGTAGCGGGCCCCCAGGTATTTTGGGGGGTGGGGGGTGCACATGGGGGGTACCTATGGTACCCCCCTGCATTTGCATATACAACATGGCAGGCACCGCGCGGTGCCTGTCACGTTGTGCATTCAAATGCACAACTTGCATTTTTAACCTTGCGGTGGGTGCTGCTGGCAGCACCGCCCGCCGCAATGTTAAAAATGCGGGATGCCACCGCCACCGTGGCGGTGGCATCCTAATCACATGTGCGGGACTGCCGCACACATAGCGGGCGGTCCCATTTCACGGGGCGATGGTGGGCGGACTAAGTCCGCCCGCCATCATAATCGGCCCCTTAGTGACAAAGAATCCATATGTGGCCGTCCTACAAGAAACTTATTTATAACTAACTCTTCCAAAATGCAACATGACTGAATGGTAAAGGTGATTTTTGAAGTTGTACTTCAGCATAAGAAGGGAGGTACTGATATACTGCTCCACAAATAAGTGATGGTTCGCATAAGCAAAACCTGGACAGAATAAGATGGAGGCTACATATTGGCAAAACCTAAAATTCAAACATCGTAACTCATAATAGGAAGTATCTCTGTCCCTAATGGTTCAAAACGTACCTTCTTTTCCAAACTGCATACAGTTTTGGTGGGATTTGTCCAAACAAAAGTTATACTGGGGGGACTGGAATATAGCACAAGCCTCAATTCTGGATTGAACAGGTCCACCAGAGATAGAGTGACATTAAGACAATATGACACCTTTAGATCTGTTAAAGGATCAGGCTCTCACAGATCTGTGTCACCTCCTACATCATAGAGATCAAGAGTTCTCATTCTATTTAAATCCACACACTGCAGCGACTAGAACTGAGTTATTTTTAATGGCAGGATTACAGAATCCAGAGGGAAAGCGGAGATTGAAGCGACATCTACAAACATACATGTTGATGAATGAGGGCTCTGTGGACTCTCCTCAGATCCTGTGGTCTACTAGCAAAGCTTTTATGCATGGTTAACTCAGGAGGGAATCTTCACGCTGCCATAGACAACGCGCGGAGACTAGACAGCAACGAAAACAGAATATCAGCCCTCTAGTGGCTCACTGGTGGATAATTTTCAATGCCTTCCTCGGGCAAAAATGCCTCTAAACTCAATGTTCAAATCGATAGCAGAGAAAGTGCGAGGTTGGATAAAACAATGACACTATGAATTCAGAGAAAGGGCAGACCGACTCATTGCCATACAGTTGAAGCAGAAGGAGGCCCTCCACTCCATCTCGATCATTTGTATGACACAGGAGCCGCTTAAAAACCCAGCACAAATTGCATAGGAATTTGCGACCTTTTATAAGGAGATTTGGGGCCAGATGTACGACCGTTTTTGCATGCGCAAACGGGTTTGCGAACCCGTTTGCGCATGCAAAAACAGCATGGGCCATGTACAAAGCCTATTTAGCGAGTCGCAATTTATTTGCGACTCGCTAAATAGGTTTTGCGACTCGCTATTAGGAAGGGGCGTTCCCTTCCTAATAGCGAGCGCAAGCCCATGCATGAATGTTTTGCGACAGCAATTGCGGTCGCAAAACACTCGCAAATTACCACCCTCTTCAAGAGGGTGGTAATGCACTCGCAAAAGGGAAGGGGTCCCCAGGGGACCCCTTCCCCTTTGCAAATGCAGGGGGAAAATATTTTTTAAGGGCAGGCAGTGGTCCCAGGGACCACTACCTGCCCTTAAAAAATGAAACGAAAACGTTTCATTTTTTTCTTTTTTAAATGCATCCGCTGCATTAAAAAAAAGCAGTTGTTATTGAAAAGCAGTCCCAGACATGGTGGTCTGCTGAGCCCAGCAGGCCACCATACCTGGGAGGGCCTGCCATTCCCAATGGGGTCGCAAATTGCGAGAGGCTCATTAATATTCATGAGCCTGTCAATTTGCGACCCCATTGGGAATCGCAAACAGTGTGATACACACTGTTGTACATCCAAAATAGCGCCTGGCAAATTGCGAGTCGCAAAAAACTTGCAATTTGCGAGGCAATATTTTGTGCGTCGTACATCTGGCCCATAGTGTTCTACTGATGCTGTGACTCTATTGTTAGAAGAACACTCATTATTTATTGACCTCCCTTTTCCTCACCTTCAAGATTTCATTTTTTCACATTTGCTGCATTCTGAAGTACACAGAGAGACTTGAAAATTACTCTAATGGTTAATTTTGTGCAGGTTTCCATTCTTTAACAAAACAATTCTGCTGTAACACTGGCAACTATGAACTCTGGTGCAAGGGTGCATGTGTTGGCTTGAGGCAGCACACAGTGTACCAGCACAAGGACAGCAGCAATGCTCCATATTCTTGTGAATATAGTGCATTTCTCCTCTATCCCTCTCACACAATGCAGGAAAGCAACTTTAGAGTGCCCATATGTTTGGAACGGCCTGATGCCACAACTAAAAATCAACAAGCTGCCAGTGGCAGCTCCTCCGCTAAGGAGCATTGCCCCACTACTTTTAAGCAGTGTGACGAAAGAAAAAATAAAATGATAATAACTTGTTGTCATTATCATTTTATTGTTTCCAGCTGCTTTGCGGGCTGGCGGGGCTGCTCTGCTCTCAGAGCAGGGCAGGGGAGGAGTGGTATGCCCACTCCAAGTGTGCATGAATGCTTGGGCCCCCTCTTGGGAAGCCTGGGTGTGCTTCCTGGTGCTGTTCGGCCCAAGCCAGACGGAAGAGAGACCAAGCAGAGACATGGGCCGCGGCAATAAGGTGTTTTATTTTTACATTTCCCTTCCAACTACCACCCCTCCCACCCTGTCCCGCCACCCCTGATCTGTGCCGGCCGCCACTGCAAGCTGCAAGCTGACACAGGAGCAGGAGACCTCCGCCGAGCTGACATGATGCTTTATTTACAGAGTGCACCATCTAGCACATTTGCCAGATTTCTTTTTTAAATATCTGGAACGTCCTGAATGGGTGCCAATAGAGCAACTTCTTCTTAGGTAGACAAACACCTATGACCTACCCTACAATACATTTGCAATGTATGAGATGAAGGAGATCTCAGTTCTTAGAGAATCTATTTGTAGATGGGAAACTACACAAAAGTAATTACAGGTACATGCTTACCTCCATGATAAAGCCTCTATCTGGGTCGCTCAAGTTATCTGTACAGTGGGACAGCTATGACAAGTATATGGCCAGAAATCTTTTGAGACCCTTCAACAAGAATTCCATCTGGAGGCACATCAAGAATGGAAATGTCTGCAAATTGCGAAACTGTCATTGGAAGCTCCCTTACCTGAATTAGATGTACATGATTTTCTACGAAAATGGAGATCCTTTACAGGAGTTATCTCTGGATTAGACAAAGTGTTATAGGAGGAACTACACTCCCTTCCCCTTTAAACATTCCTTCAGGATAAATGGTGAATGATATTTGGAAAAGAATGTTCTGATGCAGATTGGTTCGAGATCCTGGACACACATGAAGGGAGCCCCCATGGGATGAGGCTCAACTTAGGGGCATATTTACAAAGATATGGAGCAGCGCAGCGCTGCAAGCAATCTAGCAGCGATGTGCTGTGTCATTTAAAAAATGTAGGGATGCATGGTATTCACAAGAATACAGTGCACCCCTGTGTTTTCCTTTGCGCCACTGCCCAAAAAAGTTGCCTAGTGCCCAACACAGACACCCTTGCGCCATGGTGCAAGGGTGGCTGCGTTGCAGAGATGATTGCTTATGTGCAGGAAGGGATACATTCCTGCACATAAACAATCATTAAAGGCGATTTGCTACTTCTCTGTGTGCTGCAATGCAGCACACATAGAAATAGCAAAAACTGGAAGAAATAAAAGTATTTTTCCTTGTTGCACCACTCTAACGCCTGCTTTTCAGTGGTGTTAGTTTTGGCGCTGCAACACACACTGCACACCCCTTTTACGCAGATACCTGCATGAAAGGGTGCAATATTGACAAAGTGGCTGTAAGCCAAGAAAAGTGGCTTAACACTGCTTTGTAAATATGGAGCAGGGCATTGCGCCACTGGAGCGTCATAAAAAGTGACGCTCTGGTGGCACAATGCCCTTGTAAATATGCCCCTTAGTTTTTTCAAGATGCTGCATGATTGGCACAAGTCACCACAGAGACTACAGGCAGCCCCACGTCAGTCTGTAGGTGTGGCAAGCATACTGCTAAACTCAGGCATTTGGTATGGTCCTATATGTCATTACAAATGTTTTGACAGCAGGTCATAGGCATTACGAACACTTGCAATAATCTTAATTTACTGCCATCATCAGAGTTGATTTTTCTTCATGGCACACTGGAGGTGCCTATCTAAATCACCACACAGAAGGTGGGCAGACACTCCACTATGGGTGGCTATAATAGCTAAATCTCAGCTGATGGAAACATAGGGAGCCCCTTCCCACACAGACTGAATGCATGACATGATCTTCACAGCATCCCATGAACAAACCATTTAAAGTTTAATGGACCAAGCTCCTGTTTTTGAGCATATTTGTTTCTTCTAGTAGCAACCTCCCTTTTTTAACTCTATTCGAACTCTAACCAATGGATATCGAGTTTATTATGTGTGGGTGAAATTTATGCGTACTCGATTTTGAAGACTTTGACATTGATATAATAACAAAGTGTGTATTGATTTATTCAATTTGATGATTTAATTTCCTGCTATGGTGTTTACCAGCATGCATTACCGATAATGGTGGACGATCAGTTTGTGAATTACGCATTATGGTTATACATTTTCCAATAAAAAAATAATGCAAAAAAAGGAGCTTGTGTTTATGTTGTAGCCGTTTTTTTTAGACCTTCCACATTCCATCACAGAATTGGTATGGAGTTTGAGGCATGCATAAACCTCTGAATCGTTTTTAGGTCTCGCGCCTAGCGTTGCAGTGCGCAGCTCTGCTCGCACAGCGCGAGACCTTTAGAAAGGGCTTCTGAAAACGACCCACACGCTCGTGCGTGTGGTTTTGTTTTCGGAAGCCCACATTGGCTGGAGCGTGCGTTTTTTAAAAAAAAAACGGCACGCGATTGGGCAAAGGCGGGCGCATGTCCCGCCTTCGCTCCTCCCATTCCCGACGGTGGCCAGAACGTGCAGCAGCGCGCGTTCGACTCGCTGTCGCTGCCGCGCTCCCTCCCCCGCTCCTCTGTGGTGCGCGCGCACCACTGGTTTCGCGTTCGGCTCCTCTGTGGTGCGCGCGCACCGTTTCTATTACGTGCTTGTTTTTTAAGTGTTCAGGGACTCGGCTGAGCCAGCCAGTGACTTCTGGATGATGGATCACAAAATGTGACCAAGGATGAAGCCAGGACCGGAACTCGGGCCTCCTAAATCAGTTTAGACACACTGCATCCACAGCCCAAGTCAGTCCCAGCTTCCTCTCAGCAGAGATTCGAGAACTGTGCACCTCTCAGAAGTTTACTCTGACTGTAACTCACTGCACCGAGGAGAGCTCTGAGTTCCGGCGAGGGCAGCGCTGCACTGCTGTCACTGGCAGCGCCCGGCCCCTCTTCACCGGCAGTCTGGAAAGCGGGTGACTCACTTGTTTTAGATTCTTTTTAGTATCATGGGCAAGGAATCTGTCAAATTCGAGAGCGTGTTTACACACCGCCTAAGCGCATATATAGATGTAATTAAGACCGGGCACACAGTCGGAGATATCTGCCGTCAAAGGTACCCTTTCCGAACAGACTATTAAAAGATGCCACCTTTGCACAGGCGTTTACTGTCTGTTTCCCGAGTTTATTAATAAACTAAACAACTCATGCTTTGTTGTGTACTGTTTCTTTAAATCCCAAGCCTCCTCCACGCTACCAATTTCAATGTACTGCAACCATACTTGAAAGAAAGAGGCCTGATCTCCAAAACAACAGTGAGTGTTCTCATTGTCCGATCGCCTCATCAATCATGTGGATCAAGGTACTTTGCACCAGTGGACGCACTTGAGCTGTCAGTTGTGTTAGGCGGTGAGGATGTTCAGACAGTGCTCACGAGTGAAATATTAACTTTAACTTCGCAAGGAAATGTCTTCGTGGTATGGCAAAAAAAGGGGAAAGGCATCAAGTAATCGCTCATAAATATACTTTGGTAAATGATACTTTATGTTCCTGTTTTAAGGATGTCGCTTCTAAAAGTTTATGCTCCGATTTTGTTTCACATGTCAGATTATAATTTTTTTTTTACTTAATTCATTCCATCTCTTCATATTCTCCATCGTGAAACCATGTTAATTAAATTATTGGCGCAGGTTTAGTAGTTAGATGCACCGTGTGCTTCAGGTTTGAACATTGTGCTTTTACCAGTTTATCACCCGAATACATCGATCATAACTGGGCGTATAAATTAGCTAAATGAATTTCTCTTGGACTTTATCAGCCCCGTAAAATATAATTATGTGATATTCCCCTGGCAGTTGAGGTTTCACAAATAAACCTAATCATGTTGTATTATTTGCCCCGAACAGGCCGGCTATATGTCTCGAGCTCAGTGTGCCAAACACGCATTTTAAGGAAACACACAGGGATTAAAAATGCTGCAAATTGCTGTAAAATTATATCTTCTCAAAGTTACCATCGACAAACGTTTTTTATCTCAAGGCCAAAGTTAACCTTTTTCTTATTATAAATACTTTGTTTTATTTAGCATTTGCAATGCAGCAAGTCTCGCAATACTAAAAGTTTGAGCGATTGGCGTTGCATTATTATTTGCAATGCCAATAGCTCAAACATTTAGTAATGCGAGACCTATTGCATTGAAAATGCTTGTTTTAACTGGCGCCTTAGGAGTACTGGCTTATGCCAGAACCTAGGAATGCTGGAAGCCAGCCCCAGTCTTCTTCTCTCATGATTGGAACCCACAATACAGGGTCGACAGTTGTTCCCACCTGTTGTGATTTAGATCACATTGTTTATGTTGCATGACCTGTTGATAGCTCTTTGGGTTTCTCTTAGGCCACAATGATGACTATTTTAGGTTAGGATTTTTTTTGTGCGATGGCCAGAACATTAGGATATTTTTTGATCTCCTTTTTATAGCCCCTAATCCCCCAATTGGCAAAGAACTGTTTAAAAAGAAGAATCAACTCAGCTGTTTTTGAAGACTTCCAAATTACCTGAGTGGCCTCTGTTGTGAAGATTGGAGATTCTTGAACAAATTGAATGCCTATATTATCCTGTGTGTTCGAAAAGGATAGGTTCTGAACATGATGCAGGAGCTGGAGTATATTACCCCTTTTAAAAATGTGATTAGTCTACTCAGCATTTCATATTCTATTGTAGGGCCATCAAGTTTAGAGAAATAAAGATATCTAGATAAAATATCGAGTCATATATATCGAGTCACACAAATATCAAGTTTTTAATATCGTAATACTGAAATATTGTGCTGCAGAAAAATCGTTCAAAAAAATATTGATTTTTAAGGTAAGTAATTTAATTGTAAAAAATATCTGTATTGTTAACAGCGTTTATAAAAATACAGTTGCAAAAATATTGCTTTTTAATTATCTTTATATATTTTATTTTACACTATAATTATATATGTTACACATTGTTTGCATAATTGTTGTTATTTGATAACTAATTATGTAAATTGATTAATGTATCTTTAAGCTATATTTTAGGTGCAGGGTGTTGGGTTTTTAGGTAAAGGGTGGGAAGTGAATTAATTAATAATATTTTTTTATTAATATTTAATATTTAATTGATAATTAATTATGTTAATTGTGTAAATACTATATTTTTAAGTTATATTGTAGGTGCTACTTGTTGGGTTTGTTTGAGTGAATGGTGAAAAGCTAATTAAGTATGATTATTTAATAATTCATTATTGATATATTATTAATTGTATTATTGATAATTAATTATGTAAATTGTGTAATTCTTTTTTTTACGCTATATTTCAGTTGTGTCTTGTTGGGTTTTTCGGGGCACAGGGTGGGAAGTTAATTAAGAAAATATTTATTGATACTTAATTATTAATTATGTAATTGATAATGTATTATGTAAATTGCGTGATTATCATATTATTAAGTTAAATTTTAGGTGTGGGTTGTTTAGTTTGCAGAGGAGTAGCATGGCAAGTTAAATAAGTAATAATTCAGTAGTAATAACCTATTACTTGTCAGTGAAATATTTAATTTGTTGATAATTTTGTAAATGATGTATTTATTAATTTGTTTATGTTGTATTAGGTGTGTTTTGTTGTGTTTGCAGGAGAATAGGGTGGGAAATTTTAAAATTATTATTCATTCATTATTAATTGTTTTATTTATTACTTAATATGTTAATAATGTTATACGTTTTTATTTCAAATTTCATTTAAATTGTTGGTTGTTTCGTTTGTGGGAATGTAGTGTGCCATTTTAATTAAATTAATAATATTTGTTTTAATTCATAATAATTATTAAACATTGTAAGAATTATGTAATTTGTTTAATTTAAAAAAACTAATTAGACAGAATTTTTATATTAAGAATTATATATTTTTTGTTAATTAATAAAGTTGCTAAAATATGTTATTTGTTTGAAGTGAACTACTCTCTCTCTACTGCTGCACAGAGTGGAGTGGGAATAGTAAAGTTTACCCTTCTGGTGTCTATACTTTCATTAATGTTGCATAAACTGGAGTGGGAATAGTACATTTTACCCCTCCTGTGTCCCTAGCCTGGTTTACTGGCGCACAGATTGGAGTGGGAATAGTAAATGTATTCTCCGGTGTCCAACGTTTTCCCTACTGTTGCATAGACTGGAGTGGGAATAGTAAATTTTACCCTTCCAGTGTCCAACAATTTCCCTACTGTTGCTCAGACTGGAATGAGAATAGTACATTTTACCCCTCCAGTGTCCAACACGTTCCCTACTGTTGCATAGACTGGAGTGGGAATAGTAAATATTACCCCTCCAGTGCCCAATGCGTTTCCTACTGGTATACAGACTGGAGTGGGAATAGTGAATTTAATCACTCCGAAGTTCAACGATTTCCCTACTGTTGCACAGACTGGAGTGGGAATAGTACATTTTACCCTTCCAGTGTCCAACGAGTTCCCTACTGTTGCTCAGACTGGAGTGGGAATAGTACATTCCACCCCTCCAGTGTCCAGCACATTCCCTACTGTTGCATTGATTGGAATGGGAATAGTACATTTTACCCATTTGGTGTCCAACGCTTTCCTTACTGTTGCATAGACTGGAGTGGGAATAGTAAATATTACCCCTCCGGTGTCCATCGCCTTTTTTACTGTTGCACAGACTAGAGTGAGAATAGTACATTTTACCCCTCCGGTGTCCAATGCTTTTCGTACTGGTATACAGACTGGAGTGGGAATAATGACTTTAATCTCTCCGAAGTTCAACAATTTCCCTACTGTTGCACACAAGAGACCTTGGTTACGTTTTTTAATATACTTGTGTTTACTGACCCCGGCACTAGGAAGTTTAATTGCAGACTTTAACATGGAGGCGGGCCCATGAACTGTTGATTATTACTTGACTGCCAAGCGGCATTATGGGAGTGGTAGTCCTTGTGGGGAAGAGAACGCTCACCGGGAGGCGGGCACTCTTGCTGAAATTGCACACACTTGTGTTAAGTTTCTCCGCGGTGTGACTGTCATTTGTTTATACCTCCCTGCCGCTCGTGCTGAATACTTTGTAGCGATTGCATTTGGGCACACTGCAACACCTTTTCCGCAGCTCATTTCACAGGTCCAATCCCGGGAATTCTATGTTTTATTCAAAGTAATATGACGGGCTTAACAAGGTCTTTGTTTTAATAGCGCTTGGGATGAAATACAGCACGATGTTATGTAATCATATTTTATTTGCATTCTATATCTAGGCTAGGGCTTTATTTTGTAGAGTGATTAGTGTCATTCTCTTTATTTACAGGTGATGTTCCCTCTAAAGGCTGGTGATTATGTGCACATTTTTAGATACGTATTATGTTTATTATAGAATGGTGTTGCATTTTGCTTCATTATGTTTTAAAATTCATTGCACTATGCGTTTTTTAAACATATTTGTTACGTGATCTTGTAACTCCACCAGTCACATTCTTTGATGTCAGGGGTGTGTTTATATATTGTGGAGTGTTTATACTAGTGCACGGCAAAAAACGCAAAAGTATTTCTTTTATGTTTATTGATGCCTTTGAGGGGGTTGTATGGCACTAATTAGATTGATAAAGGCTTCTACGAAGCCGAAACGCGTCTCTCCAATCTTGGGGTCGAGTGAGACCCGTGACAATAAAGAAAGCCATATCGCACATCCTCGAGTACGTGCCTTCTTCCTTGCTGGAGTGGGATGGTGTGTTCATTGTGGGGGCATACATTGTAGTTAGCTCAGGTAACTATAAGTGCTGAAATGCAATGGTTTTGTATGAGTGAAATCTGAGCCTAACTATAACATCCCATGCAAATATATATATATATATATATATTCACTGAAAAAACCATAGGTTTTAGGGACAGTTATAGTTAGTTGGACATTGCACTCGTACAAAACCCGTGAAATTCCCCCGTTATAGTTAGTTCAGGTAACTATAACTCGCGCCCCCGCAATGCACTGCTGATGACGCCAGAGAGCTGCGTTGCAGAGAGGTGTTCAGAGGCCACGCCCCTTTTGGCACCTCTCTGCAACACAGCTCTGTGGCGCTTTCTGGACGTACCTGGTGGGCTAGTTGGCCCCCAGGGACCCTCAGGATTGAAGGGGATTTAATTCCCCATCTTAAAACGCGCAATGGGGCCTGTTGGCACACATGTCACCTGAAGCCCCGCCCCCTCCCTTCACCACTGTGCAAACACGCCCCGTGGCACGTTTTAAGTTGGGGAATTAAGTCCCCTTGAATCCTGAGGGTCCCTGGAGTCCAACTAGCCCACCATGTACCTCCAAAAGCGCCACAGAGCTGCGTTGCAGAGAGGTGTAAAAGGGGTGTGGCCTCTGTACACCTCTCTGCAACACAGCCTCTGGCGCATACTGGAAGTTCCTGGTGGGCTAGTTGTCCCCCAGGGACCCCCAGTATTCAAGGGGAATTCATTCCCCTCTGCAAATGCGCCGCCAGTAGATAATATATATATATATATATATATATATATATATATATATATATATATATTATCTACTGGCGGTCACCAGTAGATAGTTATAGTTAGGACCTATTTTCCATAGGAAATCCGCAACATTCTATTTGAAATAACGTTGGCGCCGGTTGACGAATCTTCGTGAAATTTTCCAACTTGTTGGGGCGCTCCGGTCCGCTCCTATCCTGAAAGTCTCGGGGTAATTCGTCAAGCGGGGGCCGAGAAAAAAGGGGGGTCCCAAAACGTGTTTTCCCCATTCATTTTTCCATAGGAACCGTTCATCGCGGCTACAGCCCGAACTGCTGAACGGAATTACACCAAATTTGGCAAAGAGGTAGCCCTTGGTTCAGACTCATGCCTTTTGCTTAAATGGTGTAAATCCGTTCAGTATTTCCTGAGAAAATCACAAGTAAAATCACATATATATCTATGGCCGCGTCGGATCCGCGTACCCTCCCGATCACGAGCTGCATGCTAATTGGCTGTCAAGTGGCTGTCAACACTCCAAATCAGGAAGTGTTCGCAGCCATTTTATGCCTCAGTAGAACTGAGGCACAGAAACAAGTGCGCAAAACGCACAAAGGGGGCAGGGTAGAAACACTCTGACCCCCTAGGTCTGCTCAGGGGGTCCCACAAGGACCCCATGGGCAGAAAAAAGCATTTTTTTTTAAAAACAAATCGGCGGGATGCGCTTAGGGTGCGCGAATCCCGCCGAGAAAAAAAAAGAAACAAGTGCGCAAAACGCACAAAGGGGGTAGGGTAGAAACACCCTGACCCCCTAGGTCTGCTCAGGGGGTCCCAGAAGGACCCCCTGGGCAGAAAAAAGCATTTTTTTAAAAAAAAAAAAATCGGCGGGATGCGCTTAGGGTGCGCGGATCCCGCCGAGAAAAAAAAAAATCGAAGCGCGGTCTCCCGCGCTTCGATGGTATTTTGCCCCCGGGGGCATGCGGGGGTTTATTTATAATATGTGGGGGGGCCTCTAAGGCCCCCCCAAGACCCGGGGACCGCCACCCCCCGGGGCTTCTTTTTTTTACATTAATAGTACCTGTGTGGGGGGGCTCCAGCCCCCCCACACGCCCCGGGGACCACCACCTCCCCAGGGCACTAACAAAATAAATGTGGGGGTCCGTTTCGGACCCCCGAAGCCCCGGGGACCACCACCTCCCCGGGGCTGAGCACAGGATGGGAGGGGGGCCGCGCGGCCCCCCTCCTGGAGCCTGTGGTGGCCCTGGGGACCACCACCCCCCAGGGCCGGCTCCTGCAGTGTCCCGGGGTGCCTACCCCCGGGACACTGCTGTTTGCAATGGCAGGACGGGAGCCTCGCGGCTCCCGTCCTGTCATTGCAAACTTGCTTTGCTTCATTGAAGCGAGAGCAGGGAAACCTGCTCTTGCTTCAATGAAGCAAGCAGATTGCTTTTCCATAAGGGAGCTGCATGTCAGCAGCTCCCCTTATGGAAAAGCAAGGACGCAGGGAGCCGGCGGGACCGTGCGGGGATTGGGGACCCCCCCACGGTCCCCAACTAGTGGCCAGGCCCCGGGGGATGGGGTTCCCGGGGCTATTAGTGGCCTGGGAGGGGGGCCACGCAGCCCCCCTCCCCAAAAATATATATATTTTTTTTTAAACGTAAAGGCCGGCCCCGGGGGATGGGGTCCCCGGGGCCTTAAATGGCCTGAGGAGGGGGGCCACGCAGTCCCCCTCCAAATATTATTTTTTTTTAAAAAGAGGTCATGCCTCGGGGGATGGGGTCCCCGGGGCCAATAGAGGCCCAGGGAAGGGGGGCCACGCGGCCCCCTTCCCGTTTTGTTTTTTCTTAAAAAGAAAATCATCAGGCCCCGGGGGATGGGGTCCCCGGGGCCAAAAGTGGCCGAGGGAAGGGGGGCCACGCAGCCCCCCTCCCATACAAAAAAAAAAAGGAAAACAAAAAAAAAAGACCGGCATCGTGCCGGAAGCCCCGCCCCCTCTCTGCAGCAGTCTGCAAACGCGCCCCCTGGCGCGTTTGCAGATGGGGAATGAACTCCCCTTGAATACTGGGGGTGCCTGGGGGCCAACTAGCCCACCAGGAACCTCCAGTATTTGCCAGGGGGCTGCGTTGCAGAGAGGTGTACAGAGGCCACGCCCCTTTTTACACCTCTCTGCAACGCAGCTCTGTGGCGCTTTTGGAGGTACATGGTGGGCTAGTTGGACTCCAGGGACCCTCAGGATTCAAGGGGACTTAATCCCCCAACTTAAAACGCACCACGGGCGCGTTTGCACAGTGGTGAAGGGAGGGGGCGGGGCTTCAGGTGACATGTGTGCAAACAGGCCCCGTGGCGTGTTTTAAGTTCAGGAATTAATTCCTCTTCAACCCTGAGGGTCCCTGGGGGCCAACTAGCCCACCAGGTACCTCCAGTAAGCGCCACGGAGCTGCGTTGCAGAGTGTTGTAAAAGGGGCGTGGCCTCTGAACACCTCTCTGCAACGCAGCTCTCTGGCGCATACTGGAGGTATCTGGTGGGCTAGTTGGCCCCTAGGGACCCTCGGGATTGAGGAGGAATTAATTCTCCAACTTAAAACGCACCACAGGGCGTGTTTGCAGACATGTCACCTCAGGCCCCACCCCTTCCTTCACCATTGTGCAAATATTCCTCTAAAATCAGCCGAACTACGAATTCCGATTTACTCACCTGTTATCAGGAGAGACCTCAGTGCTGCATCTTTGAGCCCAGTACTGATCCTGAAAAGTGATTTTAACCGTACTTACCAGTAACTTGAATTTCCTTCCATAGGCTAACATTGACTGGTTTCACTTGGAAATTCTTCTAAGTGTGGAGTTTTGGAACTTTATAATATTCCTCTTAAATCAGCCGAACTACGAATTCCGATTTACTCACCTGTTATCAGGAGAGACCTCAGTGCTGCATCTTTGAGCCCAGTACTGATCCTGAAAAGTAATTTTAACCGTACTTTCCAGTAACTTGAATTTCCTTCCATAGGATATCATTGCCTGCTTTTTGCTGAAAAAGTTTCTAAGTGTCGATTTTTGAAACATACAAATATTCCTCTAAAATCGGCAGAACTACGAATTCCGATTTACTCACCTGTTATCAGGAGAGACCTCAGTGCTGCATCTTTGAACCCAGTACTGATCCTGAAAAGTAATTCTAACCGTACTTACCAGTAACTTGAATTTCCTTCCATAGGCTAACATTGACTGGTTTCACTTGGAAATTCTTCTAAGTGTGGAGTTTTGGAACTTTATAATATTCCTCTAAAATCAGCTGAACTACGAATTCCAATTTACTCACCTGTTATCAGGAGAGACCTCAGTGCTGCATCTTTGAGCCCAGTACAGATCCTGAAAAGTAATTCTAACCGTACTTACCAGTAACTTGTATTTCCTTCCATAGGAATCCATTGTCTGGTTTTCAGCAGAAAAGTTTCAAAGTGTCGATTTTCACAAACTACAAATATTCCTTAAAAATCGCCTGTATGACTTAAACACATTCTTTCAACTGTTTACAGGAGATGCACCAGTGCTGGATCCAGGATCCACCACTGAGTAAGAAAAAGTAACGATAACACTACTTACCTGCTAAGTGAATTATCTCCCATAGGATAACATTGGTGATTCTATGTGAAAAAGTTTCTGTCAACTTTTAAAATACAATAATATTCCATAAAAATCACTACTGTAACCAAAACGCTTTTACTCAACTGTTTACAGGAGATGTCCCAGGACTGAATCTAGGATCCAGTCCTGTGGTTAGAAAAGTAATCCATAAAGTAACTAATTGCATTTAACTAGAAATTCACATTGAGCTCAATGTTGCACTGTGTTTGAAATTGTGTTGCCCATTGCAACAACTGTAACTACTGTACTTAAAAGTCTATTGCCTATTTGCAAAGTATTTAAACTAAAGTAATTCATTCTGAGAAAGTATATTTTGTAATGTAATGTATAATGTAATTACAATGTAATATAAAAAATAAAATAAAAACCTTTGAAATTCACTGAAAAAACCATAGGTTTCAGACACGTTATAGTTAGAAATTAGCATTTAAAAAACCTTTGAAATTCACTGAAAAAACCATAGGTTTTAGGGACAGTTATAGTTAGTTGGACATTGCACTCGTACAAAACCCGTGAAATTCCCCCGTTATAGTTAGTTCAGGTAACTATAAATCGCGCCCCCGCAATGCACTGCTGATGACGTCACATATTACATCACTCATGACATGGTCAGTGACATCACTGATGACATCACTGATGACATCTCAAATGACATCACTGATGACATCATCCATGTGATAATTTGATGCATCTTCTCACACCCTAATATAACTTTTGATACACCCACTGTAAATTACAGACTGCCATTGTCAAAACCATAGACACTCCAACACCAATTACTATATACACACTCACTGATTCTTAGGTCTACACACACACATCTACTCACTCACCCGTACAGTCACTCATACTTATAGTCACTCAGTACAGGACTATTATATGCACTCATACACCTATATAAACACTCACACACCGCCACTCATCCAAGGAGGTACTCACACACCTAGTCAGTCATGCAAAAAATTAAGCACACACCCATTTACTCACCTATACAGTTATACACACACCAACTCACTTACTCATACAAATACTAGCACATTCTTCAGTGATGTCATCAGTGATGTCACTGACCATGTCATGAGTGATGTAATATGTGACGTCATCAGCAGTGCATTGCGGGGGCGCGAGTTATAGTTACCTGAACTAACTATAACTGGGGAATTTCATGGGTTTTGTACGAGTGCAATGTCCAACTAACTATAACTGTCCCTAAAACCTATGGTTTTTTCAGTGAATTTCAAAGGTTTTTTAAATGCTAATTTCTAACTATAACGTGTCTGAAAACTATGTTTTTTTCAGTGAATATATATATATATATATATAAATATATATATAAAAGGAGAACTCTGGGACTTGCAGTTTGTAGGAGCAGTGAGTGGTATACGGGCACATGATCTGGGGAGGAGCAGATTCCCACCAATGGGAAGGGCGCAGGATATTGTTAAACGTGGGTGTGTTAGCATTCTGAGTAATGAGGCATCTGATAAAGGCCGTCCAGGCCGAAATGCATTATGCCGTTTGACCATTAAAAAGCTTCCATCGGATTCCCCGTGTGGCCTCTGCTTCTTCGTTCAGGAGGAGGTTGTGGTGGATATATATATATATATATATATATATATATATATATATATATATATATATATATATTGCACCAGAGGTCCCAAGGCAAAGCTGCGCACTCAGGCTCATAAATTATTTTATATATTTTTTTTCATGCCACTCGAGAAAACAAACTGACAAACGTGTTTCAGCCACCTGGCCTTCGTCAATGTCATTATTGGCCCAGGACATTGGGCCTTATAATAACAAACAAATTCATTGGATAGCAGCTTGCGTTGAAATAATAAAAAGACCAAAAAGAGAGTGGAAGATTAAAATACAAATGTCGGCCATTTTGAACTGTTCTTGAAACACCTTGCAAATATTTACAATTGAGTTGATTTTGACCTATGCACAAAAATGTGTATATACCGCATATATTCATTATTATTAAATCAAATGCAATTAGTAATCACACATTGCCTTCGATAGATACCGGTTATGGCACAGTGGAAAATTATTACAAATAATGAGATATTATTGCATAGTTCCGGCATATCAAACTTTGTCAATTCATTTCATATTGCCCTGGATGGGCCAAATGAGGCTAGCAAGGAATGCTTATCAATCATTTATATACCGTTTAGATTTTTTGTCCCACGACAGAATGGGACTATGCCCAAACCTGAATCGATATGTACCAATTTGTCCGGAAACTCAAGTTAAAGTAAATCTTTATCCAACATCCTAGACAGAACGACGGTGGAGCCGGATCATCTGTAGCTCCCACTGACACATTAACAGGCCATGACTATGAGACATTACAAATCCTACATGAATTGCTGGATTCCCAGATGGGAACAGCACCTAGTAATAATGACAATGTACTTGAAGCATCTGAACATTTGGGAATTGAGCAAACAAGTGGTAAAAGCCATTTCAAACGGAAATCTAAATTTATTCCCAAAACTACCTTCGACGCCTTTGACTGTTTCCATGAAGCCATGATTAAAGATCTGGATAAGTTACGAACAGCGTCCATCCAACCGACGGCCAAGAGGAAATATAATCTTTCCAGGGCACAATGGACTGCAGTCAAATTATTGAAAGATGACAATTCAATAGTCATTAAACAATCAGACAAGGGTGGGAACGTTGTGGTCATGTCTAAAGATTCATATAAAGAGGAAGCATTACGCCTCCTCGGTGACACACAAAGTTACAAGAAAATAAGCAGAGGGGAGTATAATACAAGTGTCCTAGCATTTTATGAGCTATTAAATAGTTGGAGAACAAAGGGCATTTTGGAGGAAGACGAATATCAATATATGATGGTGGACCATCCGGTCCTTCCCACTTTTTACCACCTGCCCAAGATACACAAGGACATGAGGAAACCACCAGGGTGACCAATAGTGTCCAGTAAAGGTAGCTTATTAGAGAAAGCTTCCATCTATGCTGACTTTTTCCTCTTTCCAATGGTGAAGGATTTAAGTTTCTTCATTCAGGACACCACTGATTTCATATGGTTGATACAAAACATCCGTTGGGAAGAAGATTTCCTTTTGATTACCCATGACATTACCAGTCTTTACACCTGTATTGCACACTCCCAGGGTCTGTCGGCTCTTGAATCCTTCTTGAAAATGAGACCATTGAAATATCTAGCACATAGCAGAATGTTACTTCAAATTGTGGAGTTCTGCCTAAATAACAACATCTTCCTATTTGCAGGACAATTGTACTTGCAAACGCAAGGGACTGCCATGGGCACGTGCTTCGCCCCACCTATGCAAATCTTTTCGTAGGCTGGTGGGAGAAGCACGTGGCCTGGCAGATGCCAATGAGTGCTGGGTAGACAAAATAGCACTCTGGGCGAGGTATATCGATGACCTCTTCATTGTTTGGAGAGGAACAATCGCCGAAGCCGAAGAATATATTCGAATCTTAAATGACAATGATCTCATTTTAAGATTCACCAGCAACATCAGCAATAATGAAATTGTTTTTTTAGATCTTCTAGTCTTCAAATCAGATGATAAACTCTGCACGAAACTCTATAGGAAACCTACGGCAGGTAACATGGTTTTACATTCTCAGAGCCAGCACCCATGCAGTTTGACCAACAGCATCCCCTAAGGGGAACTGTTGAGATTGAAACAAAACTGCTCACTCTCTGAAGATTACACTAAGGCTGAAAGAGAATTGCTCCTTAGATTTAGAGATAGAGGATATTCACAAAAAGTGCTGAAGGGTGCCGCAGAAAAGGTTCATTCCAAAGATAGACAGGAATTGCTAACCAACAGACCGGTTAATAGTTCTAACATTGAAGAGAATACAACGCCGGTCAGATTAATACTTGGTTTTTCATCCGAGTCGCAAAAGATCAGGGATCTGGTCCAGAAGAATTGGGGGATCCTCCAAACTGACAGCACAATCGGGCGACTATTGCCTGTCAGACCTGACATAACATATAAGAAAAATGCTTCATTGAAGGACATTCTAGTGCACAGTCACTTCATGGATGAACCTTGAGTCAAAAGAATGTCCGTCACAGGATTTTTTCCTTGCACTAGTTGCAAGGCATGTAGGAACAGCACTAAGGTCAAAGACTATTTGGTTCCAGGTAAGAAAGCTAGACGGTGTATAAACAAACTGCTCAACTGTAATTCCAGTTTTGTAGTATACTGTTTGGTGTGCCCGTGTGGTCTCCAGTATATTGGAAGTACTATCCATCCGGCCAAAAAACGCGTAGTCGAGCACACACGGGCAATCACCAATAGAGATGCCTCATATCCAGAAGCCAGACACTTCTCTGAATTTCACAATGCCAGGTGCGACAAACTACGCTACTTCTGTCTGGATCAGATATTGTTGACAGAAAGAGGAGGAGATAGAGTTAGGCTTCTCAGACAGCTTGAGGCTAGATACATTGTTGAGTTAAGAACTCGCACGCCCTGGGGCCTCAACAGCGAAGAAGAACTGTGGTCATATATTGGTGGAGAACATACACCATTCCGTACTACCTTTGCTGCATACATGGTGGGTGGAAGTAAAATTCAAGTTGAGCTTTTGCCCATTCAGGGCACTATTGGTTTGTAGGCTGAAGATATATATGAGCGATAATTCTGCATACCAAACAGTAATGATTGCAATATGAATTTATAGAATCAAAACAGTATATAAATGATTGATAAGCATTCCTTGCTAGCCTCATTTGGCCCATCCAGGGCAATATGAAATGAATTGACAAAGTTTGATATGCCGGAACTATGCAATAATATCTCATTATTTGTAATAATTTTCCACTGTGCCATAACCGGTATCCATCGAAGGCAATGTGTGATTACTAATTGCATTTGATTTAATAATAATGAATTTATGCGGTATATACACATTTTTGTGCATAGGTCAAAATCAATTCAATTGTAAATATTTGCAAGGTGTTTCAAGAACAGTTCAAAATGGCCGACATTTGTATTTTAATGTTCCACTCTCTTTTTGGTCCTTTTATTATTTCAACGCAAAATGCTATCCAATGAATTTGTTTGTTATTATAAGGCCCAATGTCCCAGGCCAATACTGACATTGACGAAGGCCAGGTGACTGAAACGCGTTTGTCAGTTTGTTTTCTCGAGTGGCATGAAAAATAAATATTACAAATTATTTACGAGCCTGAATGCGCAGCTTTGTCTTCGGACCTCTGGTGCAATTTGTTTCATGAGACCGCCTTTGTGAGTTGAGGCACCCGCCGTGTGGAGAGCGGCAATCTTTTGGCGGTATACGTACTGGGATATATATAAATATATATATATAAATATATATATATATATATATATATATATATATAATATAATATACTTCCAGTATTTCCCTCCAATGATCCCAGGAAAAACAAGAGCGGCACACCTGGAGACTGCACAATAGTTTATTGTGCACCAAGACAACGCGTTTCGTCGTTAGCCTTTATCGATAGAGGCTAACGCCGAAACGCGTCGTCTTGGTGCACAATAAACTATTGTGCAGTCTCCAGGTGTGCCGCTCTTGTTTTTCCTGGGATCATTGGAGGGAAATACTGGAAATATATTAGATGTGATGGCTGCTGTCGCCGTAGCAGGCACCAACACCACAGGAAGGCGAACTGCTAAGTACAGCAATTTACCCGCCAAAGCCATATTGAGACCGCCCGCCAGATTCTGACTAGAATCCAGGTCAGGTGGTCCTGCATCAGCTGGTTGACGGTGGTGCCATGCTAAGGCTCATGGGTGAGCCTTAGCAAGGCACCGCAATGGGCACACCATTGCACATTTCTGCAGGGCATGGACTTAACAGTCCCAGGAACTGGTGGTGCATTCATACAGGGGGCACAACATGTGCCCCCCTGCATGCATCCCCTGGCGCAGAGGCAACAGGGTGCCCTGTGGGCCCCTTTTGTTTTCTCACCGCCAAGGTTTTCATGGCGGGCTCACTGCCATGAAAACTGTGGTAGTGAGGAAACTCCTAATATGCCTGGCACCGCAGCACAACCAGAATACTAGGGGCTTCAGACCGTTACAAGAACTCCAAGGATAAAAGATCCTAGACGGCAGCAGTAGTCACATAGTGGTATGAGCACGATACTTGTAATAGGGCAGAAGGACCACCGGTGCTGCAGTAGCCGCACCGCCACCATGGGTTTGACGGTCCATCGGACCACCAAACTCATAATAAGGCCCTAACTCTACAGAGCAGACACCAAACACCTTCAGTCTTACACCTACACGCCTGCTCCAGCGCCTGGATACCCTCACGGGTGATTAGTTGCGCTATACAAATCCACATAACATGATATTACAAAGCATAGCATAGTATAGCATAGCATAACATAACATTGCATAGCATATAGGGTAGCATAACATAAGATACAAACATAACATTACATAGCATAACATAAGATAACTTTGTTACACTTGGCAAGGAATAAGATGCTCTGCTTCCTCAACAGATATGTTAACAAAAGAATTGATGTGTCTCTGGTATGTCAAGGACTAAACGTCCTGTTTTGGTTGCAGAGTTTTGAGCAATGTAATACTGGATAGCAACAATTTTATCTGTGAAATCTTTATATAGCTTTTGTGATGAGTCATTTGAGGTTAAAGATTGATAGTGTCAAACTGCTCTTTTACTATTGAAATACATGTTCTTTAACTGTTCTTGTTAAAGCTGTATGTTTGGATTAGTAGTATTTCTGCTCAACGGCAATTTGCTTTTATATATGGATTTTTGGTCTTGTTAGTAGAGAGAACACTAACAGTGTTCAGATTGCCGTTTTTCCAATTTTAAAACCTTCAGTTCAATTCTAAACCATGCTAATCACTTCTCTTTGTACTAGGTGATGGAGCTGAATTTAAGAGTGGTGGAATCAGCTACCTCTTTAATCCAACTTCAATATAGAATGTTGCATTATGCTGGGTTAATCAACCATGGAGGAATAATAAAGATACACATTAAAATCTCATCTCTAGAAACCAGTGTTTCTGGATTCCTTCCTCATCAGTAGAGAATATTTATGGGTTGCTGGGCATGCTGCCAATTTTCTCAGGTATAATCCCACTCATGGCATGCAGGCATTCCAAAGCTCGTCAGCTTGGGGGCGATTCACAAGAGCCTTTTATCAGTGAAAGTGAGTAGGAATGCACTGCTTACATGTAACAGTGCCATTACCCCATAGCGTCTTGGTAGATGTAGTTCAGTTTTTCACAGAAAGTTCTTATTATTTTTCAGTGAATACCGTCTTTCGGAATCCCATCTCTAGGCAGCAGTGTTTCGGGATTCCTCCCTCATGAATAGAGAATATTTACAGTTTGCTGGACATGCTGCCAATTTTCTCAGGTATGATCCCACTCATAACATGGAGGTGTTCAAAAGCTCATCAGCTTGGGGGCGGCTCACAAGAGACTAAAGTGGGTAGGAACGCACTCCTTGCATGTAACAGTGACATTACCCCATGACGTCTTGGTAGTTGTAGTTCAGTTTTTCACACAAAGTTCATATTATTTTTCAGCTAATGCCGTCTTTCGAAATTGTATCTCTAGACACCAGTGTTTCGGGGTTCCTCCCTCATCAGTAGAGAATATTTACGGGTTGCTGGACATGCTGCCAATTTTCTCATGTATAATCCCACTCATAGCGTGCAGGCATTCCAAAGCTTATCAGCTTGTGGGCGCTTACCAGCGCGGATGCAAGGGCTGATTGATTTCAAAGTATTTACCCAATAGGCACATGCTCTGAATCTAAATCCACTAGAGCATTAGGTTCACCCATCCCAATATCTAGTCCCTTAAGAAAAATGCAGACCAGCTGAAAAGAGATGATGCACACTTCTTCGGGTTGATGCCACCAGGTGTATGGAGTTACTTAACAACCACCTGAAGACATCAAAGGTAAGAACAATAGAAAATAAGAAACGACTCACTGTGACTCAAGGCAAAACATCAAATAAACAAATAATGGCAATACAAAATGTGTAAAAAATGTAGAAATGGCTATGAGTGGAACAGGAAAACAATACATAAGGGAAGAGGAAAGGAAAAGAAAAAACGGGGAGGAGAACATTAATGGAGATAATAGAGAAGTTGCTGCCACAGTAAGAAAAAAGGGGAAAAAGAAAAGGAAAATCTTAATGAAATAGGAAGAAATAGGCTGAGTAAACATATGGTCAAATAAAAGAAAAGAAAAGGTGGTGAGTCGGGTTAACAGCCACTTGTAGTGAGGACCTCTTGGACCCACTTTGGTTCTCCTTTTAGTTTTATATTTTTCACGTTTTTAGCTGACTCCGTTATAGACATAATATATTTACATGGTATTATTCCAGGAAGAAGATATACATGCTGCTTGTTTTTAAATAACCATTTTTTGATACATTGTCTGTACATTTCATTTAAGGCTAAGAACAAACAAGATATCCTAGAGTTTGCGCTGCCAGCTGGGAGACAGCTTCTAACATCCGGACACATAATTTCATCAGAGCAGTACCTCTAACACAGTAGTGTTATTATATAAACAGTGCACTGTCCTTTATGGGTAAGAGGGGCACTCCAGCCACGACAAACCTGGAACCAATGCTGTGTTTGACATGCATCTCTGCTAAATCTGATCTGCCATCCTGATCCTGCAGAGAGGGATTGTCAATCCAACTTTAGACCAAGTCATCCAAATATGGGGTCTCAGGTTAACATAAGAGATCAGACAGAGGGTACACACCTTATGCTCTCAGAGTAGGGGTAGTGATAAGTAGGGATATAGATATATATAGAAATAAGACTGTCATGGTTGGACTGTTTATTCTTTTCACCATGTTCATATGCACGAAAGCAAGTGTTTCTGTAAATATATTGAAAACTTCATTTATATCTTTCTGGTTCCTGTTGCCGGCACCAGCTCCTTTCTGCTGTTTTCCTGCTCAATTGAAGCTTGTTGCTGCCTAGAATCCCTGCCACTGCCAGGTTCCAGCTCTCCTATTCTCACCTCTGCCTAAGCCCTGACCACCACAGGACCTACGTAATGCAGGTCGCTGTGCTGCAGTGCAGCAAAAGCTTGCAATAGATGCATGCAGCAAACACATGCAGCGGGCACGCCGCTGGCATGAGAAAGGTGCGCCAAAAACACTCTCGTCTGAGCCTGTCCATGCCCGGACTGCGCCCAGTGACAGGAACCGAAGCCCCAACACCATCCAAAACAAGACCACCATTGTAGTCGACACCAGAGCCAACGAACGCTGCTTCTACTCTGCCACGATCCTCCATGGCCTCAACACCACACACTGGCTTTCATGCTGCTACCACGCATCACCCTGCACCACGGTCGGACCTTTCACTTGCACCCACTACAATTTCAACAGGGACACCTGTGGCATCAACACAACCACCACCAAGCAACTAATGCAAGCCACCATGCAACTGATGCGTGACACCACCACCCCACACCATCTGTCCACTATGCTCCTAAATATCAGCTCATTCGGGAAACACTCCACAAAAATCTGAGACCTCCTATACAGCAATGCACCCGACCTTCTCTTCCTGACAAAAACTTAACTAAACCCAGCCTCCAATCTAAACATCGCTGCAGCCATCCCACCCACCTACAAAAGCATTTACCAAGACCGAACCCACAGAGAACTAGCAATCATCCACTAAAACATGATTGACTGCTACACCTCCATGGACTCGGACACCAACCTCATGGAACACTTACACTTCAAAATACAAACAGACAACAACACCACCCTAAAGGGAACCCTCGCTACCATCCTATAGGTTCCTGAGCTGAATCCTGCAGCCACATCGCAGACTTCATCGCTCCCCTCTCCATCAGGTCAGCCAACTACATCCTCTTTGAGGACCTCAACTTCCACCTGGAAGACAACACAGACCCCAGCTCCACGGCCCACCTCAAAAGCCTCAGCAACCTCAGACTCAACCAGCTAGTCCATGGACCAACCCACACAGCAGGCCATACCATTGACCAAATCTTCTCCTCCAACACAGGATCACCACCAGCCACCTAACACGCTCACATGGTTAGACCACTACATCGCCCACTTTAGGATCCCCGCCCACCAAGTCTCCTAAAAAAAAAAACTAAAACATCATCATGACACTTGGGTGGTATATCCAAAGAAGAATGGACTAAGACCCTACAGGAACACCTTCCAGCCACACCGGAAACCCCGATGTCTACACTAAGATCTGGCTGGACCTCCGACTGTGCCAACCACACTGCACCTCCCAGAAACAACACCAACAAGAACAACAACAAATGACCCAAGTGGTGCACAAACAACCTCAGGGATTCCAAACGCCATTGCAAACAACTTGAAAGAAAATGGAGACTCAACAAAAACACCACCGCAAGGCTCAAATACAAAGCCGCCCTCAACCTCACACAAACAACTACAAGATGCAAAGACAAGAGCCCTAACTCTCAGACTGTAAGCCAGCTCAAACAACTGCAAACAACTGTTTACCATCGTCAAAGAGTTCTCTGATCCCACAGCAGCCAACAGCAGCATCAACCCATCCCAAATTCTCTGTGATGACCTCTCAAACATTTTCAAACTGAAGATTGCCAAGATCTACAACAAATTCGACCCTCAGCCCACCAACCCTAACCTCCCCGACCAGCCGTGCTCCGCCACCATCACCAAATAGAAATCAACAACTGGAAGCTCCTTTCAAACAAGAACACCATCACCCTGATGAAAACCATTCACTCAGGAGCCCCTTCTGATCCCTGTCCCCACTTCATCTACAACCTAGGAAGTACCATCATATCCAGTGCTCATTACCACCTCCTTCACCACCACTACCTTTGCTGAAAACTAGAAAAATGCAAAAGTCATCGCCCTGTTGAAGAAGCCATCATCGGACCCCAACAACCTCAATAACTACAGACCTATCTCACTCTTACCTTTCTCAGCCAAGTCAAGGTGAAAGCCATCCACATTCAACTCTCAGATGAACTAGAGAGCCACCAACTCCTCGACAGATCTCAATCAGGTTTCCGCTCCAATCACAGTACTGAAGCAGCCCTCATTGCAGCCACGATGACATCAGAAGCACCCTCCCTCGTCCTCCTCAACTTCTCCACAGGCTTCAACAGTGTCTCCCACAATACACTCATCAGAAAGCTTCATCTCCTGGGCACCTGCATCCAGCCCTTAAATGGGTAACCTCTTTCTTCACAGGAAGAACACAATGAGTAAGACTACCACCCAACACCTCAAAACCCAAAAATGTAATCTGTTGAGTCCCTCAAGGCTCATCATTCAGCCCAACGCACTTCTATGCCTACATGCCACCCTACAAAGACATCATCAGATCACACTGCATCAGCATTGTTTTATACGCCAACCACGGATCCAGCACCACCAAAACCAACTTCGCCAACTGCATGAGCAATACCACATCATGGATGAGGCAACATTTTCTCCAGCTCAACACAAACAAAACTGAGGTCCTGATTTTCTGAAAAAAAGCACTACCCGGTATGCCTCATGGTGGCCCTCTGAATTGGGACCCCCACCCACCCCTACTATCCATGCCAAAAACATTGGCATCATCCTGAACACCAGACTCACCATGAATAAATAGATCACCGCTATCTCCTAAGCATTCTTCCTCAACCTGCGAATGCTACGCAAGACTCAACTTTGGAAATGCCCTCTACAATAGAACCCGAGCCTGCATTCTATGCCAACTCAAAACATCCCAGAATACCGCCGCCAGACTCATCTTGGACATCCCACAAAATGCAAACATATCACCACACCTCGACACACTCCACTAGCTTCCAGTTCAGGAAAGATGTGAATTCTAGCTGCTCATGCACGCCTATAAAACTCTCCATAAAATCGGACCAGCATACCTCAACCACCGCCTCAACTTCTACCGACCCAACAGACACCTTTGGTCAGTCACCCAGGCTACCGCATGAACCCCTCACATCAAGAAGACCAGATGCAGAGTACTATCCTTCTCACATATCACAGCCAAAGCCTGGAATGATTTCCTGCAATAGCTCAGAACCACCACCTTCTGAAAGAAGCACAAGAAGTGTCTCTTCTAGAACAAACAGGCATGACTCCTTTCTGCCACCTTCTCAGCCTTTGCACTACTGTGTGCCTGGATACCCTCGCAGGTGATTAGCCACACATTAAAAGTCCACATCACATCACACAACATAACATAACTTGTTAGTGTTCATCCTTAACTGGGGATTCTGGGCAATGCGATGCTCTAAAGAGTTGACCAAAGTAAGAGACGAGGCAGCAGAAGAGAGATGAAAACCAGTAATTTTACTTCCTGTAGAGATGGGTACTGTATATATAATGATATCACTTTATGTAGAGATGGATCTTTGGAAATCCGAAAATGGCTTCCTATTCAGATGGCCACTGAAAAAGAGGTCTGCTTGCCTGGTTTCTTCTTTTAAAGATAGTTTTGGTCGGAAACTGGCTATAAATATATAAAGGGTCTAGTCGAAGGCTTAGTGAGTCAAAATAGATCAGCCTTTATCTGTTGATGTGACCTTTTCAGAAATGTTATGAAATTAATAAGGCCATTTTCTGACACTGTTGGAGAGCGATCCCTTCCTTTCTGGCCATGAGGAGATTTGAAATGCTGTTTAAAGACAAAAACATCTGATTTGGATTCAGCATGGTAAGGTTTTACTAGTTTAATAACACCTTTTTGATTTTCCCTATACTTTATCATAGGGAGATCTCCACCCTGACCGTGGAGTCTCCCTATGTACAGTATGGGAATGAATAAAAAATGTATTCAACTAAAATAAATAGTACATTTTTTTGTTAAATATTCATGCTAAGTAATTATATACAGTTATTATAAATGCAGAATAAAATAAAAAAATGCTAAAGCACTAATAACTTCATTGTGAATTAAAATATAATTAATTTAAATATATCTATTAAACAAAAACATTTCTGAAGTTTACATTAAAAATAGATTACTCGGAATGTCGAAAAATTACATATTTATTATACATTAATAGTTAATAATAGTGATGTATGGCGATATGATTAATTACAAGTAATTTAATTATATTTTAATAACAAAAAACATTACATTAATGTATAATTAAAATGAACTTTATTAAAATATTTTATAATTACATAATACATATGTTTAATTTGTAGATTGTTTTTAATATTACATTATACTTATTTATATTTTCAACTATTTTAAATAATGCAATTTAAGTGAAATGTATTCCCTATGCGGTTTATTTTAAGTCCCTACCCCAATTATTTTCTTGGGGAGGGTTTTGCAGTACCAGTGGTTGGCCATTTGTGGTGCTGTATTTGCTCCAACTCTGAGCTGGAGTACCTTACTATAGTTTTGGGACCTTTTTTCACAGTAGTATCTTTAGAAGTACAGTTTGTGAATAGCAGTGAGCTTACTCTGTTGTGGATGGCAGTATTTCTTCTAAAACCTCTCCCTGGCCCTCCCTAAACCTCATCCTATTCCTCCCTAAGACCCTCATATTTAGTAGTAATTATGCCTCTTTTTCCAGGCTCTTCCCCGAGTAGCAAACGTGCATATGTGAGGATCTCCCCATAGAAAACATAGAAGAGGTAGGATTGGTGATTTGCCCTCATCAGTTTGTGAAAAGCATGTTCTGGGACTTTAGTAGTACTAAAGTGCTACTAGTAAACGTATTATAAAATGCAATTTGCGAATAGGTCCCATTGTTTGAAAAAACATACAGCAGCATTGAGGTATGCCACAACTGTCACAAATCACCATAACTGGATCAACATAGACAAAACCAACCACTATTTCGCCACCAGTCATGCAACATATCAACATGAAACAATTACTATAGGATACCACAGATGTACTGTAAAAATAAAAGCACTCAATATAATATTGCAATATGGCTTCTATAACGTAGAAACACAGTCATGTCATACAAATACTTCACCAGTGTGGTGTCATCACACAACAATTGATAAATGCAAACACAAAATAAATGTACAGACAGTCTGACTATGACAACTAATAATGATAAAACTTTATACATTCTATCACCATGTAACATATAGTAGCATTCACTTCACCACACATATACAAATGTAGGGTGATAAACCCAACCCCCTCTCCTCAGTATATAACCACACACAGTGCAACAGATTACTAATAAAGATGGATCCCAATTATTACAGAACGAGAAACCTACCATTATATTGAAAATTTCATACATAACCAATAAAAAATAGTCATTACTTTAAAAAAATGTGTAACTAAAACAATGTAACTGACAAACTTGTTACATAATATTGCCACTGTAGTTCTGGCTCACTTTCGATAAGCCTAATTAGGTAAGATTGGGCATGCCAAATCATATCAAGTAAAAAATTTGGAGACAGGCATCATGGTCTTCTTAAGGATTTACATTTCATAATTTATGGTCCCTCTCCATACTCAAAATAAGAGCTCTTCAACAGATATGCTTCTATAAACGCACATTGAGAACACTGTCAGCTTGTACTTACGGGCATTTGTACATACTCTGGTGCCATTTTTAAGAAAATGCTATTTTAAAAAATGTATCTCTCTAACACCTGACCTTGTTTTTAACCAGAAGGGAAATGTATTTACTGTTGTATTTGCGTTTATCTGTACACCCCTCTGTAAGAAATGTGGGTTTGAGTTGTGCAGGATGTGAAGCCTGCACACGTAATAGGCATGGCAGTGAAGCAGGGCAGTCCAAGCCTACTCAGGGGAAATGGTGTGAGCCAGTAATTTCCATGCACTGGCACACAATAATTAAGCTCAATAAAAGATTGCCCAGTCAGTGATTTTTCTTTGAAAAATGAAAAGTAAATTTATTGCACACACACTACTAAATACTATACATTAATTTACAAATGTATACATCAAGCAGATGAAATTACCCTTGGAGGCATATGAAATCACATTTGACCTTTACTGGGCCCTGACCAAAATCCCCCCACCTATGCAAGAAAGAACATCACACTATAGAAGGTGTATCAACATATATTTAAAGCAGACCTATTGGCTTTGTCCAGGGATCACCACGCTAAGAAAATAAGGTAAACCTTTTGGCTTTGTCAAGGGGTCACCTACATTATGAGACCAATTACCACCTATTAACAATAAACATCCTGTCACAGAAATCAGTAATCGTTTAAATACAATCATTTCTGTCAATAAAAGTTTTGCAATGTTTATCAAAAGTCACTGTCGGCAATATATTATCGACAAAACATTGAAAACCAAAGTAACATGGGTTTGAATTTTTCTTTTGTGTCTTTAAACCACATAACATTTAGCTATAGGACCAACCACTTGCGTTTCCTGCACTCCCAAGCTAAGGATCAAAATCTTCAGCCTAGGAAATGCTTGAAAAGTATGATAAATTCTACCCAAGTCATGTATTTTGTTGCTTGGAGACAATGTTAATCTATTAATCTATTCTGAGGGGGCAGCTGTACTCTCTGCAGCCCTCACATTATTTAATATTTACATTGATGGGGCTCCTGCCAAGATGGGTCCACCACGAGCAGAAGAACATATTGGAAATAGCCTGCTTGGGGCACTATGGGGCACTCCCCGGCTGGAGGAGGTAAATACTTTATGGGTGGCTTTCCCTCAGTACGCAGCTTTGCCATGCAATCTTTCTTTTGGTTTGCCTTTTTTTTTTAAACGGAGGAACTGGCCTCTCCCAGGACACCCCTAGGCAGATTTCATTGTGGGGGCAGTGGGGGAGCTCCAAGCCCCTGCAGCTCCAGCTGGCTCACCAGACACAATCCACCTTTGGTGCAGGAGCTGGCTGCATCATTTTCTGCTTTCACCGGGCAGGAGCAGTCTTGGTCCTTTGGTCTCACCCTCAGCAGGAGCATTCCTGTTTCCCTGCCTATGAGGCGCATTGGAAGGGCGGCTGAGGGTCCGCGAGACCTATCTCCAAACATGGGCATAGGGAGAGAAAACACAACCAGCCTTACTGGGCACTGGCCAGTTTGAGGGCTGGAGTCCCTGGACTGTAAATAAAACAATGGTCCAGCCCTTAGGGAGATGGGGGTCAGGTGTGTGATTAGGGAGTGGGGATCCACACCCGCTCCTCTCCCCATAAAAAATGAAGCCATACTTGCACCAAGAAATGACTCACCCTGGGGGTTTCCTTGGAACTTGTGGCAGAGCTCCACGTGCTATGCTTGAGCAATAGTCAAAGGTCAAATTCCTTCCTCGTACATATCTCAGGCCGCGTTGGGCTGATTTTGACAATCTTGGGTCCATTTGCTCCGGTGGCAAGCCCTAGCCACCTGGAGCAGATTTTCCAGGCCTCCTGTCCTCAAAAAGGGTGTAGTGCAGGAGCTGGTTTCATTGGCTCCATGCACCAGATTTTCTCCATTGCCTGGCTCTTAGTGCTCTTCTCCTCCTGCTGGGGCACAAAAATCCAGATCTCCCTCCAGCTGGTCCTCAGGAGGTCTAAGGGGGGCCAGCATCACTGGAGACCCACTATTCCTCGGGGTCAGCTGCTGACAGAGTCTTTAGTCCATCATGCATCAAAGGGCTTGTCCTCGCAGCTGTTCATGGTGTTGCCTCCTTCGCAGTTCAAATCTAGGGTTGCTCTCCGTCATCTTTTGGGGATGCCACTTTTATGGCAATTTCCAGTCTGTGGGTGGGGGACTCCCCTTTGTCTAACCTTAACTCTAAAACTGAAAAAACCAAATGATGGAATGGTGCACCCGTAAATCAATTAAACAATAGGTCTTTGAGTCCAGTAGAAAAATTCCTGCTTTATTCAATATTCAAAGTTGTAAAATCCAATGGTTTAAAAACACACATCCAGCCAATGCATTTCGTTCAAGTTCTCTTGAACTTAATCAGGGCTGTAAATAGTACACAAAAACTCAGAATAAATACAAACATAGATACAAATACATTCATATGAAATACAAGACAAACATGTATAGGAACACTGGGACATAATCTTATTTTGAAGGACAAAACCATTATGTATTGTTAACAAACAATTCCACAAAGAAAAACATTCATTGATTGTGCTGTCCTATGAACCTCATAGCTGTAAATATAGATATAAGTACAAATACAAAAAATATATATAAGAGGGTCTACTGAAAAGAGCGTTTTTGATATCCACATCAGCAAAAACGTATATGTTGATTTCATTGTTTCGTGAGTTGGTAACTTATTGGGAGAATTTTTCAAAGAGACATGTTGCTATACATACAATATGTACAAAACCTAAGAAATAGATTTATAATCACATCAAAAAGGCGATCCGCCACATGTTGCTTTAATTTTGTTTAAATTTTCATTATATTATTAGCATCAACTACACCCCAACAGTTGATAATGTTTAATAAATCATATTAAAAAAATAAGCAATTGTGCTATTTTTCTAACTGCTTATTATATGATTTGCCTCAATATATATGTATTTTTTTAATATATTTTTTTAAAACAAGCATACCTTATATTTATATGTGGATGAGAATCTAATTCAATTTGTTTTAATTAAGTCTCTATATTTTTCGCTTTGTGTTGTGCTCAAATCTAATCCTAAATTCTTCAGTCGATATCGGGATGTTTATTCCCCTTGTACAATACCTAAAGAAGGGGAGGCGTTATAAGTGTTGTGTCCCACCTTGTTATCAAGTCCAGCCTCAATAAAACCAAAAGCTCAGATCCTGTGGTATCTATGACTCAAAACACAAAATTACACCATGGTCCATTCAACCCCAAATGTTCAAATTTCAAAATTCCATATCTGAATCACCACTCCAATCCCCACAATAAAATGTGAAAATGCGACGAAGTCAGGAGGCAATCACAAATATCTTTTAGCGTCAGTGATCTGCCTTAGCCGGAAGATATAATGTCACAAATACAGACTAATAGAGAGATTTATACAACATGTGCCTCGATAGTGACACGATTTTAAAACACCATTATTCTCCCACCATCAACGTGGATCATCAGGCAATAACCCCCCACCTCCAAATTACCGAAAATTCATTCCCCGCAGGGGACGTTATCCTATTTAGTCCAATGAGTAGCTACCAAACCATCCTTAGCCCGTTTGTTTGGAAACCATCGGAACAGAATGTACGCCGTCTTACCTGATCCGTATTGCGTAGTGTGAATCCACATCTGGTCGTAGAAACGTGACCAATGAAAATATCCATGCTTTTATATTGGAAACCCATAGGCAGAATAGTTCTCACCTGCGTCAACCCCCACCGGTGTTGCACCCCCCACCACAGACAAAAGTAATTGCTCCCGTAACGTGGCCGCCATATTGAAACGGAGTGAGTAAGCATTTTTTTGCACAGACCTGTAGTCCTATTTATGCTATTCATCGCTTGATGGGCCACCAATCAACCCGTCACGTCTTTTTTTATGTCTTTATCGGAACCCGGCCCTGTTATATATATCAAGGCATTAAACCAATGAGCCCATATAACGGCACCTATCAATTTCAATGAAAAAAGGATTCAATGGCCAGCCCATATTATTGTGGAGGCCATGATGAAGTGGAATAACAACAGAGTGGCATTCAAATGTAACAATCGACCCCTCCACTATAACTGCGTTCCGACTGCTTTTTGGACCAAACGATTGACCCACATGGTGTAACAGTCAAAGTGACAATCGCCCCCTCCGCTAATGCTACGTTCTGATTGCTTCTTAGACTGAGTGGTCAACCCACATGGTATAGCAGTCAAAGTAAGACAAAACCCACATGGCATAGTCGTCATAACAAGACAGGATATGTAAATTATTATGTGCTTGCAATACTCCTAGGCACTCACCAAAAACACCAGTGGGGCGTAATCACCCACACCATTTGTGGTGTCATGAGAACCGATGCAAGCATACAACCAATGGGCTTTTGTGGGGCCATTCCTTCAATTGGTGCAACGACCCAATAATAACCCCATATAGTGTGGTGGTCATATTGGAAGTAATAGAAAAGACTGATTGGTCAACACAGTCCATATTGGTTTATACCATATCCAGAGCAATGTGGCATAGGCACCCTCGGTCTCACATGGATAATTTATAGTGGGAATGGATAAGATTGTTTCTAAATTTTGCTTAGTTTGAACTTAATTTATGTCACCAAGAGCATATCGAATATATGGTACACCAACAAACATCAAGTCTCTCCTGAGCCTCCATACCCTTCACATACGAGAACTATTTGCAACCTAACTTTGTATCCCACTGTAGACTATTAGTACACTTATCACAGGAAAAAATTCAATTCATTATCCGTGTTATGCCCCATCTGTGTAGCTCTAAGGTGACAAATCCATTTTGCCTCAGTTTGTCTCAATAACAGCTCCCTGTCCCCTCCACGTGGGTTTACCGTTATATGATCAATACCAAAAAACAAAAGCTTGAATCATCTGGATGAGCTATTTTATAATGCTCAGTCATAGGGTATCAGGCATCACCATTTCGCAGTGCCCGGCAGTGTTCCTGTATGCGCATCTTCAAGGGCCGAACTGTGCTACCAACATAGATCATATCACAGCCACATCCTATTATGTAGATAGGAAAATGTGTATTACAATTTATGAAATGTCTTATGTGATGTGTTTGGCCTGTGTTGAATCTAAAATCCTTTTGTTTATTTTTACCAAAACGGCACACACAGCAATCATTGCAAGTGTAAAAACCAAATGGTTTGGATGGTAACCACGTGTTCTTATTACGTGTAGAAGTAACATAGCTTGGGCATAATGAGTTCCTCAATGTGCAACCTCTTCTGTATACAACTCTAGGATTTTTTTCCACCTCATTGCATAACCCAGGTACTTCTGTAAGGAGGTGCCAGTGTTTACGTAGAATCCTGTAATTCTTTTCACTATGAAGTGAGTAAGTGGTGATAAATAAGCCTGGGCGTAGTTCGCGAAGTAGCGCTACGCGAAGCTACGCAAAGTGCAGTTCGCACTATGCGAGCTATGCGTAGCACTATGCGAACTGCGTAGTGCACTGTTCGCAATGATTGCACAGTGCCGGATGCATGTCCGCACTGTGCAATCATTGAAAACGGCATCTTGCACAGTGCGAGCTGTCTTTTACAGCCGCTCGAGTACATTTTTACTCGAGCGGCAGCTTTCTCAACGCGGACTGGTAGTTTCTCATCGCGAGCGGTCGCGAGCATACGCGACCACTCGCAATGAGAAACCTGACCTCCCCGCGTTGAGAATCTCGCCGGGAGGTTTATTTTCCACGCTCGCGATCGGCAACTTGATGTTGCTGATCGCGAACGAGGAAAAAGTCTCGCCGGGATGTCATTTTGCTTGCTCGCGGTCGCCAACTTGACGTTGAGGACCGCGATCAAGCAAAAAATGACCGCTGCACTACGCTATGCTACGCGTGTTTGCACTGTGCTACGTGCAATTCGCGTTGTGCGAAGTAGCGCAAACTTCGCAAACTACGCGAGCGTAGCGTAGTGCTTTGCCCAGGGTTAGTGATAAATGTCGGTTTTTTAAAACCCTTTTCCTTCCTATTCTTTTACTTACTTATCCCAGTTTTCAAGGTGGCATCCCTTGTCAATCCCAAAATTTTCCTTTCTGCCTGAGCCAAATCCTTGGTCTTATACCCTCTGTTTAAGAACCGTGTTTTAGTCTGGCAATAATGGTCTTAAAGGATAAATCCTCACTGCAGTTTTGTCTACTATGGATTGTTAGACTTGGCATCTTTTGGCGGGTTTCCCCTGTCTTTTTGCTTTCTGACCTCCCGGTTTTGACTCTGTATTTGCTGGTTTAGTGTCTCTGCGCACTGTTTCACTGCTGTTCAGTGTTAAAGTGCAAGAGCTCCTGTTGTAAATTGTTGTTACGGATTGGTGATTCCATGATTGGTCATTTGATTTACTAGTCAGTCCCTAGTACAATGCACTGTGTGTGCTCAGGGCCTGCAAATCAAATGCTGCTAGTGGGCTTGCAGCACTGGTTGTGCCACCCACACAAGCAGCCCTTCAAAGGTAACTCAGACCTGCCGCTGCAGGGTCTGCGCGCAGCTTGTAACTGCCATTTCGACTTGGCAAGTGCACCCACTTGCCAGGCCCTAACCTTCCCTTTTCTTACATGTGAGTTACCCCTAAAGTAGGCCCAAGGTACCCCTGTGGGCAGGGTGCAGTGTATGTGAAAGGTAGGACATGCCCTGATGTGTGTGGCATGTCCTGATAGTGAAACACTGCAAATTTCATTTTTCACTATTGAAAGGCTATCTGGCCCATAGGAAAGCATGGGAGTTAATTTATAGCATCTTATAAATATAACTTCCCATTGGGACCAGATAGGAAAATAAAGTTTAGAATGCTGAACTCAGAATCTAAAGATGCATCTTTTAGTAAAGGTGATTTTTACATTCTGTGTTTGAAAATACCACTTTTAGAAAGTAGGTATTTTCTTGCTCAGCCATCCTGTGTGCCTCTGTTAGGATGTGTATTGACTGTCTGACTTTGGAATGACAGGGGCTGGGGAAGTGCAGTGGTTCCAGAGAGTCTGGATGAGTCAGGGCTGGGCTGAATAGACCTGGGCTGCATTTAGAGTAGTGGGAGGAGATTTCCTTGCACCTGAATGGGCCTGGTCTGCTGCAGACAATGCTGCCTCCACCTCCTGCTGGGAAGATGGGCCAGAGAGGACCAAAATGGTTTGGACTAAGCACAGAAACACTCTGCCTAAGAGGAGAAAGGAATTTGGGGTGTAAGTATTGGGGCCCAGACCCCAGAACTTTGGAACTCTTTTGGAACCAAGAAGACTGCCACGAAGAAGAGCTGGAGAAGCTGTGAGGAGAGACTACCACCTTGCTGTATGCTTTGCTGTGTTGGCCTGCAGTGGCTACTTCTATCTTGGGCAGTGAAAGGACTGGACTGAACTTTCTGCAATTTCTTTTTGAGAGTTTCTCCAAGGGCTTGAGGTACAGCTTGCTCCCTGTTAAAGAAGTCTCAGGAACAGCAAAGACTTCAAGTACTTCTGCCATCAGCACTGGGGACTGTGTGTTTTGTGCTGCAACAGAAGAAAAAGCAATCTGATGCCGTCTATGACGCCGCTGCCAACTGCGTGTCCTGAAGGCACCGCAGAGGGCACTGCCGCATGCTGCACCTCAACCCTGGTCTCACCGACGACGCCACCTGATGCCACCACCGAGCCGCTGCTTGCACCGCGACCTGTGGGCACTGCCTCCCTTCACGCTGTTGCCTTGGTATCCCCGACGACGCCGCTCCACGCCGACATCGACGCCGCTGCTTGCACAATGGTTCGAGGGCACCGCTTGTAAGTTACACGACACACCATCCTCATCCCACACCGCAGCCTTGGCCTACCGACGCCGGCACCATCGACTCCAGTTCGTCAGCTGACGACAGGGCTTCAGCAACGACAACGCCGCTGCTTGCACCGTGACCTGCCAGCACCGCGACGAGCACCGCATCCCTTTGCACCGCAGCCCTGGCCTCACTGACGCCACTGGACAACTGTCACCGAGCCGGTGCCTGCACCGTGACCTGAGGGCACCGTACGCCACACCACTGCACTTCGCACCGCAGCCCCGATGCCTGCCGACGCCAGCGCTCCCGACTTCAACCGCGAGGAGTTCGATCTGCAACGTGTGTGACTTTAAGGGCCCGATGACTCCTACACCGACCTCCAGAACCGATGCCTGCAGATGCCGGCCCTTCGGGGATAATCGAGAGGTTGCCAATGCCCTACATTTCTAAAGGTACTGTTTTGCGGGCCTTCCCGACACCGTAGCTGGCCTGCAACGCCACGGTCAGCCAGAACTGTTTGGATTTGTTGTTCACGATGCCGTAATAGCCCCAGATGGAGCTATCGACTTCAAGGAACTGTATTTGAAGTCTAATTTGATTATTGAACATTTCTGAGAACTGTATGGTGGATTTTTATCATTTTGGTCTTGTTTTGGATATATATAAATATTGGATATTTTTCTAAACTGGTGTTGTGTCCTTTTGTAGTGTCTTCACTGTATTACTGTTGGTTATGTGCAAATGCTTTACACACTGCCTCTAAGATAAGCCTGACTGCTCATGCCAAGTTACCAAGGGGGGTGAGCAGGGGTTATTTTAGGAGTGTAACTCCCTTATCCTGACTAGAAGGAAGGGTCCCTACTTGGACAAAGGTGCAAACCCTTGCCAACTAGAGACCCCCATTTCTAACATGGATCATTTCTCCATATGGGGTGTTCTTGATAACAGAGGCCACATGTGCACTGGAAGCATGAAGTATGCTATTGCATGCTGTATCTTTGCGGAACATAGTACTATGTATTATACCAGCCTTTACATAAAAGCGCAAATCCAGAAAGTTAATACTCTCCCTGTGGGAACTCATGGTCAACTTTACATTATATGGATTATCGTTCCAGTATAAAAAGTACTCTTGGAGTGCCTCCGATGAGGCCACCCAGAGGCATATTATGTCATTTATGTACCTCCCCTAAAAGACAATATGATCTGTCCAGGGGAAGGCACCTTTGCCCCAGGCATGCTCCCTCTCATACCAGCCCATGAAAAGGCCAGCATAAGAGGGAGGAAAACAAGAGCCCATAGAATTAACATGTTGGTTAAATCTCTCTATTAGTCTGTATTTGTGACATTATATCTTCCGGCTAAGGCAGATCACTGACGCTAAAAGATATTTGTGATTGCCTCCTGACTTCGTCGCATTTTCAAATTTTATTGTGGGGATTGGAGTGGTGATTCGGATATGAAATTTTGAAATTTGAACATTTGGGGTTGAATGGACCGTGGTGTAATTTTCTTCTTTGAGTCGTAGATACCACAGGATCTGAGCTTTTGGCTTTATTGAGTCTAAACTTGATTACAGTGTGGGACACAAACCTTATAACGCCTCCCCTTCTTTAGGTATTGGACAAGGGGAACAAACATCCCTATATTGACTGAGCAATTAAGATTGGAATTGAGCACAATACAAAGCGAAAAATATAGAGAATTAACAAAAACAAATTGAATTAGATGCTCATCTGCATATAAATACAAGATATGATTGTTTTAAAAAAAATATATTAAAAAATACATATATATTGAGGCAAATCATATAATAAGCACTTTGAAAAATAGCACAATAACTGCTAATTTTTTTAATATGATGTATTAAACATTATCAACTGATGGGATGTAGTTGATGCTAATAATGAATAATATATTGAACATTTAGACATAATTAAAGCAATGTATGTATATAACATGTCTCTTTGAAAAATTCTCCAAATAGGTTACCAACTCACAAAACAATGAAATCACCATATACATATTTGCTGATCTGGATATCTAAAATGCTCTTTTCAGTAGACCCTATTATATATATTTTTTGTATTTATACTTATATCTATATCCACATCTATGAGGTTCATAGGACAGCACAATCAATGAATGTTTTTCTTTGTGTAATTGTTTGTTAACAATACATGATGGTTTTGTCCTTCAAAATAAGTTTATGTCCCAGTGTTTTTATACATGTTTGTCTTGTATTTAATATGCATGCATTTGTATTTATGTTTGTATTTATTCTGAGTTTTTGTGTATTATTTACAGCCCTGATGAAGTTCAAGAGAACTTAAACGAAACGCATTGGCTGGATGTGTGTTTTTTTACCATTGGATTTTACAACTTTGAATATTGAATAAAGCAGGAATTTTTCTAATGGACTCAAAGACCTATTTAATTGATTTACGGGTGCACCATTCCATCATTTGTTTTTTCAAGATTATCTCTGCTCTGCAGTAATACCATACAACGGCTGGTATTAGGAGAGAGGTGCACTGTGTTGTACTAATTGAACTATATGTGAGGTGCAGTGGAGAGGTCGGTCGTTGACCATCTGTTTTCTTAACTCTAAAACTGATTTTAGATAGTTTCTCCCGTTTCCCCTCAGTTTGGCTCTAGCCTAGCTAGTAAAACAAAGGCAAGAGAAGGCCTGGTGTCAGGTTGCTTTGTGTGTGCTGGCTTCAGGTTCCTTTGAAATGTAATTAGTTGAGGGCAAAACTCCTCCCCAGCCAAAATGTCGGGAAGACCCATTCCCTCTACACCCAGGCCCCTTTTGTTCACTGTCTGGCTGCAATACATATTTCCCAGTCGGAGAGCCATCACCAGGCCATGCAGCCACTCACAGAAAGTCCTCAGAAATTTTAGGCAGGAAAATGCCCACTTTCTAAAAGTGACTTTTCTAAAATATTAATCCGACCTTACCATGGAAGAGGATTTTAAACTACAATTAGAATGAGTTAAAGAAGTATTTCTCTATCAATCTGAATTTAGCAATTTAGATCTGAATCTTAATAAATGTAACAATGTAGCCCAATAATTCCCTATGGCAGCAACCAGCCTTGCTATAGTGAGAATCGTTTTGGGGATATTTCACTATAAAGACATTTGAAAGGATCGATCAGAGAAGGCAATGAGATTTCCAGCTGTGTAATATCCCATTTTCAATCCGACGGCGAACAGTATTCTGACCTTTCCCTTCAACACTCAGCACTGTAGTGTGTTAAAGGGAAACAGGCCACAGTAAGCCTTTCAGCTAATGCATGTTGCTATACTCAAAACATCCACAATAACGTTTTAGCTAAAACAGTATTTCAGTTTCCTGTAGGCTTCCTTGGCTCTTTGCACAATCTCACCTTTTGGTCATCCAAAGTACATATAACCAGGGCATCCTTTAACGAATGAAGCTCTTCGAGTCATCATTACTGCTTCAGGTGGCACTGTAGACAAGGGATGTGAGTAGCACACAACATACCATTTATTTCTGGGTTTCACTGCCCAACATTTCCATGCTTGCTTTAGGGCCCATGAAGCTCAGTGAGAAAAACACTTGCAACTGTGTCTAGTAATATTTTGATCACAAGTTCAAACCCTGGCGAGGCCAACAAAGCCTTGCATCTTTGCAAGGTCAGCAAAGTGAACATGATCAAATTATACAGTAGTAACACCTTATATTCAGGTCGTTTAGAAATTAAGGGCCTCATTTATGAGAAGTGTTGCATTGCTGCGTGAAAGCAGCGATGCAACACTTCTCAGTGCGCCCTCCTTGCGACATGATAGATGCGTCATATTTACTAAATGATGCATCATGTAGCAAGGAACGACAGATAAGTCAGTATTACTGACGTATCTGTTGGCGCAAAAGTGGAGCATTGCTGGGGGGTGTCTGAAAACAGACGCGACTCCAGCAATGTGTCCTTTCACATGGGGCAAGCCCCATGTGAAAGGGCCTGCGTCACCCTTATGCCTGCCATGAGGCAGGAGGAAGGTTTTGACGCATTGGTGTCCTAGAAGTGACGCAGTGAAATCTTATAGATTTCAATGCGCCACTCCTACGACCCTTTCTTGCGGGGGAATGCCCACCCTGCATACATTATACCTGACTGCAGGTATAATGTAGTGCAGGGGTTTACGAAGTGACGCATCTACCTAGATGCGTCACTTCGTAAATATGGCGCAACATGGCACATTATTTACGCTGCAGCAGAGTCACAAAAAGTGACACAACAGCGGCGTAAATGTGACGCAAGGCCCTAAGTGCGGAATGAAGCAGTTTTTAACATATCGTTGATAATGGGAGCATAAGTAGTGTATGTGTGTGAAATGTGTCTCTTTCCATTAAAAGTTCATTGGATTGACAAATAAGCTGTGGAACTGTAAAGTAAGGCCAACTAACTTCCAAGACGTTTTCTTTTCTGACAATAGCTGCAGAAGAATGTTGCCTGATTCCCATGTAAAAACTATTCCCCAGACATAAATCTAGATTCAAACAATCACGATCACTGGGCTTTTCCAGCCACAGGACTTGATTCTGCGGTCAATTCACAAGCAAGTGGGAGTCCATGTGCAGTTTCCCAGTGAACTGTTTGTGTGGCTTTTTATAACTGTGTTGTGGGCTCTTTTCCACCCTGGAAAGAATAGATGGAGAAAGACGTAATGTTGCATGGAAAAGAACTAGTTCATCCAATGCTTTTTTTTTTGGGGGGGTGAGAGGAAGGGGGTAAATAAAGCATTTCTTCACATGGAAAATAATTTTTTGTAAGAGAAATAAACTAGAATAAATTTGCTTTTGCAACTATCCACTGTGCGCACAATCGATTGAGTGAGTACGCAAAGAGAACCATGAGTAATCCTCCAAATGTATGATTTGAGTACATTTAAAGGCTCATTCACTGGAATTTTTTAAATCAAGAGCCAAGGGGGGGGCTATTTACGAAAAAAGGCATGCAGTGCAGTGCAGCAAGTTCCCATGCTGCGATGCGTGACAGGGAAAGGGCAGAAATGCTCCGGGGCTTATTTACAAGCCCCTTGCGCCACCCGTACGTCACTTTTCCCATGTTAAAAATGATGCAAAAGTGGCGCAAGGGGCTTGTAAATAAGCCCCTCCGTATTTAAGGCAATACTGCACATTCATGATTTTTCCTCTGTGCTGGCCCCCTTAGGCAGTCTAGCGCCAATGCAGGCACTCTTGCACCATGGTGTAAGGGTGCCTGTGTTGTAGGCTTCCTTCACAAAAACAAACCTCCTATGTCTATGTGTGCTACTGAATGCAGCACACATAGAAAGGGAAAGTAACGGAGAGAAATTAAGATATTTCTCCTCTTTACGCCTCTCCTGGGAAGGCGTATCTTTTTGGGGCATTCCCAAGCTTACCAGTTCTGTTAGTTGCATGGGAAAACCCACGTGATGCCCATGGAACTCCTTTCCAGGGCAGAGTAAGGCAACATAGCGATTTGTGCTGCGTTGCCTTACTCCAGAATTAGGGAGCCTCTCAGGGCCATGCAAAGTGGCTTTGAATGGCTTCATAATCTGATTTAAGGATTGTGGGGCACCTTCCTGCACAAAAACAATCCCCTAAGACACTTTTCTCTTTCTATGTGTGCTGCAGACATAGAAAGAGAAAGTAACGAGGAGAACTAAATATATTTCTCCTTGTTACGCCTTACCTGGGAAGGCAGAACATTTTGCTGCATTTCCAGGTCTTCCACTTTCAGTAAATCTGGGAATGCTCCAAAATCCATGAATGCTGCGTGTGAACACCTACGCAGCACCCATGGAATGCCTCCCTGGTGCAGAATAACCCAAAGCAGCTATTTGCACTGCGTTGAGTTAGTCTTAATTTATGAAGGCACACAGGGCCACACAAGGTGGCCTTTTGTGGCTTCATAAATTGCATTTTGGGCTTGTGTCGCCTATGTACCATGTTCCGTGGTGCAAGCTCGACACAGCCTCACTCATAAATATGCCTCTATGCGTATTTGTAAAGCGCTCTGTGTAGCACATATGTATTGTCCGCCAACTCCATTGCTATTGTGTTATCAACCACTGCGACTGACGGGCTGAGTGGATTGCCAGGATTCTAACCTGTGATCACGTGGTCAAAAGTAGGTCTCTGCAGTGGTTACATAATTTCACTGAGCCAAAAGACAGATGAGCGCCGTATCAAATACCTAAACAAGTGCATATATAATCACAGTGTATCCAGTTTACTCACAAGGTATCCGGATACATTTCGTTATGGTGCAGATTTTGTATATATCAATGAACTGTGTTCCTGTGCTTGATGTTGTCCCATAATACTGTGCTGATAGTTGGGTACTTGGAACCCTTGAGTGAACACATATCCGTTGACTGTTCCATTCCAATGCAGAACGCTCATTCATCTGGTGTCCAATACAGTTGCAGTACATTAAGGTGTTGCGTGTTTAGCTGTGATAGACAATTTCTTGGCTTTATGCGAAATGAATACATAGAAAATAATAATACACATTTGGAGGGGATATGAATCATCTGATAAATAGAATAAAACGACATGAATATTGTGATTATAAATACATTATTGGTGAATAAATACGAGTAGGATGATTTTGTTCGCATTAACTCTCCTAAGCCGGGTCCCAAATTACATGCTGTAGTGATTTTAAAGTTTCTCAATTCTCTAGTTCGCTTATCACTGAGGAACATGTTGCGAATAGCTGCCACTTATTATCGGTCTTGGAGCCACTTTCTGGACTAGTGTGTACGTTTTCAACAGAAACGGTACATCTTTCCCTCTGACCACCAGAGGGCACTCTTGGATAGTTCAGATCTAACTGAATGTCCTGAAGGCATTGGCTCGAGGTAACGCCAAAGCGAAAGTCAAAAAGCGCCTTTTCTAAATATTTTTATATATTCCAATACTACAAAACAAATGTGCTATACGCAGAAAGTACAGTAAAGCTGTCAGTGTTCTAGTTTTAGTGACCATTACATTTATGAAAGTTTAGATAGTAGCCTAAACTCCACTGAAATTACTACAGCATAACCTGCCTGCGTAAAAAAACATTGTTGGTTTTCAATGTATGCATGTGTAATTATGCGTCTCATAAGGCGAAAAAAACAGAAATGTGTCTGAAACGAAATCGGGAATTATAAGTTAGTTTCACAAATGATACATGCGAACCTTACTATGGTAATAACTTTCGCTGATTGTCAGTTCTTAAATTTAACGGGGAGAATGACAGATAGCGCTGGCGGTAAAGCTAAAACCTGGGGCATATTAGCAAGACCCACGTTAAAATTATCGCCGTTTTAGCGGCAGGAAACTGCCGCTAAAACGGCGATAATGGGCTTGCTAATATGCGTTATAGAATTCAATAGAGCCCAGGTTAGATGTGCAGGACATCTAACCTGGGCTTCTATTGAATTCCATAACGCATATTAGCAAGCCCATTATCGCCGTTTTAGCGGCAGTTTCCTGCCGCTAAAACGGCGATAATTTTAACGTGGGTCTTGCTAATATGCCCCTAAATATTACTGTTACAGCAGTGTGCTCTGCAGCGCATTTGTCTCGAGCGCTATATATTAGTTCTAAGGGGCAGATTTACAGGAAAAACTGACGCATCTGTACAGATGCGTCCGTTTCCCAGCGCCTCCATACGAAACCCTTGCGCCACCATGGATGCGCCGTGTTTACAATACGACGCACCCCGTTGCAAGGATTGACAGATGCGTCAGAAATGCTGATGCATCTGTTGGCGTAAAAGTGACGCATTGCTGCAGTTGCTCATGAAAGAGATGCAACTCCAGATAGGTGAGTCCCATTTAAAAAGCCTTGCGTCATTCCTTACACCTGGTCAGAGCAGGCGTAGGGATTTTGACAAAGTGAAGGCGTAGAGTGACACAGTGAAGGGGAAGATTTACAAGCTCCTTGTGACACTTTTGCACTGCCGTTCCGTCACTTTTTCTGATGCAGCAGCGGCGTAAACAATGCGCCACGTTGCGGCCAATTTACAACCTGACGCATCTAGGGAGATGAGTCACCTTGTAAAGCCCTGCACCACATTATACCTGCGTCAGGTATAATGTATGCAGGGTGGGCGTTCCCACACAAAAAGCCATGTAGAACTGACGCAGTGAAATTTACAACATTTCACTGCGTCACTCTACGCCTTCACTGCGTCAAAATCCCTACGCCTGCTCATAGATATTTTCCATAGATCAGACTCCCAGTCCTTGCGTGCTCTAGCTTGGGTAGTTTATACTCATATCTTTTAGTTTGTATCAGTGAGGTATCACCAATAATAACAGGCTTGGCGAAGCTCATTCTTTTTGTCATTCGCACCTGGAAATTTTGGAAGCTGGTGGCCAATGGAGGCCAGTGGGCCCAGAGGCCCTAGAGGCCCTTGGCTGATTCTTTTACACCCAAGGTGTGGCTCTCTCAATTTTCAGTCCTTTATAGGCTACCACAGGGGTCTGCTACTGCTGGTAGTGTACAATTGAATGGGATAGGACCCCTCCTCACTGGGTCAACTACAATAGAGTTGAAGGAATCAGTTTGTGTGATAAATGCTATTGCAGTGGGCAAGGCTGCTGGGTCTGACGGCATCCCTGCTGATCTTATTCTCGCCGACATCAAGTGCTGGGCTCAGTACTTTATCAAACTACATAATGGAGGGGGCAAGTATTCCCAATAGTTGGAAGGCTGCAGAAAACGTGCCCATTTTTAAAATAAGCCGGCGAGATTCTCCCTTAAACTGCAGGACGATTAGCTGTATAGATGTAATGCAAAAGGTCTTTGCAAGGGAAATGTTGAGGAAGCTTGAATCCTGGGTTTATGACCATCAGGCCCTTTCCCCCCTGCAGGCAGGGTATAGATGAAGGATTAGCACAATTGACCAGGTATTCAAGTTCTTTTTAATCTTCTGGAAAACAGTAGTTATTCAGAAGGCACACCTATACCTGGTCTTTGTGGACCTAAAGTTTAGATTCAACTTTGTGCCCCGAGGCAAACTGTGGGAGGTTCTAAGGAACAGTAAGGTCCCGATAGATCTTCTGGATGTTTTGGTTCACCTCCACCAGGGTATGTATGCTCAAGTGAGATGGGGTCAATGCAGGGAGCTGACTGAACGGAAATCTCCTCGTTTGAGTGGCCGCAAGACTCCCCTTTCACTATTCGCCGAAGACACCCTTTTGATCTCGAAGACCCCCAGGGGCCTTCAATGTTTGGTGAATAAGTTTGAAGCATTTTGTGTCAAACGAGGACTCGTAATAAATCACTTCAAAACAAAGTTTATGGCTATCAGTCCCCACAAACCTTTCTGGGGTTCGATAATGCTGGGGGTAGGTCATTGGATAGGGTCAGTGAGTTTGTTTATCTAAGCATCACAATAAAGTATATCTATGTCATGGCTGCCCCAGGTTCAAAAGAGCAGCTTGAACCTAACTAACCACTCTGCTACTATCCTAAGATGCTTTAAGGCTTCCCGCAACAGGTGCATTTCCCCTACACTTAAGGTCTATAGGGCAAAGGCTGAGAGCAGTGACCTGCATGGGGCCGAAATATGGGATAACTCAAACATGGCCATTCTTGGGGTGGCTGAGAACACATTCCTGAGAGCCCTAACCAATCTCCCAAAAAACCACAAAATACCTTTACGACAGGATATGGGCATTGAGTCAATGATGCATAAGCCCAACTTAGACTGCAACTATACTGGAGAAGGCTGAAATATTCCCTTGATTTGGAGAACTATCATGGAGCTCTTGAGGACGTAGTCTCCTTGGATACATTTGGTAAAATTTTGTGGCTAGCTTATGAGAAAAAACTTCTATTCCCTCTTGGTCTTGGAGACTTCTGGTCATCTCCCACATCCATGAACAAGTTCCATTTGCCTGGCTTGCCAGCAGGCAGAGGAATCATTGGGTTACTTTACTTTCTTTTGCCCCGCCTATGCCCGGCCCCGAAAAATGTGGATTATACCACTGTGTAAGCAACTTGGCTATAGACAGCTTCAGGTTGCTACACAGCTGCTTCGCACAGAGGCTTTGCAGATGGTTGTCTGCGTAGTGTCCAAATACCTCCATTGGAGTTGGTCTATTAAACGCAAAGCGATAAAATGAGCACTAGAGGCTTTTATTACTGTTTCTTCCTGTAAGGCCTGTTTCCTATGGTCTCATTTTATTCTGATCTTTTTTTGGATATATGCTTTATATTTAAAATGTATATTTGCTTATTTTTTGCTTTATTCTGCTCATTTTATGCTGGCACCTCTTTTTACTAATATCCTTTTAACCAAAATCTGATATATATGTTGACGAGGCTCCCGATGGGCCCACTGTAGTAGCCTATGTTTCACTTGTCTAAAAGTATATTCTAATAGTGGGGCTCGTCGTTTGATGTTGAGCTTCTGTGTTAACCTCTTTTATGCGACTTATGTGTATTGTATTTGTCCATGTTCTTTTATGGTTGGAAAGGCCAAATAAAGTATTTTGATGTTGATGATTTGACTCTGTATCCTTGTTCAGTCTCTGAAGTGGCAAAGACCCCCATGATACTGAGAAGAGTCCTTTATTATGTGTAATGCACAGAATTGATCTCTCAATGGAACTCATCCTGTCTTGGCTGGACTTTTGTAATGTAGTGTACATTGGCTCCTCAAGAGGGACTTACAAAAACGTCGAAGTACAAAAAACCAAGCTGCAAAACTGCCTTAATTTGAGGAAGACATGGCAATTCATTCCTGCATAGAGGAACTTAATTGGTTCTCTGTGGAACAAAGGATAAAATTAAAATCTCTGAGTAGAGTTTTAAAATCCTTCCAGGGAGAAGGTCCCTGATCAGTACTGGCAATCAGCTGAGATCACACAATGCAAATGTGTTTCGGTCCAACCAAAGACAAGGGAAAAAACATAGCAGAAACGACATTCGAACTAAGGACCCCCCGCTCTGAAATTGTCTGGGTCCTCCTCGATAGCCACCTTAATACCATTGAGAAAGGCTTTGAGAAACAACTTCTCCAGAGAGCCTTTAAACCATGTTCAGACTTCAGGAAGACTCCAATCCTCCCCGATTTTTGGACCGGAATAGGACATTTTATACAATTTAGGCTTTCTTTATTTCTTTCTCATCAATTGGTTAGCATGCAAACTTTCTCTTCCTTTCACTGAATCATTACTGCTATTTCATCTGCTAGTCTTGCACTGCAGAATGTCCCTGGCGACACATGTAGCTCAGTACAATTAAATAATAAATACATAAATAACTTGACGGTATACAATACACAACAAAGAGAGAATCGTGCTCATACAGGCATGAATCAGATCATAGACCTGGGAGCACATATCTTTCATTCTTTGAGGATGCTAAAATGAACACCGACAAGTTGGTGAACATTGAAAATATCTGAGCCCCAAAAACCCACTGTGGAGCAGCATAAACACTTTTGGAAGTAATCGTTCATATTTCTATCAATTGTACTTACAGACCACAACACCTGCTACTGCTAGCTGCATTAAATAGGACACTTATACTATGAGATGCTCTCAAGGTGTTGGCCATCTGGAGCCAATAGCAGAAGACCACAGTTCAGTTTAAAGGCAGGAAGGCTTGCAATATACTCTTTCTCATGTGAAATATGGTTCGACAAGCGTGAGGCCTGGATAGCAGTGCCCTTCTTTCATTAGATACTGCAAAAAGGACCCCATAGGAGCTCCTCAGGGTCTGAGATGATGAGTAAGAAATTGCGACTTAGAGAAATATGGCAGGGCTAAAGGTCTCCAAGATGACTAATCGAGAACTCTTGAATCAATCAACGTTCTTCACAGAGCACTAGGACCTTCTTACCCACATACTGGCAGCGCCTATGAAAAATCCTAATGACAACCCACCAGCAGCATGCTAGGTGCGTTGATGGGTGACTTTTCATTTGCAGATTTATATAGCGGAAACCCCAACCAAAGGTATTGGAGTGTTTTCCATGAGCACCAGTTACATTACACAAGGTCACTTTCATTTTATTTTTCTTTAGATTAAGGGCCAGATTTACTAACATTTCACACAACAGAGGGCAGCAAACAAAGTTGCTGTGCTGCTTTGCCAGAATGGAAGACAGCAGAAATGCACCATATTTAAGAAGATATGGTGCATTTCCCTGTTTACTAGCGCTGGCGCACTGTGTGCTGCTTAGCGCCAACACAGGAACCCTTGCCTGCATTACAGGCAGAATTGTATCCCTTCCTGCACAAAAACAATCCTTAGAGGCATTTTTCTCTTTCTATGCGTGCTGAGGAATTCAGCACGCCTAGAACAATGAAGCTATTTCTCCTCATTACTCCTGGTTCAAGGAGACATAGAATTTTGGCACAATGCCAGGTTTACTCACCTTAGTAAATCAGGGACTGCATCAAAATCCATCGGTGGATGCATAGGAACACCCAAGCTCCACCCATGGAACGCCTCTCCGACGCAAAGTAATGCAAGGCAGCGTTCTGTTGATTTACGGATGTTGAGCTGAGACTCGAAACTGGCACCCAGTTCCAAAGTCGGTTTGTAACAGAAGTGGTTTGCCATGCTGGAGTAAAGAACATTTCAACCATCCAGGTGTTAGCATGCATGAGCCAATGATGGTATGGGTGAGTGCTCAATTTCAGAAGCTGGAAATCACAGCTTTGCATAATTAGCACGTCATATTTTTTGAGAGCATGTGTGCAAAAATATGGAAAAGGTAAAGAGAGATATGTCTCAGTAGGTAATCAACAGGTAGCATAAATCCTGATCTATTTCTACAACACCATTTAGCCCACAAAGCCTTAAAGCAGTTAAAGTGCTGGGACTGGTGGTGAGTGCTACACAAGCTAAGGCTGCTGGTCACCATATCCATGTGTGAATTTGCATGCGCATCAGCAGTAATGGTTGTAAAGTGCAAACGACGGTAGGTAACCTCAGGAAGTCTTTCTAAGGCATGGATAAAAAAATGACAAATGCAGTGTAGGACATGAAGACAGAAGGCGAAAGGACATTGAAGGATGGTACAAATATATAAAACAGGTAATAAATTAGCATGTACAGATAGAAAACAAATCTACTCAATATCATAATCCAAAACATACTACTGGTTTGCAAAATATCCAGCGGTGTTGAATCATAGCTCAAACACGTAGCTGAGCAATGTAAAGAATAAAGTAAAACTGAAGAGATAAGAAATTCGAATGAGTCTTTATATTTTGCCTCATTTTAAGGACATTTAAGGGAAATTGGCACAGTAGGGACAAAGCAAAGAAAATGATGGCTGAAATACAGATGACTTCCCACTTACCAGCATCGAGTTTTATGCAGGAACACAGCCCATAAATGTATGTATGGGCAATTGTTTCAAATCCAAAAAGCAAGTAACACTCTACTAATGGAATTAACAACGTTCTTAAAGCTGATTATTATGGTTAGTCCAAGATGAAAGAAGATACATTTAGTCTATGGAGATCGTCAGTTGACGGAAATAGGTACAAATAGCATTTTACTTTAAACTTATAAACTGGCAATGCCATCTATATCATGTGATAAAAGATAATTTAACAAGCATTCCTGTGAAAATGAAGTCATGGAATATCTCAAGTGCATGCCACTTTTCATCAGGTCTGATTTGTTGCAGCAAAATGAAATACATAGTATTTCTTTCAGTAGAAAAAGTACACGAAGTATTACCAACTAGTGTAAAAGAAGCAAAGTAGCACATCCATACAATATTTAACAGGGCACCTCGGTGCTATTCTGCTTAATTTACTTTTCAATATACTAGTTCCCTTTTGCAGCAGCAAAAATCATTGTATGTCACAATACGTTTTGCTGCAAAGAGAAAAACACTGGCAGTGTTACGAAGTAATAGATCAAAATAAAACAAAATAGAACGCCCTTTCAATATAAAAGATGGTCACAAATAGCACATTTGTGTGGAATAACCAGGTAGTCTCCTGTAATGAGTTGGTTTCCATTATCTTGGAGGTACATGATCAGTAGCGGCTGGCAGGGAACCGCAGTGGAGGGGTGGGTGGGGGTCGCGGGGGACTGGCAGGAATTACAAAGTAAACAAAAAACACTTACCTCCTCGCCGCGTCTCTCCTCAGTCGTCTCTCCTACGTCGACCCTCGTCCTCTCTCCACCAGAACCAGGAAGCACACAGGCTCCCTCCTCTAAGCCAATCACAATGCTGCAATGCAGCATTATGGTTGGTCTGAGCGCCTTGGCTCGGTGCTCAGACGGGGAATGGGAGGGTGGGCATGTTCCCCACCAGGCTGTGTAATGCAGCATGGTGGGGAACATGCAAAGTGCGCAGGACTGCTTGGCCAGCCGAGAGGGCCGGCCAAGCAGTCCTGCGCACTTTGAAGTGCAGCAACCATTCCTCATCCCGGACGTCATGGGAGTCCCAGCCCAGCCCAACTTGGCCCAAAAAAATAATTATAATAACAGAAATAACTTCTGTGTTTTTCATTTTTTTCTACACTGCTCCGCGAGCTGGGTGGGTTTTACTCCTCCCCCTTAGCTGAGGAGCTGCCACTGTACATAATCAGAGCCAATGGTGCTTTACATTGACCTGAATATTGGTAGCACAGCAGAAAATTGAAAAGTGACAAGTATGAGTGGGGCATGGCAAATAAATAATTCACAAAGTATAGGGGCTGTGAGAAATTGGATTGATGTTTGAATGGGGTGTTGTTCAACAGCCACAAACCCTGTCAGAGTGAACCACAAAAGTCACTAAGTTAACCTGAGCTTAGCCCTCTGCTTACTTGGCACAAAAGCAGGCAAGCTTAACTTAGGGCAATGTGTAAAGTATTAATGCAGCATACAAACAAAAATAAAGTAAAAACACAACACAAGAAAAATCCCACACCAATTTAGAAAATTAAAGTATAGTTTAATGAATTATTTCACACCAAATCAACAAATATCCAATCAGTAAAACTGACTGGAGTTATGATTTTGTTAATTCAGAGTAAAAAATAGCTCCTGAAAGATCGAAGAGTGAACTATGGACATCTAGTCTTGCGAGATTGGGTAAAAATTGAAAAAAATGGCCAACCGCGATGGAGAAAGAGTCGGATAAAAAAAGTGGATAGGACTCGGTCAGTGCCTACCTTCAGACTTCAGAAAAAAGTTGCTTGAGAAGGTAAAGTTCAGCGGGGCAAGGCTGCAGGCAGTGTCCTAAGATAAGGTGTCATCTTTGGTGAGCCGATGGACGAAGTCGCAGTTAAAAATTCTTCCTTCGGACTTAGTCTCTTTTTTGGAAGTCAAAAATCTCCAGCGGGACAAAGCTGGAGGCTGTAGCTGATGAAAGATCCACAGGGCCGTATGCCCCTTTGGCAAAGGACTGTTGAACAGGATTTGCTGCTGCGGATAAGAAAGTAGGGGGAGCTGCCACGAAGTTAGGCCGACCGGTGATGCACTTTGGTTGATTAGACACGCAGGTTGGTCCCGGGCTCCTCTCCATTCTCAGAGCCATTTTTCACCAACAATTTTCCAAGTACCAAGTTTTGGATTTTGGCTATCTGGGCACATTTAACACTACTAGAGTCATGGACTGGAGAGGCACGACTTGGGGAGTTAGGACTCACTCAGGCTGGGTCCAAGTGCAAGTTCCAGATGGTTGGAGTCTTTACTGTCCCTGAGGCTCTGATCGGTAGGCCAGATAACTACCCCTTGTGAGTCACTATGCTAGTCCTGGATTCATGCAGTGGAACAGGGCTCAAACAGCTGGGCAGGCCTGTGAGGTCCAAGGTAGGCTTCAGGCAGCAAAGCAGTCTTGTGGAGTACACAGAAGGCCACATCAGCAAGCAGTCCTCTGAGAGACCATCTGCAGGTCCAGAATATGAACTGAAGAGTTTTGAAGGAAGGTGTGTCTGCCTCCCTGAACGATGCGTGGGCCCTCCCAGTGGACTGCTGCGACTCACTGGATCCCCTGCTCAGCTGCCCCCTCGGGCCCGGCAAATAGAGGAGCCTACTTGTCGATGTGGGCCACGGGCCATTCAGAGACGTCCTAACTGCCTGGCTGGCCGTGGCGGGAGCCTTTGGGTCTGTTGGAGTTCTGCGACCCCTCCTGGATACCATCCATCTCAGCGACGGTGCTGGCACTGTTGCCGGGTGTTCCTGCCACCCCCCAGTGCTCCGAAATATGCAGGGCCTGGGTGAGGCTTCCCGAACCGGGATCGTCCTTTGGGACCGGCAGCGCGCGCAAGGTAAATTGTTTTATTTATTTATTTACCTACTTTACTCCGTTTCGCCAAATGTCGGAGTCCACTATCCCCCCCACCCTGCCCCTTCCCCACCCTGGCCCACCGCCCCACAGCACTCCCTCTGTGAGCTGCCACTGCTAGGAAGCTCTACAGAATGGCCATTAAAGAAAGGAAGCACACACTGTTTCTCAAGGATTGGGAGCCATTAGAATTGGCTGCTACGCAAAATAGCTCCAAGGTATTCTGGGAAACAGTATATAGGCTTTCCTTACATGATACCCCCCTGAACCCTCTCTTATTATGTAATATATCAGGACAGGTTTGGGTGGAACATTTCACTAATATCTATGATTTAAAAAGGGATAGTGAGCTTGAGGGTGAATTGAAGCAGTTTTTGGGCCCCCATCCCCTTGCAATTTACAGTTCAGGAAACTGAAGCCGCCATACGAGTAAGTGTTGTTAGGAAGGCACCGGGCCCTGATGGGATCCCATGGATCTTTTTAAATGTAACCTTGACCTCTGGGGACCCCTTATCATGAATAACCCTGGGCGAAGTACTACGCTACGCTCGCGTAGTTTGCGAAGTTTGCGCTACTTCGCACTACGCGAATTGCACGTAGCACAGTGCAAACACTCGTAGCGTAGCGGTCATTTTTTGCTTGCTCGCGGTCCTCAACGTCAAGTTGGCGACCGCGAGCAAGCAAAATGACATCCCGGCGAGACTTTTTCCTCGTTCGCGATCAGCAACATCAAGTTGCCGATCGCGAGCGTGGAAAATAAACCTCCCGGCGAGATTCTCAACTCGGGGAGCTCAGGTTTCTCATTGCGAGTGGTCGCGTATGCTCGCGACCGCTCGCGATGAGAAACTACCAGTCCGCGTTGAGAAAGCTGCCCCTCGAGTAGAAATCTACTCGAGCGGCAGAAAACGACCGCTTGCACTGTGCAAGATGCGGTTAGCACTGATTGCACAGTGCGGACAGCATTTTGCACAGTGCACTACGCAGTTCGCGTAGCTACGCGTAGCTCGCGTAGTGCGAAGTGCACTTCGCGTAGCTACGCGTAGCGCTACTACGCGAACTACGCCCAGGGTTAATCATGAACATTTTTAATAACTCTCTGTGCCATAAGATCCCAGAGTCCTGTTCAATGTCTACAATTGTACCTATTTTTAAAAAAGGCAACAGGGGGTCACCAATTTCCCTGGCGGACAGTACTGTAAAAATACTGGGGAGGGCCATTTTTAATCAACTGCAGTTATGGGCTATAGCGAATAAAATCTTACATGTGCATCAGTATGGTTTTGGTTCTGGGCTAGGGACGGTGGACAAGTGCTTGAACTGACATCTGATAGTAAATAAATATACTGTCACCAAGCACTGCCCACTGTACCTGGCCTTTATGGACGTCTCCACCACCTTTGATAGTGAGAATAGAACTAAATTATGGCTGATACTATTCAAACTGGGGGTGGATGCTTCATTGGGTAATTTTCTGAATGGCCTCCACGAAAACTCGTGTTCTAGGTTTCAGTACAGACAGGCCAACAAACTCTCTGATTCCTTCCCTTTATCCAGTGGTGTGCATCAGGTGTGCACCCTTTATATCAACAATCTGAGTGATTCCTTAACAGATTTGACTGAAGACGTACCGAAAATTGCCAATTTAGCAATCCCTGCTTTGTTATACAGTGATGATGCAGTGTTGATGGGCAGAACACCTTGTGCCCTTCGGATTTTGTATTTTTTATGAGTACACTTGACATGAAAAAAATTTTGATAAATCACTCATAATGGCATGTGACCCAGGCAAGCCAGACCTGACATTATTAAATTTTGGCACAAAGCAGCTAAGCGCAGTAAAAAGCTTTTGTTATTTAAGCCTGTTTTTTTCATATTAGCAATTCCTGGCAGGCACAAGTAAACTCTGCATGTCAGAAACTTGAGAGGGCAGCGGGTTCGCTTCTTAACTTCGATAAGAGGGAGGGAAGGGCTACAATCTCCTCTTTCCTTAAACTTTACAAAATGCAATGTGTTCCTGCTGCCACCTACAGTGGGTTTGGGTATTTCATAACCCTGCTCCAATTTAAGCTGAAGAAAACAGAATTTGTAGAGGGTTGTTGAACCTGCCGTCCTCAAGTGCAAATGTAATCTTCCATTCTGAACTGAACTTAGGGTATATATTGGACAATATTAAACTGGCCCCCTTGATGCTCTGGGTCAGTGTGTGGAGTAAGAGGGAGACCAGCTTTAACAGGACTGTTAATGTTGATTGTCAGAAAATGGACGGTGGACTCTCCATACCATGGTTGAAATATGTACGTAATTCTTTGGGTGATATTGGTTTGTCAGAATTATTTAGCACATCTAATCTGATTAATAAGACCACTAAAAAAGTGGTGAAGGAGACATTTATAGAATAAATGATTTCTCAATGGTTCCAGGAGGCAGTTAATAAGAACGCCTTCCACTATTATTATTCTATGTTTGCAATGGGTGATACTCACCTGTACCTGAGGTTAGAATTAACCCAATGGGAAAGTTCACTCCCATTTAGATTTAGGTCAGGGATGGTCTGGCACTCCACATGCTTTTTATGAAACTGAATGTCTTTGGAGCAAGGAACTACACCCCTGTCCTTGTGACGGCAAAACGGATCAATCCCTACCTCATTTTATGTTTTTTTGTGACTTTTATCGACAACTTTTACAGCTATATGTTAAACCTTTACTGAGAAGACTAGCTATCCAGAAATGTAGGGCAGCGTCAATCCATCTTCAAATGTTAAATGGCTCAGACATTTGTTTCACTGTATGCGGCTATCTTAAGATGCCCATTATCAGTAGAAAGTCAATGGAGGGGAGGCTATATGTGCTCCTTTTGCTGATGTTGGTCCTGTATTACATTTTAAGATGAATTACTGTGTGTGCTGAAATACTGTGTTTGATGAATTACTGTGTTTTTAATGGTTATATTTATTGCAATGCACATAGATTGGTATTTTATGACAATGAATGTTTACTATTTTAACCTCTGCTTTTATGATCATTTTAAGATTGAATAAAGATTCAAAAAGTTGGTCTGAGGATCCTATTATTATTTCTGTTGCCTCCTTTAAGGTAGGAGAAATTCCTTTTGAATTGCTGGAAGTTTCCTGCTTCCTCTGACTTGGCTCCAAGCTGGGTGCATGAACAATGCAGGGGTAACAAGTCCTTTGTGTGAAGGCAGAGAAAAGCCTATTCAATTGCAAGTGGTGCTGTGCTCAGCTCCACCTCCCCAAACAGCCAGTTGATGGCCCATCCAGGCACACCAAATCCCACTATTTCGTGGCTGTTTGGAAGAAGTAAAGAATAAGGAATAAGCCAAACTACACCCAGTCACATAATGTAGGAACAAGCTACAGGCACCAAACAGGGCAGGAAAATGCCAACTTTCTAAAAGTGGTATTTTCAAAATTGTAACTTAAAATCCAACTTTACCATTAAAGATGGGTTTTAATAAAAAAAATTATGGGCTCTAAACATGAAATCCTTACCTGTTCTCAATCAACCTTTAGCTCTTATTAAATTTAATAACGCAACCCAATGTTATCCTGTGAGAGAAGTAGGCCTCACAGTAGTAAAAACAAAGTTACAATTTTTCACTACTAGGACATGTAAAACTTAAAAGCACATATCCACCCTTTTACTTACAATGCACTCTGGCCCATGGGCTACCCAGGGCCTACCTTAAGGGGACTTACATGAAATAAACGGGAGTTTAAAGCTTGGCAAGGGGGTAAAGTGCCAAATCGAATTGGCAGTTTAAAACTGCATTTAGGCTGCAATGACGAGAATAGGACATGTTTAAGGGGCTACTTTATTCAGTGGCACAATAAGTGCTGAATGCCTAATAATAGCATTTAATTTAGAGGCTCTGGTCATAAAGAATACCAGTTTAATATGGAATTATAAGTAAATTAAATATACCAATCAGGTGTAAGACAATTTAATCATTTATCAGGGTCTGAGTACAAGCATTTTAGCACTGGTTGGCAGAGTCCTAAAGCCAAGAATAACGAACTCAGGAAAAGAGGAGGGTGAAGGCAAAATGTTTGGGGGAAGACCACACTAAGGCTGACAGGTCTAACAGGGGTTATTCTTCTTTGTAATGGACAGAAGACAACACATAATTTGAAATCCCACTAGGCTTGCCCCCCACTTGCCCTTTAAAGGCAACATTGAACACTGATCAAAACATTGCTACGTTAACAAGGGATTTCATTAATGACTCCTAGAGCTAGTATGATGTACAGATCAACAAAATATGTTCTGGTGTTTTTCTTGATCATCCATCACAAAAACATCCTAGATGTGTCAAAGAGTGACACCACTTTTTGTCCAAAGACATTTACAGTAAGGAATTGAAATGCAAGTTTAGCAATAGAGTACCAGCCTTTTGATTAAGATTACTGGTCACATAAAAAGCTGTTTTGAATTAATCAAAAAGAATAAATTGAAAGGCTTATTTGTAGCACGAAGATAGTGGAAATTGGACTTTTGGCATAAAACATCATTTAGGACAGTGGGAATTAATCTGACAAATTTTCTGGGGGGCACTTCTAGGTGGTCCACGATTGGGATGTATAAATTCAACTTTGCCTAGTGCAGCCAGGGTTGTTTGGAGTTGTATTTAGTCACCAATACATAGGACAGCCAGGGCTTCCCCAATGAACATAGCATTTGGGGACTTGTTACTGCAGGGACAAAGTAACAATACATTTTCTGTCCAACTTTTAAATACCACACACCCTATCTTTTGCACTCCAAGGCCTACCTAGGGTTTTATCTATATTTAAATTTGAGGTCTTTTCATGGCAAAAAGGGTTATTTTGACAGATCCGACTCGAGGATTAAACTGCAGCAGTCAGGCTATGAAGCCATTGACCGGCGAGTGTGCAGCATTTAAGATGTGAGTAAGACTCAGGCGGGTCTTTAAAAACAGCCCCCCCACAGCTTGTAGGACACTACCGTGTATGTAACTAATACCATTTACCGTTCCTCTACGCAGTGTTAAACTACAGTCGCCCTCCCCTACCGTGAAAGCTCATGGAGCGCTAGAGCCTCCAAAAGAGAGTATGTATTATTCGAAATCGCATTGAGAATCACGCAAACATGAGAAGCATGGAATGCCTTTATTAACATCAGGCATTTTTGTACATATATATGTGTGTGTGTGTTTTTAAGATTTTTCAAGTGTTTTAAAGTGTTCTATACGTCTTCGTGTGTGTGGTAAAAATGAAAACAGTGACTAAAAATACCATTGGGCAGCACAGCACCCACTTTAACAGTATAAGTGTGGTGTGATGATCACTTTGAAAATATATCACGGTGATATTCACTGCCAACTACCTTGTTCCCCATGATGGTGATATGTGTATAATAATGCATTATTGTATCATTTTTTCAATTTTTTTCGCAGGTTAATTAAGATACCAACTACGTACGTTCTTTTGCATGCCGAATTGAGCATGTTCTGATGGTTAAACCATATTAGGTACATATTACATATAAATGATATGTGAGTGACATAGGGATCACGCACGGTCCTGAAGAGAAAGCCAAGGGGATTGGCTTTTGAAACATGTCGACCAAGTAGGAGGCTACTCATAACAGTAGACCACCTACGTTTCCCCAGTTTTTTAACGTTACCAGCTAGGGAAGTGAATAAAGTAAATTTTTTCCACTAGCCAGGCAACTTTTAATTATTGCACCACTATCTCCTTTTTCCCTATCACTCTAACTCTTGCACTACACATAGCCTTTTTCACTGTATTAAGTGCTCCCACATCTCTGTAGGTTGTAGCACGCCCCGCCCCGTAGAGGGACAGGAAGACCCCCATGATGAAGCATGACACTGAGGGATTCTTAGTGTGTTTGGGGTATTTTAAAAACACATAGTGTTTCCCATGGCAACTCTTTGGGTCAAACACTAACTATCCACCACTTTCATTAGAATTTCTTTACACAAGGAAGGATATATTGAATAATGGTAGAATCTCTTTGTTTAATTGTAGTTATATAGGAGGATGATTCTACTCTTATACCTCTCTACTCCCTCCTTTTGATTTTTTGGTTTTCAATCTCTACTGTTCCCCATGCAAGGAGTACTGGGGCAGCATAACTCAGACAACACAGGGTGGGTCTCAACTCAGGGTGGGCTTGCAGCCCTTGAACTCTGCAGCCTATTAGGTTGATAATTGGAAGCTGGGCCAAGATCCCCCCCACTTCCCACCTCATCAGACAGTTATGATCCTCTGCAACCCACCTGGGTAACTGCTAGCCTGTCCATCTCAGATGATCGATGCTCTAGGCCTGCAGGATAGAAGCTGATTGCACTCGGCAAAGTAGCCTCAGCCACCTAGAGATGTATAAGAAACTGTCTGATAATCAATCAATCAATCAGGGTTTGTAAAGTGCAACTACTCACCCGTGAGGGTCTCAAGGCGCTGGGGGGGTGGCTCCGTTGAGTGCTGGGGTCATCCGAAGAGCCAGGTCTGGAGGTCCTTCCTGAACTGGGACAGTGTGGGGGCTTGCCGGAGGTGGAGGGGGAGGTCGTTCCAGGCCTTGACTGCGAGGTAGGAGAAGAACTTTCCTCCTGTTCTGGTCCTGTAGGTGCGTGGGACGGTGGCTAGAGAGGTCGGCTGATCAGAGGTGCCTTTTGGGTGAGTGGAAGGAGAGGCGGTTGTTCAGGTATGATGGTTTGGTGTTGTGTAGGGCCTTGTATGCATGGGTGAGGAGCTTGAAGGTAGTTCTTCTTTCGAGTGGGAGCCAGTGGAGATCGCAGAGGTGTTGGGTGATGTGGCTGCAATGGGGGATGTTGAGGATCAGTCTGGCTGCGGCGTTCTGTACGGTCTGGGGTTTGTGACAGAGTTTCTTGTTGATTCCGGCGTAGAGCCATTTACCGTATTTTAGTCTGCTACTGATGATGGCGTGCGTGGCAGTTTTTCTGGATTAGGATGGGATTTATCTGAACATATTTCGATGTATGCGGAGGGTGTTGAAACAGGTCGAGGATACGGCATTGATCTGGCGGTTCATTGTGAGCGATGAGTCCAGTATGATGCTGAGGTTTTATGCATGATCCATTGGGGTGGGGGGATTTCCTAGTGCGGGGGGGCCACCAGGATTCGTCCCATGCAGAGGGGGTAGAGCCCAGGATGAGGACTTCTGTTTTCACAGAGTTGAGTTTCAGGCAGTTGTTCTTCATCCAGATGGCGACAACTTTCATCCCTTCTTGGAAGTTGTGTTTGGTGAAGTTGGGTTCGTTGGTGAGGGAGAGGATAAGCTGGGTGTTGTTGACGTAAGTGACGATGTTGAGCCCGTGGTTTCTGACGATGGTTGCGAGGGGGGCCATGTAGATGTTGAAGAGGGTGGGGCTGAGGCAGGAGTCCTGGGGCACTCCACAGTTAGTCTCTGTTGGTTCTGAGAGGTAGGGCAGGAGTTTGACTCGCTGGGTTCTGCCGGTGAGGAATGAGCATATCCAGTCGTGGCCCTTGTCACGGATGCCGGCATCGTGGAGTCTTGTGGCTAGGGTGCTGTGTCAGGCAGTGTCAAAAGCAGCCAAGAGGTCCAGAAGGATGGGAGGAGGGAGCGGATGTCGTCGGTGGCAGCGATTAGGGCGATCTCGGTGCTGTAGTTGCTGCAGAATCCGGTTTGGGGGATGTCCAGGACATTGTTAGAATCAATGAAGTTTTCCAGCTGGGTGTTGATGGCCTTTTCAATGACTTTGGCTGAAATTGGAAGCAGGGAGATGGGCCTGAAGTTTTTGAGGTCCGTCAGGTCGGTGGAGGGTTTCTTCAGGAGGGGGTTGACCTTAACGTGTTTCCAGTCATCGGGAAAAGTGGCGGTCTTGAGGAAGCAGTTGATGGTCTGACGTAGTTCGGGTGCGATGGCCGAGGGGGCTCTGTGGAAGATGTGGAGTGGGCAGGAGTCTGAGCGTGCACTGGAGTGGATGCTTTTCATGGTCCTCAAGGTGTCTTCTGCCATAAGTGAGGTGCAATTGAGCAGAGTTTGTTGGGTGGCGTCGCTTGGAGGGGGAGCAGGAGCAGTGTGGAGGTCATGGTTTTCGAAGTCGTCATAGATTATCTTGATCTTAAGGTGGAAGAAGGTGCTGAGTCTGTTGCAGAGGTCTTGGGAGGGTGGGACGTCTGTGGTTTCACTGCAGGGTTTAGCAGATTCCTTGATGATGGAGAAGAGGTCTTTGGTATTGTGGGCGTTGGTGAGGATTCTGCCTTGGATGGATTTCATCCTTGTGGATTTGATGAGATGGTGGCGTGCTGTGGTGGCTGCTTTGTAGGTGGCATGTGATTCTGGGGTTTTGTTGTTCCTCCATGTCTTTTCGAGCCTGGATTCTTGGAGCGCAGAGGTGTACCAACTTGCTTTCCTGATGTGTCTTCCAGTGGCTTTCTTGAGGGAGGCGAGTGTGTCAGCGCAGTTCATGATCCAGTGGTGGAGGTTGCGTGCTGTGGTGTTGGCGTCTGGCATAGTCAGAGGTGGGGTGCTGATGAGGGCAGGGGTGAGCTGGTCTTCAGTGAGTTTGTCCCACTTCTATGGGGGAGGCAGTGGGCGTTCTTGTGTACAGTGGGTTTTTTGAAGAAGAAGTGGATGCAGTGATGATCTGTCCAGAGGAGTTCCATGGTGTGTTTGTAGGAGATGCTGTTCACTTCAGCGAAGATGGGATCGAGTGTGTGTCCCACTTTGTGCATGGGTGCGGTGACTAGTTGCTTGAGTCCTATGTTGGCAAGGTTCTCTAGGAGGGAGGCAGTGTTTGGGTCATCGTGGTTGTCCAGGTGAAAGTTTAGGTCTCTGAGCAGGATGTAGTCTATGGAGGCGAGGGCGTGGGGTGCTAAGAGGATGGTGATGGCGTTGTTCCAGGTTTCTGTGAGGAAGGCGACATAGGGGGAATTGGTGTTGAGGAGATCCCAGATTTCTGTGGCATGCTTGTGTAGGGAGTGTATATTGAGGAGGATGCAGTTTAGTGGTTTGTGGGTGGTGAAGTCCAAGGAGCTGGGGGCTGCTGCTGGGGTATGGAGGTGGCTGAAGGTGCAGCAGCACTGTAGACAGGAGAGAGGGCCTTGAGTGTTGTTCGGTATCGAGAGCTGGCAGTTTTTGCTGCGTCTGGGGTTGAGAGCGTGGAGGGTGCTGGACTCGTGGTGGAGGGTTCCTGGCACTGGTCGTGGTCAGGTCACGGACGGGCGCAGACGGACTTGCATTTGGTATACCTTTGGTGTGCCAGTAGCTCGCCCGCTGTGCACAGCCGCCATTAAGTAGGGGTTGGGGGAGGGCAGTCAGCTGGGAGGCGGGAGCGGGTAGGACACACTGGAAGGGAGAGGGGGAGTGAGGGCAGCAGCGGCAGGGACAAAACTCAGGGAGTGTGAGGGAAAAGAGAGAAAAGAGAGAGAAAAGAGAAAAAAGAGAGAAAACAGAGCAAAGAGAGAAAATAGAAAAAGAGAGCAGAGAGAAAAAAGGGAAAAAAATAAAAGAGGGCACAGAGAAAAAAGCCAAGAGAGGCAGAACAGCAGAAGAGCAGAGTGCTCTCCCACTGGACCACCAGGGATGAGGCACAGGCTAGAGCCTGCGAGTGGAGGAGATCCTTGAACACCCTGTAACCGAGCTCAGGGGGCTGCACTCAGTGGTGGAGCTGCGCGAGGGAGACAAGTCACACTGACCAGGTCAGTGGTCTAGCTCTTCTTGCCGCGCTGTGACAGTCATTAAGTAGGGGTCAGGGGGAGGTCGGTCACCTGGGAGGTGGGAAGGACACACTGGAGTGGGAGGGGCTGAGGGGGAGCTGGGGCAGGGACAAAACTCAGGGAGCGCGAGGGAAAAGAGAGAAGAGAGAAGAGAGAAAAGAGAAACAAGAGAGAAAGTAGAGCAGAGAGAGCAAAGAGAGAAAAGAGAAAAAGATAGCAGAGAGAAAAAGAGAAAAAAGAGAAAAGAGGGCACAGAGAAAATGCCAAGAGAGGCAGAACAGCAGAAGAGCAGAGTGCTCTCCCACTGGACCACCAGGGATGAGGCGCAGGCAGGAGCCTGCGGGTGGAGGAGGGTCTCAAACACCCTGTAACTGAGCTCAGGGGTCTCAGGGTGCAGCACTTAGTGGTGGAGCTTTGCGGGGGGAGAGCAGTCACATTGACCAGGTCAGTGGTCTAGCTACTGATATACACTGGATCATACATAGCCCACTAGAGACTCTTTTACTATTGATGTTTACTAGCCTAGGTTTATATTGATATCCTACCTGTTCTGTTTCTGTAACCATTTGAAGCCTTGTTCCTGTTTATATGACTATCCCATTACCCAAAAGTCTGTGTGATATCCACTGACTTCAGACAGAACCATTCACTTTGCTTTCTATATGTTTCAGGCAAGCATAAGAGATCTATATCCTAACCTCCTCCAGAAGACCTGCTCCCAGACCAACCCCCTCTTGGTGACCCATCTCTCTCTTTACACCCTATCATGGCCTCACATAGCCATCCCTTGGAAAGGATTGGTCCTAACTCCTTCATATTAAATTCCCACCAAATCGTTCCAAACATTCAGTGAAAAACTGCAATCCAAGCTCCTCAAAGAGCAACCAGAAACACGAATAACAGAAATCTATAATGCTACACATAAAGGGCTCATAACAGACCTCATCTTCTACTCTAAAAAACCTGCTAAATGGAGAGCTAATTTCCTACAGAACCTACATGTTACAAATGCCATCAATATCCCATATGGATCCAAACTCACCATATCCCCGTCAGAAAAGTTTGGCGGCGAACTGTTGATAACCATCTATAAAAAAGGAAACATCTTTATTCAAGCCACAGAACGCAATCTTTCCATTTTTGACTGTCACATCCCCACCCTCCTCACCACCCTATTCTCTATCCTCAAACCCACTGCCCCTCTCATCAGCGCTACATTTTCCCTCTCTTCTTCTCCCCACACAACAGAACCCGCTACCCTCCAGCCCCACAGGTCATACCCCACCTCACCCAGCCCTCACCCTCACTCCCCAATTCCGCTAAATAGTGCATCACCTTACACAATCCACATTCCCCTCCTTTAAGCTACATAACCCATACACAAACAACCCAAACAACCATACTGGATTCTCTCTCTCACAACATCAGACTAAACCCAAACTCAACCCCCACCCTAGCCTACGACAACCACCAATCCACCCCACCCTCTCCCCCTGAGCCAACCACAGCCCAAAAGATCTCCTCAATCACTTGCCTGGAACATAAAATGAATGCCATACTAGACAAAATCACCTCATTACGTAAGGACCTCAAGTCGAACCCCAGCTCACATCCTAATATGTTTACCAAAATCCCACCCTCTGTCACCTCACACTCTACTCCCTGGCTAACTATCCCTCTCAAACAGTACCATCTCAAACCTAGACGTGCTACACCTGTAATGTCACATAATGAAGTGGAAGCTCTGATCAATTCCTATGCCAATGCCATCAGCTAATCCTCCTAACCCAAAATCCCGGTCATACTCAGTACGAGCAGGATCCCTATCATCAAGCGCCCTCCCAGACCACCAACCCAACTCACCTCCAACCAACTCACACAATCTGAACCGAAAGCAACAACCATATTAAATTGCAAGCTTCTAAATCAGCCCTCTCTAGCTCATCTCTATCTCCTCTGAACAGAACACCTAAAATATAAAAAGCTTATCTAAGGAGAAAAATCTGCTTTTGTCAGAACCCAACTCGACCACTCAAGAAACTGTTGTAAAATCCTCTTTGAGCTCATCAAAAACCAAACATCTTCCATTCCTCAACATCCTATAGAGGTCTACATTAAACAAACATTGAACTCTCGTTGCACCCCCTTCTCCTCACACCAAAGACCCCACCTGCATACCCTCTCAGCAACTGATGATGATCTATACAATTCCACCACCTCAGAATAACAGAACTACAACATCAATCACCTTCATCCAAAAAACAATGCAACCAGTTTTGAATTTGATGATATATCTGAAAAGGAAGTCTGGGATATACTATCTTCCATGAAGCCAACCTCTCTGACCTCTCCGCTCCTCCCATGTCAAAAATCTCTGACACATCATAGCTTTAACCTGGACAAATATCATCAACTCCTTTCTATCCAGAGACTCCATGTCGGCCTTTCTTAAACTTGGCCAAATCACCCCACTCATTAAGAAGCCTGACGCCAACGCCAATTACCTCAATAATTGCCAACCAATTACTAACCCCCTCTACTTTCTAAAACCATCAAAAAATTTGTCCTCTCTCAAGTAAACAACCACATTGAGAAATTCAACTTACACAATACATACCAATCTGGATTTAGGAAAGGCTGCAGTACAGAAACTGCAGTCCTGAATATCACTGATGTCCCTACACAGATACATTGACGAGGGGGATGCCGGTCTACTAATCCTCCTGGACCTCTCAGTGGCCTTTGATACCATCAACCACAAAAATCTTCTCAACACCCTCCCACAATGGGCTGGTATCAGTGGTACCATTCTACAATGGTTCTCATCACACCTGAATGAAAGATTTAACCTAATCAAACTAAATAAGTTCACATCAACAGCAACATCAGTCAACCAAGGAGTCCCCCAATTCTCAATCCTTTCCCTTGCCGTCTTCAACCTCTACATGAAACCTCTTACACTGATTCTGAAACAAGCCAGGATTGCCTACCATCTATATGCAAATGACACCCAAATCTATATCAAAATTGCTTCACTTGAAGACATCCAACACCTCAACAACACTCTCTCCTTGATAGACACCTGGCTCAACAACAACCATCTAAAATTAAACCCCCAAAAACTGAATTACTCCTCATCCAGCCAAAAATAAAAGCCTACCCTTTCCACCACTGGCTTGACAGGTAAACTGCACTAAACTGTGAACTATCCACATCCAACTCTGTCAAATCTTTTGGGATTACCATTAACAAAAGCCTGACTATGAAAGAACACATCAACGCCTCAGCAAAAATGTCCTTCTTCACCCAAAAACACATAAAAAAATTCAAACCATTTATCCTCTCCAAAGACCAAAAGACAGTAATTCAAACCCTTGTCCTCTCCAAGCTGGACTACGACAATGCAATGATTACTGGCACCCAAAAAATCCTCCTTCTGCCAATGAAGTCCAGACAACAATGCAGCGGCTAGACTGATCTCTGTAGAGACTCCCACTATCAATAAAATCAACTGGTTACCTATTAAAGCGAAAGGAATTTTCAAAACAGCCTGCACTACACACAGAGTTCTCTACTCTGGAAATCCAATCAACTTGGCCGACAGACTCACAAAAGCAGGCCAGAAAAGACCTTTACAAAGCTCCAACACTCTTCTCCTCATTCTCCCCAAATTCAAGGCAACCAAATCTCTCACTCGATCCTTCTCTGGAAATGCCACTAGAATTTGGAATCCCCTTCCTAAGGAACTGCATGACAACCAATCCTACCTTCAATTCCATTCAAAACAAGCTTTATTCGATTTAATAAATAAATCATAAAAGCACATCAATATATTTCAGCATAAAAAACAAATTCAACCAGGGTCAGTTCAAAAGGACAGTAATGCCGACTTTAATTCAATATACAATCATCAATACAAAATAGGCATCGATATCATGTGGTCCTCAATATATAAAAACTATGAGCAAATATGCATAAAAGGTGCCAATAACTAAAAGCAATGAATTACATAATGCATCTACCCACCCTTATCCATACCGCTTTCTAATTACAATGGCACCTAAAATAAAGTTTAAAACCGCAGAGCAAATATTAATAGACTCCAGAGAAAACAGGTAGTTGAAACCTTCTATATAAGAACAGGGGCATAGTGCCCTCAGCAGTGGAGATAGAAATGTGACTCTCACTGTCTTATCCAAAGGACAGAACAAAACAAAATGTATGGTACTTTGTTTAGTCATATTGTTACATGGACATAACGTAAGGTTATTAGACCAGCTGCTTTGCTGCAGGAAAGCTATCAAAAAGTGCACCAAGGACAAGCAAAATTTAGTAAAGTAGAATTTATATTGCTGATTCCTTGTAAAAACCAATTAAAATTGAGATTGGGTTGTCACGGCTCTGATATTTAAATGAGTCACTGATCTCTGCTGGTTCAGGACCTGCAGATCAGGTGAGCTAGACCATGAGATATATGAATCCGTAATCATGGATTTTGCTTGGTGGGGCATTGTTACGGGATTATTTAAAAAATCAATTAGACCCAGATCTTGAAAGGTATGTTTCAAACATCTAAACCATGGGATACTATCAATGTTAGAGAGGGAGAGACAATCTCGAATAATGGATCTTGTTCAATCCAGTTCGGGGGTGATCCAAAACTTTGCCCATAGCAACAAAGGAGCAAGAGCAAGTCTAGCCTCAATTTGTTCCAAACGCAATTCAGAATGGCAAAAGAGAATTGATGCACTTTTGGGTACCATCACTAGTCTTCTAATAAAATTACTCTCTACTACCTGGAGCTTAGACCAATTACTATAACCCCAAACATGTAATGTAAAATCTAATGTAAAAGGAGCTTGTATAGCGCAACTGCTACTCCATAGAGTGTCCTGGCCATCTGCACTGACAGGTGTGGGACAGAGGAGAGGACAATGGAAGTTAATTGTTTAAGAAGAGCCACGTTTTTAGCCTCTTCCTAAACAGAGTGGTGGGTGTAAGACGTCTTAGTTTCAGCTGATGTTTATTCCATAGAGATGGGCCGAAAAAGAAAAAGACCTGCCTCCCATTCTGGATTTATGATTCCGTGGAATTTTGACCAGAAAGAGGTTTTCTGAGCGCCGATTTATAGGGGGGATGTAGAGGCACATTCTTGTTTTCAAGTATCTAGGCCCTACTCCATGCAGTGCTCTATGGATTAACAATGAGGTTTTAAAGATAATCCTTTTCCTTACGGGGAGCCAGTGCAATTTTCTGAGAGCTGAGGACACGTGTGTTCGTAAGGGAAGGCTAAGCACCATGCGGGTGGCCGCAATCTGGACTACCTGTAGCCTATTAGTCAGATAGTTGGGTAAGCCTAGGTATAGTGCATTTCCATAGTTCAGTCGAGATGTAATCAGGGCCTGGACCACCAGTTTCTTAGCAGACAGTGACAGAAAGTGCAGAATCGTCCTTAGCATCCATAACATGCCAAAACAAGTCCCTACTACTGCGTTGACTTGTGGAAGAAAAGGGAGTTCCCCATCAAATTTAATGCCTTAATTTTTAATAGCATTGGTGTGGATAGATAGGGGAGAGGCATCCTTGGGTCAGAAAGACTTCCTGAGCATTTTTGATCTTAAACCGAAGAAATGAATCTCAGTCTGTCCTGCATCAACACCGTACGAGGCAATCAAGAGACATTTTGCTATATAACGAGTCAATAACTCCTTAGCTGGCTTCTGACCCAATAGGGCAGTGAATCAAACAAAAAATGCCTCCACTACTCTAGAAGATTGCAGGGCTCTTTTAGAGTAAGTATAAAGTCCCATGAAAGCTGAGAGTTGAAGACAATTCCAGATAGGATTTTTTTTTACTTTTTCAATTATATTTCCCTGAACCGCAAATGCTCTAGGCTTTGTTCTTTTAGGGCCACAGACCATGACATACCATTTTTTGTTATTAACTTTTAGATCCAGTAATGTCATAAAGCCAACAAATGTATCAAGGGATTTCTGTAGGCTATTTGCAGTCCTAGCAATGAGGACAGCATTGTCTGCATATAAGAGTGCTAGGATGCAATCACAGCCAATCTTAGGGCAATCAAAGCTATCCTGCCTTCATTTCAGGAAAAACTTAAAACTGTCTCCTCTCAATAAGTTCCGAAACCCACCCACCTGAACTACCTTGTCTGACCTACCAAATACCACGTCAAATAAACACACTGCTCACTCGGATCTCTAAACTCGCCCCCCGATACCCCACCCCCACCATTTACTATTTAACTTATGCTACCCTCCTGTCTTTATCTCCTGTAAAGGAGACCTGTTTACCTCCTTCCTGCCTTTTATTGTATGACTTTTCCCCTCCCATTTCTGCTACTCCTCCTGTAAAGGATGTAAACAATGTTTATGTAATCCTTGAAAAGCCTTATTCAATTTGACTTTTTTTTCCATCCCACTTTTGGTAAAGCTCCTGTAATCCATGTATATATAATTCTTGCAAAGTGCTCTGATGCCCTCGGGTCAATTTTGCGCTATATCAAACTCAAAAATGAATATTTATATATATATTTAAAAATCAAATTACCTACTGGCGAACACCAGTAGGTAGTTATAGTTAAGAACATGTTTCCATAGAAAAAGCATTTTTTTACATGCCTATATCTTTTGGGCCGTTAGATGAATCTTCAGGAAAGTTTGAAAAAAAATTGTGCCATTGATTCTAGTTGTGCATGGAAAGTTTTGTGGTGATCCATCAAGCCGGGCCAAGAAAAAGAGGGGGTCAAAAAGTGTGTTTCCCATGTTAATTTCCATAGGGACTTTGGACACGACAACAGCCTGAACAGCTGGACGGAATTACACCAAATTTGGCAGAAAGCTAGCTCTTGGTCCAGAAAGAGTGCATTTTATTATTTGGTTTAAATCCATTCAGTAGTTTTAGAGACATTTAAAGAAATCCGAATTTGTATATCAAAGGACGGGAAGGCTCTGTGAACCCTCCCAATTTCATGCTGAGATCTGATTGGCTGCCAACACTTCAACCAGGAAGTGTTGGCAGCCATCTTGGGACTACCCAAACACTTAGCTCTAGAGTAGACGTTATTTTTAAAAAATGTTCTCAGAAAATCATGGTGGATCTGTGAATCTGGAAAAAATGTACAAAATAAAACAAGCACGTGCTTGTTTTTAAAAAAGCCCCCAGGTGGGCCAGGTCCCATGGCATACCTTATAATACATTTTGGAGAGGGGAGCGCACATGGCCCCCCTCCCCTTGGCCAGTCTTGGCCCTAGGGAATGCCACCTCCCCGGGGATGGTGGAGATTTACATAGAAAAGTAAGAGGGCCGTTTGGCCCTCCTCCTGAGGCTGCAAGAGCCAAGGGGACCACCACCTCTATGGGGCTTTATGAAAAAAGAGGATGGGCCACGTGGACCCCCTCTATTGGCCGCAAGGCCCCCAGGACCACCACCTTTCCAGCACCAATGTCAGTATTGAAAGGGGACAGGCCGTGTGCCCCCCTCCCAGTCTATCTACGGCCCTGGGGAACACCACCTCCCCGGGGCTTTCTTTATTTTTTACAACCCAGGCTGTTCTCAGCCCCGGGGACAACCACCTCCCCAGGACAGGCCCTTGAAATTGAAAGAAGGAGGGCCACGTTGCCCCCCTCCTAGAGCCATTTATGGCCCCATGGACAAACACCCCTCAGAGCTGGCTCCTGCTATGTCCCGGGGTGCCCGACCCCAAGACATAGCTGTTACCTTTTACCAGCTCCCTCCAAGCAAAATAAAACACTCCTCTTCTAGCAAGCAGGAGCTATCAAAGAGCTCCCGCTTGCTGGAAGTGGAGGTTTCCTCTCTTTCCCTGCCCACAGACATGCGGACAGAGAAAGACATGAAACTATTGCTCCTGCATGCAGGGAGCTGCATTTCCAGCAGCTCCCTGTGTGCAGCAATGCTGGCTCCGGTATGAGGTGGGTAGATGGCTGGGACTGCGGGGGCCTTGAGGTTTCCCCCATGGTTCCAAAGACCACTGGGTGTCCTGGGTGAGGTCCAGGGCACCCAGGGAGTCATGGCTGGGCCCCTGGGATTGGGGTCCCAAGGGTCAAAATTGGCCCAGGGAGGGAGGCTGTGCCCCCCTTCCCCACTGTATTGTGGCTGGGCCCTGGGGATGGTGTCCCTAATCAAATAATTGGATACATCTCCCCGTCCACCTTAGTTGTATGCAAAGGTCTTCCTGCCTTTTGCCAAGATGATGGACAACTTACCAAAAGTCCCCCCGCTCTTTTCCAACTGATTTTGGTGATGCATTCTTGATGCCAAGAAATATGTGGACATCTCCACAAAACAAAGAAGCACTTAGTTCATATAGATAAGAGAAAGTACTGTTGTTTGGTGGAGATTTACCTCTTTGTAATCATGTTGTCCTCTCTATGGGGAGATTCATGTTATCACGGATTTCTGGATAAAGATGCAGAAGGAACAATCAAATTGCCAAACACACACAAGGTCACTGGAGACATTTCCTTGTGGCCCATTACACAGATGTAATGTTGAATACACACTTGACATTTACTCAAGGAGGTAGCAGTTACTAATTAATCAGTACTCCCCTTGAGTAGATAATTTGTGCAATACTGTTGACTCTTGTTGGATAAAAAGGCAGGCACAGTTTTTTTGTGGCCGAGTCATTCACACAGCTATTGGCATAGCCACACAGACACTTAGACACCCACTCACACACTCAGGCACTTAAACACTCAATGATAGACCCACTCAGACACTTACACACCCACTGACAGATGCACTCAGACACTCACTCAGACACTCATGCACCCACTGACAGACCCATAAGTCACTCACAGACCCATTCAGACACTCATTCACCCACTCACAGACCGATATATCCTCTCACACAGGCACTCCCAGACCCACTCAGAGACTCACACACCCACTCACAGACCCACTCAGAGACTAACACACCCACTCAAGACCCACTCAGACACTCATGTATGTACTCAAACACCGAGTGACACACTTATGCAGCCACTCCCAGACCCATACAGAAACTAACACACCCACTCACACACCCATCGAGACACTCACACACTCCCTCACATACGCACTGAGACACTCATGCACTCACTCACACACTCACTCTCAAATATTAGAGGTTACAGTCAGGAATTAATATTAAAAACATCTTAGAAATTCACTTAAAAAACAAAGGTTACAGGTATGTTATAATTTGGTAAAAAATTTGAAAATGTTGAAAATTCACTGAAAAACAAAGGTTACAGGGACGTTATAGTTATGCTCATATCTCACTTGTACAAAGCTATGAAAACTCAGCAGTTATAGTTACATGAGCTAACTATAACTTACGCCCCTCTATGCACTGCTTTTGACCTCACATATTACATCACTCATGACATGGTCAGTGATATCACTGATGACATCATCCACTGATGGTGAGTGTTTACCATATATACTAAGGTACTGCAAAAGTTAGATTACTATACTTTGGGGTATATTCACAAGAACGTGTGATAACTACCGCAAGAGTAGCGTAACGCAACTTTCAATATCGCAGCCTATCGCAGGAAAATAACCCTGTGTCAACGTGGAATTCACAACAAGGCGGTAGCATGCGATAGTCTGCCTAAACCGCGGACAATGTCTGCGATACAACCACCACGATGGAGATAAAAACACAAACCACAACACCAAAAAACACGCGATGGGCCAAAGCGCGATGAGGAATCAGTGACAAGCAGCGCCAGGCCTGCAACACACACCTGGCAGGCGTCAAAAATCCCCATAAAAGTAGAAAAAACACCCACACACAAACTGACCAACACACAAGCACCATGGAGGCAGCCGGAGCAGGTGCAGAGGACGAGCGCAACCCCACAAGCACCATGGAGGCAGCCGGAGCAGGCGCAGAGGACGAGCGCAACCCCACAAGCACCCCGGACGACCAGCCTGGGACCTCGGGGACAGGGAAGGGCAAGGACAAGAAGACGAGGAAGACCAAGTTCAGTCCGCAGGCGAACAGGATCATAGTCACGGAGGTGATGGGACACCATCAACAACTCTTCATCACCTCCAACATGTCATTGGGCACCAAAACTGGAATATGGCGTGACATCGTCGACAAGGTGAATGCCGTCGGAGAGCACAAGCGGACAATGGACGAGGTCAAGAGGCGATGGAATGACATCAAGCGGAAGACCAAGGAGAAACTCTCCGTCAACCTGTAGGCAGCAACGCAGACCGGAGGTGGGGGCCCAGCACCACAGCTGGAGCTGGATGACATGGAGGAGCGGGTGTCAACAGTCATCAGTGTGGAGACTGTGGCCGGAGTTGGGGGACCGGACACTGCTCGACAGGACACAACACAACCGCAACAGGGTGAGTGACCACCAGGTACTGGGGGGACGGGGGGAGATGGCCACAATGGCACACATGCACAAGCAAGCAGGGCACAGTGCACACCAATAATGACTCTGGGTCCTCGCCCAGACCCACAGACTGTCACAATGTACAATGCCATGCTGTCTGAATGTCAACCTGTACCATGCGGCTACATACATGTGGACACATTGTAATATACCATCTCCCCTTCACATCGCAGGGGCATCGTCAACACCTACTGCAGAGCAGTCACAGCTGCTCTTCACTGATGACGAGGAGGAGGACAACACCAGCATCGACACCCAAACCATCCAAGACCTCATTGACCTCATCCGCAACTCACCTCCAGGATCAGGGCAGCCCAGCTACATCCATGAGACCCCACCCACAACCCAAACCACCCAGCAGGAGGCACCCACAGCCCCGGCACCCTCCCAAGTCCCCCAGGAACAACAAATGGCCTTCCAACGCCATGTGCTGGAGTGCCAGAGGGAGACGGCTAAGCAGGTGCAGGTGAGGTTAGAGCTCATGGCTATCAAACTGGACGCCATCCTTGGGTGTCTATGTCCGCCCCATGGACTCCAGTGAGCCCTGACTGACATCCCTGGAGTCATGACATGGAGGGAAGAATACCTGTCTGCTCAGAGTGGCCCCAGCGATGCCAGCCGTGAGCTGGCACACATGCAGAGGCTCATGGAGGACATGGTGCGGATGGAGGCGGAAAGGATGGCAGCCACCGCTGCACATCAGCGAAATGTAGCTGGGATCTACCGTGCCCTGCATGTCCTCATCATGGCATTGCTGCCACAAGGCGTGGCAATGATGAATGCTGCTGCCCCCACACCATCCACATCTCCGCCCCCTGGTGTGTCAGTGCCTCCCAGTGTGGCAGGCATATCCACTCCGGCACCTGATGTGTCACTGCCACACAGTGCGGCCGACAATCCTCCTCTGGCCCCTGATGTGTCAGTGACACACAGTGCTGCAGCCGGTACTGCAACACCCACAGGTGGGGCAGGGCACACACCCGGGGACGAGGACGTGGATGGGACTGTGGTCAGGAGGGCCAGGCACTAGCATCCATTTCCGCCACCTTGCCTGTTTCTGCTTGGTGCCGCACATGGCCTCAAGACCTACCACTAACCCCCGATACACTCCGATGCACTCACCTTGGACAGTGACATGGACTGCCACATCCTGTTTGACGATCAATGACACGGCGGACAGACTGCGGACTGTACCCTTCCTCTTCCGCAGTACAGGTCATCCCCGGATGGACACTGGCTGGCCCTCCACGGGCCCATATTGTGTAGTGTGCTCGGCATTGCCCTGTACCGCTCCAGCTGCATGACTGCACTGGATGTGCAAATAAACATCCAGTGACGCACTGCTGTGTAATGTCTTACGTCATTCATGTATGGATGTGTGGATGAATGTGGGGACAGTGCCTTCCCTTGCGTCAATGATGTTCATCCTGTGGGATGCCAGTCAGAGGGTGCGACATTGCATTTTGTGTACCTGGTTCCGTGAACACTACAACAGGGACACACGCATCAGTCACTTCCTTGTCCGGACATGGACTGGACCACGCCCAGAGCCCACGAGTCATTGTTGCAAGCCCTGCGCTGGTCGGGTGTACGGCAGGCCAGACCACTCCGCTAACGCCCCGAGGGGGGGCCTTCATTGCTACCCGTCGCAGCTGTACTTGCTGGTGGTGTGCAGGTCACTGGTCTAGTTGTCAGCATGTCACAGCCACTCCCTGAGGGCAGGTTTTCACACACACCACACCCATCCGGCACAGGCGTCACAGGCCATTTGACTCCGCCAACATAAGGGGCCGACGACGTCACATTCCCCTCTTCCGGTGGTGACTGGATGACGGCCGCTCCACGGTTCTCACTCATGTAGGGCCCATGAGTTGTTGCGCACAGGGTTAGTGGCATCCGAGGCCTTGCGGACGGCACAGGCACCACGGGACGGTGACTTTGGGTGCACTGTGTCAGTGGCACCTTGAGCTGCTGAGCGGGTGTGCAGCCTGTGATGATGCCCCATCCCAGCGGTCCGGACAGCTCAGGTTTTGTGTGCCCTGCTGGACCGCAGTGTAGGCCAGAGCCAGCGGGCAGCGCAGGCCTACCGCCACGTGGCATCGCTTCCGGGATCCCAGAGTTGGTGGCACCCATTGGGCTGAGTGGGTGTGCAGCCTGCGATGGTGCCGGGTGCACTGGTATGTCCTTTGCCATGGAGTAACAAGACCCAGCACCAAACAGGAGACCTGGTGGCCTGCGGAGCGGGGCTGCATGATGTGGAGGGTGCCATGTCCGCGGGCCCCGGGCTTGTGGCTTGCAGCGGCACGTGGTGGGACCTCCTGTCTATGTGCCGGTGGCGGAAGGTGAGCATTGAGGCCTGGGTGTGCATGGGCAGGCATGCTCCGATGGGCGGTGGGAGAGGTTGGGGTGCCTCTGCCTGGGTGTGCATGGGCGGGCAGGCGATGTTGTCTTGTGCAAGTGTGTGTACTGTGCCAGTCATGTATCTGGGCTCTGTTTCAGCTGACGGCTCTGAATCAGATGTGTGACCTGGTGAACTGCACTACATACCGGCATGTGGTTGGAGACACACCAGTGGCAGCAGGTGAGCAGTGTGGCCTGGGTGCGCAGGGGCGGCACACTCTCTCTCTCTCCCTCTCTTCCTCTCTCTCTCCTCTTCTCTCTCTCTCTCTCTCTCTCTCCCTCTCTTCCTCTCTCTCTCTTCTCTCTCTCCCTCTCTTCCTCTCTCTCTCCTCTCTCTCTCCTCCCACTCTTCTGCTCTCTCTCCTTCGCTCTCTCTCTGTCCTCTGATGTGCGCAGGACACACCTTCTCATCATGTTTTTTGTCTTACAGGCTGTGACCTATGTATTGTCCCAAGGGGAGCGGCCATGTGTCTTCATTTCATTTTGTTGTTCATTTTAATAAAGTTTAATTTGTTGCTTCGAAAGTGAATGTGTGCTGGTCATTTCTGTGACGACACATCCATGTCACCAGTTGTGATTGTGCGGCATCAAGCGGAATATTTTGTACATGTTTAGGTGTGGCTGATTTGGCATGTCTTTGGTTGGGGGGGTGCCAGGGAGGGGTGGTCCTGGGGGTGGTGGCGGTGGGTGTTGTGGCCCTCTTGGGTGTCCGGGCCGCATGATGGGTGGCTCCATGGCATCTGTTGCCCTTCCGATGTAGCCCTGGGCTGTGCTCCCTTTTGGTTTGCAGGCTGCCGTCCGACTTTACACCAGGTCAGAGCAGGTGTAGATTTCCTAGTGCTAATGCGCCTTATCGCCTGTTTTGTGTTTTTATCGCGGATGTGGCTGGTCGTTGTGAATGTTGAGGTGTGCTGTTGTCTCAGCTTTTGTCACGGGAACGCCTACTCTGCATCTCATTAACGATATTTGCGGGGGTCCTCTGTGGCGATGTTTTTTGCGGCTGCTATCACGGGTAAACTGGTGCTGTGGGCTGTTACCACCGGCTTGTGAATGGGGAGGTAAATTTATCACGACTTTGGCTGAGATAAAGTGCTGTTAATTTGGCGATAGCTCCTTGTGAATATGCCCCTTTGTGTACTACTAATGAGTGATAATATTGTCAACATATATTATGTGGGTGGCTAAGTGACTGTGTGTATCCATGTGTGAGTGGATGTCTGAGATGCTGACTAGCTGCATTAGTGAGTGAGTTGGTGTGTGAGTGGCTATATGGGTGAGTAAGTGGCTGTGAGAATAGCTGTATGGGTGAGTGAGTGAGTATTTATGTGAGTGGCTCTATGGTATTGGTGAGTGAGTGGGTGTATGAGTGACTGTATGGGTGAGTGAGTGGCTGTGTGAGGGGCAGTAGGATCTGTGAGTTGATATGTGAGTGGCTGTATCAGCGACTAAGTGGCTATGTGAGTGGCTATATAGGTGAGTGACTATGTGTGTATGTGGCAGAATGGGTGACTGTGTGGCTTTTTGAGTGGGTATTTGATTAACTAATTGGTTTCTGAGTAGCTGTATTGCAGAGTGTGTCTTTGTGAGTGGGTGTATGGGTGAGTGAGAGACTCTGTTGAGAGGCTGCATGTGTGAGTGACTGGTGTGCGAGTGGTTGTATGGGTGAATAAGTGGGTGTGTATGTAGGTGTGTGGATGAGTGAGTGGCTGTGTGAGTGACACATGGGTGATGAGTGGCTATGTGAGTAGGTGTATGAGAAGTGATTGGCTGTAAGGGTGAGTGCATGAGTTTGTGAGTGTCTGTATGGTTCAGTGAGTAGGTGTGTCAGTGGTTGTACGGGTGTTTGAGTAGGTATATGAGATATGTGGGTGTGTGAGTGGATGTGTGAGTGGTTCTGTGGATGATGTCATCAGTGATGTTATCACTGATGTAATTGGAGATGTCATCAGTGATATCATCAGTGATGTCACTGACCATGTCATGAGTGATGTTATATATAAGGTCATGAGCAGTGCATTGCCAGGGTGCAAGTTGACTGTGATAAAAAATGTATGTGTTAAATATATATATATATAGCAAGGTGGATTGGTGAATCAGTGGGTATATGAGTGCCTGTATGGATGATTCAGTGGGTGCATGACTGACTGTATAAGTGAGTGGTTGGGTGTCTTAGTGAATGTATGGGTGAGTGACTAGTTGTGTGAATGTCTGTATCAGTCAGTCAGTTGGTATCAAAGTGGCTGTATGGGTGTGTGAGTGGGTTCATGAGTGGCTGTATCGGTGAGTGTTTTGTTGCTTGAGTATCTGTATGGGTGTCTGAGTGTCTTTGTGAGTGGGTGAGGGTGTGTGTGACTGCCTGTATGAATGAGCGAGTGGGTGAGTCAGTGGCTGTATGGGTTAGTGATTGCATGTGTGAGGGGTTGCATGGGTCAATAAGTGTATTTATGGCTGTGTGGGTGAGTGAGTGAGTGGATGTGTCAGTGGTATAAGGGTGAGTAACTGAGTATGTGAAAGGCGGCGTAGGTGATTGATGGTGTATACAAGTGAATGTATGGGTGAGTGAGTGAATGTGAGAGTGGCTGTACGGGTGAGTGTGTGCTTGTGTCAGTAACTGTATAGGTGAGTGAGTATGTTTAAGTATCTGTATGAGTAAGTAAGTGGATGTATGTGTAACTGTATGGGTGAGTAAGTGCCTGTGTGATTGACTGTATGGGTGAGCAAGTAGGTATGTGAGTAGCTCTTTGGGTGACTGACTCAGTGTGTGAGTGGCTGTATAGGTGTGTGATTGGATATGCAAGTGGCTGTATTAGTGAGTGAGTGGGTGTATTAGTGGCTGCATAGGTGAGCGAGTAGATGTTTGTGTAGATCTATGAATCAGTGAGTGGGTGTGCAAGTACAGGTATGGTTCTTTGAATGGGTTTGTGAATGGTTGTGTGGGAGTGGGTGGATGAAAGGTTCTATATGGTGTGAGTGGGTGTGTTAGTCATTTTCTGGATGATGTAATCAGTGATGTCATCAGTGATGTCATTTGAGATGTCATCAGTGATGTCACTGACCATGTCATGAGTGATGTAATATGTGAGGTCATAAGCAGTGCATGGCGGGGCATGAGTTATAGTTAGCTCAACTAATCATAACTGCTGAATTTCACAGGTTTTGTACGAGTGAAACCTGAGCCTAACTATAACGTCTCAATAACCTTTGTTTTTTTTAGTGAATTTTTATGTTTTTTTAAGTAGTAGTTGCGTTTTCAGAGTGGTGGAGAACGGGGGGCTGGGCCTCCAACCAGCTCTCTGGAATCCCACTGTGTAGGACTTACAGGAGGGCTTCTTGGCCCGCAAGGTCCCTCAGGAGTAAAGTGGACTTCATCCCCCAACTAGTAGTGTTCCAGGAGTCGTGTTTGTGGAGTGTTTGAGAAAGGGGCGTGGCCTCTGAAGACCTCTTAGCAATCCTGCTGTTTGGGACTTACTAGAGGAAACATGAGGAATAGTTGTCCCCCAAGGACATCCTTGGGGGCAACTACCTCTCCTGTTATCTACAGTAAGTCCCATACAGCAGGATTACTGAGAGGTTGTTGCAGGTCACACCCCCTTTCTCCACCACCATGCAAACACGCCTCCAGGTACACTACTAGTTAGAGGGGTGAAGTCCCCTTTACTCTTGAAGGTCCTTGGGGGCCAGCAACCTCTCATGTTACCTCCAGGAGGACCTGCACTGCTGGATTTCTGAGAGGTTGTCAGAGGCCACACCCCCTTTCCTCACCACTCTGCAAACGCACCTCCTGATGCACTACTGGTTAGGGGAAGAAGTCCAGTTTAGTCCTGAGTGTCTCAGGAGTAAAGTGGAATTTAGTCCCCAACCAGCAGTGCACCAGGAGGTGCGTTTGCAGAGTGGTGGACAAAGGGGGCTTGGCCTCCAAGACCTCTCAGCAATCCCACTGTCTGGGACATACTGGATATAACAGAAGGGGTTCCTGGACCCTAATGTCCCTCAGCATCCCCCAACCACCACGGCACCAGGAGGCGCGTTTACTGAGTGGTGGTGAAAGGGGCGTGGACTCCGGTGACTTGCTGAGTTTCTTTTTTCTTTTTGTAAAAAATGTTTTAAGGGAGGGGGGCTGTGTGGCCCCCCTTCCCTGGGCCATTTTCGGGCCTGGGTACCGCATCCCCCGGGGCCAGAGATCTTTTCAGTGGGTGACGGTCCTTCCCCGTGGCCAGGACTGTACTGTAGGTGCCCTGGTCCCACCCAGAGCTCCCAGTTAGTCACGTTGGGGACCGGAGGGAGAATCTGAAGGCACCCGCTGTCCCTGCCGGCTCCCCACATCCTGCAGGAGCCGGCATTGCTTTTGGACAGAGGGAGCTGCTAAACATGCAGGTACCTCTGTCTAAAAGCAATTCTGCTCTGCTTCGAGTAAGCAAGAGCATTACTTGAAGCAGAGCAGAGTTTGCTATAGCTTCCCACCAAGAAATGGTAAACTGCAATGTACTGGGGTGGGCACCCTGAGACATTGCTCGGGCTGGACCTAGGGAGTGGCGGTCCCCAGGGCCATCTATGGCTCCTGGAGTAGGGCCCCCTCCATTGCAGAACACAGCCCCGGGAGCAGGTGGTCCCCAGGGCTGCAAGGGGTAGCATGGCCCCCCACTTTAAGTTTTGCAATTTGCCCGGAGGAGGTGGCAGTCCCCGGTACTGCGGGGTGCCCCATGGGCCTCCATACTTATTTCATTTTAGCCCCAGGGTGGTGGCGATCCCGGGGGCTGCAGGGGGGCATGCAGTCCCCGCATTAGTGTTGAATCTTGCCCTAGGGAAGTGGCGGGCAGCGGGTAGGTGGCATGGGCCACTACTCATTCAATAATAATTTGCCCTGGGGACGTGGCAGTCCACAGGGCATGGGTTTGCCTAGGACAACACCCATGTCATTTTCCAAAAATGCCCAAGGAGATGGCGGTCCCCGGGAGTTTAATCCTCCAAGGAGGGGGGCCCATGCGGCCCCTCCTAAGTATTATACACATGCCCCTGGGAACTGGCCCACCTGGGGGCCGATTTTAAATGAAGCACGGGAGCCCTCGCTTCATTTAAAAAAAATATTCTGTCTGGAGTTGCGGATTCAGCGCGACTCCCGCTGAAATTGTTTTAAAAACTCTGCAAATTCCATGAACGGAGAGGAGTTCACAGCCCAGGCCAACAAAAAACATTTAAAAGAAAGAAAAGGGGGCAGGGTAGGTAAACCCTGTCCCCCTAGATGTGGTGATGTGGTCCTACAGGGACCCCGCTGGGGGTTAAAAATATTTTTTTTCCGATTTTAAATCGAAATCGCGGGTGGATCTGCGAATTCATGGCAAAGTTGCAAAACAATCAAGTGCAGTCTCCCACACAGTGCAGGGAACAAACAACGCAAACTAGGATTTTCCTAGTGCATGTCTTCAAATGACAAGCATCATATGAAAGAATTGTCAATATCTAAATAGGAGTGAATGACAAACCACATAACTAAAAGGTTAAATAAAATGCTGCAGGTGTTAGTATGTTGTGCACCTTATGATTGGAAAAGGCTTGCGTAGGAGAGCAACTAGTAGGCCCAGCACATATGAAAAATGCACATATAATGCCCAAGCAATGGGCCCTTCATTCTGCCACTGTCATCAGTGTCTTGAATGATATATCAGTGGCACCACCTGACAGATCAACAGTTGATTTCAAGGTCTGAGTGAGCATATGGCATGCAATTCAAAGTGCAGAGTGCATGCAACAGGGGCTGTCTTCAAAGTTTACCCACTCCATCTGTCTTTATCAACATTTGCCGATGCAGTACCACCCCAACTCCACATGCCCCCTTCCCTCAGTGAGCAAAATATGAGATATATGCATGGACTACTGCTAGGCTCCCAAACGCACTAATGGGATTTACAATATATAATCTTGAATAAGGCACAACATCACAGCCTCATAATTAAATAATTGTAGTTTTTTAAATAGCATGAACTCAACCAGAAGATATCAACACACTTTACATGAGCACCAGTTGCATTACAGATGGACACATTAATTTTTTAGGCACAGAGAGATTAAGGGCCTGATTACGACTTTGGCGGTGCGATGCCGGGTCCGCCACGCCACCGCACCACCAAAGCTGTGGTGAGACTGCCCGCCAGATTAGGAGTTTCCTCCTGTCTGGCGGGCTTTGTTTTTGCTGTTCCAACAGTGGTGCCCTGATAAAGGGGCACCTCAATGGGAAAGCCAAAAACAGTTCCTGCACGACATGGACAGAAAAGTCTGTGCTGTGCAGGAACTGGTATGCATGCACACGGGGGGTCACATGTTGTACCCTGCGTGTGCATCCACCAGGCGTGAGGCACCAGGGGGCCCTGTTGTGCCCCCTTTGTTCCCTCTCCACCATGGCTTTCATGGCAGTGGAACCGCCATGAAAACCGTGGCGGAGAGGAAACCTCAGAAGGTGCTGAGCGGGACCGCGGCGTGCCTGCCAAGCATATTACTGCCACCTGACCATCACAACACCACCATTGTTATAGGGAAGTGGGCAGACCACCACACCCCCTCGAGTCTGGCAGTCCATGGACCACCAGACTCGAGTCGTAATCAGGACCTAAGTGATTTGCCCAGAATCACAGGATGTTGAGCCTCCTGCTGAGACTTTAACCCAGTTCTCCATCTTCAAAGTTGGCCACTCTAGGCATTACACCACACACTCTCCCTATTTAACTAGTTGAACATGGTTTATAGGAGAGGAGCACCTATGTGTCGCAAAATGTACATATGTATCCTTTGGACGGATTCTGCTCCTCCTGGTCCTCAAGCTTGTCTACAGGCGCGCTACATGAGTCGGCGAACAACGGCATAAAACACTCATCCACACCACTGCCACACTCCTAACGATAGGGTTTGCAAGGGTGACAAAGGAGGTCAGGTCAAAGGCACAAACACGTGTGCACAGGGGAAACAGGTCTTCATGTGAAATGGACTTAAAATTTAGAAGCCTACCCTATAAACAAATGGGGGAAGACTGTGAGCGTGCAAACAAAATATAAGAGACTGCTAAAGACACTCTAAACAAGTGTATGTGTTTGAGGGCTTGGAATCCGATTGAATTAAAAACAGTGTAAACTGTAAAGTAGACCTGGGTTCAAGAGGGGAAAAATCATAAAGCCATGTAAAAGCAAACCAGTATATAGGACTTGCTAAAAACTATTCCTGATAGTCTGGTACATGGATGGAATGCCCTCACTGCACCAGCCTCAAGAATCTAGAAATCATTTCACATGTCACTGGTACAGGGCTATTAATGATGTTAACATTTGATGGCATTCATGGATGAAGTCAAGGGGACTCTGCATCCGCTTCAATGTATTTACATCTGCCTCTCTTAAATGGGGTTTCCCTCTGTGCCCTCCGCACAAGTCTAAAATGGCCACAGCCCAGTGGGTGGGCTTATGTTCACCAAGAAACCTTGCCCCCTTTCCTACCTTAGCACACTGATCCATTCACTGTGGATCTCACAGGGTCTTTGAAGTGTTAGGTATTCCTTGAATGGCCTCTTAGGGCAAGGCAAAGAAATCCTTTCCCTTTCCCTTCAAAGGCCTTCTGCAGCCCAACAACCTCCCCTGTTTATTTTCTTACCAACAACAGGCAGTACAAAAGGTCTCCCTAGCATGTTTAAGAATTCACAAAAGAAATACATTCCAAAGGAAAGGACCCAGTTTACACTCTATAGCATTTTGAATTTTATCATAATGTTTTATTTTGTATTTGTATTGCATATCATACTTTTTAATTCTTCTGATACAGCTTATATTTCATTATTTATATATTATCATTGTCACATATTATAAATATATACATAAATTAACAGACACCATTTATCATAAATTCCATCTATTGAAGAAAAAACAATGGTTATTACATTAAAAAAACTTCTGCCCCATTCATCCCTTCTATTCCACTCTCATCTCTAACACACCACTCATACCACATACCACATAGCCTACAACCACCAGTTTGGAAAAAACATACCCTCCCAAAACCGACAGAGTCTATTCTCCTCCCTCCTTCCAGTATGGTGTCACCGAACTGGGTACAACAGCAGTCAATTCACGTTTCAGTGTATTTACATTGACTTAACCACCTTCTTCAGGACCATAAAACAGTCATATATGTATAAAAACCAGCGGGAAAAACAGGGATATCTACAAACAACAAGAATAAACATAAGTAATTCAGCTCATAATAAGTCTCAGAATTAATCTGTGTCAGTCCCTTCAACAAAAATGAGCATAGCTTCCAAAATTATTTACACAACCAACAAAATGAATAGCCTTGGACTATCCCAGCCCTCAGTTGCAACACATATATATCATGTAAAGAAAACCAACATGCTCACATAGTTCACCTAAAAGAGAATTTTTTCAGTGAAATGCAATCACTTAGATACTTCCACATGGTCCCAAGACTGACATGCAAGCAAATGTATAATTTTTGTCTTTGTGCCTTAGCCTAATGTGCCATATTCCTACTGTGCCCGGGCCTATTACTTGTGCGATTAATGTTTATTGTGCTGTTACTTATCCGTAACCTTCCCATAAGCACACGGGACATATCGCACCCCTGTTGGAGTATAAGGTATATCTCATCACCAGTTGTATACACTCCCATTATGAATCTACTATAATGATTTAATCACAGGAGATAGCCTGGTTCGATGCAAAGTCATAACTCACTAAAGGAGGAAACAGACAAAAAGGCCCGATAGTGAAACTCTATCCAAAAGGCAGGCTAATAGGAAGAGTTAGGAAATATCCTCATAAGAAACATTACCTATGGTGGGCACAGTCCCAAATGAGGAGAATTCTTGCCCTCAGCACCAATTTCTTTTTGCGTACTGGCCTCAATAGTGCCAGGTCTAATTGAGAGTGCGTTTCAACAAGGTTTCTTTTTAGAGCTACCAAAGAAAATCTGAGAAAATACAATTTGAGGAGCATAAACTGTATCCAGGCGCATGTTCTATTATGCCATTGCGTTCTGAGTTTGTAGCTTTGAGACAGACATCTAATGCTAGCCTCACTTAGCACCAGGTCTCTCGTGGGAATACTTTGTATGAACGTCCAGTTAAAACTAAGAATAAGGGCCAGAAGAAAGATCTAATATGGGTGCTTGGATTAAAGTAAGGCACGTGCTTTAAGATATCCCTACGCCCTGATTTAGCGACTTTCTAACAGACACCTGGCAATTCCTAGTTCAATTTCCCTACATGCGGGCAAGTTCACAAACTAGACTTACCTCATTAGTTGCCTTTCGTACTCCCAGCCTCAAGTGTACGGGGCCCGACCCTGATGTTACTCATCCTACCTGGACAACCCTCATGTCTTGAAGGAATCTATCATGAGAAACAGCAATATACTGAAAGCTCGTCCCTCCTAATATTGCACTGGCCACAGGCCATATATAGTTTCCTACTACCACTCACTAGACAGTAACAGGGAAAGTCTAAACAATGTTATCAGGCAGGAAATGCAATCACAGGGGCCTCTAACTCTTACCTCAGTTCTCTCCAGAAGCTGCCTCCGACTTCAATCCAGCATTCACAAACCAAGCTCCTCTCTCTCCTAACTCAGCGTGCTCAATTTAAAGCAGACATAACCATGTACACTGTATGCAGCTAGACCAGAAACTCACTCCACTAAGGTGCTGCATACGGGCGTCATCGGTGGGTGGAATCACCTACTGTACTACTTTACTGGTACTCACCAACAGCTGTTCCCATATGCTTACCTGAATTTATAAGGGTGCATTCCATCGAAGATAAGAGGTGCAGGGAGCAACATCCTTGCAATTTAAAGTCATCCTAACAATTTAAAAAAAATCCACCCCCTGCAAGGATGCATAACCCTTACCAATATCCTCTGTCCAATACGCCAGAACTGCTCCGCCCAGAACAAAATCTGGTTTGTCGTATCCCAGAGACCTCTAGATAAGTTTAAAATATAGAGATATCATCAAGGAGATGATCGAAGGTAACCATAAAAAGGAAAGTGGGAATGGAGGCATGCCAATACATATGCCATACTAGAAGACAGCATTACTTGTACTCCTTGTGCACAATCCTGTGGACACATTGCACTTCAAGGCTCTATTTCAAGGCTCTCACCACAAAAGTTCTTCATTCAAGCCCTGCTTGCTCATTTTTAAAGTAAATATCCAGAAGGTTTCTCCCTCCTTACGTGTCTTCATCTCTGAATGTCCTGGTTTTCCATTGATTTTTTCTAATATGAGCCACCTCAGGTCAATTTCTGCATGTCCAGCTTCAATGTTTAATCAAAGGGGGCTTGCATCCTTTTAGTTTTTATTGCTGACTTATGCTCCCCATAATGTGTCCTGAACTCCCTGCCAGTTTCCCCAACATATCCTAAGCCACAAGGGCATAGAAGCAGATAGACAACTTTGCAACTTCTACAATTCGTCATATTCTTTAGGTGGATGGTGAAATCATTATGTTCCCATGTCTCAGTTACTACAGCTGTTTGGCAGGCATGGCAAGTGCCACATCAGTGGTTTCCCTTTACAGGTGCAACACCTATAGTAGTGCTTTGACGCATTCCCTACTTTCTGTCTGAAGCATGTGTGCACTAGTTTGTCACTGAGATTCGCATTTCTTCTAAAGGCAAACATAGGTTTCTCCAATGTTTGATCCTCTTCATTCATATTTAGTATGTTCCAATTTTTTTTAAAGATCTTCACTTTAAAGTTCATATTAGAATGATTAATAACACATACTAATCTATCTTCTTCATCATTCCTTCTCCCCTGCTCTTCAAGGATTGCCTCTTGGTTATAGTACTTCATTCTCTTGAAGGCCTGTCTGATAAGTCATTTAGGGTATCCATGTTGAGTCAGCCTCTTCTTTAATTCTTCCACATTGCACACATAATCCTCCATTCTGGTACAGTTCCTTCTTATTTTTAGAAATTATCCAAAGGGACAGAGTCTTTCTGACAGTTAGGGTGAAAGCTTCCAAACTGGAGGAGAGTGTTTCTGGCAGTCGGTTTCCTATACATTGCTATCTCTACAAGGCCTTGTGCTCCCCTAATCCATATTTGCAACGCAGTGGAGTAAGGGAGAGGGGCCTCCCGGCAGCTCTCAGTAATCCCACTGTGTGGGACTTGCTGGTGGTAACAGGAGGGTTTTTTGGCCCCAAACGATCCTCAGCATCCAACTCGACTTCATCTCCCAGGAAGTAGTGTGCCAGGAGGTGTGATTGCAGAGTGCTGGACAAAGGAGGCGGGGCCTCCGACGAAATCCCAGCCATCCCACTGAGTGGGACATACTGGTGGGAAAAGGAGGGGATCTTGGCCTTCAAGGACCCTCAGCCTCGAAGAGGACTTCATCCTCCAAGAAGGAGTGTGCCAGGAGGCGTGTTTGCAGAGTGACAGAGAAAAGGGGTGGAGCCTTCCACGAGCTCTCAGCAATACAGTTGTGGAGGACTTACTTGTGGTAACAGGAGGGGTTCTTGGCCCTCAAGGACCCTCAACATCCAAGGAGGACTTCATCCCCCAACCAGTAGTGCAGCAGGAGGTGCGTTTGCAGAGTGGTGGTGAAAGGGTGAGAGTCCTCCGACCAGCTTTCAGCATTTCCACTGTGTGGGACTTAATTTTGGTAACTGGAGGGGTTCTTTGCCCCAACAATACTCAGCATACAGACTTCATCCCCCAACGAGCAGTGTTCCAGAAGACATGTTTGCAGAATGCTGGACAAAAGGGCCAGGGCCTCCAGTGACCTCTCAGCAATCTCGCTGTGTGGGAAATACTGGTGGTAACAGGAGAGGTTCTTGGCCCGCAAGGACCCTCAGCATCCAAGGGGACTTCATCCCCCAACCAGTAGTGCACCAAGTAGGAGCATCTGCAGAGTGATGGAGAAAGTGGGTTGGTCCTCTGACCAGCTCTCAGCAAACCCACTGTGTGGGACTCACTGGTGGTAACAGGAGGGGTTTTTGGCCCCCAATGATCCTCAGCATCCAAGTGGACTCATCCCTAACCAGTGGTGCACTAGAAGGTGCATCTGCAGAGTGATGGAGAAAGGGGGCAGTGCCTCTGACCAGCTCTCAGCAATCCCACTGTGTGGGACTTGCTGGTGGTAACAGATGGGGTTCTTGGCCACTCACAATCCTCAGCATCCAAGTGGACTTCATCCCCAAACCAGTAGGGGGGTCCGCATGGTGCTCCTGCTCTTTTTTGCTGTATAGCCCCTGGGAGGTGGTATTCTCCGGGAATCTAAAGAGTCCAAGGAGGGAGGTCTGCGTGGACCCCTCCAGTATGTATATTAATCCTCACAGAGGTGGTAGTCCCTGGGGCTCGAAGAGCCTTAGGAGGGGGACCCCGTGTGCCTCCCTCCTTTTTATAACAAATGCCCCGTGACCTGGCCCACCGAGGAGCTCACTTGGAAACAAGCGTGGAAGCCCGCGCTAGTCTTTTTTTAACATTTTCCCCAGATCTGCAGCTCACCTCTGTTTTTTGGCAAAAAATCAAAATGCTTTTTGTCCCTGTTGTGGTGCCAGGAGGACCTCAGACTAGATCTAGGTGGTCAGGGTATACCTACCCTGCCCCCTTTTCTTTTTTTTTTTACATTTGTTCTGGGACTCTGCTGAAGCTGAGTCCCAAGATAGCTGCCAGCCCTTTCTGGTTGAAGTGTTGGCAGCCAATCAGATCTCAGCACGAGATGGGGAGGGTTCATGGAGCCTTTGTGTCACTATATATACAAATTTGTTTTTCTTTAATATCTCCCAAACTAATGAACGGATTGCCACCAATTTACAAAAAGGTCACTGTTTGGACCAACAGCTACCTTTCTGGCAAATTTGGGATAGTTCCATGCAGCGGTTTGGACTGAAGCTGTGTCTAAAATCCCTTTGGGAGATTTCATGGGGAAAACATGTTTTGGGCCCCCTTTTTTCACATCCCTGCTTGACGGATCACCCCAAATCTTTCAAGACAGGAGCTGAAGTGAGTGGCAAACTAGTTTAAAATTTTATGCAAAGATTTGTTAAATGGTGCCAACGTTTTTGGCAAAACAAATAACGCTCCGTGTATGAAAATTGGGTCCTTACTATAACTGCCTACTGGCAACTGCCAGTAGGATATATATATATATATATATATATTCACTGAAAAAACCATAGGTTTCAGGCACGTCATCAGTGATGTCATCAGTGATGTCACTGACCATGTCATGAGTGATGTAATATGTGACGTCATCAGCAGTGCATTGCGGGGGCGCGAGTTATAGTTACCTGAACTAACTATAACGGGGGAATTTCACGGGTTTTGTACGAGTGCAATGTCCAACTAACTATAACTGTCCCTAAAACCTATGGTTTTTTCAGTGAATTTGTAAGGTTTTTAAATGCTAATTCCTAACTATAACATGTCTGAAACCTATGGTTTTTTTCAGTGAATTTCAAAGGTTTTGTAAATGACAATTTTTAAATGTATTAATTGTTATATTTATTTTTTTGAAACTGATTTACTACATTTTTTAAACTATTTATTTTTAGATATTTTATTTTTTAAATTACATTATAATTACATTATACATTACATTACAAAATATACTTTCTCAGAATGAATTACTTTAGTTTAAATACTTTGCAAATAGGCAATAGACTTTTAAGTACAGTAGTTACAGTTGTTGCAATGGGCAACACAATTTCAAACACAATGCAACATTGAGCTCAATGTGAATTTCTAGTTAAATGCAATTAGTTACTTTATGGATTACTTTTTCTAACCACAGGACTGGATCCTAGATTCAGTCCTGGGACATCTCCTGTAAATAGTTGAGTAAAAGCGTTTTGGTTACAGTGGTGATTTTTAAGGAATATTATTGTATTTTAAAAGTTGACACAGAAACTTTTTCACATAGAATCACCAATGTTATCCTATGGGAGGAAATTCACTTAGCAGGTAAGTAGTGTTATCGTTACTTTTTCTTACTCAGTGGTGGATCCTGGATCCAGCACTGGTGCATCTCCTGTAAACAGTTGAAATAATGCGTTTAAGTCATACAGGCGATTTTTAAGGAATATTTGTAGTTTGTGAAAATTGACACTTTGAAACTTTTCTGCTGAAAACCAGACAATGGATTCCTATGGAAGGAAATACAAGTTACTGGTAAATACGGTTAGAATTACTTTTCAGGGTCAGTGCTGAGCTAAAAGATGCAGCACTGGGTTCTCTCCTGATAACAGGTGAGTAAATCGGAATTCGTAGTTCGGCTGATTTTAGAGGAATATTATAAAGTTCCAAAACTCCACACTTAGAAGAATTTCCAAGTGAAACCAGTCAATGTTAGCCTATGGAAGGAAATTCAAGTTACTGGTAAGTACAGTTAAAATTACTTTTCAGGATCAGTACTGGCCTCAAAGGTGCAGCACTGAGGTCTCTCCTGATAACAGGTGAGTAAATCGGAATTCGTAGTTCGGCTGATTTTAGAGGAATATTATAAAGTTCCAAAACTCCACACTTAGAAGAATTTCCAAGTGAAACCAGTCAATGTTAGCCTATGGAAGGAAATTCAAGTTACTGGTAAGTACGGTTAGAATTACTTTTCAAGGTCAGTGCTGGGCTCAAAGATGCAGCACTGGGTTCTCTCCTGATAACAGGTGAGTAAATCGGAATTCGTAGTTCGGCTGATTTTAGAGGAATATTATAAAGTTCCACAACTCCACACTTAGAAGAATTTCCAAGTTAAACCAGTCAATGTTAGCCTATGGAAGGAAATTCAAGTTACTGGTAAGTACGGTTAGAATTACTTTTCAAGGTCAGTACTGGGCTCAAAGATGCAGCACTGGGTTCTCTCCTGATAACAGGTGAGTAAATCGGAATTCGTAGTTCTGCTGATTTTAGAGGAATATTTGTATGTTTCAAAAATCGACACTTAGAAACTTTTTCAGCAAAAAGCAGGCAATGATATCCTATGGAAGGAAATTCAAGTTACTGGTAAGTATGGTTAAAATTACTTTTCAGGATCAGTACTGGGCTCAAAGATGCAGCACTGAGGTCTCTCCTGATAACAGGTGAGTAAATCGGAATTCGTAGTTCGGCTGATTTTAGAGGAATATTTGCACAGTGGTGAAGGGAGGGGGCGGGGCTTCAGGTGACATGTCTGCAAACAGGCCCCGTGGCGCGTTTTAAGATGGGGAATTAAATCCTCCTCAATCCCGAGGGTCCCTAGGGGCCAAGTAGCCCACCAGATACCTCCAGTATGCGCCAGAGAGAGAGAGACACGGCTACAGCCCGAACTGCTGAACGGAATTACACCAAATTTGGCAAAGAGGTAGTTCTTGGTTCAGAAAGAACCCTTTTTGTTAAATGGTGTAAATCCGTTCAGTAGTTGCTGAGAAAATCAAAAGTAAAAGTACATATATATCTATGGCCGCGTCGGATTCGCGCACCCTGAGCACACCCTGCGCGCACCGTCCCGATCACGAGCTGCATGCTAATTGGCTGTCAGCTGGCTGTCAACATTCCGATTCAGGAAATGTTGGCAGCCATTTTGTCCCTCTGTAGAACCGAGGGACAGAAACAAGTGCGCAAAGTGCACAAAGGGGGCAGGGTAGAAACACCCTGACCCCCTAGGTCTGCTCAAGGGGTCCCACAAGGACCCCCTGGGCAGAAAAAAGCATTTTTTTTTTTTAAATCGGGGGGATGCGCTTAGGGTGCGCGGATCCCGCTGATAAAAAAAAAAACGACGCGCGGTGTCGTGCGCTTCGTTGTTAATTGGCCCCCGGGTGGGCCAAGTCCCGGGGGCATGTGGGGGTTAATAAAAATGAATGGGGGGGCCTGTAAGGGACCCCCAAGGACCACCACTCCCCGGGGCTTATTTAAAAAAAATTAAAAGACATGTGTGGGGGGGCTCGTACCCCCCACACGCCCTCGCTATAAATTGTAATTGCATAAACCCCGCGAGTGCAGCAGTTTTCTTTGAAAACAGGAGCCTTTATATTTAAATGGATCCACCTCCATTTTTGCCTGCACCCGTCATGAAGAGTGCTGCCGCGCCTTAAGGTGGAAAATGGAGCGAAGTATTTCTATAGGCGCATTGCACCGCCATGTAGGCATTCCTGGTACCAGCGTTGACGATGGTCGCCAGTCATCCAGACTGGGGGGGCTACGGATCATTTACCGACTCCTGCACCGAATACTAAAGAAGTCTCATGGCTGACGAGGGGTGTGCCATTCAAGATATTTCTAGCGAGTTGAACTGTTGTGGCAGACCATGGAGGAACAACGAAGAATTGGAGCATGGTGTTCTATTGGGAGTCTTATGTGGTGGAACAATATGAGACATTGGTGTCATCTAGACTTTAATATTGAAATTTACTCCCTCAGTGCACCGTGAACTATAAAATCACCCGTAACTAACATGGAAGCGGCATCGGCTGAGAACCAATTACATTCCTCCTTCAATATACTGCTGCCCATAAGATTCAAGATAACACTTTGAAAAATTAAACATCATGCATATATGTTTAACTTGCCTGTGCGAGCAGAAGAAGGCAAATCGCCGAAACGCGTCCTCGCAATAAATTGTAATTGCATGAACCCCGCGAGTGCAGCAGTTTTCTTTGAAAACAGGAGCCTTTATATTTAAATGGATCCACCTCCATTTTTGCCTGCACCCGTCATGAAGAGTGCTGCCGCGCCTTAAGGTGGAAAACGGAGCGAAGTATTTCTATAGGCGCATTGCACCGCCATGTAGGCATTCCTGGTACCGGCGTTGACGATGGTCGCCAGTCATCCAGACTGGGGGCTACGGATCATTTACCAACTCCTGCACCGAATACTAAAGAAGTCTCATGGCTGACGAGGGTGTGCCATTCAAGATATTTCTAGCGAGTTGAACTGTTGTGGCAGACCATGGAGGAACAACGAAGAATTGGAGCATGGTGTTCTATTGGGAGTCTTATGTGGTGGAACAATATGAGACATTGGTGTCATCTAGACTTTAATATTGAAATTTACTCCCTCAGTGCACCGTGAACTATAAAATCACCCGTAACTAACACGGAAGCGGCATCGGCTGAGAACCAATTACATTCCTCCTTCAATATACTGCTGCCAATAAGATTCAAGATAACACTTTGAAAAATGAAACATCATGCATATATGTTTAACTTGCCTGTGCGAGCAGAAGAAGGCAAATCGCCGAAACGCGTCCTCGCAATAAATTGTAATTGCATGAACCCCGCGAGTGCAGCAGTTTTCTTTGAAAACAGGAGCCTTTATATTTAAATGGATCCACCTCCATTTTTGCCTGCACCCGTCATGAAGAGTGCTGCCGCGCCTTAAGGTGGAAAACGGAGCGAAATATATATATATATATCCGGGACTGCACGGAGTGGCGCAATCATTGTATTGGCGCCACGGGTCCAAGCTGTTACTTGGAATGAGAGGCAGGACGTATGGGGACTCAGGGAAGTCTTATGGCTGCAAAGAAACCGGGACTTTAACAGCTGAATACAACCACCTTTTACAGAAACATCACGGCTCATTACGAGACCTACTTACCCAGGAATGATGTATGCTGGGAACTGCAGTTCGACATTGAAAGCTGCGGTGATGCTTATGGGGCAGTTCGACTTCCACCAATGGGAGTTCGGCAGGACATTTAAAAGGAGGTTGGCTGGTAATTTCCGGTGATATGGCATTTGATAAAGGAACACTTTCCGAAACGCGTCATGCCACTGCTGAAATAAATGGACTTTCCTGTTTCTTCCCCGCTGTGTCCCTCTGATTACTTAAAAAAGTGAGGAAATCGTTTGTGTCATGTTTTGCGGGCTGACCAGTGGCGCGCAGAGGGACCCGTCCTACAAGTGTTCGAGGCTTACTGGTACACAACGCAAGTTAATTTTTTCCATGGTAATGGATTGCCTCGTAACCGCCACGACCAAGGGCAGCAAGGAACAGCTGTCAGTGTACAGTCCGGGACTGCACGAAGTGGCGCAATCATGTATTGGCGCCACGGGTCCAAGCTGTTACTTGGAATGAGAGGCAGGACGTATGGGGACTCAGGGAAGTCTTATGGCTGCAAAGAAACCGGGACTTTAACAGCTGAATACAACCACCTTTTACAGAAACATCACGGCTCATTACGAGACCTACTTACCCAGGAATGATGTATGCTGGGAACTGCAGTTCGACATTGAAAGCTGCGGTGATGCTTATGGGGCAGTTCGACTTCCACCAATGGGAGTTCGGCAGGACATTTAAAAGGAGGTTGGCTGGTAATTTCCGGTGATATGGCATTTGATAAAGGAACACTTTCCGAAACGCGTCATGCCACTGCTGAAATAAATGGACTTTCCTGTTTCTTCCCCGCTGTGTCCCTCTGATTACTTCAAAAAAGTGAGGAAATTGTTTGTGTCATATATATATATATATATTATCTACTGGCGGTCGCCAGTAGATAGTTATAGTTAGGACCTATTTTCCATAGGAAATCTGCGACATTCTATTTGAAATAACTCTTGCGTCGGTTGACAAATGTTCGCGAAATTTTCAAACTTTATGGCCCGCTCCGGTCCGCTCCTACCCTGAAAGTCTCAGGGTGATTCGTCAAGCGGGGGCCGAGAAAAAGGGGGGTCCCAAAACGTGTTTTCCCCATTCATTTTCCCATAGGAAACTTTAGACACGGCTACAGCCCGAACTGCTGAACGGAATTACACCAAATTTGGCAAAGAGGTAGTTCTTGGTTCAGAAAGAACCCTTTTGTTAAATGGTGTAAATCCGTTCAGTAGTTGTGGAGAAATTAAAAAATAAGAGTCAAAAATCAATTTCCCATAGGAAACTTTAGACACGGCTACAGCCCGAACTGCTGAACGGAATTACACCAAATTTGGCAAAGAGGTAGTTCTTGGTTCAGAAAGAACCCTTTTGTTAAATGGTGTAAATCCGTTCAGTAGTTGCTGAGAAAATCAAAAGTAAATGTACATATATATCTATGGCCGCGTCGGATTCGCGCACTCTGAGCGCACTCCTGCGCGCACCGTCCAGATCACAAGCTGCATGCTAATTGGCTGTCAGCTGGCTGTCAACATTCCGATTCAGGAAATGTTGGCAGCCATTTTGTCCTCGGTAGAACCGAGGGACAGAAACAAGTGCGCAAGCGCACAAAGGGGGCAGGGTAGAAACACCCTGACCTCTAGGCCTGCTCAGGGGGTCCCACAAGGACCCCTGGGCAGAAAAAGCATTTTTTAAAAATCGGGGGATGCGCTTAGGG